>CM057381.1:94890000-96090000 GCA_030015415.1 Cynopterus sphinx
CAAACCTCATCATTGTAAAGCCCTTCAGCCTTTTTCTGATTGCATGAAGATTATCTCTGGAAGCCAGAGACCATTCCATCTATGATCATGGTAAAGAGGTGCCAGAGAAGACAGTGGTCCACACCCCTAAGCATCTCTCAACCAATTACCAATGGGAGTTGGTGTATAAATCCCCTAGTTCTCTTGCACCTGGATTGGGCTAATTCTGAGGTATGTGTGCAACACTAACACTGAGAATTTCTTCTTGGTATTAAGTTCTAGGGTCATTGAGGTAACTGGTCTGATAACAATTTCTTTATTGTTTACCTTTTCTCTCCTGTCCCACTTTCCTACTCCTACACCTAGAGTCCCCTTTGCCTAAGATTATCTACTAAATAAATCACTTTCACTTGAATCCTAGTCTCAGGAAACTCAAACAAAAATATTGGTCAATAAAGTCTCAGCCAAAATAATCAAGGTGATCTATCAGTTAAGTCACAAACTTATTTATCTATAGCAATACCAAGAAAACTTTTGTTTGTTATTTTATGGACCACATATATTTAAAGAGTATAATTTAATAAAATTTAATTTATGGGTACACCAATAACACTACCACTACAATCCAGATATGGAATATATGCATTTCCCTTAAAAGTTTACTCATACCCCTGTGTAATCTCTTGTTTTAAAATCTCACCTGCCTTGGTTCCTGTCCCCAGGCTGGCTCTCCTCATAAATGAGTCTGAATTTACTGTAATTTTATATAAGTGGAATAATATAGTATACACTTTTTTTGGACTCACTTCTTTCATTGTGAATAATTATTTTGAAATTTACCCATATTATCATGTGTATCAATAATTTATGCCTTATGGATTATTGAGTAATATTTTATTTTATAGATATAGTATCATTTTATATTTATTCACAGTTGGACAGCTGAACACTTGGGACATTCATATAATTTCCTGTTTGGATAATTAAAAATAATGCTACTATAGACATTTGTGTACAATTTTTTTTTTCTAGATATCCATACGTTTTAATTTAACTTGAGTAAATACCTAGGAATAGAATGGCAAGGTAGGTGTGTATTTGCCTTTTTAGGAAAGCATCAGACTTTTTTTCAAAGCTGTTGTAGCACTTAACAATCCAAGACACATAGTATAAATGCACTTCAATTGCTTTATAGTGACAACTCTTGGTAAGGTCAAGTGTTTTTAATTTTAGCCACTCTAACAAGTGTGGTATCTCAATGTGGTTTTAATTTGCATCTTTCTAAACACTAATTATGTTGACCAACTGTTCTTTGTGGTTGTTTGCCATGCATATACTTTGGAAAGCATCTGTTCAAGGTTTTTGTCTTTTCTTTATAATGTTGATTGTTTTCTTAATATTGAGTTTTTGTATTTTATGAATTGTAATATTAATATATTTTCACACTAAATGCATAATTCAGTGGTTTTTAGTATAATTTCACTGCTGTACAACTATTCCCGTGATCTATTCCAGAACATTATCATCATCTCAGAAAGAAACCATATCTATGAGCAGCCACTCTAATTTCCCCCTCCCTCCATTTTGCTGTACCCACTAAACTACTGTCTGTTTCTATAGATTTACATATTCCAGGCATTTTATAAAAATGGTATTATAGAATGTATGACATTTTTGTCTTATTTTCACTAAGAATAGTATTTTGAAAATTCATCTAAATCATAGTATGTAACAATCTTTATTCCTTCTTTGTAGCTGGATAATTTTGAGTTTTGAGAATTTTTTATATAGTCTAGATACACATTCTTTTCTGTTAAAAATTATTGGGGTGATAGAGATAAACAAATGTAATATGTTTTAAGTATGCAATTTAACATTTTGTCTTATATGTATTACATTGTGTTTTCACCATCTAGAGTTAGAATTTCTTCCAACACCAAACATTTTACCCTTTAGCCTTGATCTACCTCCTCTTTCCCCCTCTTCCCTTTCATAACCACTAATACATGGTCCATGTCCATGAGTCTCTGTTTGTCATGTTTATTGCTTTTAGATAGATATTTCACATATAAGTGATCTCATGTGATTGTCAGCTTTTTCTGTCTGACTTTTTCACTTAGATTGATTATATCAAAATCCATCCATGTTGTTGGAAATGACATTATTTCATCTTTTCTTATAGCTGAGTAATATTCCATTGTATATATGTACCATATCTTTATCCAATCATCTACTATAAGACACTTTAGTTACTTCTATGTCCTGTGAATAATGCTACTATGAATACTGGGGGCATACATCTGTGCAGATAAATGTTTTCAGGTTTTTTTTGGGTAAATGCCCAGAAAATGGATTGCTGGATGATATGGTAATTTAATTCTTAGGTACACATTTTTTTTCAGAGTCATTATTTGCAAATATATCCGTCTGTGGCTAATCTCTTTTTAACAGTGTCTTTCAAAAATCAAAAGTTTATAATTCTAATTCTAATGAAGTTCAATTTATTATTTTTTCTTTTGTGGATCATAATTTTGTTGAATTATCTAAGAACTCTTCGTTTCTAACAAATATTTTCTTCAAAGATTTTCTTTTGGGATCGCAAACATGAGCTTTCTCCTAAAACTTTATAATTTTAAGTTTTACTGAATCATTTTACATTAATATTTTATATAACGTGATAATAGATTGAGGTTTTTTTTTTTTTTTTTTTTTTTGCATGTGGCTATCCATTTCTTCCAGCCCAAAATTTTGAAAAGACTACTCTTTCCATTATTATACCTTTCCTCCTTTCTTGAAAATCAATTGACTGTGTACATGTGAATCTATTTGTAAACTCTATTAATGTCTATCTTGGTACTAATACTGACTGTACTGTCTGGATATTTACTCCATGTCTATAAACCAGGTAGAGTATGTAAGTCCTCCAATTATTTTCAGAAGTGTTTTTACTATACTATGTCTTTTCGTTTTCATTAGAACTTTAGAATTTGATTATCAATTTGTAGAAAAAAATCTGTTAGAATTTTAATTGACATTGCATTGAATCTATGTATAAATTTTGAGATGATTGACATTTTAACATATATCTTTTAATCCTTGGACACATATATCCATAAATAATTTACATTTCTTGATATTGTAAATACTATTTTAAAATTTTAAATTCTAAATGGTTATTATCATATATAGACTACAATTTCTTTTTATATTCTGATCTTGAATTCTGGAAACTTACTAAGCACATTGTTGTAGTCACATTTTTGAAGATTACATTAGATTTTCTACATATACGATCATGTCATCTGTAAATAAAGTTTACTTTTGATAGGATTTTAAACTATAAATACAATTCAAATTCTTAAATAGATTTAGGCTATTGAACTGTTTATGAGCAAGTATTGTTGTTCCATCTTTCAAGTCTCAAGATCTTCAGGGTGAGTTAGCAAGCTGGTGATACAAGCAAGTCCAATGATATGTCTAGTTCAATTCTGAAGGCCTGAAAACCAGAAAAACCAATGGGTAGTTCCAGTTCAAAGGCCGACTAACTCCATACCCAGAAAAAGCCTATGTTTCTGTTCAAGTCTAAAGGCAGGAAAAAGCTAATATCCCAGCCAAAGGCAGTCAGGAAGAATTCTCACTTATTTAAAATGGGTCAGCTCATTGTTCTATTCAGGCCACTGACAATAGATTGGGTATTTATATTGAATGTGTTTATTGATATGGTTTGGTTTAAATTTATATTCTTGCTATTTTTTTTTTTTTAATTTATCCCATCTTTTTTTTTTTTTTCTGTTTTCTTTTGAACCACTTAACTGTTTTTTATTATTCAATTCTCCACACCCCTCCTTGACTTATGATAGGAGTTGCTTTGTGTTTTCTAGTACTCTATCTTTAACTTATCACAACTGCCTTTCAAATGCTAATATACCACTTCAGGGATAGTATAAAGCCCTTACAATAATAAATTGCCTTTTTTCCTTCCCAATCTTGGCCCTTTTATTGTCATACATTTTACTACTATAATAAAATAGACACAGTACAGTGTTTTGTTATTAGGCATAATTATATTCAACAGACTAAAATAATAAACTTTTTTTTAATATATATTAGTTCATGTAGTTACCTCTTCTGGTGCTCTTCATTCTTTTGTGTAGGACATATTTCTTTTTGGTATTTTCTTCTTATTGAAGGATTTTCTTTAACATTTTTTTATAGTATCACTGTACTGGTAATAAATTATTTTATCTTTAATATATATCTGAAGAATTATTTCAGCTTTATTTCTAATAAATATTTTACCTTGCATATAATCTAGGTTGACAATTTTTCTATTTTTTTAGTTCTTTTAAAATGTTGATTTACTGTCTTCTGGTTTAATTTTTTTCTGATAAAAAGCTCTCATTCTAATCTTTGTTTCTCTATACATACTGCATTTTCCCCCCCTCTAACTGCTTTTAAGTTTTTCTTTTTACCACTGGCCAAAAGTAATTTGAATAGATTTACTGTGCAGTTTTCTTCATATTTCTTGTGCTTCTGGTTTGTTGAACTTCTTGATTTTGTGGATTTAGAATTTTAATTAAATTTGGAAAATCTGCTTACTTTTTCTTCAAATATTTTTCTCTCTTTTATTTTGAGAATCATAATTACACAAATATTAGGACACTTTAATTTGTCTCAGCTTATGTATGCATTGCCTTTTTTTTTTTAGCTCTTTTCTTTGTGTTTTTCATATTTAATTGGTTTTGTTGTTATGTCTTCAAATTTATTGATCTTATATACTACTATGTCCAATATACCCTTATACCCACCCTGGGTGTTTTTGTCTCTAATATTTTAGTTTTCATTTCTAAAATTTAAATTGTTGTTATATAAAATATTTCATGTCTCTACTTAACATTCTCAATCTTCTAGCTACTTAAAGACACAAACTACACTTATAATAACTTTTTATGTCCTTATTGACTCATTTTATTATTTATGTTATTTCTAGATCAGTTTTGAATAATTGACTTTTTCCTCCATTATGCATTGTATTTTTCTGCTCCTTTAGATAGAAAATATTAATTATGTGCCAAATATTCATTGTAAATTTACCTTGTTAGCTACTGAATAATTTTGAAATCCTATGAATATCTTTAAGCTATCTACTAAAAAATATTTTACTTACTTAAAAAACAGTTTGATCTTTTAGGGCCTTGCTTTGTAAGTTTACTAACAAGACCAGAGAATTGTAATGTCTTGGGTTAATTTTTCTTACTATTGAAGCAAAATCATTCTGAGTTCTCTATGAACTTTGATGCCCTATGAATTATAAAGTTTCAACTCTGGTGGGAGCAGGAATTATTTGAGGACCTACGTGAACTCTGAGTATTATTCCTGTTAATTCTTTCAGGTGTTTTCTTTTTTTTCTTTTTTTTCTTTTTTCTTTTTTTTTTTTTTTTTTTATGTAGCTTTGGTGATTTTCTACACTGCAGACTTCTGCATATCCATGGAGTATATTTATGCAGCTTTCTCCTCTTCTGTACTCTGCTTTGCAAACTCCCGCTGCCTTGCCCTTTCTGGAGTCCCAATTCCATGTTTCCAACTTGGAGAGTTTAAGTGTGATCTGTCTGGTTCCTTCACCCTGTGCCACAACATAGAAACTCAACAGGCAGTAAGTAGTGAGTATAGGACTCACTTCATTTGTTTATCAATTGGGCTCATTGCCCTTCATTGTCTGATGTCTAATGTTTTGAAAACGTAAAAAAATTTTTTTTTTTCTGTATTTAGTTGTTTCAGGTGTATGAATGTGGCCTTTGTTACTCTATATTAGTCAGATGTGAAATTAGGTTTAGTTTTTAACTACAGAAAAACAATTGAATTCATTCAGTTTGGATAGTCTATTCTGGGATATGAGACAGTTATTAGGGTAATGGGAGGGGCCTTGGGCAGGGTGGATACAGAATTTGAACTTAATAATAATATGTGTATTAATAATATGCCTCTTCCAGTATGTTTAGTACAATAAATTTATATGAAAGTGGAAACGACTATGTCTTCTAAAATGATAAAATACATGTGCCTAAAGGAGATATTTAGATTACTATACTGTTAGGTGAAGCATACTTAAAACAAGCAAGTTGCTAACTACCTAGCTATATAGATATAGATAGATTTAGATATCAACAAAATCAGAGGTCTGAAAATATTTTCCAATATCACTTCTCAGAAATTGTGAAAATCCTTAGCTCTGAGAGTTTGAGAATTTCATCTATTCTGGTCTGGGGCAACTTTTTTGTTTATGTGGTGTATCACATTCATCAATTTGCATATTTTGAACCATCTCTGTGCCCCTGGGATGAAAGCCACTTGATTGTGGCATATAATCTTTTAATATGTTGCTGTATTTGGTTCGCTAGTATCTTATTTAGAATTTTTGCATCTGTGTTAATGAGAGATATTGGTCTGTAGTTTTTTTTTTTTTTTTTGCCTTATCTTTACCAGGTTTGGGTGTCAAAGTAATAATGGCCTCATAAAATGAGTTGGGAAGTATTGCCTCCTCTTTGATTTTTTGGAAGAGTTTGAGGAGAATAGGTATGAAATCTTCTTTGAATGTTTGGTAGAATTCACTGATGAAGGTCTCTGGTCCTGGACTTTTATTTTTGGTAGGTGTTTGATGACTGTTTCAATTTTCATACTGCTAATTGGTCTATTTAGATTTTTCGGATCTTCTTGATTCAGTCTAGGAAGATTATATTTTTCTCAGTACCCCTTTATTTCTTCTAGGTTATTAAATTTGTAATTATATACTTCTTCATAGTATTCCTACATGATCCTTTGTATTTCTGTGATGTCAGTCATAATTTACCCTCTTTTATCCCTGATTTTGTTTAATTGTGTCCTTTCTCTTTTTTCCTTAGTGAGTCTAGCCAGGAGTTTGTGAACTTTATTAACCTTCTCAATGAACCAGATCTTTGTTGTATTTATTTTTTCTATTGATTTTTGTTTTCAATTTCATTTATTTATGCTCAAGTTTTGATTATTTTTTTCCTCCTTCTGACTTCAGGCCTTATTTGTTCTTCCTTTTATAGTCTTTTAAGATGAAGTGTTAGGTTGTTTATTTGGGCTTGTTCTTGTTTTTGAAGATAGGTCTGTAATGATATGAACATTCCTCTTATAACCTCTTTTGCTGTGTCCCAAAGTTTTGATATGTTGTACTATCATTATCATTCATTTCTATGTATTTCTTGATCTCTATTTTATTTCTTCCTTGACCCAATATTCTTCAATAGCATGTTGTTTAATTTCCACATAATTGTGGGTCTTCTAGATTTTTTTTTTTTTTTGCAGTTGATTTTTAGTTTCAAAGCATTATGACCAGAGAATATGGTTGGTATGATTTCAACCCTCTTATATTTGTTGAGGCTGTTTCTGTGTCCTAGTATGTGGCTGATTCTTGAGAATGTTCCCTATGCACTAGAGAAGTATAAACAACTGTTTTGGGATGGAAGGCTCTGTGTATATCAATTATGTCCAGTTGGTCTAACGTGTCATTTAAGGATGTTATTTCCTTACTGATTTTCTGTTTGGATGATCTGTCCATATCCGACAGTGGGTATTTAGGTCTCCAACTCTGATAGTGTTTTTGTTTGTTTCTCCCTTTAGTTCTGTTTGTATTTGCTTTACATATTTTGGGCTCCCTGATTGGGAGCATAGATATTAATAAGTGTTATGTTTCCTTGGTGTCTGATTCCTTTTATCATTTAAAGTGTTCCTCAGTATCTTTCTTTACATTTTTTATTCTGAAGTCTATTTTGTCCAATATTAGTACCGCTACTCCTGCTCTTCTCTGAATGTCATTTGCTTAAAATATAATTTTCCACTCTTTCACTTTGATTCTATCTTTGTCTTTGGAGCAGAGTTGTGTCTCCTGGAGGCAGAATATGGTTGGGCTATGTTTTTTGATCCAATCTGCAACTCTGTGCCTTTTTATTGGTAAGTGCAGTCCATTTACATATAGGAAAATTATTGAAATATGAGGTCTTCTCATAGCCATTTTATCTTTTGCTTTCTGGTAGTTCAGTGTTTTCATTGCTTCCTAGTCCTTGTGTTTCTGTTTTCGTTATTTTGGTTGGCTTTTGTGGGTTTTGTTTCTGATTATTTTTGTTTTATGTTATATACTTCTGTTCTAATTCTTTGGTGTGAGGTTACCATTATAAATGTGAAAAAGACAGTGTATATGCATGTGTATCCATTTTTTTCTAAATCCTCCCCTTTTCAGACATTGTTATCTCAATTTGTTTTTGTGTATGCAGAACTATCTTACTATATAGCACATCTCTTAGTAAGAGTTTCACTCCTCTGCTCCTATTTGCTTGATAGTCACCTTACTCCTAATTATGTATCTATTTTTTGTTTTGTTTTGTTTTAGGTGAGCTGACCCCTTTCAGAATTTCATGTAGTGCAGGTCTTGTAGTGGAGAATTCCCTCAATATTTGTATGTCTGAAAAGGTCTTAATTTCTCCTTTATATCTAAAGAAGAGCTTAGCTGGATACATTATTCGTGGCTGGTAGTTCCTTTTAATTAATAGTTTAAATATTTGATTCCATTTTTTTCTTGCTTGTAAGGTCTGCACTGAGAAGTCCAATGATAATCTAATGGGTTTTTCTTTATACGTTACTGTTTTCTTCTCCTTGGCTGCCCTGAGAATTCTCTTTGTCACTGATTTTTGATAACTTTAATACAAAGTGTCTTGGTGATGGCCTTTTTGGGTTGAAATGATTGAATGTTCTGTTGACTTTTTGAATTTCAAGTTCCAGCTCATTTCTCAGATTTGGGAAATTCTAGTCCACTATTTGCCTGAAAATGCTTTCTAG
This sequence comes from Cynopterus sphinx, assembly GCA_030015415.1. Taxonomy (NCBI): domain Eukaryota; kingdom Metazoa; phylum Chordata; class Mammalia; order Chiroptera; family Pteropodidae; genus Cynopterus; species Cynopterus sphinx. The sequence continues at coordinate 94,898,836 of CM057381.1, forward strand.
TCCCTACTCCTTTTCCTCCCCTTTGATAATGTCAATTATTCTTATATTTTCTCTCCTAATGGCATCAGCTAGTTCTTGTATTTCTCTTTTATTATATTTCATTCTTTGATTTCTCTTTTCTTTATTCTGATTTATTTCTAGGTTTCTGTCTTTAATATTACTGATCCTTTCCTCCATTTGGTCGACTATGTTTCCCAAGCTTGCTATTTAATTTTTCAACTCTTGCTGTGTTTTTTTATCTCCAGAAGTTCTATTTGTTTCTTTTTGAGGGTTTCAATCTCTTTGCTCTGCTCACCTAGGTGTTTTTTCAATTGTTGATATGACTCATTTTGGAACTCATTGAGTTTTTTCAGAAATATCATCCTGAATTCTCTGTCACTTGAGTTACATATTTCTACATCTGCAAGCTCATTATCTGGAGGTTTTTCTTTTTCTTTCCAAGATGTCTTGTCACCTTGATTGTTCATGGTGTTTAATGAACTATTTTTCTGCCTGGGCATTAATGGATGTGTATTCTGTTGTTTTTCCATAAAGAAGATTTATTTTACAAAGGTTTCTTTTTATCCTGCTGCCAAGAAGGCACTTTTCTTTAGGTTTCAAGTAGGTGGAGCTTAGGACTCTTGGATCTCTGGTTTATATAGAGCCTAAAGTCTTTAATTTTCTTGTGGATTTTAATCACACTTGCTGCTCTCAATTTCCAGTCCCTGACAGTGTTAGCAACAGTTTTGGTAGTGGTTACTCAGATTCCCCTGGGACGTCGCAGTTATCAGTCTCAGAGGGTGTGGGGGTCAGGTTCCTCTGGATTGGAGGTTGGGTGCTATGCCTCAGCCTCGGATTTACAACCTGGGTAGGTAGAAGTTAACTCTTGTTTCTCTGTGGTCCCATCCCAATTCTCTGCTTTCTGCCCTGATGTTGAGCCCTGTGGCTGTCTGCATAGAAAAGTTCTGGCATTTCCAGGCAAAGCTGTTCAGGGTAGTCACTGCACCTTCTCCCATATTGCTCCTCCTGCAGGGAGCTCTAGAGGCTGAGAGAGGTAGCTTCAGTCTCTGAAGCTTTTGCTGAGATTCTCCTGGGGCTCTGTGGTGACCAGTCTTGGAGAACATCGGGGGAGAGGCCCTCTGGCTTGAGGGGCGTTGCAGCTCAGCCTCAGTTTTGCAGCCAGGACTACTAATAATCAACTGTTATTTCTTTGCTTTCCGATCCCACCTCTCAGCTTTCTGCCCTAATAACTGAGCCCTGCTGTGGGCTATGTCCTGGCACCTCCGCAGAGTTGATTAGGGAAGTTGCCAAAACTTCACCTCTCTTCCTCCTCTTGCAAGGAGCTCCAGTGGCTGTGAGAGGCAGTTTTTAGTTGTCCCAGTCCATTGCCCGACACCCGGGGTTCAGATCTGTGGTAGCTCTTCTGCACAAATTCCACACTCAGATATGCTGGTGTGCAGTTTTGGTGGTTTTCTGTTCAGTTTAAGATATTCAGCTTTTTAGTTTTTCAAGGGGAGAGACTGAAGGACATCTCTTACTCATCCATGTTTTCTGCTCTGTTCTTAAATTTAAAGTTTACTTTTCTTTAAAATTCTAAAATATTCCAATAATTATTTGAACTCTTGATAATAACTTTTCTATTTATGCATTCATGAAGTACTGTATTCTGTTAGTTATTTTATTTTATTTTTTTGCCAATATTGTGTGAAAAGCTTCTATGTTCCACTCAATCTGTATATCCTCATTATCTAGGTCAAACTCACTAATACTATCTTTTATTCCACTGACGACAATAACTTTTATGATGTAATTCTTTCTATATAATATATTTTACTTTTTGCATTTACTTAATTGTGTCTGGCCAGGCATTACATACCTTCAACAGCTAAATGAAATATTCCACATCATAAATGTCAGCTTTTACAAGGTTTCAGATATCCTGCATCTTAAAAGTTCAGAAAGCCTCTGCTTAATAATTTGGGTGATTTTAGGGCATATATGACAAATAAATGATGTTCTCATATGTCCAGTTTTAAAATTTCCAAACTTTGCTTTTGCTTTTGCATATGCGCATTTATGTTTATTCTTTTTTTTTTCAAGAAAAACATAAGAAAAAACTGGTATAGACTGATACTTTATGATTTAATTACTTTAGAATTAGCATATATATTATGACACTACGGTAAGAAAAGGCAAATCAGTATAATTTAGCCACCTGATTGACAAATGTGGTTTTATTTTTAACATTGGATCATTGAAAAGAAAGAATCAAACACATTAATCATTCAGATTAAACTTACAGTTTACTAAAAATAGATATTGCTATCAAGGTGTACATTATATGGGAGTAATGTAAATAGAAATTGTAGAGTAAAAAAACATTATGATTATGTCATATATAAAATAGTATATGTCATTGCAAGATATTAAACTATGAGATGAATCAACCATAGTTTCCTTGGAGATAATGATGAATAAAATAACTTATTACACTAAATAAATCTGAGGTAATAGAACTAATGAATTATCTTCTACCTACCTTTTCCTCTTTCTTTTAGGTCCTTCCAGTATGTTGTCCTGTGTGTTGTCAATCTTTTATATAGATTCTTATAATTCAGGTTAATGACATAATTTCAAATTGTGGAGTAGCCATCTATTAATTTTTTTTGCTTTGTTGATTTTATAACTAATAACTCTCCCCAATATTTTTATTTTCTTGATAATATATATATATATATATATATATATATATATATATATACATATATACATACATATGCTTTTTTCTATAAAAATATATTAGTCATAATAAGATCACCCACAGAAATATTTATAAAAATTGCCTTTCAAATATCTTTTACATTTGTTATTTTTGCCATATAAAGTTGGAAGATATGTCAATAAGTAATCAGGGTAGGATCCCAAGAATGGTTCATTAATGACATCACAGAAAAATGCAGAACTAGCAACCAGACAGCTTAGATTTTGATATTACTTCTATCTTTCTTAATGTTGATCTCCCCCAGATTCAGTTTTATCATCTTTAAAATTGGGATGATAAAACCTATTCTATTTACTTCAACTAGATTGTTGGGTTGAACAAAGCCATACATATGAAAGTACTTTGAAAGCTGTGATCTGACATAAAAAAAATCACATAGAAAAGATAACATAGAAAACAGTAATTAGTTTACAATTTTGCTACATAAAAAGAAACATATAAATAAATTAATTAATTAAAGTAGATTTATTAAGTGCTTACTTTGTACATTTGTTAACTCCATGGGAAATAGACACTATAATAAGCTCATTTTACAGATGAGAAAACTGAGGAACAGAGAAATTAAATAACTTACTTAGCGTTACAGAGCTGTTGGTGGTAAAGCTGAGGTTAAATCTAGGTTTTCTTGCTCTAGAATTTAAGTCCTTAACCATTATGCTATTATATAATGACTGATAAGATTTGGTAACAAAATCTGACTCAAAAGTTAAAAATACTGGGTTATGGGCTCTATAGAAGAGAATGGGCCACAGTGGTTAATACTCTATTAGAATATTTGCTATTTTGTGCTTATGTGTGTCTTCATAAATGACTGTGTCAAAATTCACTGTTTTACCTTTGATTTTCTTCTCAAATCCTGAATCAGCATTCAAGTAAGAAAAAAGAATTTTGTATATTTAAAATACGGAAAATTTACGAATGGATTAAAGAGATAGCGGAAGAATTAAGATGATAGAAGCAAATAAGGAGATAGTCTTGAAATTGGGGACAGTAGGAGTCTCCAGAAGCCCTTAGGCTACAGGGACTAAGGGAAGAGAAGGTTTGAGTAGAGCCTGGGACTCTGTACATTCAATAGGAGTTGGAACTCTGGAGGCCTTTCTGGTGCCCTGAGAATAGATCCACTCAAGCCAGAGAAGGAAGATATGAATGGTCTAGCTTCCCCCTTTTTTCTTCTTCCTTCTATTTTCTTTCCAAAGTATTTCATCTGTTGAAACCTGCTGCAAGCCAGTTGTTCTAGGAGCCTGGGATAGGCAGCCTGTAGGCATTGGTCCCACAGCTGAGTTAGAGCTCAGAGAAGGATAAGATGGTTTGAGAGCAACAGTCTCAGGACCGCACATTTCTCTTCTATTTTTTTTTTTTTTAATTTTCTTTGGTAATCATTTCTACTGTGCTGGCTTCATCAGAGAAGAGTTATGTTGACACGTTATACTGTTTGATGACACTGCATTGTTTTTTCTTCTACTGATGAGTTAAGTTATACTTGACTGCTGCGAACTGTGAAGATTATGCCCTTTCTTTAGAATTATTTAGTCCCAGGGGTGAATGTGATCTTGGCACATAAAAATTATGTAGTAAATTTTTAAATTGATTCCAAAAAGGCCCCTTGAAGGGCTGGTAGTTCTCATGTAATGAATATAGTGAACAGCCCAACATTTTGGGGTACATGTATTAGTTTTATTTTTCAGTAATTGTCACTAACTCTGTCCAATTGATAGAATCCTCTTTTTCTTCTGAGTATCTGGTTCTATTATGATTTCTGCCTGATTCCAAAAGTCTTCAGAAACTTTCTTTTGTTAAATAGTCTCATTCCAGGTTATAAAAATTAGCCTATTATTATTTTCTTAACTCTTTATCTTGAAATGCTTAAACTATGGAAAGTACAAAGACTAAAAAGTATAAAAAAAATATAAAAAACACAGTGATCACCATATACCTTTTAATTTTCTGTATTAATTATATATACATACTAATTATATATAAATATACATAATTCCCTCTTTGTGTGTGTGTATCATATATATATGTGTGTGTGTGTGTGCATGTGTGTGTTTTGGCTAAGTATATAAACATAAGTTGTAGACATTGTGGCATTATTTTCCTAAAAAATAAAATGCATCTCTAAAGAATAATAATATCATATACCATTATTACTCTAAGATAATAAATAATAATTATATGTTTTTGAAAATTTTATGGAAATTATAATATTGAATGGAAATATTTAATGAAATTAGAAATAATATCATCTAATACTTAGTGCTAATGTTAATTTTTTCAATTAACAATTATTTTTTTGGATATATAGTCAGATCCTGTGTCTAAAAGTTATTTGAGTTCATTATATTTTTCTGTGTGGTTTTGTTTCACTTTGATAAAGGTTGAATTCACTTTATTCTATTTACAGTCAATTTTAGAATTTTTTAAATTTAATTTAATTTATTGAATATTTAAATATTTATATTGTTAAAATGTCAAAAGATATACTCAGGGAAATCTCACTCCCATCCCTGTTTCTTCTATTTCATTTTTACTCTTTACAGGTAATAATTTCATTAGTTTATGGTTTATCTTTTCTAAATATGCATGTGTGTGTGCATGTGTGTATTATTTCCCCCCTCTTTTTACACCAAAGGTAGAAGTATTATATATGTTCTTTTGTATATTGCTTTTTTCACTTGAAAAAAGCTTTATTATGATATAATTCATATATCATAAAAGCCACTTGTTTAAAGTATATAATTCAATGTTTTTTAGTATATTCACAGAATTATGTGACCATCACCATTGTCTAATCCCAGAATATTTTTATTACTTTGAAAACAAACTTTGTGACTTAAGCAGTAGTACCCTATTTCACCCTCCTCCGCAGTCTCTTGGTCCTGACAACTACAAATATACTTCCTGTGTCTATGAATTTACCTATTTAGTACATTTCATATACTTGAAATTATGCAATATGTAGCCTTTAGTGTCTGACTTATTTCATTTAGCATAAAATTTTCAAGGCTTATCCATGTTGTAACATGAATCAGTACTCCATTTTTATAAAAGTTTTTTTCTTTGATTTAAAAAAAAATTACCATTTGTTTTTCATCTTTATTGAAAGATAATAGACAACTAGTTGCCTGCAGTTACATTGTACAATTCAATGAGGTTTTTTTCAGTTATAGTTAGTATATAATACACTAGCCTCAGCTATATAGTATATTAATCAAAGATCTAAACAACTTCTGAAGTGCTCATCTCATCAAATCTAGCATCCCTCTTTCCCCCCACATATTCATTTCAACATTATTAACCATCTTCCACATGCTATACTCTACATCCCCATGTCTATTCTGCAACCATCAACCTGTACTTCTTAATTCCTTTACCTTCTTGCCCCCACTCCCTCCCATCTAGCATCCCTCAAAATATTCTCTGTATCTATGAGTTTATTTCCACTTTTGTTGTTGTTGATGATTTTGTTCTTTAGATTTCACATGCACATGAAATCATGAGATATTCGTCTTTGACTTATTTCATTCAATGCAATACCCTCTACATCCATCAAAATAATATCTTTTTCTAACCTCTTCCTTTTAGTCTGCCATGTCTTTTAAACTGAAGTGAGTCTTGTAGGCACCATATGTAGAGATCTTGTTTTCCTATCCATTCAGCCCTCTATCTTTTGGTTGGAGTGCTTAATTCTTTTCTACTTGAGGTACTCGTTGATAGAAATGTACCCATAACCATTTTCTGTTCATGTCTTTGATACATGTTTTTCTTCTTAAAGAAGTCCCTCCAACATTTCCTAAATACTGGCTTAGTGATGATAAATTCTTTTAGTTTATTTTTGTCTTGGAAACTTTTTAACTGTCCTTCAACTCCAAATGATAGCCTTACTGGATAAAGTATTCTTGGTTATAGATTCTGGGTTTTTATCAATTCAATATTTTGTGCTAAGCCCTTCTGTTCTGTATCGTTACTTTTGAGAAATCAGCTGCCAGTCTTATGGGTACTCCTTTGTAGGTAACTATCTGCTTATCTCTTGCTGCTTTTAAGATTCTCTCTTTGTATTTAACTTTTGGCATTTTAATTATGATGTGTCTTGGTGTGGGCCTCTTTGGGTTCCTGGTTTTTGAGACTCTCTGAGCATCCTGGGGGTTTATATCTATTTCCTTTACCAGGTTAGGAAAGTTTTCCATCATTATTTCTTTAAGTAGCTGTTCAACATCTTATTTTCCCTCAGGGACCCCGATGATACAGATATTTTTTACATTTAATAGTGTCCCTTAGGCTCCTTAGATTATTATTTTAGTCTTGGCTTCTTTTTTCTTACCATTCTGATTGAGTGTCCTTGGCTTTCCTATCTTCTATATAGACCATTTGATCCACTTCTTTATTCACTTTTTTATTTCTTTCTTTATTTCATTTAACATACTTCTCATCTCAGATAATGTGTACTTCATTTCTGACTGGTTCCCTTTTATAATTTTCATTTCCATTTTTATGTTTTTTTTCTCTTTGTTGAAGTTCTCACTGAATTCATTTACCCTTCCTATAAGTTCATTGAGTATCTTTCTAATCAGTGTTTTGAACTATACATCTGTTAAATTGTGACTCCATTATTTCTGAATCTCTGTTCCCTCATATGGTTTCTGCTTCTTTGTCTTTCCATTTTGGCTGCCCTTTTGTGTCTGTTTCTATGTAATAAAAAAAGCTTTTAATTCTCCCCATTTTATTAGTAGGGCTTTGTGTAGTAGGTGTCCATTGGCACAGTCCTGAGAGAGGTTCAGCTGCAGGCCATGCTTAGCCCAAACCTCTACCCCTCTGAGGCCAACTGTTAAGATTTAGCAAGCAATCCAAGATGTTGTGCTTATAGTTGCCTCAAAAGGCCACACTAGAAACCAAGGCTAGTTGCCTCCAGTGTGAGTGTAGGGGCTGCTCAGCAAGGAGCACCTGACTTGCTGATGATACACCTGGTGTGGCTTGGGTGGGGCCCTGAGTTGAAGGAGGCAGAGTTTCAGGGAATCTTCTGGGTGGAGCAACCTCTATTATCCAGTTTGATGACATCTCTGCTATGACGGCACTGAATCCCCACATTGGGACGAGGGAACAATGTGAAACAATGGATACTGATGGCACTTCTGCTGGGGAAAGAGCCTCACTGTGACCCTCACTTTGACAACTCAGTGTCACCCTGAAAGTTCTTGTACAGCTGAATCGGCACTGGTGCTCAGAGTGAGTAGGTCCATCATCGCAGAAGGCAGCTCACGCACATAGCCCCTTTAAGAGGCTCATTCAGCCACTCAGGTATGGGAAGCCTTGTGTCTTCACCCCTACTACCTTCTGCCATTACAGAGTGATTTCTTGGATTTCTCCCTAACTTTATGGCTTGTTCATCTACATCAAGGTATTTCACTTGCTGTTTGCTTCTTGTTTCTGTCACAACTTTGATTTGGTTACCAAAGAAATGAACAGAGCCTCTATCATCTATGCCATTTTTTACCCATCCTGTATATTGCTTTTTTAACTTGAAAATACATCTATCTATCATCTATCATCTACCTATTATCTATTAATTATTTATCATCTATTTATCTATCTAATCTATCATCATCTATCATCTATCTAATCTATCATCTATCTATCATCTATCTGTATCTACCCACCTACCTACCTACTTACCTACCTACCTACCTACCTATCTATCTATTTTTTATCTATCTATCTATCTATCTATCTATCTATCTATCTATCTATCTATCATCTATCTATCTATCTATCTATATCTATCCGGAAAATATAGACTTAGAAAAATATCAGGCATATTGTTGGTAAATCTAGATGGTAAAATTAGCTTGAATTGGAGGCCAAAATGGGCTTCTAATTCCACTTTCCCTGTGAATTGAACTTTTTCATCCAGTTATAGATAGGATGACTAGGTGACTACAGGTCTCCTGTGCAGGGGAAGAGTCTGATCTGGAGGGCTTACCATAAGACAGAAGATACCTCAAAGTGGGTAGTTCCAACAACAAAGCATAGAAAGGAAGAGAAAAATGGCAACTACAAACAGATATTTATAGCCCAACAACTGACCCTTCTCAGCAGAAGACAGCATCCCACTCACATTTTCACTGTGGCAGAGGATATACCATCCACCAAAAAAAAATTTTTTTTAAATTCTTTGTACCCTTTCCCTATTGTGAAATTTTTACAGGAAAGGTTCACAGCCAAAGGCCATGTATTCTAACTTACCCCTTGCTGGTCATATGACTATCTTCTGCTAATGTAATATTAGTTGAAAAGATGTTTGTCAATCTGGATCATGTTGTGCCTTCTTCACCATTTCTTTTCTTTTCTCATTGGCTAATTGCATGCATAAGTTTCCAAAACTCTAACAAATGGTTGAACCACATATGGAAAGAGTCTAGGTCTTTAAATCAACGGGTAAAAAAAAACAATTGACTTCCATCCAGGACCAACCCCATTGAACTGTTATGTGAGTGAAACAGAAATTTCTATTGTGCTAAACCACTGAAATTTGAATGTTTATTTGTTACAGCAGCTAGCATTACCTTCATTTACATAGTCACTACTGTTTTCTAGGATAAGAGGGAGAGATGGAAGTACAAAATGAGCTGAAGGTTCTTCCTAATAATATGTCTAACAAGCTGGAAGTTCTTATTAAAAAATCAGAAGCAAAAATGAGGGGAGAACAAAAATATAGGTCTTTTTATAGTAATTCACCAAATTTCAAAGGGGCTGAGCAGCTATTTTAGCAGTTAAAGTTTATCTCCTTGGAAGACAGGAAAACAAATAAGTGGGTTGCTACATAAATCAAAATAGTAGTTGTCTGTGGGGACTAGTTTAAGGTAGTTCCAGCAGCTCTAACAGTTTTCTGAAGACTTCTGAGGATAAAGCAACAAGATGAGTTGAAAAGAAGAAATCTTTCTAGGGATTGATTAGGCTATCTGTGTGCAAAGTTGTTGCCATTTTTTTTAAATAGTTAGAGCATATATTATATACCAGTCTATGAAGGAAAGGTATTGAAGTGGGAATCAGACTTGAAGGAGTGTTTTTCTTGATGTAATCTAGATTAGTAATCCTTTCAGATTTACCATTCCTCTGATTTCATAATGATTAAAATACTTGGCATAGTGTTATACTTCTATATATGAAAATATAAACTTTTCAGAGAAGTAGGTGAGATGACTGGTTCAGAGGAATCTGGCTACTGAATTGTATGTGTTTCAAGACACTAAAGAAATAGTATATTTCTTCAACCAACATTTAGTCACATTCATTTATTCATTCATTTATTAATTAACAAATATATAGTGAATATCTACTGTGCCAAGCCCTCTTCTAGGCACTGATTGTACTAAAAAAAAAAAGAAGATAAAAATTTTTACTCCAACAAAGTTAAATTCTAGGGATGGGGGAATAGAAAAAAACTGTACATTTTAACATATACCAGAAAATTATTAACAATATGAACGCAAATAAAACAAGACTTTTTCTCTTTATGAATTTATGTGAAAGTGGCAACTGTTCCACTTAAAATGCAAACTCGGTGACTGCAGTAATGCTGGGAAGCCTGCTTTTAATGCCAGAACTTTTAAGCGTCTTTTGTGGCCATCTACTATAGAGAGGAAATTAGAGCTGGTACATTTTCTTTCTTCTTCTTTTTATTATTATTTTTAATGGGCTCTGAATTTCTTGCTTGAAGAAGTACTTATCTTGCAATAGCAAATGATGTCTTTATCATGTAGTCTTTTGAAATGTAAATACAAGAAATGAAGGTCTCTGTGCTAAGAGTCTAAGGATGACTCATTTATATTCTCTTGAATTACTTTGTTATTCAAAGAGTTTCTGGTATAGTTATCTGGCACCCATCACTAACAAAGAGGAGTGACAGTTTTCAGTCTCCATCTGATTGTTACTAGCTGTGTGATCTTGGAAAAGTTACTAAATATAGAAACAATAATACCTAGCTCATTGGGTTACTCTGAGGATTAAATGAAATTATAGAATTTCCTGGCTTATTACCTCAGGAAATGGTATCTTTTATTATTACTCCGTTTTTTTTTTTTCTTTTTTACTCACACTTCACATTCTTAAAGAAAGGTATTACACCAAGTCCTCTTAATTCTTAATTATTTTTGGATCATAAATTAATGTTCATGTTACTGACTCAAGGTTTAATGCTGAATTAATAACATCACTAAGTGACAAATCAATTGTTTGGGTTGAAACAAATTTTTTAAGTGTTTCAATAAACCTCCACCTACAGAAGAAAAGAATACTATTCACTAAGTCCTGGGTGCTTGAGACATCAAATGAAGACAGTCTCCAATTGCAAGACTACCAAACTGGCAACATTAGAATTTACTTGGTACTTTTATTCTTGTAATTAGTATAAGAAAATGATCCATTTTCATTTTTTGCATGTGTGTGTTCAGTTTTCTCAACATCATATGTTGAAGAGACTGTCTTTACTCCATTGTATGTTCTTGCCTCTGTTATCAGAGGTTAATTGAGTTTTAGTAACTTTCCCAAAGTGTGGATTTATTTCTGGGTTGTTTGTTCTGTTTCACACATCTATGTGTTTGTTTTTATACTGGTATCATAATGTTTTGATTACTCTAGACTTGTAATATGGTTTGTTATCAGACCTCCAACTTTGTTCTTTTTTCTCAAGATTGTTTTGGCTGTTTGGGATATTTTGCAGTTTCATATAAGTTTTGGATTATTTGTCCTAATTCTGTAAAAATATGCCATTGGTATTTTTATAGGAATTGCATAGATTCTGTATATTGCTTTGAGTAGTATGGAGATTGTAACAATGTTAATTCTATCTATAAATAGTATATGCTTTCATTATTTGTATCTTCTTCAACTTCTTTTTCAATGTCTTATTTTTTTTTCTAGTACAGGTCTTTTACTTCTTTTAATTCCTTAGATATTTTATTTAATTTTATTTTTGATAAAACTGTTTTCTTAATTTTTTGATAAAATTGTTTTCTTAATTTCTTTTTCTGATAGTTCCTTATTATAGAAAAATGCAATCAATTTTTAAATACTTTTTTATTCTGCTACTTTAATGAATCATTTATTAGTTTCTATAGTTATTGATGGAATCATTAGGTTTTTCTCTACATGTATTATGTCATCTTCAAATAATGCCAGTTATTCTTTCTTTTCAATTTGGATGCAGTTTATTTATTTTTCATGGTGAAATGGACATTCTGGTCTTGTTCCTGATCTTTAAAAAAAATTTTAGTTTTTCACTAATGAGCATGATGTTAGCTGTGGGTTTGTCATATATGGTATTTATTATGTTGGGGAATTTTCTCTGTATTCCCACTTTCCTGAGAATTTTTATCATAAATGAATGCTGGATTTTGTCAAAATTTTTTTGGAATTTATTAATAGTATATGATTTCTATTCACTTTTTGTTTATGTGATGTATCACATTAATCAATATGTAGATGTTGAATTAACCTTGCATCCCATAGATATACCACTTTATCATGGTGTATAAAGTTTTTATGTATTGCTGAATTTGGTTTGCTGAATTTGGTTTTCTTTTTTTCTTTTTTTTTGGTAGTGTCTTTGTCTGGTTTTGGAATCAGAGTTATGCTAGTCGTGTAAAATAAGCCTGGGCGACTTTCTTTCTCTTGAATTTTATGAAATAGTTTGAGAAAAAATAGGTGTTAATTCTTTCTTTGAATGCTGGGTAAAATTCACTTGTGAAGCTATTTAATCTAGGACTTTTGTTTATTGGGAGCACTTTGATTACTGATTTGATTTTGTTAGTAGTTATTAATCTGTTTAGATTTTCTGCTTCTTCTTGACTAAAACTTAAAAGAGTGTATGTTTCTAGGAATGTATCCATTTCTTCCAGAATGTTCTGTTTGTTGAATATAATTGTTCACAGTATTTTCTTGTAATCTTTTGTATTTCTGTGACACTTGTCGCTTATCTTTTGATTTTTGATTTTATTTACTTGGGTCTTCTCTTATTGTTAAAGAGTCTGATTAAAGGCTGATAAACATTTATATATTTTTTTTGTAAAGAATCACCTTTTGGTTTCATTAATTTTTAGTATTTTTTGACTTTAATTTGTTTATTTTTATTGTTTATCTTTATTTCCTTTTTTTCTACTCACTTTTTTTTTCTTAGTGCCTTTAGTTGTAAAGTTAGGTTGTTTATATATATTTTTTCTGTTTCTTGCAGTAGGATGTATTGCTATGAATTTTCCTCTAAGAAATGCTTTAGCTGCATCCTATATATTTTGCATCATTATGTTTTTCTATCATTTGTCTCAAGGTATCTTTTGATTTTTTCCTTGATCTTGTCGTTAACCCATTTATTGTTTAATGGCTTGTTATTTAGCCTCTATGTGTGTATTTTTCTTTTTTTACTTGTAATTTATCTTGAGTTTCAAATCACTGTGATCAAAGAAGATATCTAATTTGATTTCAATATTTTAAAATTTGTTAACGATTGTTTTGTGGGCTCATAAGTAGTTTATTCTGGAAAATATTCTACATGAGCTTGAAAAGAATGTATATTCGGCTACTTTGTGGTAAAAAACAAATGTTTTAAATCCATTAGGTCTAATGTGTCATTTCAGGCTGCTTTTTCCTTGCTGATTTATATTGTCTGGATAATTTTTCCATTAATGTCAGTGTGGTGTTAAAGTCACCTAATATTGCTATATTACTCTTGATCTCACGTTTTTTGTTCATCAATATTTGCTTTATATATTTAAATGTTGAGTACATAATGTTTACAGGGGTTATATTCTTTTATTGGACTGGTTTCTTTATTGTTATGAAATGTCTTTTGTCTCTTTTCATAACCTTTATTTTAAAGTCTATTTTGTCTGTTATAAGTATCACTATCCCAGCTTTTTAGTTTGTTTGTTTCTATTTGCATAAAAACTTTTTCCACACTTTACTTTTAGTCCATGTGTGTTTTTCTATCTGAAGTGGGTTTCTTTTAGACAGCATATTTATGGGCCTTGTTTCTTGTATAATCAGCTACCATTAGAGAGTTATTATTATTATTTTCCAGGCTTGAGTGTCTGGAAATGGATGGCAAAGTCTTTAAAAATATGTATTGCATCTTATACTTCGTATTATCACAGCTTACTGCCTTACATATGGTGGTGGCTCAATTGCTATCAGTTGAAAAAAATGTGGGAGAAGTATATTAAAAAAACACTGTTACCAGTAATTTTTTAAAATTTGTTTTATAAACTACGTATCTTTATTATAGGCTTGCACTGAAAAGAACATACAAAGGAATTTAAAATAGTCCTCCATTATTTTGGTTTTAGTTACTGTTGGTCATCCACCATCTAAAAATATTAAATGAAAAATGTCAGGAACAAATAATTCATAAATTTTAAGTTGCACACTGTTCTGAGTACCATGAAGAATCTCATACAGTCCTGCTCCATTTTGCCCAGGTGATATTCATTCTTTTGTCCAGGGCTTTCACCCTGTGTACACTCTTTTCCTGTTAGTCACTTATTAGCTATCTAGGTTATCATATCAGTATTAAAGAGAGACAAACAATATTCACATAATTTTTATTATGGTATATTGTTATAATATTTTTATTATTATTTATTGTTGGGAATCTTTCACAATACCTAATTTATACATCAAACTTTATAATATGTCTGTATGTTTGGGAAAAAACAACAACAACATAGTATACATAAGGTTTGCTACTATCTGTGGTTTCAGACATCTACTGGGGGTCTTGTAACATTCTTCATGGTTAATGGTGGACTACTGTAATATACATATTTTTTTCATTTTATCTTTACTATCAAATGAGATATTTGTGTGGTTTAGAGCTTGGAGCTTTAAACTGAGTTCTAGCCTTTATGCTCCCCTTTGACCTATATTTTTTTTTCTCACAACCAATTTATGTCTCAATTTCCTACCATGTTTTTCTAAAACAATAATAAATGTGTCCTTAGAAGAGAACTGGGATTTTTAATTTATGTTTTTGGAGGCCTTTGGGATGTTTACATGAAAGTGTGGATTCCTATACCTTCATTTGCATGTGTTTTTTCCAGTGAAGTTTTGGAGGCTGAGAATTTTTTTATTACTTCATTAAAAAATATTCAACCATATTTTCTTTCCTCATGAGCAGATTGGTCCACTGGTGTCATGCTAATCAGTTCTTCATTTTTTAGTTAATTTTAAGAAAAATTAGCCATAGCTAAAATATTATCAACATTGGTAAATGGTAGGCAATTCAGAACACTTTTACATGCACAGAAAACAAAGTGGATAATTCCCAACATCCTAAATTTTTGTGAATGACAGTCTCTAGCATTTTGGTTAAAATCTAGACCTACTGTAAGAAGTCACAGCAAGACCTTGCTTTTAAAAGTTCTGAGTCTCAGTTCAACTAGTCAGATAAAATATTTTTTTTCTAGAGGCCTCACGTTTGTCAATTAATAGCTGGCATGGCTAGAAGTGGCTGCCAGAAAGAAAGAGTTAATGCTCTGTGTCCTGATTACTGCTCTTCTCTAAGCAAGAAAAAAAAAAAAAAGAAGGAATGCTTGGCAATTGGTTTGATCTGTCTTTATTTGTTATTAAATACTAGATTGATAATGAAGAAAGCTTTTGTAGTTAACATGAAAATAGGCAAGTTGTTTTTCTTTATTTTAAATCCTTGAAATGAAAGACTAAAGTCGAGTGATAATTTGTCATAGAAAAGATAATAATATAAAAATTGAAGAGAATTGCACCTTAATAGAGCCCAGGAGTAATTTTTTTTTCCAGAATACTGATACTATGTGCTATCTTTCCCAGAATTTCTGATAATTCAGTGATATGGTGCTAATTCCATATATTAGATGTGCATTTCTGCCTGATTGTTTAAAAACTAGGAAAAAATCAATGTCTACTAAGTATTATTCACTATGCTCTATTCTTTTTCATTCATACATGCTTAATATTCAAAATTTCCAAATGAAATAGATTCTATCCAGTGCCATTTTGCAACTTGAGAAATGGACAATAAATTTATGATACTTATATTTTATATGTTTTTTTCAACATTTTTGCAAACAGGTATATATTTTAAGAATTATAAAAGTAATTACAGAACTTTGAAAAATATATATATTAAGGAAATCTTGGAGGAAGGAACAAATACATCAACTACATGAGACAGAAGTTAAACTCTTTGTCAAGGCTAATGAAGATAAGCAGAGAATGGTGAGAACAAAAGAGAATGAGAAATGAAGAGGGCAAAGTTCCCTTGGATTTTTTAAGTCACAACAAATACTTTTCAACATGGAAGTTTCTAACACAGTAAATTTTGTAAATATAGGATATATATTGAGGAAAAGTATTAAATACATACCTACATACATACATACATACATACATACATACATACATACACACACACACATAAATACATGCATAAAACTCACATTGAGAAAGGCCAAAATGACTATTTTCTTAGTAAATTTTAACTTTGGCTATTATGGCATATATTACCTCAATAACAATGAATAAAACCATTGAAAGATGCAACTATGTACGGGGCATTTAATTTCATCTATGCCAGAACTCTTAGACAATGATTAAACAGATGAAAAGAGATAATGTAATTAGCCAAAGTCACACAAGTAATCAGCAGATTAAGACTAGAGTGCAGGTCTTATAGCTTCTGGCCTAAATTTTCTGTAGTTCAATTCTGTTTTCTACTATTTTTACAGCCCACACTCACTTGTTAAAATAGCTGTAAATTTTTTTCACAAGGTTAGTTGTGAAATAAAATTCCAGCATAGGCTTCTTTTGCTGTTATTGAAACATATAAATAAGACCTACTTATTCTTAACATTTTACTGTAGAGCAATAGGGAATAAAATAAATGATAAAGTATTAGAAAAATTACAAAGGTTTAGAAAAGTTCAAAACAATTTATATAGTAGTTATTCACATATTTTAATAATAAATTAAATAAAGCTAGAACAGTCTAATATCGTTTTTTTAACTCTTTATTTAAATATTTGGAGATGGAGCTTTTACAATTTATATACCCTTTTATTCTTTGTTTTTTTTTTCTGTTGATTTTCATTTAAAACTATTTTTTATGATCCATGACTATTTTTTCATCATTACTTCAACCATGTTTTATCATTTGTTTACTTTTGACCTTTAGATTATTGGTCTTTCTTGGTTTCTAGAATTGGGCATCTTTAATGTTTACTAGTCTTACAAACTTCATCTAATTAATGTTGTAAAATTCTATTTTATTTTTGAACCATTTTCAAGTAAACATTGGTATATGTATGTTTTATAAATTAATCAGGAGACACTTTATAGAAAACTGGACTGTTGTTGAAATGGCTGTTTTTTCACTTCTGCTAATTACTATCTGACCTTCTATATGCCAGTATTTCTTTTGGTATGAATATTTTCTAAGTATTTTTTAAAACCATAATTCTACAATCCTTCAAGTTATAAGATAACTATGATATAATATAGAATTAGTTATGGGAGAAAATATAGAAAAATAATAGGATTAAAATATAAATCTATTATCTGTTTTCTCTGATAAGTTTGTGGGTTTGATTCAGAGTAGGTCAAATTCATGGATTTTATCTTCAAGTATACAAAATAAGCTCTATTTTGATACATGGCATTAAATAATATCTCAGATGAATAAGATATGTTACAAACTAATGCCCACTATAAGGGGGCCATTCCATAAGACTAACAATGTATTAATTAGAATAAAAATTGAATTAAAAATCAGCTCAAATTATACGTTAGGCCATGATATAATAATAGGCCAATAGCTAAATCTTTTGTAGAATGGCAGCAGCATTTGGTTTTATAAGATTGAAAATGTATCCTACAGTCAATTTTTTGAGGGAATGAAGTCTGTTTTGTATCTCCTCTGGGCATTTCCTAAGCATGAGGTGAGAGATGGGGATTGTAATGTAAGCAGGGAAAATTTGCTTTTTTCCACAGATGAGAGGGGAGCTCTCTAACATTCGAAATACATTTTAAATGCATTTTTCATGCATTTGGAAACTTTATTGGGACAAGGAATACAGTATTTACTATAAACCAAATGAGGAAAAAGATCTGATGTAGGGTTTTCTTGAGTCCTGCTCAATAGAGCTGCATGGTGAGGGAGAAAAATTTCACAAGAAACAGCAGCAGCAACCTTGTCAGTACTGTGAGAAGCTCTGGGGCAAATTACCCCCAGAAATGGAAATGTATTTTCAGAAATGGAAATACGTTAATCTATCAGGAATCTCTGCAAGTCCTCAAAAATAACTTAAAGAGAGAAAAAAGCCATCTTTAACTTCCTCTTGGTGAAAAGAAAGAAGCTAGCTTACACCAGTACAATATTATTCTCTTCTTCCCTCCTCTCTTCTCCTGCTTAGACTCTGGTGGTATTAATACAGCAGCTAGCAAGGCAGGTGTTCACTTCTCCTCTATCTCACTGGCTTCTACTTTGAGTTAAATCCAGACTAGCTGAGGGGAGGAAAGACAAATTCAGATAATTAATATAATAAGATTGTAATTAATAAACTATGTGGCACTGTATTCAATAAGACTATCTTACTTAGGAACAAGTAAATTTTCTAGATTATTAACTATATATCGTGCTCTTTCATCATGATGGTTGACTTTCTGTTTAAAGACTCTTAGGACGGCCTTTGGATTTCTGTACTAATTTGAATAAATTGCTTTTTAATCATAATGCTCACTATTCAGGTAATTTCCTAGCCTCTCTTTCAATTGTACCACTAGGCTAGATCTACATTTTCTTTCTTATTTTTGCATATATCTTCTGCTTTGTGAAGAAAGAGTGCAGGACGGCAAGACCTTTCCAAGACATTATCAGTCTTTAAATTATTATTTTACTATTTCCAATTCATATGACAGTTCAGCTAAGTATAGAATTTATGACTTTAAATTACTTATACTGAAAAAAATGTGTGTGTGTGTGTGTGTGTGTGTGTGTGTGTATATACTAACGTACATATAGACATACATACACACATGCATTTATATTCCTTTAGAAGTGAACTTTAAAAGCTCTTCGGATATTATCTTTTGTAAAAAGTCATAAGAATATGTTTAGAATGGGTCTCAATATATTCACCTTTTATGATACTCTAAGTTCTATTCCACACATTACTCCATTTTCATATGCAACCATATCAAATCTCATGTGTGTCTGGGGTTTTGTCAGCAAGAGAATTTTCCCAATAGAATTTTTCTTTGGCTGTATTCTGAGCTGCAACTTTCTTCTTTTTAATAGATGCTTCAGTTCAAAACCATTTACTTTTAATCTTTTTATAGTTGTTAAAAATCATTCATCACTAATTGCATATCCTCTGTTTGCATATATACCGTAGGTTTATTTCCATTCATATTTTCTTATTTTTTTCAATTGACTTAGGAGAGAATAAGTGAAGAAGACATGCACTTAGTCTGCTATCTTGATCCAGAAGTCACAGAGCAGAGCTGTTTTATTTATTTTTTTTTAACTTCATTTGCAAATTAGAGAGGTTGTCAATATCACATTAGCTAGAAGTTATACTCACTTTATGTTTATATGTATGAATATATATATATATATATATATATATATATATATATATATATATATATATATATATATATATATTCTATCTGGATCAGAGGCTCTTTTATATAACAAGAAAAACTGTAGTTTTGTTATTCCTTTATTTTCTATAGCTTAGTGATATAATGACCTATGAAGAAGCTAGACACTGAAATTTTGACCTGGTAGAAATTTACCAAAAGGATGATTACTGCCATCTTGAAAAAATAATTGAAAAACTGATTTAGTCCAATTTTAAAGAAAGGTAATCAAATTAGACTGAATTTGTTCTCTATCATAAACTGATAGTATGTAACTGAATTTCACCTCTACCTAAGACTTAGAATAACAGTGCTTTAGAATATGAGGTCTAAATGGCACATTTTGAAAATTTTATGTCAGTTATCCTGATTCTTGTATTCACATGCAATTAATCTTTCTTCTTACATCAAAGTAACTAAAAGAGTTTTGCCTCTGCATGCAAACAGTAATTTACAGTTACTGAAATCTCCAAGTAGGTTTCTCTTTCCACTAGAGGTTATCATATTACAAATACTCTATGTATCATCTAAATGGCAATTACATGGGGCCAAATTCCATCCTTTCCCATGAACTCTACTAAACTTCTTCATTTTATGTTGAAGAACAAAATTAACAAATCCAAAGTTGTCTGTTTGATATTTCATCCTCATAAATGCTCTTCTGCCTATTTTTCCTGCTGTAATAAATGATTTATGAGTAAAAGACATTATTTTTTTATTACTTTGTCCAAAAGTTTTAAAGATCATTTTGTCTCATTTCTGCCTTATATCTCATACCTAATGTAGCATCAAATTCTATTAGTACCACCTTTGGCTCATGCATAAAGTCCAAATACTTTTTACTGCCTTAATTGCTACCTCTCCTATCCAGGCCTTGTCTCTCACCTGGACTATTGCAATAGTCTTTGCACTTGTGTTCTTACTTCTGCCTTTGCCCCCTTCATTCTGTCCTTAATAAAGCCAGACTGACCTTGTTAAATTGTAAATCATATCATGTCACTTCATTGATCACAATCATCCAGTAGCTCTCATCTCACTCAGAAGGAAAATGGCAGTATTTACAATGACCTAGAAAGCCAACATAATCTGGTTTTCCTCACGTATTTCTTTGACTTTATCTTCTTTACCTCCACCTTTTTTTATTCTGTTCCAGCTATCTGATCTCCTAATTTCATTAAAGAGGCCTGGCATGTCCATGTTGTGAGGGATGTCTACTTGTTATTGCTCCTACCTATATACTTTTTTCTCAAATATATCTCACTCACTCCCATCCACAGGTTCTTATACAAACATTATCTACTCAATGAGATCTTTTTTTAACCATTCACATTAAAATTTCAACTGTTATCTGCTGCTTCCTATATACTTTCTTTTTTCCTCCTGGCTTTATTTTATTTGTCAATATTTTAAAATATTTTTCCCCATATAAGGCAGTGATTTTCATATGTTCTGTTCACTTTTGAATCTCCAACATCAAGGAGAATACTTTGGACATAGCAGTGCTCTATAAAAAGTTATAGAATATGGAAGGAAAAACAGAAAATAAGAAAGGAAAAAGATAAGAAAGCAAGAGAAGAAAGGAAAAAAAAAGTAAAAACTCTATATTGGATTTTATCCTGAATTGAGTATAAAGAGAAAAAAAAAATGATTAAAAGTCAGCTTGAGTTTTCTTCCAGTAAGGAAGAAAAAAATCATGTATAGTTTTCTTAGCAATGCTTTTCCTTTGAGTGGGACACAGTAAGAATATCCTATTTTGTAATTGTTGCATGAGGGTAAAATCTAGAAACCATGTCTACTTGTTTGTACATAATTGAATATTGATGGATTTATAACAAAATTTTAGCACATGCTAGTCTACTCAAAATAAATTATAAAAGGAACTTATGTTTTTCAGGGAAAGAATAAAAAGGTTTTACTCAAGACTCCCTGTAGAGTTTTTCAGGACCATTTGGAGAGGGATATCTTTTTATTTTGGGTCGGGCCATTTTTCGTCATTGTATGTACATTCCCAAAAATGCTTGCAGAATTTTCCAGTTCCTTCTCAATTTTTTTTTCTTCAGCTCTAACTTTTTTTTTTCATTACTTCTAACACTTGGTTAGATAGTTTTAGACAATGAACTTGACTACCCTTGTTGAGGAAAAGTAAATTGTAGACTGAAATCTTATTTCAACTGTCATCATTACATTTTATAATTTTAAGTAAATGGCCAGGCTGGAAGCTTTGTGAAGACTCAGGATACTCTGAGTGAATTTACCAACTAGATTTGCTAAGGTTCTTGTTTCTTAATATGAAGAGACTGTTGAGAGCATGGACACTACCTACCTGTTTACTACATTTGAACAAAGCTGCACAATCAGAAGTAAAATATATAATTTAGTCTTAAATGACAGACTTTGCTATCTAAAATTATGTGAAATTAAAAATAATAAAATAACTACCAGTATCAAATACATTTATATTTTAACATGAACAAACCTTTATCATTTTCCATCTGATATATATACCAGTATATCTTTTAAAAATTGTGTTATACATTTTTGGTCTTCTTTTATTACATACCAGTAAATAAACAGACTTTACTTCTTCCCAGCTCTTTGTTTGCAAAGTTATGGCTGGTATTTCATCACTTGTCTTGGATGCATCATACCCTCCTTTGCAGGACTTTGTAAGAATGCTCAAACTGACATAAACATGCAGACTTCCAGGAGAGAAGCCTGAGAACTGAGAAATCAGTTTGTTAGTGCTTTATTTCAAACTTGACAGTGCTGCTTTTGATGAAGGACTGACAATTCTTGGCTTAAAGCCTTTTTTGATGACTTATTTTGATTAAGCCAGAAATTTTTATAGTGAAAAGTTTATATATCACCTAGAGGTGGAAAGACTGCTTTATAAACTGCAATCTCAAATAGAAAAACATAGCAACAAAAATGCTTACTTGCAATTTTATAAGATAAAGGCAAATATGTGAGGTATAATTTTCTTGCTCTCATTGTCACAAAAATAAATTAAAATTCTCATTGAAATAATAAAAAGATCTCATGTGAGGCTTTTGCACTGTCGTAGAAACCTAGTATTAGAGTCAAATAAATGTACTTGGCTCTCAGAAATTTGGAAATCAAAACTACTAGTGTATTTATTTGGGGCAGCTCTACTAATTTCAGCCAGTGTTGTGATTGGATTAAAATAGAAATAACACATATAATGGAACTGTAAGTGGAGGTGCTAATCTAATAAGCAAATTTTTAGAGGAACTGTTCTAAATTTTGTGTCATAACTTAAGAAAATAAAATGGGCCCACACTGAGGATGTTAAAGACAAATACAAAAGAATTTATGAAGAACATTTTGTTGGAAAGATATTACTATGCTATGACTCCCATGCCTACCCACAAGAGAAGAAAGTGGGGAATTAAATTCTTACCTCAAATCTAGTAAGAAGAGCTTCATTAAGACCATCACAGTTTGATCTGTTCCCTTGATTTAAAGGAAGACAGGAGGAAGCCATCTTCCTTATGTTCAGGAGAAGTGGAAGATGAGAGAGTTGGGGCAGCCAATGATCTAGTGGCAGAGGAAAGTCAAATCTGTGGTATGTTAGGGGAAGAGATGTGGATTTCCTTTGAATCCTGTAGGCTCTGAGTAAAAGAGAGCTGGTGTGACTGTTGTCTTAGATGCTGTCAGAGAGGGCTGGCTGAAAGCATTACATCTCTCTAAACATGGTTGCAATCAAATCACTGGTTTCCTGGGGCTACCACATCAAGGGAACTAGCAGTCAGGCGATCCCAAGGACTGGAATCTTTAAGGAAGACACAGAAATGCTTGTTTGACATTTACTTCACACACAGTGTTTGTTAAATAAGAAAAGTCTTGATTTTCTCATCTGACCACATACCTTTATGGCAAGATGTGGAGGAATCTGACACAGTTGACTACCATGTTAGAGAGAGAATTGACAAAAATGAAGATGCCAACTGTACTCTCTCTCAGAAGACCAGAAACCCTGGTGCAGTAGGTTGTAGCTGAAAAGGGAAGGGGGAAGCATTACCTTTAAAGAAGTTAGACATTCTATGTGTAAAATAGAATTTTGCCTAACATGAAAGTTTCTATTACTACTGTGAGATCAGAAAAGTCATGGAATAAATTACCCCACAGTATGGATCTGGTTATGTCCCATAAATTCTGTTTGATTAGTATTTTAGTTAAAGTTTTCTATTTATACTATTTAGCAGTTATCTTTACAGTTTCAGCATATCTCTACCCTCTTCCTAAACAATACAATAATATTGGAACTGAAGTTTCTAATAGATTCTTTTAACTTTGTTATGTAAAATGTTAGCATAATTATTTACCTTTAAAGCTTCTGAGTTTTCCCTTCTTATTTCAGACAGTGTTTCCCTCACTAAATTATACTAAGATTTTTCTAGGTCTTCTAATGCTTTTAGAAACTTTAGTTTATAACCTTTTGATTATTGATGTACCTGAAAATTTTTTCTGCGTATAATAGTTATAAGGACATTTAACTACACATTTGTCTTTTAAATAGATTATCAGTGGTCTCAATCTCATTTATTTCAAAATCTATATTTGCCCAAAGCTGTATACTGAAACAATTATGTACATTCCGATGTATGCTTTTCTGTTTCCAGATCTTATTTTTTTCTTCTATCATTACTTTTATAACATACCATTTTAATGTTTGTTTGACTATCCCTACCCTCTAATATTTTTCAAAAATTTTTGGAAAACTCTGGAAGATTTCTTCTTCTATATAAAATTTAAAATAATATTATAAAATTACAAAAGATCATATTGAAATTCCAATGAAAGATTTATATTAGAGTTATACATCAACTTTTGATATATTTATGTTTTTATTTAGTTTTATAATTTAGGGGTACAGGCCACCTATTCATTCATTTAGGTCTTGTTTACATACTCATATATATTTTTTTTTCTCATAATACCTCACTTTTGTCATTGTTATTGAATTCATTTCCAGATTTGGTATAGCAATTACTGCTCTTACAATATGATTTTTTACACACATCAATTTGGTAATGAAGATTACAGAAAGCAATCTTTAGAAAGCCTTCAGGGAGACTTAAGTCCAAATGTGCTTGGGACACACCAAGAACAGATGGACCTGTTCTGAACAATGTGTAAAGTACTGAGCCATTGTGAGATCACAGGGCAACCTGTCATTTATTTCTTCTACAAAGATTTACTAAATGCTTATTATGAAGTGTGAGACACTGCTCTAGGTTACTGTAGTAAACAAAACAGACACCAACAGCTATAACAATAACAATCACTTTTAGCTGTATTAGTTTATATTTAAATAAGAGAGACAGATAATAGACAAGATAAACAGATTATGTACTAAATTATATAGTTCTGAAAACTAAGAAGAACAATAAAGCAGAGAAGAGAGATAAGATGGGCTGACATTTCAGGTAAGATCTACCATCTAAAGAGAAGAGAAGAGCATTGACAGAAGATAGAAGTCATGGATAAAAAGCCAAGTCATATAGTAAGCTGTTAATCCTGGTAAGAATGTTCACTCTCACTCCATGTAAGACAGAAAGTTACAAAGGAGTTTTTAGCAGAGTAGTGAAATATGATTTCATTTTTGTTTTGTTTTGTATTGTTTTTGGCCCTAGGTTGAGACCACCTAGCAAGGGGGTATAGATAGAAGAGAAGAGAATCAAAATCTGAGACTTGGAGCACTCTAACATTTAGGGTAAAAATGAGGAAGATAGTTCAGCAAAAAGACTGAGAAGAAGGGACCAAAATGATAGAAGAAATATTAGCCAAATATGTTATGCTTTAAGCTAAGAGACAATTACACCAAAGGGAAGAGATGAGAGTGATTAATTGTGGAAAATATTATTGAAGAGTCAAATAAGATGAGAAATGAGAATTGACCTTTGTTTTTGGCAACATGGAGTTAATCAATGATTCAGTAATGCAATTTTGGTGAAGTGGTATAGTAACAAATTCACTAGAATGAATTCAAAGAGAAAAATTGAAAACAAAATATAGATGATTCTTTGAAGGAGTTTTGCTTCAAATAGGAAATATGAGACATTAACTGGAAGGAGAAGAAAATAAAAGGAGGCTTTTCGGAGACAGGAGAAATTTTAACAGGCTTGTATACTTGGGAGCATGAAGCACAAGAGAAGAAAATGCTTCCATTTTAGGAAATAGAGAAAAAGAATAGGTGGAGTGATGTCTTGGAATAAATGAGAAGAAATGGCATTTAAGTTATCTAGGAAGACTGGCCTTGGCTATGGGCAAGAACATAAGAAGAGAATATGGAAATGTTTGCAGGCAGGTGAGTAGATGTGGCAGTACGAGCTTGTGCAATTGTTTTTCTGATTGATTCAGTTTTTCATTGAAAAAGAAACCAAAATTATTTATTGAAAATAAGTATAGGGAAAGTTATGTTAGAGATGTGCAAATCGAGGAAAATAATGAAATGGTCACATAGGAGTGTGTCTGTTTCAGCCCAAGCTATAGGTAGCATATACAATATCTCTGCCTGTTACCAAAAGCATTCTTTTTCCTCTTTTGTTACAGTTCTTCAATTTTTAGCTATACACATTGTCTCATGGAATACGGTATCCTTCTTTGCAGCTAAGTATGTCTCTTTATTTAAGTTACTTAGTGAAATTAGGTAGAAATGTTGCTTGTGATTCCTGGGAAACTTTCTAAAGAAGGAGCTGAATTTCTTTCTTCTTGCTTTCTGTTGCATGGATTGCAGGTTTGATGCCTGACAGATGAGTAGCCACTTTGGATCATAACTTGATAGGTCCAAGTTTCTAGAAATCAGAGACCAGAGCAAACTTAAGAGCAAATTTGTTATTGGGAGAACAAGAGTAAAGTAGAAAGTAAGGCTAGAAAGGAATGAAAACAGATACAAAGTGGTGACTTTCTGAGTCAACCATCTTATACAGGAAAACAGTTGATTCTAGAATCATGGGAAAATCTGTAACAGACAAGATATGAACAATTACTACCAACTTCTTGCTATCTACTGCCTCTTATTAGCCAAACTTCTCACTTTGGGGTACTCTCTCCTCCCCACTTTTGGGTTGCTTTATTTGTCCTCACCAGGCGGGTGCTGGGGGAGGCAGAGCCTCAGTATGTCAAGTTAAGTCAGATATGGGCAGTGTGACTGCTGACATGCTTGCTTCAGGTATCACAGTGGAAGCCCTGCTAGAGGGTGGCCTCATACCCGGAGGAGGCTGAGACAAATAATGGTGGGAAGAAAAGTTAAATATTGGTGACTGGGGATCTGCAATTGTTGGTATTTGGTGAAGCTACTTTGGCCAGGAACCAGGACATAAGAGCTCTTATTCTTACTTTGCTTTTATCAAGTAGGAAGAACATGAGAAAATAATGTAAGTCTCCATTTCTCCATCTGTTTCAAGAGAATGCTTTTTGAGTTCAGTAAAAATGATAGAAAATGACGTTCAATGTCATTCTTAATACTTGGGATTAGAGGTTCAAGAATATTTAAGTCTAATTTCTCTAGGTTATATATTGATCTTAGAGTATATTATGAATAAATATTTGGGAACATATTCATATAATTGATATGATGGTAGATTCTAGATTCTGAATATTGAGTGTTCTTATTGTAATGAAAATGAGTCTTGTGCATATCAAATGAAAGTTCTCAAAACAAAACACTGAAACCTTGTCAGAGGAGCCATGGTATCCATTGATTAAATTAATTTCAATTTTGTCATCAAAAGAGAAAAAGAGTTTTATAATACTGTTTTATAATTAGCTGAAACATTCAACTTGAAAATCCCTTTTTTCCATCTTTATTCACTTTTTGACCTATTTAGAAGACTGTAAATAAATAGCTAAACCATCTGATTCTAAACCATTAAAAGTAGAAAGAAGGAAGCCATCCACTTCTTTTTATAAAATATAAAGTGTGCCAAATAAATGGTACAAAGAATGAAGGGTAGCTGGGTCACCTTGGGCTGGGCTGAGGAGAAAGAGGGCTATAGTTTGAACAGGGCCTTGAAGAAAGGATACATGTCAGATAAGGTGGTGGGTTGATAAAGATATGACAGAACTATTTAAAATCTTTTTAATATAGGGAAAAAAAAGTCAATTAATCTGTCTTGGGTGGTTTGGTTCTAAAGGCTGACATCCCATCAGTGCTACTATAGACTCCCTTGAGAGATATTTTTGCTCTGGGCAAAGTGCTATAGTTAACCTTACTGTTGTTTGTAACATTCAACAGGTTAGAAAAAAAATGACCAGAAAAAAGGGAAAGGCTGACCAAGGCAGGCCAGTGTATAACGAGTTTCTATCTATTTTCACTAGTGGAATGGAATTATGATGTTTGTCTGAAATGTCAAGAAGCACCAAAATAAAAGTGGCTTCAACAGTTTTTTTTTTTTTCCTCTTACATGAAAGTCCAGAAGTGGATGAAGGTCCAGGGCTGATATGGATATTATGGTCCATGATATGTGGGAGCTGGTTTCCCTCTGCCTTCCTGCTTTGCCATGTGTGGTCAAGGATTGCATGGTCCAACATGGCTACTCTGATTCTAGTTATAAAAAATATTCCAGACAATGAGAAAGAGAGCAGGAAAAGGATGGGCCATATCCCAACCCTTTAAAGAGATTTCCAAGAGGATGTACATATAGGTACACACCATTTTCCAGACTTAGTCATCTAGATATACTTAATTGAATGATCAACTAGAAAGTATAATTTATATTTGATGTTGCCTTGTGCCCAGCTGATCTGAGATTTCTACTACTGAGGAAGAAGGGAACACAGATTTTGGGAGGACAACAGCAGCCTTTGTTATAATCTGAGCCAAATCATGCACTTGGTTTTCTGTCATTTTATAATTTTGAACAATACATTGCATTGTAATTTTTAAAATTTAGACTAAAAGTAAAAATATTTGTATCTCTTATTTCTTTTACACACTTTAATTGAGCAGTACAGATTTAAGATTATAATTTCAAATAGATTATTGATATTCAGTTTCTTCTAGGAATCTAAAAGTCATTCATTTGCCTTTCTCTCTCTCTCTCTCCCTTTCTCTGAGCAGTACTCATTGTAATGATGTTCAAATTCTGTTTTCACATGAGCATATAAAATGAATGTATTTACCAAAGTGCTGAGACCATTTCTGAATTACTGTCATATTTTCTTAGCATTTGTTTGCCAGCCTAAGAAAGAGGGTTAGTAAGGCACATTCCCTGCCTCAAAAATTCTATTTTTTTTTTTTTTCAATAGGCACAGGATGTCTACAGTGCGTCAGGCACTGTGCTAAGCACTGTGTTCAGAGATGAGTAGGACAAAATCCTTATCTTCAAGGTCTCCAACAATGAGAATCAGCAGCAGATAAGCCCTTAGATGATCACATGGTGATCTTGGGAGCAGAGGGATATATACAGGGAGTCGAGAGTCTAATAGAGGAAATAATCTGTTACATAGATATGTACTCTCTAACAATTATTTTATAAAGTTATATGCTAAACGAGGGATTAGTCAATATTTTAAAAATAAATGTTTTCTTAGAAAAAATAGAGTTTGTTTTTACTTCTTCCTCAGCTAGTATTACAATTTAGAATTGTAGTCATCTTTTTTTCCTTTTCCTTTGCCAGTTCTTAATCTCCACTTCCACAGGAGCCAGTGGCTCAGTGCATTTTGAGAAACCGTCCTTTCCGCTTTCCGACCATGGGGAGGCCATGAGCTTGATTTCCCTTCTGTGCCAGTTCTTGGTTAGACCCACAATTCAAACTCTGATTAGAGAAGTCCATCCTCCTGATCATTGAGAGACTGGATAAGAATGGGTACCTCACCAAAGCAAAGCCAAACAGATTTAAGGAACTTTCATAGAATAACATAGGAGGATAAGTATTTTTCTGCTAAACTAGGAGGCTCAGGGGAGGTGAGTATGAATTTGCTGAGTGATCACCTTTCAAAGAGAAGATACTTAACAAGGAAGTGAACCAGGAAAACTGGATAAGAAGAGCAGGAGACTGGGTCTGGAGGCTTGGGTGAATGCCTCCAGCCAAATGTGGTTTCACTTCCATTTGACAGGAAATTTTTAGAAGGCTTAAAGCAGTGTAAATTGGGTGTCTGTATTTGCATACAAAAGTTCTGACAAATACATAGAGGAGATAAGACTATAGTGAGTGATGTAGCTAGTACCTGTTACAGAATTTGAAATCTATAACTATTCCTACTTTCATCCTTTATGTAATTTTTTTCTAAAAAATGTTCTTGTCAATAGGGTTTTATAACACTAATGATTCATAAAAAACAGCTTGCTAAAAAGAATTGCTAACTATATCAATCTCTTGGGGCTACATTTTGTTAAAATCACTGAGAAATCTTGCAGAGGAACCTGGCAATGATGTTTAAAACCAATGTCCCAATTTCACATGTTCATAGGCACCACTTTTCTTCATAAATTTCTATTTTGAGAAACATAGTTTTTAAATTCTGCTCTACAATTTCATCTGGAGAAAGATTCTAGGTTACAGATCAAGGTTAATATTTAGATGATTATTAAGCATTTTTGTGACCTTGGAGTTTGATTTTTGTTTTAAAAAATTGAAAAGAAATCTCTTCTAATCACCTAGACACATCTTTCTTTCTAAAGACCTAAACCTTGTTAATATGTTTTGCTAAACTCTGGGAATGAATGTCATAGATGATCAGATTTGTGACATACTAAAGATGACTATTATTCTGGATAATGAATATGATACTACATAAATTCTGCTGAAAAGATGAACTTTATTACAAAATTATCTGAACAGATACTAGTCAGATTGGCTTAACTATAATACAAGCCACACTTTGAAAAATAGCATAACTTCTTTTATTGTTATTGGAACAATTTATACATTTTAAAACAATTTAATTATATTTTCAATTTTTTTTTAGTCAATGAGCCTGATATGAAGCAGATGAAAAGTCATTTTGGAATTAGAGCATTTATTCTCATTTATATTAGTTTTCAGTTATTTTCTAAATACACAAGTGCTGAAAAAAGAAAGAAAACATAATTATAATCAGTTCTATTGGGAATTATGCCACATTAGCTATTTTGTTTGATAGGGAACTATATAAGAGATTTAAAATACAATATTTGCACAAGATTTATAAGAAAATGATAACAAAAAACTATAAGCAATATAGTATCATCTTATATGCAGTAATCATTAACAAATTCCTAGTCAAAATTCTTTTGAGTCAGAGGTATAATAGATGATCGACTCTAAAATTCCTTAAGAAGCTAGAGGACTTCCATGATCAGTTTTCAGAATCTAAGTGTGATATTCACCTCTTTTGATTCTTTCTCTTCATCAGTGAGGTCCACCCTGATCACTCTAAATAAAACTGAAATAACTCAAACTTACTGCACACTCTGATCTCTTTTACTCAGTTATATTTTTATTCTAATGGCAATTGTTATTATATAATATACTGATAGCTTACTTGTTTATAATTATTATTGTCTGAAGTATAGGACTTAATGCTTGGACATTTGTGTTGTTCACTGTTGTGTCTCAGCTACTTCAACAGTGCCTGACTCATAGTAACTGTTAAGGAATATCTGATGCTTAAGCATTGCATAAATCTTTGTTCAATATTTCTTGTCCTCACAATTTCCAGAATCATTTTACACAAACACTGACTTGTGCTTAAAAAGACTGTGCTTGCAGAATAATGTGAGAGGCTTATAGGAAGAACCCTCTGGAATATCTTCTTAAGCAATGCCTAAAATTAAACCATTAGTGGTCTTCTTTTTTATTTCCTTTCCCCTCCTCCTCCTCCTTCTCCTCCTCTTCCTCCTCTTTCTTATTTTTGTTTTTCACTAAATAATTTTTTGGGGGGAGATGGAATATTGTCTTATAAATGTTCAAATACATTTGGGAAAGCTAACACATTCTATACCTAGTATCTTGAGATTATTACTTACCATCATCACTCTGAAAGCCCTTAACCTACTCTATTTTTTACATCTTTTCTATGACACTTATAAACTTCTAATATAGTATAGAATATTCTTATTTATTATCATTGACTTTTTGTTTCTTCTTACCAGAATGTAGATACCATGAAAGCACAGATCTTTGTTAGTTGGGATGCAAATATACACCTGGTACCTAGAAGAGCACCTTGCTCATAGATACTAAAATCATACTTTTAGAATGAATGCATATATAAGATTTATTTGTGAAATACAGAAAAATATTAGCCAAGTATAGAAGACTTGGATGCCTCAGAAACGTGGGCAATGACTGAGAAGAAACTTGTAGAAGGTGAAGGAACTGTATTGCCCTTGGCCTGTCCAAAGATTCTTGGACAATTCTGGCTAGGAATTAATTTAGATTCTGAATTTGTGATATAATCATCTACCAGCTTCATTTTACCAACTCCCCCATTACATAAAAAAAAAAAATTTGCTGTAGCAGTCTTAGTTTCATGTAAGCTACTACCCAAAGGTGTGTTTAAATCCAGCCAGGGTTATATATGCTTGTTGTCTAATGGGAACTTTTAAAATTCCATTTTCTTGAAAACTTTCAAATATCCTTCAGTTACTGCTTTGTGCTGAAGACCCTTCTTAGTGCTGATTTACTTTCACACAACAACTATAGAGAGATTATCAGAAACTTTGCTGTATCAACACTATACTATTGAATTCTGATAATCCTGACAATAATTTGGGTCATGGACAAGTCCAAACCAAGGAGTTAGAAATGCTGAAAACCTTAATTGACATAACCAAGCACCATATTATTGCATAAACCTCTAAAGTAGGCACTATTTTGCCAAGGGATGTGCTGATTAAGAGATAAGCATAAAACTAAATTGAAAGTTTGTATTTTATGGAGTAGTTTTTGGGAGCTACTAGTGGCAGTATATCTTGGTCTCTCTAAAAAACCTTACTAAAACTATTAGAAAGATTTGTCTTAAAATTTATTATATAAGTTCACTGCTAAAGAGACTTGTAGCAGAGATTACTTCTAGAAATAAGAAGCTTAGAGTTTTAGAGGAGGAAGAATTTTCATTTTATGCATATTTACACTATATAAATTTTTGTGAGACAATTGGATTACCTAAAAACAAGTTGTCAATATATTTTTTGTGAACTCAGTGGATATGTACATGTTACAATAAAAGGAAAACATTTCAGAGTTGCAGTATGGAATGCCAGCACTACACCTGCCTCTCTTCATTCCTGTAAATAGGATGATGGAGTTCTCTCTTTTCTCTAGCTATCACTGTTGAGAGTGGGTTGGTTTCCAAATGCTTCAGTTTTCTTGAGATAATGTTTTTTGGACAAGAGCAAAGAGCACTGGAATATGGGCAGAGGACCCAACTGGTATAATAGGAATGAAAGGCAGAACTCAGTTCTGAGAATTTGAAAGGGCTGAAAACTGGAAGTTTGGGCCTGGAAGACTGCAGGTGGATCAATGGTGGAGTGAAGTTCAACTTCCTTCACCACTGTTCAATGAGTCTTGTTTTTGGCTGGTAGCACTTCTAGGAGTGAACAGAGGGAGAAGTTTCAGCAGCCTTCTGAGATAGCAGAACAGGTGTCTCCTGCCCTTCTCTTTCTTTCTTTTGCTAAGATGAAGAAACTAATACTAAGATGTCAGGAATAATGACAATAAGAGCAGGAATCATGTGGGAGGAAGTAGCAGAACAGGCTTCCCTTTTTCTCTTATCATTTACTTCTGCTAGTTGTTGCTGTCAACTTGCAATTTATAAAGAGGTTAATAAAAGGAGGGAAGAGAGCAGGTACCAGGGGTGGAAGAGAAGAAACAAGGATGGAATTCAGCTCCCACTACTTGAGTAAGAGTGGTAGGCAGTTGTCTTTTCATCTTCACTCATCAGATGTGTCCTTCTCTATAAGAACCTTATAGTAGCACCTTTGCAGTCTTCCCAGCTTTGAGAAGAGAAGTAGAGAAAGAATAAAGAAACATAATATTTTTATGATTATTATAACTAATATTTATTTAGCCCTATTTACTAGGCATTTTTCTAAGCCCTTTATGTGCAGGTGGTTTAACATTCATAATGATCATGTAGTGTAGGTATTTATTTTTATATTCATTTAATAAATGAGGAAATTGAGGCAGAGAGAGGTTGCAGAACTTGGGCAGGGTTATGTAGTTGATTTAGCAGGTACAGCTGCTAATTTGTATTTAATATATTCAAGAGCATTAGAAGAAAATCAAGAACCATTTATATTGCATATCTATAGGTATGAGTAGTTTGGTCAGATCTCTATGACATGACTTAAGCAGTTCTCTTATAGAAATAGTATTTTACATGCAAATAGAATCATACCAGGATGGAAATCCATCATTGTAAGTTGAGAAGATATCACTTTTCATAAATTTTTTTTAAAGGCAGAAAACATCTTGAAAAAAATGAGTTGTTCAAGAAATTATAAATATGAATGTAAGTGAGTTTTGGGGAAAAAAGACTAACAAATGTTTTAATGGGTTTTTATGCTTACTATAGGGCAATATCTTATGGAGATTAATGGTAGTCCATTGAATGTAGTAAAATTCTTGTAGATTCTCAAAATGAGATGTGTTTCTTTATTTCATATTCTTTGACCCTTTGTGGAAACACACTTCCTATTTTTTAAAAGTTGGGTTATATTGATTACTTTTTATTGGATATTTTTACTCATCAATTATTAAGAAACTATCAAATGTTGTTTTAATATTTTATAATGTATTCCTTATACAGTTAAAAACTTGTCACTTTAAAAATAAAATTACTTTAATATTTAGAGTATCTCTGTGATTCACAACTGCAGATTAGAATTAAAATATGCTAGAATAATAGAAAGCATAATGGGGCTTAATAAGTTTATGTAAAGCACATGCAAAAGTAAGTTATTATATTTAAAAACAGATTACTGTCTCTTGCTTGATGAAACAAAAAAAAATTTCTAAGCAAGCCAATACAACAGGAATTAGATGCTTGTTCACTATGGTACTTTTTTCTGTATGGTCCATCTTTCTGGAGATTCTGTTTTCT
This sequence comes from Cynopterus sphinx, assembly GCA_030015415.1. Lineage (NCBI taxonomy): Eukaryota > Metazoa > Chordata > Mammalia > Chiroptera > Pteropodidae > Cynopterus > Cynopterus sphinx. The sequence continues at coordinate 94,933,313 of CM057381.1, forward strand.
TTGCAAAAATGTTAATAATATTGATTCTGATGATACAATTTATTGAGCATAAACATCCCATGGCAAACTGTATGAAATACTGCTATTGACTCCCACCTCTTGCTTCAAGATGAAAGTTGTGGAAAGAATCATCTACTTACTTTTCTGCTACTTATCTGAATGTTACTTGGCATTTTAAATATTTGTTATTATTAAGGAACCAGTTTAAGGAAAGTTAGTTAACTGCTTAATATCGTATACTTTTGTTATATGCTAATTATATTTAAAATATTTACAAAAAAAAGATGAAAATGTATTAATTCTGTAAGTTTCTGACCAGTAGAAAATCTGAAGGTTTTGCCTTAATTGTCAAAATTCTGAGAAAGTTTACCTATAAACTCAAAGTTATGTTGAAATATATGCAACTGATGTCAGATACAATTAACAAGTTTATTTGGAGAAGGAAGAAAATGCAAAAATGATACTACTAATAGAGGAAGAGAATACTGACTAATGAGTGAATATGCCTCCCCAAAAGAAAAGGAGAGAGAGAAAGGGAAGAGGGAGATGGAGAGGGGAAGAGAGGAAGAGAGGGAGGAAAGGAGACAGAGAGGAAAGAGAAGAGGAGAGAAGAGGAAGGGAGGGGAAGGGAGGAGAGGAAAGAGGAGAGGAGAGGAGAGGAGAGGAGAGGAGAGGAGAGGAGAGGAGAGGAGAGGAGAGGAGAGGAGAGGAGAGAATTTGGGGGAGAGAAATATTTTTTTAAAAGGCTACTTTGTTATTTTTCCAAGAGAATGGTTTTGCTCATTCTCTTGAAAACAGTTTTCCTGATCCAGGCACATTCTGGGTCCATAAAAAGTGAATTTTTGAGAGTTGCACTAGTTTGGATTAGCCATACTCTCTGCAGATTAGCTTTGGGGTATTGAGAATACCTAATATGAGGTACAATTAAACCCACTCCACTTTCTCCAGTATATTTTAAGACACCTTGTAACTAATCTAGGCTTCTGATTTGTGACTAGGGTGCACACACACACACACACACACACACACACACACACACACACACACACATACATATATACATATATAATGGCCAAGTAGATTTTTTTCATGATTATGGCCTTCCAAAGGATAAAGAGATTTTTTAAAAAGTATCCTTTGTGAAGATTTTTTAAATAAGAAGCATTTCTTAAAATTAGTTTGAAGTGAGAAGTATATAATTCAAAGATAAGCATGAAGTTATCACACTTCTACATATCTGTGATTGGCAAAACCATCTGGAGACTGGCAGTATTTAACTACTCTATTTTTATTAATTCTTGTAATTCCAGACAAATCTTCATTCCTGAATTTTTCCAAAAGATATGGAAAATACATGTTGGGAAGTATTTTAATTTGAAACATCAAGAAATTCTCATAATGTTTTAATAAAGACACACCATATAAATATATAAACTATGACATTGATTCCTGTAATTGAACAAAGCATTTATAAGACTTTTCCAGGCCGAAAAAGAAATCACACATTTGTAAAATCAATGTTTCTGCCTACAGAGATAAAATCTTAAAATAATAATATAGTGATAACTTTCTCAGTGTTTGGTAAGTTCAGTTGGAATAAGAAACAGAATGTTTATACCTTAAGAATTTACAAAGAAGCTGTAAGTGTAAGCTGATGTTCATATGACACCCTACTTAAATCCTCATGTGATAAACCTGGCAAGGGCAAAAAAGAAAAAAAAATGTGGAGAGAACACAAAATATCTTTTTACACTTAGCAAATTTAACTGTCCTTTCCAGATTAGCATCAGATTTCCCCTCAAAAACACCAAAGACAGTATTCTGCTCCATATTTTAGCACATCCAGTAAAATGGGGGAAAAAAGGCATACTTTGAAAAGGCTAACAAGATTTCATTATGATAATGGTATGTAGCTTGCTTTGGGAAAGAAAATGAAATTTTAAAAATTTTCTTCTAATTCAAATTAAAAAAAATATTTTTCTGTCAGAGGAGAAAACAATGAGCTTATTCCAAACACATAAAAAGTGGCATCAAATTATTGTTTGTATATGACACAATGAACATCTTTCATGTTGATGATTCCTCTAATTGTTTGGAATAATGTTATCTATCTTAATTTATTGTTAGTCCAAACACAAGTGGTTTAAATTTATTGTACATGTAGACATAAGGCTAGTTCACAATGATTTAAATTTATAAAAGCTAAAATTCCTTAAAACCATGTTTGAAATGTCATTGTATTTTCCTTTGATCTACGAACTGTTTCTCATCAAAGACTAGACAATGATCTGTAATTCAACCTTTTCCACCAGGAGTTTATAGGCTGGGTCACTTTCTCAGAGAGCCAGTATGTTAAACCCAGACTACACAATCAAAGCAGACCACGACTGATTCCTTCCAGAGCATTCTCTCTGCTTGTTCATGTGATGACAGAAAAATCCTTTGCCCAATTAGCCTGGGACTTACAAACAGTAAAAGTGGCCACAGCTCATTGCTTCTGAGAGACACTCCTGTATCCATTAGGGAACTGCTGCACCTAAGGGCCAACTGAGCTGACAGCATCTACCTTTTCTTCCTCTACCCTCACTTTTAAATTTCTAGATGTATTCTCATGTATTTCAATCCTCAAAATAATTTTGAATAGCATTGTTACCTATGAAATAAACTTTCTAAAGCCCTGGATTCTCAGTTCTTCTCACTCAACCTCATTGACCTGCACTGCCATGTAATTTCATGAATCCACTGTCACAGCTAAAATTAACTCCTTGCCATCACTTCCACAGTCTCACTCTGAAATAATTAATTTATTCAACTGTGACTATAGCTTCCTCCCTCACATCTTTCTCAGTTTTTCCAACTCTCTTGTTCTTAAATATTTGGGGAACCCCTGGTTCCTATCCCTATATTTTCTCTTTCCATTAAACTCCTAACATTCACTTCTCCCCTTGTACTCTATTATGTGACAACATCAACTAACATTTGATGGAACTCCCTCAGCCTCTTGCCATTAGAGCCACAGGCTCACCCCCATCTCTAAACCATTCTTTCATCCTATATGTTATTGAGCTTCAAGTCATATGTCTGTAAAATGGGAATAATGATAATATGCATTTTATAAGGTTATTATAAGAATCAAATGAATTAATCAGTGCTTCTCATTTTTATTTCAGTTCTTTTTATGGTATAAAGAAATAATTCACTATTTTTAAGCCTATGTGATAAAATGATGAAGTAGTTCATGGAAGGTTCAGTCTAGAGGGTCCAATATGAGGTTTCTGATTGTCCCAGGATTCACTTGGCTACCCTGAGTCTGATTGAAGATCATTATCTTTGGAAACACCTGAAACCCACTGGAGGCACACGTTTTGGAAGTCCTGAATTTGTAAAGCTTTTAGAATTATCCTGACACCTCGTGAGTAGTCCAGCTATTACTGGGGTTTTACAATAGCTTTACAAACTTGCGGAAAGGTAGATACTATTGCAATTTAGTAGATGAGCAACCTGAGCTTGGGGAGATGTGTGACATAGCCAGAAACTTTTTTTATGACATTAATAATTTTAAGCAGAAATGAGACTCCCAGAACATCATCTCCCTAGTCCTTACCTCAACTAAGCTAAGAAAGACAAGACATATAGGAATCACACAGAATGAGCAAATCAAAAATATACATGAGATTTTAATACTCACTCCAGGTCAGAGTTACTTCTGCCTTTTGGAATGTTCAATGTTCCTTCTAGTGGTCATTGACACTGTGTTTCAAAATGTGGAACTAAAAAAGAACCTTGATTTTATATATCAATAACATTTATTTTTTGTACAGTGATATATTGCAAATTGTGGATATTGATAATTTTTTAAGCATACAGACAAAAAATACCAGTGATAAATATGCTCATATCATTTCAAAGAGCATTTATCTAAAATTTGGCCATATTATTTTGTTCTCATACACCTCTGGAAGAAAATCTTTTAAAATTCATGCAATTTTTCTTAATTCAAAGAGTTGGTACTAATTTTGTCACATTAATGTGTTGGGTTTCTTAAAATTGAACTAAAGGACAAAATGAAAAAAATATATATATATGTGTGTGCATGTGTGTGTATGTGTGTGTGTGTGTGTATATATACGCCAATAACAAGAATTAAAAAGCTCATGATCATATATACATTGCACATTCTAAAAGAAAACACAAAGACAATAGCATGATCATTAAATTTGCTGTTACTTAGCAAAAATAGGGTAGAATTATATAAATTAGTTGAATTATAAATTAGCAATCCCCTGATGGCTTTAACAAATTTATGAATTTTTAAAAATTACTCTCAATACTTCATTAAAAAAATGATATGACATAAAATGTCATTTAAAAGTTATTAGTTGAATAGTTTTTATTTTGCTTATATGTAATATATATTTTATCATATTTTTATAAAATTCATCTGAAATTATACCAGTAGTAAATAGCCATTTTGCCTAATAAAATTAGATAAAATTAGATATAGAAGAGGAAAGAAATGTGGAGTTTGGAGTTTGGCATATTTCTAGTTTGCTTTATTACCTGGACATTTATACAACTAAACAATTGTTTACTGATAAAGACTAAATCTTGATAGTGAATATAAATACTCACTGAAATGAACTGCAGAATGATTGCAATAAGATTAGATTCCCCAAGGAGATAATCACATAATTTTCATCACAAAAAAAAAACTTTAACACTATTTATAACAGAAGCATCTGGTAAGACCCAAATGTTCTACAACTTCTCTCTAGAAGGAAAAAAAAAAGCCATAACTCAGTGAGCAATTATTAGAAAACATGATTTCAGTGTTTTTCCCCTTGAATAACTCGAGTGGAATAATGCAAAAATATAGTCTACATAATTTAAATTTTAAAATGTGTATTATGTGCAAAATATGTGCAAAATTTTGTTAAGTATTAGGAAAATGTAAAAATAAATAATACATTACCTTGAAATTAATTTTTTGTTGTTGTTATTGAATTTGTAATGTGAATAGGTAGGCCATGTATGACTGTAGTCGACTTTTGCACAACATGGGGATTTGGGGCGCCAACCCCCATGCAATGAGAGGTTCATATTATTTTTAACTCTTTCAAAACTTAACTACTAATAACCTACGATTGGCCAGAGGCCTTTCTGATAATAAACAGTCAATGCAAATTCTGTATGCTATATGCATTATATTCTGTATTCATACAACGAAGTTAGCTAGACAAAAGAAAATGTTATTAAAATTTATAAAAAAGATTTCTGGTCAAGATGACAGACCAGGCAAATGCTGTGCTTGCATTCTGTCATGAACACATCAAAATTATAACTAAATTCCAGAACAACTATCATCAAGAATTGTCTGAAGACTCGCTGAACTTAGAAGTCCTATTACTAAGGACATATAGAAGAAGCCACGTTGAGAAAGATAGGAGAGGCAGAGATGCCGATCAGCTAGCCCCAAACCCAAGAGTGGCAGTTAAAAATTAGGAGGGCAATTTTGGCCTCAGAGATCTCCCCTGAGGAGCGAGGGTCACAGCCTCACTCCTGGTTCCCCAACCCAGGGTTTCAGTCCTGAAAAGAGAAGTTCCCACAAATTTTGGCTCTGTAAACTAGAAAAGATTGTGGCTGAGTGAGACAAAGTGCTGCTGGAGTCCCAGACCTTCTTCTTAAAGAGCCTGTGCATGAACTTACTCACTATTGGACTCACTTGCTTTGAGCTCCAGCAATAGGGCAGCAGCTTGCAAGATGCCAGGAACATATGGGAAAGAATTGTCTTCAGGACAATTTTAGGACAAGGGCAAACAAAAGTACTGGCAAAAGCTATTGTTCCTTTGTTGAGTTCTCTCCTCACCCAGCCTACACAGTCAGGCAGGTGCTATGTCAGTGTCTTCCTGCTATTGCCATTTACCCTGTCCTGGTGATTCCTTGAGACTGAGCCCCACCCCCACCCCTCATCTTTGTGCCCACCTGAGCTACTTCTAGTGGCTTTTTCACACAAATGGCTTGTCCTGTCTCATGCTGAGGACATGGATGAGCACAGAGGACATTGTGCTTAGTGGAATAAATCAAACAAAGACAAATTTTATATGGTTCTTCTTGTATGTTCAGTCTAAAGAAGAAAATAAATACTCAAACAAAAAAAAATCAGACTTATAGATACAGAGAGTATTTTGAGGGTTGCCAGAAGTGAGGGCAGTTGAAGAGGGATTGGTGAAAAAAGGAGAAGGGATTACAAAGTACAAATTGGTAGTTATAAGATAACCATGAGAATGTAAAATGTAGCGTAAGGAATATAATCAATAATATTGTAATAACTATGTACAGTGTCAAATGGGTAATGGATTTATCAGTATGATTGTATTGTAGTTATATATCTAATCACTCTGTTGTACACATGAAACTAGTATAATATTGTATGTCAACTGTATTTAATAAAAAATCAATATTAAAAAAGGAAATCATAAATAGAAAATACATTTATAGTATTATAAGTACTTATTTTTAAAAATTTGCATGTAAGTGGACTGATGTAATTCAAATCCATGTTTTTTAAAGGTCGACTATAATAGGTAAAGAAGAGCAACTATTTCCTCTTGTTGAGAGGTCTAAAAATCACATTCTCTAATTGATGCATATCATAATAAGTATGAGCTAATTTAGCTTGGGTTCTTGATATAAAATATAGTACAGTTTTTTCCTGCTATCCCAAAAGTAGAGAGTTCATATAAAATATTTCATAATTCAAAATGATGGAAAGTGAAGAAACAATTACATTAGGATACATCTTGGTAATAAATATACAAAATAAATTATTTTGGTTAGCAAAGATGGATACCGATGTAAGTCCTTTGTAAAAATGAAGTGGTGTAAAGTGTAAAGTGAACTTTCAGAAAGGGGGATATCTAAGTAAATATCAGACACTCCCAGAATTTTTAAGATTTTATTTACTTGTAAGTAGTAATTACCTTATTATGGTTTAGTCCTTTAAATAAACTACTTCTATACACATATTATCTCAAATCTTGCTATATAGATATACATATCTATATATCTGTATATATAGATGGGTATAAATCTATATACATATCAATATATAAATGTATAGAGAATATTAAGAATATCATAGTTTTAAAAGCATGGATAAATTGATTTATGAAGAATCTTAAAACAGTTTGTGATGAAATCAAATTAATTTATTATTTATTATTTTTCTAAATATTCTAATTTAAGAACATATTCAAGTTTCAGTCTTCATCTCTTAATCATACGTAGTACCAACAGTGTGAATGTTAGATAATAGTTACACATTAATAGACCTGAAAAGATGAAACAGTTAATGCTCAATATGCTTCTACTAATTTCCTATGGAGATTTCTTATCAAAATATCTGTGCAGGTATTGGTCATAAAAAATTTTTTTTATGATAATACATAGTTAGAAACTTCCTCTCTCATTTATTTTCTATAACAAAATTCTGTAATTACTCATATGTAGATTATAAATTATACCATGTGATGATTATTCAAAAGTTTGGTCAGTATGTTCATGTATATATGTATCTGCCTATGTTTACATTTTATTCTAGGTCCTTAATCATCTGTTCAGTTTTTTAAGATATTGTCAAAGGAGAAGCATAATGAAGAATGTTATTTATAGGATGGGGCCAAAAAAATATCTGAAGGTAAATTACTTATAATATCATGTAAACTCATATTCAAGGCAGGCAGCTCAGAATACTGAAAAGGTGAAAGTCATGTGCATGAATAAATAAAAATATGAATTCTTCCATGGGGCTGGGGAGTAGAGTATGATAGCTGGTTTCAAGAGCTCTGGTGAAGGAAAAAAAAAAAGATCAAGACAGCATCTCTGTGAACTGTGAAACTAAGACACACAAGTAACTATAACCTGTTTATCTGCTTAACCGCCCATGAGTCAAGCTTCTAGACTTGTCTTCACCATCTGCGGAAATCTTTCATCAACACTAAGCAAGTCAAGTGTGCAGCATCAAGTCCCTTTTGCAAAAAGGAGGGCAATATGCACCTTGTAAAGAATACTGAGGCCACTCTCTCAGTTTCCCCAACTAATTCTTCACTGGTTTGTGTAGAATAATATATAGGTTAGAAAATAAAAAAAATAAAAAAAACACCTAAATTTAGGTTTCAAAATCTAATACAAGAAACTAGTTAGAACTGAAAAAAGCTTGCCATTTCTCAGCTGTTTAGAAAGTTCTTTATTCTTTCCTACAACATTGTTGAGAACTCACAGTCATCATAGAGACAAAAAGGAGACAAGAGTTGGCCAGTGCCTTCAGAATTTCTATTTTAACTGGAAACTGAGGTCTGCAGGTGGAAGCTCCAAATGTTTATTCTAAAGAAAATGAATTTACAATCCTTTTTTAAATATTCTCAAATTGGCAATAGCATGCATATATAAAAATGTGTATAAATATATATAAAGAAATATACATATTTTAGTCATGGATATTTTTATACAAGCATACTTTCTTTATGCACTTGAATCCATGCACACACTTATATCTAATTTTCTCTTAATCTGATTTCTGATTAATATTTAAAGTGCATTGAGAATCAAGGTACACATTTTTTATTGCATAACTGCATCTTCTTGCTTCCAGAAACTTGAAGGCAGCAGTGTTCAGAGAATTGATATCACTGTGAGATCAACCTATGGAAATATATTATCTTTTCTAAGAGATAAAAGTAACTGACATAACTACAAATGAGCTGAGAAAAGCATCTTACAAGCTGAATTGTTTTTCTATATATGCTGCCTTAAGATTGCTTTAGTGAATCATGCCAATTGTTTCAAAGATTTGCAATAATGTGGGACATTGTTTCCTTAGTAGGTGATTAACTAGCCCAGCTTCCTGTAATTTAAAAGGAACCTAATTATTACCTTGATTATTCAAGGTCTGACCCTATGAACCCAAAAGGTGGCAAAAGAAAATTTTCACAAAATGACAAATGTATTACAACACAAACAAATCTCAGCTCTGCTACTATAATTTACTTTTAAAATCCCAAATATCCAACTGTTATTTGTAGACTCATACTGTAAATTCGTAAAGAAACATTTGGAAGCCCGTAGAAAAAGTCATTTAGGAAAAAGCTCACTCTCAAGTAAATTGTAATTACTATTCTAACTTTTGGGCAGTAAAGCCTTTCCCTAGACACTGAGGGAAATTCATCAATGTGAGCTCATTGTCCTCGTGGGCTGGAGTGGAGCGGCGTTGTTTGGGTGAGTTATTAAGGGGACATCTGTGAAGTGACAGATGTCTGGTGCCTGGGCAGCGGTGGGTAAGCTCATGTTTTGTTTATGAAGCAGCCTTTCTGAAAAATGGAAATTTCTTTTTTGTATTTGTCTTAGCAAAACCTAAAAATCACACTTCTCTTTAAATGGTACATGCTTTCTATATTAACCTAAGTAATTTTTCTCTTTTGTCTTTATTGCAAAAGTAATTTCAATAGACCCACTCCATGGACTAACTCCCCTTTCTGTGGCTTTGTTTATGTACTACAAATATAGTGTGTAGCAATGAGGATTTTTTTAAAGGTCAGTTCTCAGGAAGATGAGGAGAGTTTAGATTCTAAATACGTTTTCGGTACCTGAAACATCTGTTCTTCCCTTTCATTCCTGAAATTTAAACTAACCCGAGGCCTTGTTTCTATGGCTGCAGCAGTTGTTGTCAGACTTATTTCAACTACAAACAGACTTTTCAATTCTCATGCTTTTGTGTAAGCTTCTTAGTTTTAAGCCTTATCTTGGGGCTTTTCTTCTTCTCTTTGATCCTATGCCAGAAAAATCTTAAAAGGGAAAGCAAATTTGTGATGTTTGCTCATTTTTAACTTTGCAGTTCTAAGACAGAAATATCAGAAGCATCAGAAACTTTTACCCCAGTACAAGTGACAGTTAATGACTGCAGAAACACATGGCACAGATTTATTTTCAGGGAAGTGTGTGTATACATAAATACATGTATAGACACATGCGTGTGCATGTATATTTCTGATGTCATATATACGTTTCTATTGGTGAAAACTTTGAAAATGTAGAGAGGTGGGATAAGAAATAGTCTATAAATTAGAAAATGCTTTTAAAAGATGAAAGTTTTGATTGGATAAAGATACTATGGTTCATATATACAATGGAATATTATTCAACCATTAAAAAAATGAAATTCTACCATTTGCAAATACATGGGTGGACCTAGAGGTTATTATGCTAAGTGAAATAACTCAGATAAAGATAAATACCATATGATTTTACTTACATGTGGAATTTAAGAAACAAAAAGAACAAACATCAAAAACAGACCTACAAATATAGTGAACAATTTGATGACAGACTGGGGTAGGGGAACTTAAGGAGATTGAGAGAATGGGGTAAAGTGTTAAAGAAGTATAAATTAGTGGTTGGTAAATGATCATGGGGATGGGAAGCACAGTAAAGGGAATGCAGTTAGCATTAACATGTTGGCTAGGTAGAAGGCCAGGGGAGGGAGCAATTGTTGGGATTGTTTTATAAACTATATAATGTCTAACCAATGTACTGTATTCTTGAAACTAATTAAAATAATTTATTAAAGAAGGTAAGAGTCTTTTTGTGTGTATGTGCTAATATTTGAAGGAGGCAAATGATGATGCCTTTTTTTGTCAAAGGTGAAAAGTTCCTATAGAAATAGACAAAATTTAATGGAAAGAAGCTCTTTTATATACAGTAAACATTTTGCAACTCTTTTTGACCAGTGTTTTAAGACTATCTCTGATGGTGTCAGAAATAAGAAAGGAGAGTATTAGCTGGATATATGATACACAGTTTAACACAGGAAATACAGCCAGAAATGAGGCAAATTGGATATAGCATTGGTTTGCCTTTCGGAAAAGGTAGGGAAGACAAGTTATGTATTTCTTCATAAGAAAATTTTCTAAATGAGGCCTTAAATAAATTTAATGTTTTCAATCTTTTTTGAGTAGTGGGTCAAAATCTGAGCTCTGAGTTGGGCAAAGAAAATAAGTTGGATACTGTCAGGCATGGTTTCAAATCTCCTACTCATAGTATGTGAGTGCTCAGTCTGAGAGCAGGCTGCCACTTGCTGCCATGTGACAGAGAAACAAGTGGTCTGTAAGATTCTGAGCATCTTGTTATTCTATAGTTACCCAGTCCTCACTGGGCATTAGTGCAGTTCTAGCTTTCACCTCTTTAGAGTTCTTATTCAGAGAAAAAAATTAATATCAAAAAGGAAAATATCAAAAGTTTATAAAATAAAACCTCTTAAAAAAAAGCAGGAGGATGTTTTAGTTTCAAAAAGTTTAATTTGAATAGAGATCTGGTTGAGTAATTCAACAGAGCCTAGTTAGCAGATACTATTAGGCACAGATCAATAAGAATTGGTTTTAAATTCCAGAATGGGAGATATGCATGAGAGTGATCTAACAACAAGGATAAACACAGCCACAAAGCTTTGGGATAACTGTCCCAGTTGCGGTGGAGATGATGTGATATCTATATATTTGAAAAAAGTTGGTTGTTGACTCTTTAAGGCCTTTAGCTCTTGTATCTATATTATAGCTTACATCTAATTTGGATAATTTTTTCTTGATTTTCTTTTTCAGAGTTAAAAAGACTTGCTATTCAACTATGATCCAAATCATGATTTTAAAAACTGAAAGGTTAAATTAACCATATTTCAGTGGTGGAAAGGCAAAATGTTGAAATTATTTTTTACTCTTTTTCTTATTTATATACGAAATTGTTATATTTGAGTGAGATACATGCTTTTGATTATGAATTTCATTTTAGGACTTTAAAGGCTCTCAGGAAAAAAAGGGTCAGAGACCAAAACTGTTGACCTTTAGGCAAATCTAAGGGCAGGAGTGGATAAAAGCAACTACTTTACAGGATTCAATATGGTCATAGAAATTCTCAAGTCTGACTCCCCAATCTTATACAAGAGGAAACAGGAGCTCAGGGCATTGAAGTAAATGGCCTATTGTCACAGAGCTATTTAGAGCCAGAAGGGTGAAAAACATCCTATCTCCTGAAATTTAGAGCCTTGTCCTTTGTATTGTCCCACAATTCCCCTGAAAGTACAAGTCATGATAATTAGAGGCACATGTTCTTTTATGCTGTATAATAGGTGCTCCCAATTAATAAAGGGACAGAGGATGTTTCTAAGTAATGGTGTTCAGGGGGAAAGAGCAGATGGATTTTTAGATTTGTAATAGAGAAACATTTGTTTTTCTTTTTTAAAATAAGATGTGTTCCTGTAAACTTGCATTTTAAATACTATGTGTATAAGACCTGAGGCAAATCTTCAGAATGTCATTGTATTGGGTCAACCTTGAAACATCTCATGATTTTGTTTATCTTCTTCACAGGTATAATGTGCATTTATTCTTTAGTTTGATAATATCTAATTCTGCTATAGGCAATAAGAACACAGATGAGCTATACAAATCTCATAAGACATGTTAAGTATAAGTCAGTAATAAGTAGAAGAAACAAATGAACCAAGAGATAATTAATATTCATGAGTGACTCTAAATTATACATGAAGCACCTGTACATCCATATTCACGATACACAAAATATAAGAGATACTAAATACTTAGGGTACACTAAATATGAACACTCAATAGGTGTAAGGTCATAGTTTTATGAGTCACTAAACAATTTTAGTTTCATGAGGCCTTTTCCTAAGAACCACAAATGAAACTCATGGATCGTCACTAGGTTAATTGTTTACTAGTTGTTACTAAGTGTATCTATCTGTCCTTGTGTCTTGCCATTGTATATCACTGTCCTAGGACACCTTCAATTCATAAACACTTTTATTCACATCTAAACTCTACTTCTTTTAACTGCACCATTGGAGTGGTTGGGAGGCTGATGCGGTGAGAGAGGGACAAGATATGTGAACGTTTGTATACAGGATTCAAGTAGTATGCTTGGATTGTATCTTAACTGTATTGGCTCACTTTATCCTTCCTTCTTATTGTTTTAAATTCCTTTAATAAATCATGTGATCAGAGCTTTTAATCTGTTCTTCTACCTCTGGAATAGAGTATTAGTTTTCTAGCACCACTGTAACAAATTATCACAAACTTACTTTCTTAAGACCAAAAAAATTTATTATCTCATACTTCTAAAGATCAGGGGCCCCAAATGGTTCTAATAACCCTCAAATCAAAGTGTCAATAGGCATTCCTTTATGGAGGTTCTATTGAAAAATCTCTTTTGTTGCCTTTTCCAGCTTCCAGAGCCTACCCCCATTCCTTTGATTATAGCTCCCTGTCATCTTCAAAGCCATCTCTCTGGTTCTGATCCTTTGCCTTCCCCTTCCCCAGTTAAAGACCCTTGTGATTGCATTGGGCCCATTTGGATAATCAAGCATAATCATTTGATTTTAAACTCAGATAATTAGCAACCTTAATTCCATCTGCAACCTTATTTGCTCCTTGTCATGTAGTATATATTACATATGAACATGGATTATGACATGAACATTTTGGGAAAGTCATTTTTCTGCCAACCATAGATAGCTTTCTTGGCATTCTACCTTAAAGCTATCATTCTATCAAGGAAATTTTTTATACGACTACTATATTCATTCACTTAACAATCTTTCATTCATTTAATATTGATTAAATACCATGTACATTGCTGGGCTAAGAAATCTTTCTGAAGCTTTTCCTCTCTAGTTCCCACATAGAAATAGAAAGCTTATAGATATATCCTGCAGTTTTTTCTGATACTTCCGGGAATCAAAGAGTTATAGGTGAAAACCTGAACCCTGATATCAATTGGAATTAATTACTAAAAATCAGAGTGACCAATTATCCTAGTTTGCCTGAGATGGGGGGTGGTTTCCCAGAATGCAGGACTTTTGGTGCTGAAGCTGAGACAGTCCAGAGAACTAGGACATCAACCTTCCTGCTTAGCATTCAGTATCTCCAATTGGCCCCTGGAATTAGAGGCAATTTTTCTGTGGCAGCCAGTCTTGGAGAAGAAATCAGAAAACCATGGCTCTTCAGCTTAAATATCTATGGGCCTGTTAATAATCACCTAATCTTTCTTTTCCTAAGTTTATTAATTGGTAGAATAAAATGATTGGAACCATTATAATAAAGTTTCCTTTCAGTTCTAAAATGCTATGTTGTTTTAATTTGTCTATGTTTAGTGAAATTATTACTAAGCAACTTTGAAGTGTGTTACAGAAAAATTCAGTGCTAGAACTATTATTCTTCAGTTACCAGCTTCCTGACCAGCCATGCACAGAGTAGCTGTTTAAAGCTCCCACTTGTTTTTGGCTATTTACATAGGAAATACTTTAACTCCTTCTGGAGTCTTCCCAGATCCAAGTAAATATTTGGCATTTGCGGCATCTAAAACTTTTAAATAGAGTGAGCAAGCATATAATTAGGCTTGAGTTTCTCTCATGGTCCTACGCATGGCTTATTCGAACATATTCCAAAATTCTGTAAGTTATTATGACATGTTTGTATGTGCATTTGTGACAACATGAATGTTTCATAAATACTTTTCTTTTTTCTGTACCAAAAATGGAAATATACATTGCTGATAAATAAAATACTCTGGAAAGAGCATAGCTTATTTAGATGTAACAAAAAGATAGTGAATCTTAATTATTTTACAGTATATGAATAAATATGAATAAATACAAAATAATTGATTATCCTTATTAGGTAAAGTTCGGATATATAGGATTTGTGTTGGAGGTGAGAAAGGAAGACTTTTTAAATATTGTTAAAGTGAGTCCTATTATATATTTTCAAAATGCATATTCTTCAGGGAAGAGAGTTAGAGAAATGAAATAAAACTTTAGGACTATTGGTATTGTTAGGAAGAAATTGCCCTTTTTTGTATTAACTGTTTAACTCCCACCCATCACATATACTGGTAACTCCTGTGGCCACCTCTTGCAACCCAAACCATACATTCCACACAAACCCTCCGAAGTCTTCTGTCTTTTAGGATATCCCATTAACACCTAATTTAAATGCCTGTGGCAAGAAATGCAATGGGGGATATCTTTAAATACTTTATTTTTCCTTCTTAGACTTGCCTGAACCGTTGTATATATGAAGGAGTCCTTGACCCTTCTGTATAAACAGTGACAGGGAGTCTGGACTAAGCTAAAAGGCTGTATATAATTTATGTTTTGTCACTTCTTTTCTCCATACACTATTAATATAAGAATAAGGAAAAGTAAAGATAGGCAGATTTGGAAAGCCCATCTTGGTTTTTAAGAAGGGACTATTCTTTGATTATTCTAGCTTTACTGGCCCATCTTCTTGTCTCACATTGGTGAGAATTAGAAAATGTAATTTTCTGCCATTTATTCCTCTATTGCGTATTTGTTTCCTGTGGGCTTGAGTAATTATGAACTGGCCATTACAGTGGCATATATTTGTTTTTTAACCTTACCTTGCCTGTTTAAATATCTCCTGCTTAAGGTGTGACAACAAGTGGGAAAATGGGCTTTTAGAACTCAAGAGAAAATTGCCTTATATAGAAAGCAGATCATTAGATATGATCAGGTAAGTGTGGAACCACCATGACGCATTAGTTAATCAGAGAGATGCAGGGATAAGTACATCTGATCCATAAATGAAACTTGCCAATGAGCCTGAAGTTTTGTGGGTCTGTCCTGGACATGTGAGATTAGAGCAAGCTTTTTCACCAATGGGTGGCTGATTTAAGACTATGTGAAGACTGAGATCCTCATGTGCTTCTTGTATATTTAGTGCCTAGTTAGGTCCTCTATATTTACCCTATAGTTAGTACTTATATGCTCTGTTTTACTTTGTTTAAAACATGTTTGAGTTTCATTTATTCCATCTGCTTCATATTCTATAGAAAATTTGAATAGTCTCAAACAATAAGAAAATGAACATTACATTTTATTAGAAAATGTGTGAAAAGTTTGTAGTCATTTTAATGTAAGTGTATGAAGCATAATTTTATGTCTTTACTTATTAATGATCTTATTTTCTAAGCTTTTTCTATGATTGCATCAAAATATTAGATTATAGGAATGTATATGTTATTATTAAACAAAAGGGTTGAAGTTGAAAAAATAAATGTGATTTTACCGTCTTTTTATTATAGTCAAATGAATAGTTGTAGTAGGTATTTATTGAACATATATATTTTAAGATCATAAAAAACAATCTAATGATAAAGAGAGTGAACGTTAGACAAAAAATGTATAATCACAAATTGAAAAATGTGTCCTAAAGAAAATGAAAAGATTACAATTATAGAAAACTGTGTTGGTTGGGAGATGAAGAAGTGAAGAGGAAGGCCTTCTAAGAAGCACTTGGCCTGGAAAAGAAGTAAGAACAAAAAGAGAGGGGAAAATAACATTTAGTATTAAATTAAAACAGCTAGAAACATAAACATTTAAAGTCTGTGCAGGCTAATACCTAGATAAATAAGATGCAAAATATTTGTATTATGTTTTCTTGTATCCTTCACTACTGCAACATCATTTGGAATTTGTCTAGAGTTCAGATTTAGTTTTAATATTAGAAGAGACTTAATAAGCAGCTTTCTCAATCAGATGATTACCTTCAAATATGCAATCTTCTTCTTAATTATCTATTAAACAAGTAAATTGTGTGAAGACTTTTCACTGGTAATATTGCCAGAAAGACAAGTCTGCCTTCTCTTTCATGAGCTGTGTTTGTAATGGAGAGTGCAGTTCTTAGTCTTGTGGCAGGTCAGGGTGGGAGAGTGGGAGAGGAAGAAACAATCATTTTCTTTTTACACAGAATATGAGATCAATTACAATTTATTAAGGACTCCAAAGGAAAGGCATAATTAAAAAAAAAAAAAGAACAGAGCTAAAATATGCCTGATTTTGTGGCCATTCCCAAAATTCGTAATGGAAATGAAAGTGTTTAGGAGACTTTTAATTAAAATTTGCTATTTTACTGTAGATTTCTTATTGTGAGCCAATGGCAGTGGTATTGTACTTTTTCATATGTAATTTACTGATCAAGCTAAATTTTACTTGTCTCAGTAAAAATCTTGGTACACTGGGGTTTGGATCTTTAAAATCTGGAAGGCTGAAAATGATAATTTTGGATTGATTGCAGTTACTGTAACATTTTTTTTGTTTGTTTTCAAAGGGAACTGCATAGTTTGGAACAGCAAATGCAATTTCTACTATGTGCAAATGTAGGTTTTCTACACTCTGTGTGCTTGAAGAGGGTGGTCAGCCTTGATAACACTAAACTCATAGGTAGTGGTCTTATAGTCCCATGTTGTTTTCTTGGCAACTAGAAGCAATCAAACTTTATATTTCATGGAGAAGTTTGCAAAAGAAGCCCTACAATAAAAAGATTATTTACAGATTAAATTTTATTACAAGAGTCTGTCAATAATATTTGTATCTATGGAGAACTGGATAGAACTAACACTATTAAGGGTGCAATGGGAGATACAAAAACACATTAGACCTTTCTGGCCTAGAAAGAACAGATATAAATATCAGAAACTCAATTTTAAGAGTATGTGTCTAAAGCCCCAAAGACCTGAAAATCTGACATTTGTAGTCTCAAATACCTAAATATTAACTTACTTTTTTACCTGCAAAATCTACCATTTCTCCACTGATATAGGAAGAGAGATAATAAATAATAATTTTAAGGCTATCAGATCAGGAAAAAGGAGGATTTAGATGACTGTTTTGACCGTCGTGTGCTGAGTCATATAGTTTTAGAGACAGACCATAGATTTAAAGGTCTAAAATCATATTAAAAATTTACATAAGTTAATTTACACCAGTCTATATGACCTGAATGTATGTTGAGATTGAATGAATTGATCCATGTTATAAGCTATTCATAATTCTACAAAAATACTACTACTGATCTCAAAAATAAATCAAGTGTTGCAATTACCCAAATAGAAAATTAGGTGATTCATTTCTAACATTGATATCACAAGTCTGTTGATGTCTGATAATGGGAAGCCATTTAAATAAGACACAAAAGCAAAATCCTTCCAAGTAATTTTATAATAAATCTGAGCCAAGGAACTTAAAATGTGAAGGTAGGAGGTGGCAGGAGGAGAAACCACATGAAAATATTATAAAGCAATATAAAACTATGTAATACAACTTCATCTTTAGTATAATTGTATTAAAATATGTTCTCCTGAATAAAAATTTTAGGATATTTCAAATACTGTGCTTTCTAAATTAATATCTAGTTCTACTGAATATTTATTTAAATATGCACACACTTGCTACAAATTATTTACAAATTTTAAATGAAAATTTTTATCTATGCCAGATTTTTTTCTGTAACCCAAATATGTGTTAAATGGTCCTATGCCATCAAAAGGTGGGATCTAACTTTCCCTACCCACCCACACCCACTTCTTCCTTGGAAAGGACAACCCAGCATTTGAACAAAAGAGAGTCTGTCCCCCTTAAGATCTACAGTGGAACATGGCTACAATCTGCCCCTCCCCTGATACCAGGTTCCTCATGGTTACCCTCCCACCACCTTTGCTATGGTTTTTGCTTACAACTAACAAATTAGCATTGTCCCTTCAACAGTATTTTTGTCACTATACTAACTTTTAACTCTGATTTAATGTGTAACATAATGAATGGAAGTTTTGGGGTTATATCTGTAGGGACTCATGACATTGAACAAGGAAAGTAGACTACAAATTAGATGTTAAGATGACTTTTCTAGGGTCTAAAGACTGAATATAAAAGAAGCTCAATCTATCATAAGTTTCCCTCTTGGGAGCACATGAGTGTTTTATTTTATTTGTTTTGTAGTCACTGAAGGGGGGAAGGCTATTTTCATTTTTATTACAGTCAAACGTGTACCTCATTAGGAAAATTCTACCCACAGACTATCCTTTTACCAGGACATGTGCTAATTCCGCTACCACAAAGGTAATCCTTCATGGCAATTCTTTTGCAATTTCTTATTTATGTTATCTAGAATAACAACCTGTGCAGTTTGGTAGGAACTTGAGCAAGAGGGAGTTGGACCAAATACTTCACTACCTATGGGGTTTGATTTCTCATAAGGCAAAGACTTACTGTCAAACAAAAATAGCTTTCCTTCTTTTATCCCAAATTTAATGTGCAGACATCCCAGTTGTGTTTTGAATGTTGATTGGGAGCAAATATTTTTTTTTTTATTTCAGATGATGCAAGCCATTGATATCCCATCCCATTGGAGAAATAGCAGACCTCTCTCAGGGCTTCAAGGTCTGGATTTATATGACTTTGGTGGAAAATTTTAGTTCACTGTTGTTGACTCCATTCTCTGAGAATATCCTAGGAATTTATGAAACAGTAAAGCTCATTTTACAACCCGTTTTGGTGTCTGAAGTCAGAGTGTTCTGGCTTGGGACTCTGATATTTTCCATAGAAAATTATTTTGAGGGCTTCATATCGATGAAGAACACCAAGGCATTTCCCAGATGGAAAGCTCTCCACAATCATAAATCAATTCATACAATATTTGAGGTACCTCTGACTCCCCCTTTGTATATTTCTATATATAACCCCAAGTTCATCCAACTATGTGTCTGTGGCTATAAACAGGACTTATAAAAATCCATATACACCTACATTACAATGACCCTAGACCCCACCATTTCTTAGGCAAGACATGTTACCTTTCAGGATAAACCCTACTTGTATCAAGAAATATCCCAAAAGATGTATGCCTCATGCCATCACACAGAAATATCTGCCAAGTCTATTTTTCCTCATCTGGTTGCTCTTTCTAAGTGAACTCAGTCACTTACAAAATGGTTAAAAGGAAACTTAACTGTATTCTTTACTCAAGGTGGCCTCCCAAAAACATCTTTGTTTATGCTACAGGAAGCTATCTCCTGCTAACCTCCAGTTCTTCAAGTAGAAGGGGGAAGCTATGATTCGTACAATAGAAGGAGAAAGTCCTACTTCATCACATGAACTACAATGCCTCATGAAGACCCTCATAAAAAAAGTTTCCTCAGATTCTAGCACTCTTTCATAATATCATGATCTTTTATAAATACATTTCTATTAGTTTCTGGAATTAACCTGTTTAATCCAGTGATTCATAGGAATAGACATCATGTCATTAGCTCCATCTCTTCTCTGCCTTTTTGTTCCCAACAATGACTTTTGCTTCTCATTATGCTGAAAAAGTAAAATGCCGACATACTTTATATGGCAATGATGTTGGATGCTGTGTGTGTGTGTGTGTGTGTGTGTGCGTGCGCGTGTGTGCATTCCCAAGGCAGAATGGCAACACTAACAGAATCTCAACTAGTTAAACTTGTTTTGTACAGTTTAACCATTGTCCTGGAAATTTGTAAGTAATAGTATTATATCTGATAAATTCTGTAAACAAGAAAAGATTTATGGTTCAAATCTGTCTTTTGGCTTGTCTTTTCCTGTCTTTCTTTTTCATTATTATTTTTATCTTGCCCATTTATCTCTTTATTTTTTTTTTCAATCTCAACTTACAGGCATTGGTAAACTCTGTCTTTCCCTTTTCCCCTGACCTACCCTTGTTTACATTTATTGGATCTTTACTATTATCCTCTGTCCACCTCCCCAGAGTTTTCTACATGGCTCAGGTTGGGCCATTCTACCTGATTCTTAGATTTTTTTTTTGTCTTCCTGAGTTTTTTGAACTAATTAGTAACCTTGCTCCCCAAAATAGTTATCATGTGGCACCTCCATTGAAGCTCCACTCTGGTTTTTATACTTTCAAGCTCTGGCTAGAGTAGATGTTGCTAACCTGAGCTTTCTGGTTTCATTGTCTGGGAATAGGCAGGACAGAGGCCCTTAATTCTAAATCCTACACAATGTTAAAAATTAGCCACTGGTATATTAGATAAGATTAATGCTTCTTTCATAAGTTTGAACTTTTATCTGCAGGAAAGATAAAGATAATTATTTTTTTATAGATCAAAATAGATCAGAAATTAAATAAAGCTAAAATGCACTTGAGACTAACTACAGAATCCACTGAGTAGCAGAAATATCTATTTACTTTTTCCTACCTTAGGCAACTCAAAAACTATAAAGTGGATACATCTTTGCTCAAATTTAGTAGTCAATATCATATGAAAGAATTTCCTTGATCTTATTTATGTCCCTGAATTATGAAATTATTCTTTAAAGTGTGTAGAGACTGTGTGAAATCAAAAGATTAAAGAATCAACTATAATAGTTTTACATATAAAAATAATATAAACCCATAAATAAAATAAATACTATTCAAGTATTAATAATATAAACCAAATCTATTTGATGCTCAAGAAGATTGAACAAAAATAAAGCTATACAGTTCACATGATACATTAGCTTTATCTTAAACATTTTATTGAGAGTAAGAAAGAAAAATACATAGTCAAAGCAATAGAAGATTTTGTTAGTAGGCTTTAATTAAATACAAAGGAAAATGAGAGAGCTTTAAAGACTGAGTCAGACAACCATATGACTGGGACAATATTGGGGTTGGCAACAATGCTTGAGCGCCTGATAAAGGCAGGGGTGTGGGTACTGCTGGGTGGTGGAAGCTGAAGTTTTAAGAACAGTGACTCAGGAAGTGAGAGTCAAGACCTGAATCATAGGGTCAGATAAGTATTTACACAGGACTGGATATAGATAAAAATACTTTTGTAAATCTACTCTCTACAATAACAATAAAGAGTTGAAATATACAAATCTTAAGCTTGCAGAATGCAAAAAAATAGACAAGTATTTTTAAAAAATATTTTAAATTTCCTTATGGTAGCAAACCTTAGAAACAGCTAAATTGCTTCGTTATATAAATTATGGCACATTCAAACATTGGAATAATTTATAGCAATTAAAATGATGTAGATTTTTATTTTTATTAGCATGAAAATATGTTCATAATATTTATATGTGATAAAGGTAAGCCACCAAACAGCATTGAAAATGCAATTACTCTAATATTATAAAATTATATTACACACACACACACACACACACACACACAAGATGAGTACAGAGGAATAATGAGTTTCTGTGATAGTTACATTAAAAGTATTTACTTTTTTCTTTCTTATGTTTTTCAATATGTGTTTTGTAAGCTATTATTTACAATGACAATATATTGATTTTATCATCAGAGAACAATTGAACTAAAGGATAAAGAAAAGGAAACATATGTCAATGTATAGCCATTAGTTAAAATGGAAGTTGTGTATTTAAGTATATCATCAGAGCACTTGACATGTATTATGAGGAGCAAATAATCCTTTCATTTGCTATTGCTTTTTCCTCCCTCGAGAGCACCAACTCTATTACAAAATGGTTCAGAAGGATGTAGGCCTGAATTGCTCACTAAATAGAGCACTTCACAAACTACTGTAAAGCAGAAGTAATTACAAGATTCATAGAATTTGTACTGAAAAGGAATTTAAGAGGGTTAGTCCAGTTTGTTTATTTTACATGTGAAGATGCTGAGACCTAAAGAGGGTATCTGATTTACTAAAAATAGTACAAATTATAGAAGCATAGACAAAAGAACTTATTTTTGTAATTTCAAATATGGACTCTTTCCATTATGTCATGATTATTAAAGGTGGCAAGATATACAAGTGAATGAAAAAGAAAAACAAACTAATTTTTTAATTTTTTAATTTCTGTTTTAAAATGGTGAGGGAATGGGGGGTAGGTGGATATGATTTACCAAGCAATGGAAACTCCATGTAAATCTTATGATTTCAGAAAAACCTGACTAATTATCCCAGCTAACAGGAGCATAAGAAAAAATCATGACTGAATCTATAATCAGTTTAGAAAGTAATGAGATCAAAAAGTATGTATAGATTTACATATACACACAATTATGAGTTAATAAATTGAAGGGGTATATTATGAGTTTAAACAGAAGTGCCCATATGGCCAAAAGTCAGTGTTTCGTGGTATGGTTGTAAAGAAGAGGCCAAGGCAATGTCTGTTGGGCTTGTAACAACCTATAATAGACTGCAAGGGTCCTTGATTTCTTTAAAGTCATCCTAGAGACCTAATATCAATCCCAGGTTTCTGGAGGACTGTCACTGAGCCAATGTCTTTCCTTCTTCAGATTGCCTCTGATTACAGACCTCTCCATTTCATGCTCAAAGAGGATATGTGATAGGAAATTACTTGTTTCTAGGCCATGTTACTTTTGGATATGGTTTGAAAATATGAGATCAATGTTAAATACATAGTTCAGAAATAAATAGTTTCTTTTATAGTCAAGTACAACATAATCTTTATCTTGTAGATGGAGAATTAAGATTAATCTCATTAACTACTCCCACCCTCAACTCCAACACACACACATTTCTTTCAAATGTCCATTTTCTAAATTACTTGCTAAAGCCATGAAATATTAATTCTATTTTATTTTTATCAGCTTCCAAAATGATATTTAGAAAATCATTGCATGAGTACAATGTCAGCTTCAGTAATATAGGATAATTTCTATTTTATTCCTTCTAAATAAAGATCCAAAAAAGTAGTGAACCAAAATAGAGGAAAAATGAGAATAGAGTATCTGATGTATGTTTTGAAAAAGAATAGAAATGAGGTCTGCCATGCTTTCTGTCTTTTAATTTTCATCACATTGATCAAATTAAAGTTATTTAATTTTATAGAGTTATTAGTTATAATTTCCTAGGAATTCACTGCAATTTTTCATTGGTGAAAACCCAGCTTGTGCCAAGAGTCACATAGATAGCTGTTGTATATCTTTCCCCACCCTACAATGCCAGTTTCCTCAGCAGACGCTGCTGTTTCTTTAGGGTGTCAGCTGTGCTTTAGAGAAAATGGCAGCTTTCTCTGATGCTAGTGTCCACTCAGACTGTCCAAACATCCATCTTATCTCTGCACAAACCACTCTGGACTTTTTAGAGATCACTTTAGTCTGAGAAAACCCCAAGTCTGCTGCTTATAGTACTCAGAGAAAATTAAGAAAGTTTATTTCTAATGTTTTATGAAATTGAAAGGCAGAACAAGTTTTATTTTTACCCCAAATAAAATTTGGAAGGTGGCAGTTGAAGTAAAGCCAACAAATTCTAACTTTTCTGGCAATTATGGCTTTTGGCATCTCTGGTGATGCCTGGTTATCATCTGTTTAAAACACCATTAATCAGCACGTGATTTATATAGAATTTAAATTAGAATCTTACATGAATTTATAGCCTGCAGTACTCTCTTAAAGAGAAATGCTTAATAAGTAGGGGATTATATATGTGAAGAAAGTTAATATGCTCTGAAAACCCCCTGATTATTGTGTTACTGTTGTCACTACATTTTATGTAATTTCTGAAGTAATTTAAATCAAGACTACTTTTATAGATTATTCTAAGGGTATAGTTTGATTATTTTTAAGGCCGTGGTTTGAGATAAAATATGAGTTTATTAAAGTATATTATTTTCTATATTAAAGCCTAATTATGTAAATGTATGTGCATGTTCATGACAGTTGCATCATGTTGGATAAGATACTTAAGCTACTTATATTCCTTAACTCCTTCCTATTAAAAAAAAAATTAGTGATATAGACCCTACCTCAAAGAGGTAGATTGAATTACATGAGTAGAACACTGCATAGAGTAAGTATTCATTCAGCGGTAGTTACTATTATTTTTATATTTTTACATATATACAGTTTAGTTTTAATCTTTTGGGAAATTAATATTTTAAAAATCAAAATATATGTGCTATTAAACTTAAAATTGTACTTAAATATGGATATTTAAAAGTTAAATAAAAACTATATTTCATTTTTAAGATCTGAAGAATGGGGATACTTAGAAATTCATTAGTGTAGAAACTCATTTAGTGGAATAGTCAAACACAGAGGACTTTGCTATTGAGTACTAGATCATAACTAAGTGGGAAAAATGTTCATTTATGCAATTGTAATGTATTCTTACAGTTTTGAGAAATCAGCAAGGTCATGAAGATGATCTAAAAATGAACTTCATGTGAACTCTATTAATTGGTTGTTTTCTTAGAGAAGATACACATTAGAGAATCCCTGATTCTGCATATAATATGTTGAATTTACAGGAATGAAAGATAATTTGGAACAAATGTGCTTCTTAAATTACAGTTTTGGTTTATAAGAAAAAAAATTACCGTATACAAAGGAGAAAAATATGTTTCTAGATTATGTGTTACTTGATCTATATTGTGAAGTAGATTTAAAAATTTTTTTCCTGAGTTACTAGCATAGTCTTACATAGCAAAGCATGTGTGCACATGGGTGTGAGAGTGTGTTAGAAAAGTCTAGTTTTATATTAAACTTTACTTTGAAAAATTGTCTCTCTATATTCCTTAAGTGAGGCTGAGGCTGAGTATAAACTTATTTACAAACTCTTGTTTTATGCAGTGGATTTAGAGGAAGTTTTTCCTCTTTCATTTGAGGCAGCCTTTACACAGAAAAGAAATTCACAGGTAATGGTGAAATATCAATAAATGTTATTGCTGCCTCCTGTCTTCCACATACCATGTGAATTTGAAAGAAATAGGGTTGTCCTGAGCCAAAACACAGGATTAATTGTTTCCCTGGAATCCAAGCAGAATCTACATCTGATGGCAGAAACTGGGGCAGTGGTAGGATTTGACCCCTCCTCGAACCATGTGCAGATGAAGGAGGAAACATGGAAAAGAATCTCAAACAGAGAGAGTTTTACCTGGGATGTCAGACTGGTTGTGAGAGAATTTAACAAAAGTTCTTTATTTTTAGTGTGTCAGTTAGATTTAGTCCTATCTTCTGTGAAGATTAGCCAGGAGTTCCAGGCCTGGACTTTACAAACAAAATGACTAATCAAATCTTCTAAAATACAGTGCTAACAGCCAATTACACTATTGCAGTTCAACCATAACATTGGCTTCTAAATTGGCTGTACTGAAATCAACTTGTTACTGTCCTTTTGTTGTTGTTATTGTTAAAATATGCAAGCTTCAGTTAATATCCAGAACAATTGGTGACCAAAGAGAAAAAGTTTTATTACAAAATGGCTTTTGCTCTAGCAGCCAGGGAGGACCTTTGATAAGATGACATTTTACAAGGCTTTTGTGTATATTGAATAAGATACAAAATTAAAGAAATTTTATAAATTATAAGATGATATAAGACATATAATTAATCTTATTATTTACAAAATTAACACTGTTTGTGTTGCTGTTTGGAGCTTGATATGTAAGTACTTTATTATTTGTGATATCACAGGCAGTTTTTTAAGCTCTAGCAATTGAGCAGTGATTTCTCTGTTGTATTTAATCAAACTGTATAAGCTGTAAAATGTCAGGCTAATTAAAGCCATTTTCACATTAGTTTCTTATTAAAGTAACTTTACTTTTCTTTAAAAATCACCTTACTTTATGGACTTCTTTAAATAAACCATCAGTAGGCTTACCTTTCTTTGTAAATTTTTTGGTTGTGCAAATAAGGATGATGTGACTTCTGACATTAAGGAAAAGAAGATAAAAACTTCCATTATCTTCCCAACAAGCATTTCTTAAGTACCTTTAATGTGTGAAGGCACAGTATCGGAGCTTGTAAGGGAGACAATGGTAAATAACTCATGGTCCCACTCTGCAGGAAGGATTTTGTATCATCATGTAAATACTCATGGAAGGAGAGAATGAAGGAGAGCCTGAGAGGTTCCATTAAAGTGGGAGGAAGTGAACACTTCTAAAGGCAAAATCTAAGGAAACAACTTTAGGAGGTGTCACCAGAACTGAGCTTCGAAGCATGGGAATAAATTGCAAAGATGAATGTGATGACATAAGTCTAGAGACCTTGGCAAGGCTCAAACTGTAGAAGACTTTATAAAATAAAGCTAAAAATTCAAAGTTTATTTATTTATTTTTAAAGTGGAGGAAGGGGGAAAATAATGATTTTAAAATATTGATGTGACACATTTCTGATTTTAGAAGAGATATATTGTTTGGAAGATAAATTGGAGGGTAATATGTAGGATAGAATAAAGAAATAAACCACATGATATAAGCAAGAAAAGGTAATTGCTACATTTGGAAAATGTGATAAGGAAAAGTTCATATGGACAGAAGTAATAAGGGAAGTCTCCATGCAGAAAGCAGAATCTATAAACATAGAAGCCCTCATTCATTCATTCAAGAAATATTTACTGAGCAGAAAATGTAACAGTAATATTTTAGAGGTTCTCAAGTTTATTACATTCTGATAGATGGAGACAGAAAACTAAACAAAAATTAGAATTTAGTGTGATAAGAACTAAATTAGTATATTGGGGGTAAAGAGACATTTACATGATATACATAGCCTAGTCTTTAAAAAAAGGAACATCTTAAAAGAAGATTAGTCGGAATGATCTGAGATGAGGATGCTCACATTTCCTAGAAAATAGAGTAATTTACTAATCCAGGACAAGAGGTAATGTGTAATTAAATAAATAATTAAATAAAGCACTTAAAAATCTATGTTAAGGAAAGATGGGAGGAGGGTTCCATTTAAAAATTTTAAGCATGATCGTTGGTACTTTTTGAAAGTTTACTTGGTAAGTGCTGTGGAGAATAGATTGGATAGAATATAAATAAGGCCAGAATCAGAAAAATTAGGCATGAAGCTATTCCATTATCTCACAGAAGATACTGCACTAACTTCAAAAAGAACACTTGTACTGGCAATGCAGAAAAGTGAATGTATACTGTTGAGGGTGGCTTCAAGTGGATTTGGTACTCAATTGGCTGGGAGGAGTGTGAAAGAAGATGGTGCAGGAGTCAGGGATGACAATTGGGTTTCCAGCTTGGGCAGATGGATAGATAATGATAGTATGTAGTGGCAGAGAAATTCTCTCCACCCTTTTTCACTTTGGATAACTCTAGAAGGAAAAGGTGTTGAGAAAATAATGAAAGATTAAGTTTGGAGCATATGAATTTGAAGTGTGTGAGAACCATCTAAGCTGACATTGAACTGTTGAAAAGGAAAATTAAACATGCAAGTTTAAAATTCAGAAGAAAAATTGAGATCGGAAAGACAATTCTGTGACTCATCAGTAAATACATATAGATATCTTTAACTAAGAAGTGTAAAAACTCTCTGAAATTGTAAGCAAAACTTTATGTCTAAGGGTCCATGTGTTCATATGTGTGTGTGTGTGTATATATATATATATATATATATATATATATATATATATATATAGTTAAAATATCTATATCTGTATTGAGACAGACAGAGAGAGAAAGAGAGAGAGAGAGAGAGAGAGAGAGAGAGAGAGAGAGAGAGAGAGAGAGAGAGAATCCACAGCTTTCTCCAGATTTTCAAAATGTATGACCAAGAAAAATATTGATAAGTTTTTTTAGAGTAGATGGCAAGTAAAGATATGATATTGGGTCATATGACTCAAAGTTAGCATGCAAATTGAGAGGAAGGTTTAGAACATTATTTGAGAAACACCAGAACACCAGCATTTAGGACATGGACAGAAGAAGAAGATTCACTAAAAGGAAAACTGAGATTGGATGGGACAGACAAAAGAATGATGCCTGGTGCTGTATTGATTGAGGTGAGACCCCATGAGGACCTTGATTATCAACAATACGTAGGATCAGATAGGTTGGGGCAAGGGAGCACACTTTTTGTGTTAAGTGTTTAAAATCATAGGGTTTGGGGGTCAGTTTGCACAGTGATTTCATTTTTCTGATTCATACAAGAAATGTTACTTATTTCATTTGAGTTTTTTCTTATAAAGACACGAGTGATGACTTCGAAGATCTTTATGTGTGGATCTAACACAGAAAGTACTTGGTGATCTACTTTTTGAAAAAGGTAAAAAGGCAATTAAATGGAGAAAGAAAAGTATTTTCAAAAATAATTTGTTTGAATGACCATTACATTTAAATAAAATAAACTCTTACAATACTTCACACCTTATAAAAACATTAAGTCAAAATGAATAGTACAGCTAAATGTAAAATGTAGAGATATTCATCATCTTGAAAAAAAAAACTTAGGAAAAATCTTTCTGACATTGAGTTATGCAACAAATTCTTATAGTTAACACACCAAAAACATGATCCATGAATAAAGAATAAAAAATTAGATATAACCTTTGCTCTGTGAACAGCATTATTGAGAAATTAAAAAAAAAAAAAAAGCTACAGACAGAGAAGTATGGAGATGGGGGAAGTTAGATCTCTAAACTATTCCTGCATTGTACATCTGGGAAAGAGGTTGGGATATAACCTAGGTAGCTAGTAAATTTCTTGAGTTATAGGGCTATCTAAAACAAAAGCTCTAAGTATATCCTGACTTTCAATGTAAAACTGAAAAGCCAGATATGGCTAACAAAAATTACTTATGAGAGACAAGTACCAAATTCACCACACAATAAAGAACCTGAAAATCCTTAAAGAATGCCAAACAACATGAAAGATAATCATTAAATTTAATTAGAATAATGAACACCTGAGTCATTAAAACAAAGAAAATTTATAAGTATATTTTCAAAGAGAATGAAGATAAATGAAGATGATATTTGATTCAGAAAATAAGAATAGATTATTATGAAAAATAAATGATTAGTATCATTTGAAAAAAACATTATTATAGTGAAAAATTATCAATACATAGAATGAACAACAGAATAATACATTTAAAGTAAAATTTTCTTAACTGGAAAATTAACGTACAAAATGATGCAAATTATGAGTAGAAAATGTAAGATAATTGAAAATTATATCAGAAAAGTTTAGCATGAATTAATGAGAGTTATTGACAAAATAAATATAAAAAACAATTAAAAAATAAAATAACAGAAAAAAATCTTACCAGAAAAAAATAGTTATCAGATTGAAAGTTCCCAAAGATCTAGTACCAAAAAAGATCAATAAAAGAACATCAATTGTGCAGTGAAATTTTAGAGCATCAAATATATAGCATAAATCTTAAAAGTTTCTGGAGAGAAAAAATTAATATATGGAAGAATTACAATTGAATTAGCCTCATAGTTCTTGTCAGCAACACTAGAAGAAAATATATCAGTATGTTTAAATTTTTGTGACAAAGTTATTTTGAAACTTGACTTTTAGAATAGCCCATAGTAACTTTTAAAGTATTTAACTAAAATAAAAAAATATATTTAGGAAACCAAATCATTATTATATTAGATATAATGATTCTATATTTCTAAAATAATTACTCCTTTTTATAAACAGATTTTTAGAAAGGTACAGTAAATCAAGTTTTGTCTCAACAATGCTGACCATATCATAACATTTATTACCAAAAATTAAAAAGAAAAGTAAGAAAAACTCAGAAATATGTACAATTATTACCCATACTTTCAGAATGAGGTAACAGGAGCACATAGAAGTTAGATATAGTGACTCATATAGATCAATAACAGTGGTGGAAACAAGATGTAAATATAAGTTGTTTAATCCCAGAACATGCCTTTTTAATGACTATGTTAAATTGACAGTTTAAAAGGGATCCCAATGATGCTAGGACAGTTGGACATCCAAATGAGTAAAATGAACTTTGACCTCTAATTCACACCACACACAAAAATTAATTTGAGCTGGATTACAGATTAAAACAATAGAGCTTCCAGAGAGAAATACTATATTTGTAACTTTGGGTAGGCAAGATTGCTTCAAGAGTGAACAAACACTATGCCTAAAAGAAAGAAAAGAATGTTAAATTGAATTTCATTAAAGTTAAAATTCGTTCTCTTCAAAGGTCACCATTAAGATAATGAAAAGGCAAGCTATGAATTGGATGGATATCTTTCCAAAAATGTATTTGACAAAAAGTTTTGTTTTTAATATATACAAATAACATAAATTCCTAAGAAATAGGAAAACAGTCCGATAAAAAGGAACAAAAGACTTAGCCAGAGAGTTCACAATAGAAAATATGTATGAAATAGAAAATAGAAAATAGAAATAAGTATGGCCATTAACAACTCATTTCTCAACATTATTAGTAAAAAGGGAAATGTAAATGAAAACCACAATGTAATAGTTTTTGTACTCACTTGAATGCCTCAAATTAAAAAGACTGAGAAGAAAAGATATTAATGAAGATATGCACCAAATAATAGTCTTAAACATTGTTACTAAGATTGTAAATTTGTACAAGTCTTTTGAAAAAACTAGATGGCAGTTTTTTTTAATAAAGTTAAACAATTAAACATACATCTATTCCACAATCTGTTTTTTTGCCCTAGATATTTATTTTAATAGAAAATGAAAATATACAGCCTCAGAAAGGCTTGAACATATAATCTCACAGTAGCTTGATTCATAATAGGCAATAACAAAGAATTCAAATTTCCATTGAGAGAAGAATGATATATCCAAACAATGGAATACTACTCAGCAATGAAAACTATATGCTACTGATAAAAACAAAAATAGATGAATCTCAAAAACTTATGTTGAATTAAATGATACAGAGGAAAGTACACATTTATTACTTCATTTAAATGGATTTTAAAAACAGATAAAATTAATCTTTGGTGACAGAAAGGAGAATAGTAGTTGTCTAAACATTATGTAGTTGACTGGTATAGGGTACAGAAAACTTTCTAGAGTAACAATGTTCTATACTTTGATTAAGGTGATGGTTACTCTTTTGTTTGCATATATTAAAACTTGTTGAAATATAGATTTAAGATTTATTAATTTAACTGTTTATAAATTTATCTTAACTTAAAAAAAATACTTTTCCACCTTCCTTGAAATAAAATTATTCAATTTTTTAAAAAAAAATATGATCTTATCTTTTACTCATTGAATTCAAATGTATAGAATTACAGCTATGTAAAAGCCATCACAGTACTTATACCACATGTCTACACTGCCTGATTTCTTCTTCATTTGTAAGACAGAATTCCATTACTGATGACATAAAATAGTGACTTTATTTCCGTTAAGATGAAATGTTCACCACAGAGCTACTGAGAGCAAGATTTGAAGAAATCTGTGACTGATTACTACTACACTGCCCTTCCTGTTTTTTTTTTAAAGTTTGTTTTTGTATTTTTATTTTTTAAATTATAGTTGACATACTATTATATTAATTTAAGGTGTACATAACTTTTACATAACTTACAAAGTGATTGCCCTGATAAATTCAGTACTCATCTGACACCATACATAGTTATTACAATACTACTGCTCATATTCTCCATGTTGTACATCACCATGACTATTTTGTAACTACCACTTTGTACCATTTCATCCTCTCTCCCTTTCACCCATTCTCCCACTCTCCCAACTTAACAACCATCAAAATATTCTCTGTATCTATGAGCTTGTTTCTGTTGTTTGTTCTATTCCCTAGATTCCACATATGATATGTCCTCTGTCTGACTTACTCCACTCAGCACAATACCCACAAAGTCTATCCATGTTGTTACAGATGGCAAGACTTCATTCTTTTTTATGGCTGAGTGATATTTAATTGTATATATGTGGCACTTATTTTTTATCCATTCATCTATTGATAAACTCTCAGGTGGCCCCCGTATCTTGATTATTATAAAAAGTGCTTCAGTGAACATATGGATTTACTTGTCCCTTCAAAGTAGTGTTTTGGGTTTGTTCAAATAAGCATTCAAAATGGAATTACTGGATCCTTCTTTATCTTTTGTTATATCCTTTGTTTTAAAGTCTATTTTGTATTGTACAAGTGTTGCTACCCTAGCTTTTCTTTACTTATTTCCATTTTCATGAAACGTATTTTTTATCCATTTATTTTTAGTCCGTGTGTGTCTTTCAATCTCAAGTGAGTCTCTTATAGGCAACATATGTAAGGATCTTGTTTTCTTATCCATTCAGTTGCCTTATTTTTTGATTGATGCATTTAATCTATTTATAGTTAATGTATCTATTGCTAGATATGCAGTTATTGCCATTTTATTACTCATATTTTTTATTTTATTTTATTTTATTTTATTATTTTATTTTATATTTTATTTTATTTTATTTTATTATTTTATTTTATTTTATTTTTGCTTCTTGTTCTTAAAGAAGACTAACATTTCCTATAATACTGGCTTGGTGATGACTAACTCTTTTAGCTTTTTCTTATCTGGGAAGCCTTTTTATCTGTCCTTAGATTCTAAATGATAGCTTTGTTGGGTATAGTAATCTTGGTTGTAGGTCCTTACATTTCATAACTTTGAAAATTTCCTGCCAGAGCCTTTTGACTATAAAGTTTCTATTGAAAAATCAGCCAAAAGTCTTATGGACCTCCCTAGTCGCTAGCTAACTGCTTTTCTCTTGTTGCTTTTAAGATTCTCTCTTTGTCTTTAATCTTTAGCCTTTTAATTATGGTGTGTTTTGGTGTGGCCTTTTTTGGGTTCATTTTGTTTGGGCCTCTCTTAACATCCTAGAGCTGTATGTTTATTTCCTTCACCGAGTTAGAGAAGTTTTCAGTCATTATTTCTTGAAATAGGTTTTCAATTTCTTGCTTTCTCTCTTCTGCTGGTATCCTTATGGTGAGAATATTGGTACACTTGATGTTGTCCTTTGAACTTTCTTCAGTTTTTTTTCATTATTTGTTCCTGCTGCTGTTTTGATTGGGTGTTTTCTGTGACTTTTTATTCCAAATCACGGATTGATCGTTGGCTTCATCTAATCTACTGCTAATTCTTCCTAAGTTAGTCTTCATTTTATTTATTCTATTCTTCATTTCAGACCGGTTCTTTGAATTGTTTTCCATTTCCTCTTTTATGTTTTCTATCTCTTTGTTAAATTTGTCACTGAATTCAACTACTCTTTCCATCAATTTATTGAGCATCTTTATAATAAGTATTTCAAACTCTGCATCTAATAAATTGCTTATATCCATTTTGCTTAGGTCTTTTTTTGGAGCTTTTTTCTGTTATTTTGTTTGAGACATGTTTCTTTGTCTTCCCATTTTGGCTGCCTCCCTGTGTTTGTTTCTATATATTAGGTAGGACTGAAATGTCTTCAGGTCCTAGTACAGTGGCCTTATGTAGTAGGTGTGCTATGTGGCTCAGTAACAAAATCTTCCCTGGTCACTTTAGCCTGGTTCTCACAGTGTATCCCTTGTGTGAGTTGTGTGTGCCCTCCTGTTATAGCTGAGTCATGGTTGCTGTTTGCTCAACATTGAAAGAGATTGACCCTTGAACTGATTGGTTGTGATGACTGGCCATCAGCAGTGGAGCAGCTGCTATGCAAGAATCATTTAAGCAGGGCTATAATTCCTGTCCTGCTGTCTTTTGGGTTTGTCATACTCAGATGTGGCCCCAGGTGGTGCTTCACCTCAGGCCAAAGCTGGCCACTGGGTGTGCTGACCAGGGCCTCCTGGTAAGGGCTCTGCCACAGGCTAAGTTTAACTAAAGCCTGTGCCCTGCCTTAGGGCCACCTGGCATGAGCCACCAAGCAATGTGCAGATGGCCACCACTTATGCTGTGCTTGGAAGTGCCTTGAGAGGCCAAGCCATAAACCCAGGCCAGCTGCCCCTAGTGCTGGAATAGTGGTTGCTCAGGAAGTGGTACAGGGCATGCAGAGGCCAGATACTGCTTGTTTAAGTTTTGTGAACCTTTGGGAGTTTTTAGAAAAGCCTGCACCATGAGTCAAGACATGTCATTTGTATGAAGCCTGGGTGGGCCCATAAATTTGGAGGGGTGGGGTCTCAGAGAATCACCAGGGCAGGGTAAGCAGTGTTAGATTGATGAAGATTCAGGTTCCTACCTGGGTCTGCAAGCTGAGAAGAGGAAGGCTCAACAAAGGATCAATGCCCTCTGCCAGCACTTCAGTCTGGGAGAAAGCTTCCCCTCCAGCTCTCACTCTGAAGTCAGACAATTCAGTTTCTCCCTGTATGTTCCCGGCACCTTTTGAACTACTGCCCCAGAACTTGAACTTAGAGCATGTCTGTCTGTAATAAGTTCATGTGAGGCCCTTTAAGAGAATCACTTGGAACTCCCTGAGCTGTTCTCTCTTAGCCACAATCTCTTCTGGGTTCCATACCCAATAGTAGTAGGGACTTCTCTTCCCAGAACTGAAGCACTGGACTGGGGAGCCCAGTATGGTAGCAGGACCCATCTCTCTGCAGCCAAGATATTTCTCCCAATTTTTCATCTGCCACAGGTGGGAGTGGGACCAGCCCATTTTGTGTCCCTTCTCTTTCTACTGGTCTCCAAGTGGCCTTTTTTGTGTGTCCCCAGTTGTAAAACTTTTGTTCAGCTAGTCCTCAGGAGACTTCCAATGATGGCTATTTGGTAGTTTAGTTGTAATTTTTATGTCGAAGCAATTATGAAGTAAAATAGTTTCACTATGGAGAAGATGAGTATGGGAAATAGTAATTAAATTAACTGTTTCATTTTTTAAGAGGTAAAGCAATTAATATTAATTAATTCTAGACATTGTAAGTAAACAAATCAAGTGTATATATGCATATTAAGAACCTAAATGTTATATAATGTTAGATATTATACATCTAATAAACAACTAACACTTGGAAATTAGAGCGAGAAAATTCTTTCAAAACTATTATAGATAAGAAAATATCAAATGGAGAGAAAAACAAGAAATCAAGGGCAGTGAATACTGATAACAAAAAGAGGGAGCTAAGTTTAAATATATTAATACCACAGCAATATTAATGTTATATTTTTCTATTTAAAGATGTAGACTAAAGACTCTAATGGAGTAATGCAAATGAAAACAATTATAAAAGATTGTTTTTCCATGAGCAAAACCCAAAAATTAGTAGTATACACTGATGAAGAACTAGGTATTCTTCTCATGCATTCTTAGTGGGGGTGTGAATTGAAATAACATTTTTGAGGGCAGTTTGGTAGGGTATAGCAGAATAAGAATTGCAGGTGGTGTTTTAGAACTTATGTTTTATGTATCTTATCTACAAGTATGTAGACACATACATGTGCACAAAGATTTATCTACATGAATATTTGTTGCAAAAAATGTTTACAATAGTTGTAAACTGTACATTACAAACCAAAAACACATGAGGAAAATTGTAAATCAGATAAGCTATGGATTTTATTCAGCCATTATAATAAAAGAGGAAATTTATACCTGCATAGATAGACATAGATAAAGACATAAGGCATGATGTCATTTAAGTAAACAAATATGTGTATATGCACACACACAAATATATAAGCAAAAGACAACAAGAACATACACTGAACTATTCAGTGACTTCTTCCTTAGAGAGAGTGTTTGGAGGTTTTAAACATAAATGAAGATTTTCATAGTTTACTCAATATGTATCTAGACTGTTTTCATTAAAATGAGAATATATTTACATTCTTTAGATTTTTGTATTGCTTATAATAGAAAAACAATAAATCAAGATGAACATAGATGTTTAACAAGTAGATCATAGCTTAGTACATCTTAGTTAAACGTAGAATTAAAACTATGGGATAGTTGTACCACCTCAGTGTCTAATAAATATCGGGGACTCCAATTCCAGTCTTTGAAATATGGAGAAAAACAGGTTAGTGGTTAAAAGAAATATCTTGGACAGGAGAAATTTGTTTTTGGTTGTTTACATTTTCTTTTTATTATGATGATATCATTTCAATATATTTAAAGCTTTAAATAAAATAGATTTCTCAGTTGTGGCAGAGAGGTCATGAAGAGGCAAGAAGTGTTAGATAAATAGGGAAGAGAATGCATAAATGTTATTCTTACTATTTTTGTAAATTCTTGGGATTTTGTCAGGGAATACTCTGGGCTACCTTTCCAGAACTCATTTCTTGGAATTACATATACCCAATTTACACTTCATAACCAGGTATTTAAAAAATGTTAGCTATTGTAAGCATGCTATTACAAATAAAAAGCCATGCAATCAGACTATGACACAAAAGATGCTAAACTGTAGAGATTTTTGAAGATAATGTGTTTCTATTTTGCTTTTGAGAAATGATAATGTGTTGTCATTAAATAGTGTACATATTTAAACCCTCATTCTCAGATATTAATTCTTATTACTGATTTAAATGTAAATAATTTATTTTGTTTCTAAAATTAAACATCAAATACATAACAGATGAAATTAATTCTAAAATAGAAAGGGATCAGAGAGTGAAAGTACATTTTAGAATCCATGTATTTTTTAGAAAACCAAAAAAAGCCTTAGCTAAAGCAATAAAAAAATAAATAAATTTTAAAGGGGAATTTAGAACTCAATGAGGACTTATTAGAACTCAACAAATAACTTTAAATGTTAGCTCTATGCCAGCCTCCTAGGATGAGGAACAGGACTTTGATATGGACTCATCTTACTGAGGGGGAATAACACTAATACAAATAAACAAAGAAAAGTAATATGTTATATCATTGTAATTTCTACAGAGGAATATAGAGCAGAGAAGAGATGGAAAGTGTAAAGTGAATAGGTGGGTGAGTGTATCTTACACAGGTTAGTAGAAATCTGAGTGGAATAAGTGAGCTACACATGAAACTTTGAGGCAGAATATTTTAGGCAGAGGGGACAGCAAGTACAGAAGTCCTCAGCTGAAAATGTGCCTGGAGTATTTAAAAACATTGAAGAGTTCAGTGTGTTTGGAACTCAGTAAAGTTGTAAGTTGTCAAATAAAAAAGAGTACTTATGCATTGTAAAGAGTTATAATTTAATTCTAGTGTGAAGACATTGAAGGTTTTTGGACAGGACAGTGGCATAAAACCAAGTTTGCATCTTTGAAAAAACCACTTTGCTTCTCTGTAGACAATAGATATAGGTCAAGATTGAAGCAAATGATTCTTTCAGTTGTCCGAATGAAAGAGATCATAAATTAAGCTAAGAGTAGGAAAACCATTTACCCAGCTTTCTGGGGAGAGGCTTGCTTTGTATCTGTTGTCACCACATAATTATTAGTAGCATTCCCTTTTATTCTTGATAGTAGATTATATGTCACCTAAGAGGGTTAACAATGAAAGTCCTGTGAAGTGGCATTCTAGTGCATTATATGTAAGGTATAGAGAAAAATAAATCAAGAATGGTAAGATATTTGGGAGTGGAGAAACAGGATTTACTGGTGGTGCTTTTGAGGGAGAAGAATTAGCCCTTGGGAGAGAAAAAAAAGTAGTTTGTTTGTTTTTCTTTGTCTTTTGGGTGTCTTAGGTTAGAAGCAATTGCTGATATTATGATTTATGTACAATTAGTCTCACATCTGGAAGAGACTAACAAGGAAGTGGGGAAATCAGGAAAAGGAAGAGGATAAAACTGAGCAAGGATGCCATGTCAGGCTAAGACTGTGCCTGATACAAAGGGAGAACTGGAGCATAAATTACATCTTAGAGTTTTCTTGACATAAGGCAGTTTGGGTATGTGCTGCTAGGATCATGGGGAGGAACCCAACTCTTAGGCACTGCAGGTTTCCTGAGGCTTCTAAGTAATCTAAGGACTATCTTTTAAAGAAGGTACTATTAACTGAATTGTGTCTCTTAAAATTCATATATTGAAACTTAAACCCCTAACATAATGGCTTTGGGAGGCGCCTTTGGAAGATCATTAGCATTAGATGAGTTCATTAGAGTAGGGCCTTAATAATGAGATTAGTGGCTTTCTAAGATGAAGAAGAAGAGAAAGAGAAAGAGGGAATTCACCATGAGTCACCTTGATTTTGGATTTACTACCTTCCAGAACTATGATCAAATAACTTTAATTTGCTTAAGTTGCTTAGCCCTAATAAACTAAGACAGAAAGTTACAGGTATAAGTATTCAGACTCAAATCATGTCATGGGGGGATGGGCACTAAAAAGGAGGTAAGCAGAATCTTAGAGGCATTGGGTGGAACACTAACCACAGTGGACTGCAGTGTCCACTACTGAGCTTAAAGTCAAGTTCACTTGAGCAGGCATCTAATGATCATTATATTACATGAGTAGGCAGATGGGTATATAAGACTCCAATTAGGAGAAAGTTCAGAAATAAAGATGTGCTTGAATCAAAATGGATAACATTTTAAAGACTGTGATCACCTAAGGAATGAATGTAGGCAGAGAAGAGAAATGCAGCACTGTACTAAGCACTTAGTGGGGCACAACGGAAGTATCGATGCCCTTGAATAATCTTAATCTTATTTGAAAAATAAGACTAGACCAAGACAGTATGGCTCTTGTGGGATGACATTTGTGGTAGACCTTCATAGTGCTGTTAATTTGTGCTTGGCTATTTTTATATCATGCCTTTATTCATTCTTATGTCCCTGCCCTCTGCCCCTTTACATTGGAATAGGTAAACTCAGCCCCTTTTTTTTCTGTTCTAAACAAAGAAACTTCATAAAAATTATGTCAGTTTTTATAGGTAGTTTTAAACCAAAATATGCAAACATATGATACTGTGATATTTTTAAGAATCCCTTGGTTTCTCGAATTGCCTCGTTAGTTATAAAATTCTCATATAATGTAAATTTGAATAATTCTAAATAAAACAGACAAGACCCAAACAAGCAGATTTCATGCTTTTGAAGATAAGATAGTGTTTACTAAATAAAACAAGTAGACACGCAGTGAAAGTCAAAAAGAGTTGTTTTTTGTTGTTGTTTGGAGGAATTAACTCTTAAATGGCTCATAACTCTCTCTCTCTCTCTCTCTCTCTCTCTCTCTCTCTCTCTCTCACACACACACACACACACACACACACACACACACACACACACACACAATTATAACTCTTGGCTTTACAAAGGACAAAACAAGCTCTTTAGGCCAACCTCTAAAGCTCATTTTATTCCCATAAGGAGTCAACTAACCTTTGCTTGAATGCTAACTATAGGAAACTCAGAATTTACTGAAGCTACACTTTGCATATCAGAATATAGAAAATCTTTTCTTTCAGGAGACTCTAATGTCTCCTTTTCTTCATCTGACATTCCTTAGGTAAGTCTGACTGCAGAGCTTCATTTTGCTTTTTATTTTCCCCTTTACCTTTACTTCATCAGCAGAGTCATTCAAATAGCGATTAGAGGATAATATCTGAGTAACAGCTGGGGAAGAATAACCAATAATATAAGCTACCCTTGTGACTCTATTGTAAGCATGTATTTACTGTGCTAATCCTTACAACTCTATCAGCTAGATAATATTATTATTATATTCCTTTTATGAAGGAGACAGAGAGATGTTAAGAAACCTGTCGAAGGTCATTGAGTTATTAGGTGGTAAAGCCAGAACTGAAACCGCAGAGATCTGGCCCTGGAGTCCAAATTTGTAACCATCATAATTATTGCCTCTCTGAGTGTTCCCCTACATTTGGTCAACTAGGGCCCTGTAGAAAACTTTAGCTCACAATAGTGAAGGCCATTTTTGGTGGTCATTTTTGTGTTCAGCTTCAAAAAAACTCAAGCCATCCTCTTTCCAGACACACAAAATTTATGAGACAAGCTTATAGTCCCCATGCTAGAAACTGATGAAATTCTATTAATCTCTCCTCCACTAATTTGATTTGGTGAGTTCCTTTGATGAAAGACATCAGCTAATCATAAATCTGACAGGGCCTTGTGCTCACACTGTATTGCTTTTATTATTATTGTATTACAGGGTTTCAGTAACTTGGATTTAGGATTACAGACATAACTGCCAGAAAAATTTACAGCAGGCTGCCATTCCCACATTTTTATGTCTTGGCTGCTTCAACAGTTTCTTTTAAAAATCTTAACACTTATCCCTTGACTTCAGTTTAAAAATACAATTTGTGCTCTTTCTATCTAAAAAACCTGTATTCTGAGATAACTAATGCAATTTTTAGTTCTTCATGTTTTCATGGCTTCAGCATATAATTTGAAAATATTCTTAATAGGAGCATTTCCTAGATTAGTCAATAGCAATTAGACATTACTCTTAATTCTTCAATGTTTTAATATTACATCTTTAAAAATGCACTTTGAGAACATGCAATGTCACCTCAAATAAACCTCAAGTGTAATCTGAATTCTTGTAATGTGACTGTTAATTAGCTTTGAGAAAAGGCAAAGCTTATTCATTATTATGCTGATGGGGACATCTAATTTTTTATAAGAATTAAGATAATTACTAATTATATGCTTAGAATTTTATTTTTAGACAGAAGTATGATATGTAAGGTAATTAGCTAAATTAATTAGTTTTCTAGTTATTAATGATGGAAATAACTGGGCTTCATTCATATGACACTCAGAATAAGTGACTTATTTGTATTATCTCATTAAAATATGTCAATAATCTTATAAGATAATTAAATATTCTAAAGTAATATAAAATACATTGCATTGTCTTAGATTTCCCAGAATACAAATAGTTTGCATGGTATCATGTACTAAATTCTTACATTGAGTTTGCTTTGAATATGTTTTGTTTTTGGATCTATTTTTTCTGCGCTAGTAGTCTTGTTCCAGGGGTGCTTGAACAAAATTGTAGAGGTAGGAAGAGACCTTTTATGTGTGTTTTCCAAGGGGAAAATGCTTTTCTTATATTGGTGAATATTTGAGCATCATCTCTGGATGTACCTAAAACATTCCAGTACAGATGGGTAAGAGTGTGCTCTTATGTTCTATTTTTGTATCACCTAAGCTACTCATCCTCATAAAATTATTTATTGAAGTTTTGATGAGGAACTAAACAAGTATGGAATAAAGAAAGTGGAGAGTTTTTAAGTATTAATTTCTCCATGCTTACTAATGTTATAGCTTTCTTTGGATAGGGCTTTGTCAACTCTTATGATGGAGGATGGTGAAAGAGTACTTGGACCTCTGCAAGGACTGGTGTAGAGACTTCACCAACAGAAGATGAGAAACCAGTGCTAGTAATGCCTGATATTTAATGCCACCTCCAGCACAAAATAAAAAGAATTTAACAAAAAATCCTTCTGATGTATGCTAATCTTTTAAAGACTTGAACTTTTTGCTCACTTAATTAATGACTTATAAAAAGAAAAAAAGAATTTCAAAGGAGTCAAGTATGGTCAGAAGGTTGGGGGCCTATTAGCTACCCAAGTGAAGATGTTTATTAAATAGTAAGATATAGAAGTTTGAAGTTAGAAGAGAAGTCGGGGCAGGGTGACTAGTTAAAAATAGAAATATATTTCTTTTGACTATGCATATGTTCATTTAAATATATTAATAGCACAAGAGCTGAAAGTATACATTCTCATGCTTACAAAAATATTGCATCAGGAGGATTCAAATTGGGAGCTTGGTCAATGGGAGCTATAGTTCTTTTCTATAATGTTTGAATTTTTCAATTGAGAATGTATTTATGAGTGTTATATGATATTAAAAATTAACAAAATTTGAGTCTATGGTTATGCCAACCTGAACGAGCATGATCCTGTCTGATCTCAGAAGCTAAGCAGGGTTGAGCCTGGTTAGTACTTGGTTGGGAGATCATCTAGGAAGACTAGGTGCTGTGGGCATAAAAAATAAAAAATAAAGAAATGTAAGCTGACAAAGTCCTTGCAATCTGTGAGGCCAACCAAGAGTTGCCTCACCTAAAAAAAATTAACAAAATTTTAAAAAGAAAAAAATGTACTGTCAGCTTTAACTTTTTTCATTTATTTTCCAGTCTCTGTAATGTAAATTCTATGAGAATAAAGATGTTTGGCATTTTAATCACCATTTTCC
This sequence comes from Cynopterus sphinx, assembly GCA_030015415.1. Lineage (NCBI taxonomy): Eukaryota > Metazoa > Chordata > Mammalia > Chiroptera > Pteropodidae > Cynopterus > Cynopterus sphinx. The sequence goes on from CM057381.1 coordinate 94,975,980, forward strand.
CAGTGTGTTTTTTCTTCGTCTTGGAATTTAATAATGCATATATAAGTACAGATAATTTTATGTGGTACATATAAGATTATAGAGAACAGAGATATTGGTTATATATCTTATATTTAGCTTTTAATATTTCAATAAATTACATTTTATACAGACATTATGAGTATAATATATATTTATGTTTTTTTGTGTGAACACATCTTTGTGTTGAGAAATTAGTTATGTATGTTTCCCCAAAGTTTAAGTGAACATAATCAACATGATTATTTTTGCTATATCCCCAAAACATTCAGTGATCATAGAAAAACCATACCAATTAATTTATAAATGGTGATATTGTGATGGACTATTAGGCAGTATTTTATGAATATTGTATGTATATATGAGTATTTAAATTATTAAATTATATTTTAAATTATCTTTTACCATTGTCACATTATGTTTAAAGCTTTTTGTAGTATGATGATATTTATTATTTAATTTGGTGTATGTATTTACTTATACTGCTAGACATTTTTAGATGTTAACTTTTTATTTCATTTTTAAAAAATAATATTACCTTAATCTTATGTGATGGCAATGTGTCCAGGTAAAAATACTTACATTTCCAGAAGTTAAGTGTGGCTATATTACCATATTCTAACAAATGAAATTCATACAATACTCTTCTGGGTTTCTGAAAAAATTATTTTTTTTGCTGGTTTTCGGAGGAAGATGAACTTAGCTGATACAGAACTTTTAGTTTTTGCATTCATGTCTAAAATATATGTGTGGTACCTGGACTTAAAGCATGGTCTTGTGAACCATGATGATGGAAATGCATGGTAAATAGTAGAGAAGAGAGTAAGAAAAGCCAATGCAGAAAATCAATAAAAGTATATTAAGAGGAATAAAGAAAACATCATCTTTAACTTTACCAAAGATGGCTACCATTAATGTTATGGTAACCATAATTTTATACAGTTTTACATACACACACATAAGCACACACTTAGGTACACTGTGTATATATATTATGTTTGGTTTTTATATAAATTTATTATGTATGCTGTTTAAAATATTTTGAATACTTTAATACTTTGTTCTCCTCTCACCAGTGTTAATCATCTGATATATTTTTCTAAATAATTATTTTTCCTCATACATATTTACATATTTATATACAAATATGCCATTGTTTTATTAAAACAAAACTGTTATATAACATTATGTTTTATATTTATAGTTAGCAATGGATAATAAAATTTCACCAAATCAGTTAGAAGAAATCTAGCTCTTTTTTTTTGCATCATAATAATCTATGATATAAATAGAAGTCAATTTATATAATTATTTCATCTTTGAAAGACATTAACTGAATTATTAGAATTTTATTTTTCTTGATTATGTTTTAGTTAGAATTTTATTAAGGTGATTGTAGATTTATATGTGGTTATAAAAATAATACTGAGAGATCTCATGTACACTTATCCAGTTTCCTCAGTGATAGTAATTTATTAAACCATAGTATAATATCAGAGTCAACATATTGAAAATCTTATTAAGATTTTACTGGTTTTACTTGTACTTATTTGTGTGTACTTGTGTGTTTTTTGTTCTACAAAATGTTATCACATATACAAGTTTGTGTATCCACCAGCATTATGGTCAAGATATAGAATGGTTTCATCACTACAAGGATTCCTCTTGTCCACACTCACCTTTCCTTATGACTGTCTCCTTCTCTAAATGTTGGAAATCATTAATCTGACCTTGATTTCTAAAATTTTGTTTTTTTCAAACATTATATAAATATAATTATACAGTGTATAACTTCTTTTAAGATTAGCTTTTTTCTCTTAGCATAATTCTCTGGAGATTTATCTCAGTGGTTGCAAATATCAGCAGCTCGCTTCTTTAAATTACTGAGTAATATTCCATGATATGTAAGGTACAAAGTTTGTTTAGTCATTCTTAGTAAAAGGACATCTGGTTTCATTCTAGTTTTTGCTAATTAAAGAACAAAGTTGTTATAAACATTCATGTAAAGATTTTGGGTTATTTTTGAGTTTTCACTTCTCTGGAATAAATGCCTAAGAATACAATTTCTGATCATATGGTAACTGCATGTTAGTTTCATAAGAAACTGCCAAAATGATTTCTGGAGTGGCTGTCATATTTTACAGTCCCACTGGCATTGGATGAGTGTTCCTGTTTATTCTCATATAATCAGTATTTAGTGTTGTCACTATTTTTTTTTAATTTTAACTATTCTAATAGGTATATAGTGATATCTCATTGTAGTTTTAATATGGATTCCTCTAATGATTAAGAAATCAAACATCTTTTCATGTGCTTATTTGCCATCTGTATGATCCAAGAATTGAACAAATACCCTTTTGTCTATTTTAAAATTGGATAGTTTATTTTTTAATTTCAAGCTTTGGGTGTTTTTATGTATTATAGATACCAGTCCTTGGTCCCAGAATGGTATATCAGGTAGCTCAGAGTGCCGAACAAAATACCACAGACTGGGTGGCTTAAGCAACAGAAGTTTATTTTCTCATGATTCTGGAGAATGAGAATCCCAAGATCAAGGTGCCAGTAAGATTGGTGTCTAGTGATAGTTCTCTTCTTGGGTTACAGACACCTTCTGAGTGTCCTCATTTGACAGAGAGTTAGAGTTCTACCTTTTTGACCTCATTTAAACTTAATTACTTCTTTGAGGTTCACCTCCAGATAGAGCTACACTGGGATATGAATTTTGAAGGTGTACAACATTCAGTCCACAACATCTGGCTTAGAAATGTGTTCTTCTAGTACGTAGCCTATATTTACATCCTCTTAACAAAGTTTTTCAAAAACCAAATTTTTAAAAATCGATAGAATCCAATTTATCATGTTTTCTTTTTGTGAATCATGCTTTTTTTGGTATTATCCAACAACTCTTTGTCTATCTTTAGATCTTGATAATTTTTCATGTTATTTTTTTTTCCTGACAGTTTTATAGTTTCACATTTTGCATTTAAACCAATTATTTATTTTTAATTAAATTTTGTATAAGCTATGAGACTTAGGTAAAAATTTATTTTCTTTGCCTATTATGTCCAATGTCCAGCACTGTCTGTTGAAAGTTTATCCTTTCATTGAACTGTTTTTGTAAATTTCTTAAAAATTAGTTAAGCATATTCATGTGGGTCTATTTCTATTTCAGTGAAGGGTCTATTTCTATTTCAGAAATAGAAGAAATTTCTATTTCTATTTCTATTTCTACTATGCAGGTTATTTATTCTATTCCATTGATCTATGTATCAGCCCTACCACACAATTTTGATTCCTGTAGCTAAATGTTGTCTTAAAATTAGATAAACTGATTGCTACCTCATAATTTTTTCAAAATTGTTTAACTATTTTAAACAATTAAATCTTTTCATATAAATTTAAAAATAATATTCAAAATAAAAATTTGATAGAAATTACATTAAAACTATAAATCAATTTGAGGAGAATTGACATTTTAATTATGTTGAGTCTTCCAATACATGAACATGGAATGTCTACTTATTTAGGTCATCTTTGATTTCTTTCATCAACATTTTATAACTTTCAGCATACAGATTCTTTGTATATTTTATTAACCACATGCCTAAGTATCTCATATTCTTTGGAGTTGTTATAAATAATATTGTGTTTAATTTTGATTTTTACATAATCATTGTTAGTACATAGAAATGCAATTTTTGTTGTTGTTGTTGTTTTGTCTCTTGATACTATTTACACTTAAACCTAGCAAGTGTTTTTTTCATGATGATGAATATTTTCCACATAATTTCTGAGAAAACATTCTTTATTTTTGAACAACTTTTTCATAATAAAACTTTTAAAGAGAAGCTTGTCTGTATTTAAGATTAAGAAATAAAGCTTAGAGTAGCTGTGCTGTTTTGGACAAGGTATTTATAAACCCTGGTTGCTTGGTATATAATATTTAGTTAATAAAATTTTCTTTTATTATTATTGACATTTTCCAAGCCCATTTATATATGTCTGCATTACTAAATTCAATTTTCTATAGTGTTTTTCAGCAAAAAATTCTTTCTGAATCTAACAATGCTTCTGAAGAAAAATAACCATAGCTATGCATAGAGAGTTAAGGAAATATCTATCACTTGCAAAACAGAATTATGGTAAAAATGCACTTTGACTTATTTTCTAAACAACTTTCTGAACTAAATGAATAATACTTAAATTCTTTTAAAAATATTTTGGTAACATATAGCCAAAACGTATACAAGGAAATTAAATATACCTGACAAGTATGTTATCTTGTGATTGGTGCAATGTTTTATGGCATTATTCTACTCATTAATTTTTTTAAGTTGATCAAGTCAGAATTATTTGAAACTGTTTCCAAATGTGTTTAATACCTTCATATTTATAGAAAAAATCAAGATTTATATATAGAAAGCAATGTTATAACACATAATTTAAAAATCATTAGCAATCTCCCAGAAGGAAGTGCACAAGAGTGGGAGCAAAACAGCGCATGTAGACAATGGAAAATCAACCTTTTGGTGCTTTTCTCGAGTTGAATACAAAGTTCCTTTTCCGCGTTCTTCCTTTTCTTCCGAAAATTGAAAGATGAAATGGTAGATTAGTTTGTATATAGCCAATTTTCAATGATATTTTTTTTGGAAATCAAGTAGAATTAATCATGAGACAGAACAAGAGACTTGTAAGTTTTATTTATATTACTTTAACGATATAACTTTTTTCTGCATTTGTATTTTGCATGTATATGGAACAACTAAGCACATGTTGGAGATGAGTATCTGAGAATAGTGTGAACGCGGGGAATAGAATTGGGCCTCAAAGAAGAATGTACAGCTTCTAGATCCCCATGATGCAATGAATTTCATTAAGCAATTTACATAAATTCTAGAGTAGTACTTTCATTCATCTTTTTGCTCCAGGCTGACCTCCAATTACTCCATTACTAGTTTTTGTCAAGGATACAAGAGTTTACTCCTTCTGCTGGAGGAAAGATTGACAATATAGATTTTAAAAACATTGGGGACTCTGGCCATATAACCAAATGTTTGCCATAATCAATCTATTACCAACATTTCTTTTTTATCATTTATTTTTTTATTGAAGTAAATCAATTTGTCAAGACTTTCAATCCAGTGATCTTAAACATTTTAATTTTTTATCACCTGAATCAGTATCACAGTATATTTATTTTGGCCTATTGGTTATTTTTAATACCTAAAAATTTGCTTTATTCTTTTTATGTAACAAAACAAAAATGACAAAATTAGAATGATTTGCAGGAGTCTATGTAAAGATAATAAAAAATGAGGTTTTTCAAAACCATTCTGTTTTAGTTCACACTACCAAATATATAGATGAATTATATTTAGGAATGAAATGTATTTTTATCATTCCTTTTTAAGAACTATTTTACATTTCAGTGATCCTTTCTAATATGATCTGCTTGCTCATTTCTAGTGACCAGGATTGCTACTTAACATCAGCCTATTCCACTCGATTAAGTAAATGGGATTATCAGAAGTACCCCATTATTCTTTTTGCCTCAATCCTAGTTCTGACCTCTAAAAGAACAAATGTACTCTTTCACAAAGAGCTGGTTCTTTGAGAAGGTTAATAAAATTGACAACCCCATGGCTAGATTCACTAAAGAACAAAGAGAAAGGAAACAAATAAACAAAATCAGGGACGAAAAAAGGGAAATTATGTGTGACATTGCAGAAATACAAAGGACCATCCAAGAATGCTATGAAAAAGTATATAACACCAAATTTAATAACCTAGAAGAAATGGGCCAATACTTAAAAAATACAAACTTTCTAGACTGAATCAAGAAGAATTGGAAAATCTAAATAGACCAATCTATTGTATGAAAATATAATATGGAAATACAGTATGGAAATTGAAACAATCATCAAAAACCTACCCAAAAGTAAAAGGCCAGGACCAGATGTCTTCATCTGTGATTTCTACCAAGCATTCAAAGAAGATTTAATAACTATTCTTTTCAAACTCTTCCAAAAAATCGAAGAAGCGGCAATACATCCCAACTCATTTTAGGAGGCCAATATTACCTTGATATCAAAACCTGGTAAAGATAACACACACACACACACACACACACACACATACACACACACATGCACAGACACACAAACTCCAGACTAATATTTCTCATAAACACAGATGCAAAAATTCTAAATAAGATACTAGCAAACGAAATATAGCAAAATATTAAAAAGACTATACAACACGACCCAGTGGGCTTCATTCCACAGGCACAAAGATAGTTCAACACATTCAAATCAATTCATGTGATAACACCACATAAACAAATTAAAAAATAAGAATCATACGATTATATCAACAGACGCAAAAAAAGCCTTCGACATGATATAGTACCCATTTATGATCAAAACGCTTAACAAAATAAATATAGAAGGAAAGTTCCATAACATAATAAAGGCCATATATAACAAGCTCTCAGCCAACATTAATCCCTATCAAAATCTCATCAGCATTCTTTAAAGAAATAGAACAAAAAATCATCAGAATTGTATGGAAGCACAAAAGACCCCGAATTGCTGAAGCCATCCTGAGGAAAAAAAATGAGGCTGGAAGCATCATGCTGCCCAACTTCAAATTATACTATAAAGCAACAGTAATCAAAATGGCATGATATTGGCAGAAAACCAGACACAAGGACAAGTGAAACAAAACCGAGAGTCCAGAAATAAACCCATATTACATAAGCAAATAATATTTGACAAAAAAGCCTAAAACATACAGAGGAGAACGGAAAGCCTCTTCAATAAGTGGTGTTGGGAAAACTGGAAAGCTACCTACAAAAGAATTAAACTGGACTGTTGTCTATCACCACACACCAAAATTAACTTAAAATGGATTAAGGACCTGAATATAATACCTGAAACAATTAAATACATAGATGAAAGTATAGGAACAAAACTCAAAAACCTTGGGGTTAAAGAAGATTTTATGAATTTGACCTCAAAAACAAGGGAAGTAAGAGCAAAAATAAATAAATGGGACTACATCAAACTAAAAAGCTTCTGCTCACCAAAAGAAACCATCAACAAGGTAAAGAGACAACCATCCACATGGGAAAATATATTTGTAAGCAACACCTCCGATAAGGGGCTAATATCCAAAATATATGAAGAACTCATACTACTCAACAACAACAAAACAACTAATGACCCAGTCAATAAATGGGTAGAGGACCTGAAGAGACACTTCTCTCTAGAGGACAAACAAATGGCCAAAAAATATATGAAAAGATGCTCAACATCACTAGCTATTAGGGAAATGCAAATCAAAACCACAATGAGATATACCATCTCACACCTCTTAGAATAGCTATAATCAACATGACAAGTAATAACAAATGTTGGACAGGATGTGGAGAAAAAGGAACCCTCATACACTGTTGGTGGGACTACAAATTGGTACAGCCAATATGGAAAGCTGTATGGAGATTGCTCAGAAAACTAAGAATTGACCCACTCTATGATCTAACAATTCATCTACTGAGTATTTATCCCAAAGACTTGAAAACTTATATTTGAAAAGATATTTGCACAGCGATGTTCATAGCAGCATTATTCACAGTGGCCAGGATGTGGAAGCAACCAGTGTCCTGCAATAGATTGTCTACAGAACCTGTGGTACATATATACAATAGACTATTACTCAGCCATAAGAAGAAATGAAATGCTGCCACTTGCTACAACATGGATGGACCTTGAAATAATTATACTAAGTGAAATAAACCAGACAGAAAAGGTTGAAAATCACATGATATCATATATGTGGAATATAAAGCTAAAAGCAATTAATGAACAGAACAAACAAACAGAGACTCGTGCACATGGACAATGTACTAGTGGTTACCAGAAGGGAGGAGGAGATGGGATTGGGAAAAAAAAATGTTAAACAAATTATGTATATATAATATGAAAAAAAATAAACTGGCATTTAAAAAATAAAATAAATAAAAAATAAATTAAGGAACAAATGCACTCTTTTTTTCCTATGAAAGAATTTACTGCTGTGATTACAATGGGTGATTTCATGCCTAGTTTGAATATCATAATTTAAACATTCTTCATATGGCATAGTTACTACACACTTGATGATTATGGCCATCATCCTATAGTTATGCTTGATTTTGCTAGGAGTCCCTTTGGTTTATTAAATTATCACACATTTACCCATTACCAAATATTAGATTAAATTCTGGGGAACATTTATTTTTAATGAACAAACATTTACATATTACCTTTTATGTTTTAAGATTTGTTTAAATGCCTTACAAATACATGTTTAGTCCTCTTACCAAACATATGATGTGAATATTATTGTTATCCTCATTTATACCTAAGGAAACAAAAGCACAAGAAGATTAAGTAACTTGGCTGTGGTCATACTGTTAAATAATGATAGAACCAAGTTTTTAATGCAGGTTATTTACTTTTGGAGTCTACCAAAGTATGCTTTTCTTCATACACTGTGCTTCCCATTATATAAATGTTCTTTGTAAGTGTGTAACCCTAGGACCTGTAGTATGGAGCTCATCTATAGGAAGATATAATGGGAGGAGAAAAAAAGAGTGGTCTCTGGAGTCTCTAGTGATCTCCTAAATCAAGTTTTATCTGAGCAACTGCTCTAGATAAACCAGTTTTCTGTTAATTTCAACTAAGTGCAATCTCCCTAATACAATAACACTTCAATAGTGAAAAAAAAAATTATACATATTGCTGTGTTTAGAAATGACTTTAAGAGAGCTCCAGTGGTCACAATACTATAATAACTGGGATTATACTCAAGATTGCATTGCCATTTTATCATATGTAATAGTGCTAATTTTAGAATTTATTAAAGTATTCAGATTTTTTTCTATATAATATGTTACTAAATAAAATTTTTCCAATTTTGTTTCCATGCACTCAATTTTAAAAATGTAGATTTGAGACTATCTATGCTAAATCATATTTTGGTCTGGGCTATTTGGGATAATGATTTTGTTATAATAGTTATATCTTCCAACTGTATGGCATAAGGTTTTCACTACTAAATGTTACTTACATTAAATGCTATTAACATAAATACAGTATATCCTGAATATGGGGAGAATTTTCTTCTACATAAACATATATACATAGTTTTAAAAATCAAGAGAAAATAATCTTTGAAAAATATGTTTGGTCTATTTTATACATTTAGAAATATTCTGAATCATAAGCAACTGCCAACATTGAACATTTAGAGTCACCAGATACAGAGTAGCTTTTCAGGATTGAGAAAGTTAAAGTAGTTCATTAAAATTTATGTAAAGTTTTTCTGTAATGATGTATAATAATTTGTCTTTGTGTGGATCAATTTAATACATAGAACACTGATACCACTTGCTTCAAAGAATTAAAGTACAATGGAAATCCCAGAATGAGAGAGTATAATGTATTTTGTAACTATAAAGTACTGATGAGTAAGAGACAGCTTTCCCAAGTTATCAGTTTCTGATGTCAAAATTAAAGGCAATCTGTAGAAGATGGACTACTATTAAAAGTATAAAACTAATGAAATCTCAATATATAAAATTTGAATAATCTGAGATACCTATGTATATGTTTGTAAAATGATTATGAACTATTTAGGTGGTTCTCATTTATGAACCTAAACTTAAAATATTAATAATGGATACATTTGTTGAATGTTTACCACATGGTAAACTCTTTCTGTAATGATCTTATCACTTTTCAGGTAAACTCGGAAGGTGAGTATTCTTATTATTTTCATGTAACAGGTGAAGAAACTAAAGCCCAAAGAAAATGTCACTTGTCCAAACCCTTAACATTATTTAGTTGACAAACTGAATTTAAACTTAGCTAACATCAAAGCCCAACCCCTCAACCACTTCTTGCCTCTTTCCCATTGAAATGAGTGTGTTACTACATGAGAAGCCAGATACCACTCGCCCTGTTCTAACATTGCTAAAATACCTGTTAGATTTTTGCCAGTTTATGATCTACAGAATAAGGGTGTGTTTTTAATACAATGTATGTTATTGTATTGGGCTAGACTTCTCTGAAGCAGATCCAGAGAGAAGGGCTTCATTAAAGAAGAGCTGATAGAGAAAAGTGGTCAGGGAATAGAAGAAGAAAAAGAAAATAGAAAGACCTAGTACCTAAGAATGGGTGTGAATTCAGTTAGTGTCAGCCTTAGCTTAATCTTACAGGTTAGCCCTGGAATATAAAATACACATTCTAGTGTATTCAAATGTGAGACAAATTGTAGAATTTTTATGCTTCTTCACTAGTCATGTACCAGTGAAGCGCTGTCCTAGGGGACTATAGCTCCTGAATGACAGATATCAAATTCAGAAACAACTCACACAAATTGGGAGGGAATGGGCTAAAAAAAACTACCAAAATGAATTTAACGGTCAAATCTTAGTTTGTTGGTTCAGGATCTTCTCACCCCAACTTATATTTCTTTATCACATCAAATTTTAGCTCTGAAAGATTTTTTTTTCTATTTACAAAAAACTAGAAAACAATGATTAAAAGAGTAAAAATAAATCAGCATCAGTAATGACTAAAGTAAAATTCTTGTTCTAATGTAGACATCAAAATACTGTCAATTTTCATTTAATAAGTTTCTTGTTAATGCACCCACCCCTTTACTTGTTGGTGAATACAAACATGTTGTATTCAAAGTAACACGCCAAACTCTTTTTCATGTATTAAAATGGGAGAGGAAATATTCCATTTCACAAATATTCCTCAATATTACTAGCAGTGTTTACATAAAACCATCAGAGTCTTTCGTGATTCCTAAGCAATAAATGGTTTTAGACAAGGTTCTCTGTTTTCTTGAGATGCCAAAGAAGTGAAAGGTGGTTATTCCACATCATTAAAGCCTCGCTTCTACTTCATTTTTTGCTGTTGATTCTTACCGGTCTCAGATCATTATCTATTCGCTTCCGTTGATTGCTAAAACTGCTAACTGATTCTGTGTTGGCCATTAATATATTATCTCCAATTCTACAGATGGGTTCATTACGATGGGATTCCTATGAGATGATGGTTCTATTCTTTTCTCATAATTCTCTCCTTTTCAAGAGACACAAGTTCTCTTAGGGTAGACAATATGATGAATTTGTTCCCCTCAGGAATTCTTAGCCCAAGAATATCAAAAGATATCTCTGGATATCTGTTTCTTTGCCTCTGAACATTACATGATAGTTAAGAGGTGCTCTTATTGTTACATTATGATAAGTACAATTCTGATCATCTATATTTTACTTAAAATCAAATATTTGGCAAGTTTTTAAATTTTCCTTAATAGTAAATATTGATGTGTACATGTGTTTTTTTATTGTGAACACACGTAGCATTAAGTATTGTTAATAACTATAATGTTTCGGTGCAGTGAGTTTTCTTATCTTAATTTTAATAATTAATAAAATTGGTAAACTTCCCAGTGTATTAGTTTCTCAAAGCTGCCATAGTAAAGCACCACAAACTGGGTGGCTTAAAACAACAGAAATATATTCCCTCTTAGTTTGGAATCTAGAAATCTAAAACCAAGATTTTGACAGAGTTAATTCCTTCTAAGCATTTTAAGGGAGAATCTATCCCATGACTCCTAGCTTGTGGTGGTTGTTGGAAATATTTAGTTTTTCTTGACTTGTAGGTGTATCATTTCAAAGTCTGCCTCCACCTTCACAAGGTCATTCTCTTATAAAGGCATTTGTTATATTGGATTAGGAATCTCCTTGACTGAGATATCAACTAACTATATCTGCAGCATGCCAGTTTCCAAATAAAGTTTCATTTGAAGGTACTGGGAGATAAGATTTCAACATTTATTTATGTTGGGGGGGGGCACAACATAATCTGTAACACCTATTTACTAGCAAAACAAATTCAAAACTAATTTTGTGCAACTCTAAATTCTATACTTTTTCTACTCTTGGAGTGTAAAGATGAGAACCCTTGTACACAAGTAAAAACTAAAAGTAAAAAAGAAAAAGGAGTAGATTTTCCCTTTATTATTTTAGAAAAAAAAGACAGAGTATTTTAAAATTTTATCATTCTCATAGTTACAGAGAGTTTTGTTGAGCAAAATTAAGGTGTAAATGACTAAGTCTTAAATTAATACTCTAAAACATATTTGCAATTTTGAGGACAAAGCAGACCAGAGTGGAAGAAATAGGTGTCGTATAATTTAAACAGAGTGTTTATTAACATGGAATATTCCATAAACACTATTTCACTGATTTGATTTGTTTGAGGATTACATTCATATGAAGGAGAAATAAATTGTAAGCAAATTGTTTGAAGGTAAGAAATGAAGTAGCAGAGATGTAACTTAAAAAAAAGAATTAGCAATTGGAAAAAACATGATTGTTTCTTAAGAGAAACACAACCCTCATAATTGTATTTACTTTTCTAAAAAGAGAAAAAAACATAAAGAACAGGTTAGTACACTTGTGAAGAAACATGCAGCATTTAGAGTGAAATTCTATGTAATTTCAGGATTGGAGATTTGACCTTCCAAGGAATTGAATTAATTGGTGGTTGAACTCAAACGTAGGAAGATTGCACATTTAATGATACAAGAGACAGAAAGTCTCCACAACTGAGTAAAAAATATTGTTAAATAAATCAATGAAGGAATAACTCCATTAAGCATTTTCTTCTAAATTACCAAATCTACATACTGTTTTTACTAGTAAAGATATAAATAATACAGTGTCTTTCTCAATAAACCCTTTGTATATCCTTAAGAGAGTTATGTGCCCAAGTGCCTCCATGAAGCTTTGAGATTAAATTGAGCCTTCAATTTAATGGATATGCTATAGGGGCTTATTTTCAAACCATAAAAGTATAACCACAGAATCTAAGTCCTAATTTTAGTTATTAGACATAGATAACTTAAGAAAAACATTTTGAATGCCATAACAAAGATAATATTTTGATTAATTACTCTCGAATGATAGAACTATTTTGGTTATAGACTAGGAAGGTAGAACTTACATGAGAGAAATGAAAAGCCACGTAATTCTCTTCAAATATTATAATGCTACATTTCATTATGTGATGCACATGTGAAAGTATATAGCAATATAATCTTAATTAGTAGTTAGAAGTATGCTGATAATGCATAATACTATTATCTGATATACTTAAATATTTTATTTGGATCCCAAATTGTAATCATGATTCCACAACCTTTAAAATAGATATAGGCTATATGGATTGATGATAAAAGTAAAGACATTACATAATCTATCTGGTGAAAAAGCTGGAAACTTTTAGGTTCCTAAATCTTTACAAATATGATTAAAAATTTGAGTTACTAGATTCTTAAAACTCATGAAATATTATTTGACAAGGCGTAACACAAAAGCTTGGTATCGCACAATATTACCAATATCTGACTTAATTTTTATACACCAATTTAGTTAAATTTAAGATTCTATTTAACTTCAGATGTTTCAGACTCATGTCACATTTGAAATTATAGAGTGTTATCCAAGGTCACTTAGCCATTCACCTGCCCCTTTAATTTAATTTAATTATCTAATGTGGAGAAGAAATACAAATTTATTTTCTGTGAGGGAGAAATTCAGACACATATAGCATTTGACATAAAAAGAAGCTTTTTGTAGGCTGAAAAAAAGAGAAAGCTCTTTTTTACAGAAGCATGCCAGATAATATATCTAAAGGAATGCTAGAATTACCAAAACAACTATTTTCTAACCCTTGATGTAATATAACTAGGCATGAGTCATCAGTTGATAATGAAATCATTGGATGAAAGGTTATTATAGAACAGAATATTTATAAAGTGCTAGATATAACTCCATAGATCGATGACTAAGTGTAGTTACTAACTAATTACAAAGAGGAAAATAACATGGAGGAGATTGATAGTCATAATGTAATTACCTCAACCACAGGACCAAATTTACATCACTAGTATTAGGGTAACTTGATATTATATGCTTTTTGATGTGATACGGTATGAAATATTGAGTATCAGCCTTGAAATAGTATTTCCAATAATATGTAACCTAAATCTAACAAATTCTTCAGAATTTCCTATTTATACAATTCAGGAAATAAGAAACACAACGTCACAAAGATTAAACAAATCTAGAATGCTAAAATTCTATAAGACAGATAACCTCTCTTATTTAAAAAAATGAAAGAGAGTCATAATAATGAAATGAATTGTGCGAATCTAGATATAGAAGATTTGGGGACAATTTGGGGAATCTGAATATAGACAGGATATTAGTTAATGTTACAGAACTATTGTAATTTTCTTAGATATGTTTTTAGGATTGAATTTATGTAAGAGAATGTCTTTATTTTTAGTAAACATATGCTGGAGAAGAGTCATTGTGCCCGCAACTTACTTTCAAATGATTCTAAGGGGAAAAAAAGGATGTATGTGTAGAAAGAGCTAAAGTAAACATGGCAAAGTGTAAACAATTGGTGAATTAAAATAAAGAGAGTTATTTATTGACTTATTCTTTTTGTAGACTTGATAACTAAAAATAAAAAGTTGGGGCAAAAAGCCCTTTCTCTTATTAAAGCTAAATTAATTCTGGAGTTTAAATTCTTGATTCCTTTCAGGTAAAAACACTTGAATGCTATGTGATCCTTAGTGGACTATAAGATTTTTCAAGTATGGCTACAACTTTGATTATAACAAATTTGCTATAGTTATGTGATATTTTAGCTAGAAAGTAGATATTTCTGTTAGGTGGAAGTTTTTTGTTCACTTTATTTTTTTAAAATGAAATATTTATCATAACAAGAAATGAATGTATTGCTTTAACTTGTATTTGTTTTTACTTTTTGTTTCTATTTAAGAAACTTTTGCATTGTTAAATTCTGGCCTTCTGAAATACTTTTTAAACTGTGCTACCTGTGACTATGTGCATGGCTATGACATCATTAGCTAAAATAACTACCAAAAGTTTGGTGGGACCTATGTTCTACTGTTTAGCTTTTCTGCTTTCTCTTCTAACAAAAACCTGATGTTCTCATTATAAAAAAGTTGTAATAAAGAAAAAATGCATTTAACCTTCATACATGATACTTGCTTTTTCCTCATGAATCTTTTTCTTCATGGCAGAGAAGCAACTGAGATTGATCAAGTTCCATTTCCTTCTAGCATTGGCAATAAGTTCTCTGGGAGTAAAGAGATGAGTTTCTCTCCTTTAACTGAGAAGTTATAGATATTCTGCAGTCATACTTGACCAAGAAAAGGGATTGATATACTATTGTTATTTTAGATGCCATTGCTTTTTAGAGACACTATAATAATTCTATTTTATGCCACTTTTATCAGAATGATATCTAAGAATGTAGCTCTCTCCACTATGTTCCTGACACAGCCAACACTCTCATTAAAACTGCAGTAGATACCAAGAACAAAGACTGCATGTGATTATAACCATTTTATAGTTACAGAGACATTTGACAGAGAATGGAAGCAGCAGTAACATTAGACATGAAAGGGAGACTTCATTTGTAACATGTTTAGTTCCAGCCTTCTTTCTATGTATAAGTCACATTGCCTCTAATTTTCTATAGTAAAACAATGTATACAATTTGTTATTGTTCATTAAAACTTTATTATTAAATATGAGAGACAGAACTTGAACACAAATGGCTAAAAACAAGGCAGTATCTGAGAGGGCTTCTATGAGTACCATAGAAATTTTGAAAGTAAAATTAAATTTATCTATAAACATCAAGAAAGCAAAGAGGTAGTTTTTTCATTCAAATCTTGAAAAGGTACATGACAATAAAAT
This sequence comes from Cynopterus sphinx, assembly GCA_030015415.1. Lineage (NCBI taxonomy): Eukaryota > Metazoa > Chordata > Mammalia > Chiroptera > Pteropodidae > Cynopterus > Cynopterus sphinx. Next base: position 94,991,860 of record CM057381.1, read on the forward strand.
ATAATGGCATCCTGAATAGAGAGAAATATGTGTAGATGAAACAATAAGGTGATCCTATTGCCTGATTATTACAAATTTCAAAAATCTATATATTGTGGACAAATTATAAAAGCCTTAACTTCCCAGATAAAAATTTTAAATTCTATTCTTTACACAATTGATTCTAAAAGTGTGATTGAACATCTTATGCATCAGATTTTATGCCCTATATGTCAACAATACAGAATTCCTAAAGACTTCATGATAGCTCCCAAATTTTGGTTTAGCATACAGGACCTGCAAATGAGCATGCATAAAAACATCTCTATAGATAATATTTCCTTAGGCCTTTAGGGTATTGTTGAAATATTTTGAGTGGGGAAATAAATATATAATCATTGCTAGATTGTATGTAGAATGATCTATCTAAACAGACACTCTTACTCAAAAATATCAGAAATGGCCTTTAATAATCCTAAAATAAGTTATTCTCAAGAAGGGAGGAAATCCTTTGTACGACGTACCCTTAAACATCCTAGTGACAGAAGAATACAGATTATGCTGGTCATCAAAGTCTGAATTAAAGCAGGCCTTCTGAATATGCATAGATGTTCAGGTCAAATTCAGAGACTTTGAGGAGAGAAAGAAGTTTTAAATGTATTACAGTGTTAAATTCATCCTGAGTTGAAATTTTGACACTTATTGGTAAAAATTGCTCCATGTTTTACTTTGGTGTAAAGGACACACAAATAGTAATTACTCATAGAATTGTAAAAATTACAAGGGATAATGCTTATAAAGCATTTGGATATGTTGGAAAAATTGCTAAAATATATAAATGAACTAAATTGTAGATAATAACATCATTTTTTGTGTACCTTTTGCCTATTATTTTATAAGTTCTTAGTGGTAGTCCATGTGTTTTTGTTTGTGTTTTGTTATTATTATTATTTTTTATTATTTTAACACATAACAAAAAAAGCATTGACTTTACCAAAGGGTGAGAAAAATGCATTGCAGCATCTATGAGAAATAAATGAACATATATATTTAATCAGTTATCACAGTAATGAGAAATAACATTTTGACTTAAATAATTTGACAGCTAATATGTACTATTAGTACATTGTATAAAAAACAGTCAGGCTAAAAAATGATGTTGTTTGTTTTTAAATTACCACAGAAGAATCATAGTAATTTGACCGAAATTTTAGTCAAATATTATTTTAACCAATTATTTTTGTAAGTTAATGACAGTTGAGAAGTATAATATTTTAAAAATATTATTGCCCCTTTTATTTTCCTCAAAAATACATACCACATTTTAGAAAAATAGAAAATGTTGATTTCACTGAATCACTCACCAATCATATTTAACTGTCATTTTTTAAATGAATTAATAATTTAATCAGTGGTTATAAGATAGTCTATAAATTTTCCCATTCATACGCCCACCATTAATGTCAAAAGGCTAGCACAAGAGTCTAAGCCAGGTAGAGCTCATGTATGGTGCAGCAAAAAATTTCCACTCTTGAAGATATGGTCAGTGGTGGGAGCCAGGAAAAAGACCCATACAGCTTTACTCAACTTTGCCATGTTGCAAATCTACCACTCTTATAAGATATAGAGATTTTTTATTCTTTCATGATTTCTAAAATCATACACTTTTTGACAACTGAAATTTGAACATTTAAAATTGCTGATGGTAAAACTGTTATGTGGTCATGAAAGTGTTCCCCTTAACATAGTTTAGTAAACACTGTGCACTATTTTCTCTCTCTCATATTGCCTACTATAGCTTCAGTATTATGCCTTGCATATATAATATTGTTTTTTCCTCTCTGGAGTCTTACACTGCCTTTTCCCTTTTTCTTTATTTCTATAGCAAATTTTATAACGCAAGCCTTCAATTTAAATTTAACTTTGTAAAATCACCTTGTCAAAAATGATCTTTCTTAAAACTTACACCATTGTAAAACGCCTCATGCCATTTAAAGCAAATTACCATAGGCGGCAAGTTAATGAAATGTATGTCTTACCACTTTTACCAGAACAAGGCTTCCTGAAAGCAAGGACAACTAAATTTATGGCCCAGTCCCTCCCAGTCTTCACTCATTAGCTATTTAACAAATACTTCATAAATTTATGAGTTAATGAATGAATAAGATGATAATTTCCATGAGAACCAGGGCTATATCAACTTATTAATGGCTTTAGTTTCAGGTTTCACTTTCTCCCCTTAAACAGTGACCAATAAATATTTTTTTTAAATTAAGAAAATTGTGATGCCAAGAATATTAGAGAAGAACAATGTTTGGTGATACTTAACAATTGATTTCCAATGCATATTTAAAGAAAAAAAATATTTTTGAAATAAAATAATCAATCATTATATTTTCTATGGTAAAATATTACTGTCACTATTTTTTAATGTTCCTCTTTCATTATGTTGGTGGCTTTGTCTTTTCTTTGTGTGTGTGTGTGTGTGTGTGTGTGTGTGTGTGTGTGTGTGTGTGTGTTTGGAGGGTGTGTTTTATCAGCAACTGTCATAGTTCCTAGAATATAATAGGGGTATTTTAAACACATGAATGAATAAATAAATGAATGAATAAATATGACTTTAGGAGCAATTAGTAATATTATGTTATAATTTTAACATGTAATGATAAAAAATAGAGCAATACACCCATAACATGTCAGTCTGCAAAAGTTTTGTGTTTGTCTTTTCACTTCAAAATACCTTTTTGAAAGCAATAGAGCATATGTTGAGGAATGTGTGCTCTGATGTTAACCTGGGTGTTAATGCTGTGATTTTCTAAATAGACAGGTTATTTAGCAATTTTTGTTTCAATTTCTTTGTTTACAAAGTGACAAATATAGTAACCCCTTCCTCTAAGTTTTATATGCTAAATGAGATAATTTATGTTGAATACAAAACACATATTAATTGGTTTCAACTGGTGATTTATTGAAAAGTAACATCTCTATACACTGTGCAAAATTAGTCAGCATATTGAATATAATTTACAATGATTTCATCTACCTCATTCTACCTCTAGAGCAACACAGTACTATAATTATTTGATTAAGAGTAATTTCACAAAAATAACCATATAAAAACAAATTTTAATATAGGAGTTTAAGTAAAAAAGCAGAAACGATGATTCTTTTTAGTACTAACTTTCGTAACAATTTATAAGACATAAAATTTTGCCCAAGAGAGTAAAAAATCTGTCTCTTTGATAAAGTTAAAAAAAAAAAAAAAACATTGCGCCATGAGTTAGACCTGAGTTAGAACCCTAGGCTTCATGTCTATACTTTTTCTAAATATTCACATGCATAAAAATCAGGATAATATATATATATATATATATATATATATATATACATACATACATACATACATACATACATACATACATATATATATGTGTGTGTGTATATATATATATAATTTTTTTAACAAACTTGCTTAAACTTTTCCTTTTTTTATTCTGTGGGGAAGAAAGAAGAAAAAATAATTTTCCTCTTTACTTTCTAATTTTTTCAGCTGTACTAATAATTAAATTTACATGAAGCAGAATAACAGGAGAGAATATCAAATTTTTTTATGTACATACGTGTGGAGATTCTATGACACTATAGAGACCCCAGGATACATTGAGCAATTGAAGCTTATATGCCCTTCTGGACCAAGGAGAGGGTGACATGGGTCTAGGTTTTCAAAGTGAAAGTAGGTAATTCACACATACATGAAAAAGAGAAAACATGTGGCCAACAAATTTTTGCTGGGTCACCCAGAAACAATGGGATACAGAAGGGACTCCAACAATCCTCCCTGACTGCCACACTTAATTCAGTGACTATGCTAAAGCTGCCTTGCTGAAGCAGGTTTTTCTATTTGAATTCTTTTAGGCAGGTAAAGGGTAGGGTCAAAGGTTCTTTTTGAATCTTTTATTTCTTAAAAATAACCAGCTTAAAATAATCAATATCTTAAAGGGCCTAGTATGGGCTGACAAACTCTGGTCTTCCTCATTCTTTTCTGTCTCTCCTGCCCTCCTTTTTTTTTTTTTTTTCTTTTCAAAATACCCCTGCTATCTTCTAGGAACTCTAATAGGCTCTGAAATAAGCACAGTGGATACAGATATCATCTCTTCTATCTTGAGCTAAGAGTATATAGGAAGGAATGAATCTAAACAAGGTATTTCAATAAAGCAAAATATGTTATATCAGTGGAAGTTCTAGTACTATAAAAAAATTAAATAATGAAGCAGCTCTAAAGCTTTGGAAAAACATATACACAACTATTAAATAGAAACACTGTGTAATCTGAAAATAGCCACTCTTAGACAATGTCCAATTTAACCTGTGCATATGGCATGCTGTACAAAATAGTGCTTCTTTTCAGTGAAAAATTCTCTTGTCTGCAATGACTGGAATTGTGCCAGCTGTCCAATTACATTAGGCCTCTTCCACTGTAATACTGGTAAAGCATTATTTTCATTGTGTTCAGTGACTGATCTTTCATAAACTGTGATGCAATTTCTTTTTCCTGTGGAATTTTAAAAATATGAAATGCCACATAAAGAATAATATAACAAAATTCACACATTTATTTTCCAGCCTTATCAAATCTTTTTATTTTGGCATATTCTTTTCAATTTTCAAAATGAATTATACAGATACAATCGAAGCCCCTTATGTGCACTTTTTCAGTTCCATTTTCCATTCTTTTTTCTTGGTGAAACCTAATTATGTGACTATCATTTCATGTAAATATTTGCAATATTACTATAGTATTTATAAACAATATGAAGCATTATTTTGCGTATATTTAAACTGCATTATCAATGTGATATAGTTTTGCATCTTACTTATTTTGGTCATTATATATACTTTGTAAATATATAAAATTCATACATGACATAAGTGCACATGTGTATATCTATACATATGTATTTGTATATATGTATATATATTTGCATACTGCATATGGCTATTCTGCATTTTATCATTTTAGTATATCAGAAATCATTTATTTATTTTTATTGAAGAACATTTAGTTTCCAATTGCCATTATTAGAAATTATGATACATTGTCTTTTATTGGAAGTATATATACATACATACATACATACATACACATTAACAATGCATTGTAAGTTTTTGGATTTCTGGATCTAAAGAAAAAAAGAAGGATGCTGAGCTTTAACTTAAACTTTACTAGATATCTCAAATTATTCTCCCAAAGATTATACTCATTACTTACACTATCCATGCATGAGATTTTACATTTCTACTTCTTACCAGAATACTTACGATTGCCAGATATTTAATTATTTTCCAAGTGATGAACATGAAAATGTATCCCATTGATTATTTTACTTGCCTTTACATGATTGTATTGAGATTAAGTATCTGAAGGGAAGCAAAGTTTTGCCACCCTGTTGCTCCCTTTTAGAATATTAAGCTGATTATTAAGAAACATGTGACTCAGAAAAAACCTTTGATCCTCTCACTTTCCTGCCTAAGAAATTCAAAGAGAAAAATCTGCTTCAGGAAGGAAATCTTAGGATTTCATCCTAACCTAATTTGAAATAACTGTGGTAAATAAGAGAGCTTCAGGCAGGGGCTCTTGTGTCCCATTGTTTCTGAGTTGCCCAGCAGGAATTTGCCATGCATGTTCTGCTATTTCTAAACTACCTGTAAATCACCTATTCTCATTTTTGAAATCTAATGCCCTATACCCCCACTCCCAGCCCTTTTCATCTTTGTCCAAAATATTATATATACTTAATGTTGCCTCACTGTCATATGTCAACTCCCCATGATCATATATTAAAATTTGATTTTCTCCTGTTAATCTGTCTCTGTTAATTTGATTATTAGCCCAGTTAGAAAAATTTACAAAGTAGGAGGAAAAGTATTATTCTTTTAGACCTCATATATCTATTTATGTATCTTGATCATTTGGTTTCTACTTTTACTGGTTGTCAGTTTATATATTTTGTCCATTTTCTGATGAGTTGTTTGTCATTATCTTTCCAATATGTTGGAAGTCTTAAAAATTATACATACTAATTCCTTATTTGTTATATGATTTGAAAAAAATTTCCCTTATGGTGGTTTGTCATTCTTCTTTGTTTTTGTAAGATTTGATGAAGTTTATCATTTATGGAATATATATTTATGTCATTTTAAGAAATCCTTCTGACTATGGCCTGATAAATATTTTACATTTTCTTCTAAAATTTAAATATCTGATATAGCAATTCTTAAATTTGCTCTTTTTAAATTTATTTTAAGCATTCTTGGTCTTTTGTCTTTTAATTCAATTATAACATCAGCTTGACAGTTTTCATTAATGAATCATTTGACATTTTGATGAAATGTCTTTCTTTTATGCTAATATTTGAGACAAAATGACCTTTAAACAAAGCTAAGTTTCCAATTCATGAATATGATATATATCCTCACTTATTCATACCTTATTTTTGTCTTTTAATGATGTGCAGTTTTTTTTATTTCTAGTATATATTGATACTATCAAAGAATTTACATATTGTTCTTTTTTTCTCTGAATTTAACAATAATTTCTCTTTGTTATGTGTATACAGAAATTACATCAAGTTATAGACGTTCATAGTCTAATCAAGAATTTTACTTCAATCTTTATTGGCCCTATACATCTTTTAGATAGTCTTTGGAGACATACTGTCTTCCCATATGAAAAATTTAACACTTTCTTTTCATTTCCTAAAGCTCTAACTTATTTTGTTTGTCATTCTGTTTTATCTACAATAATCTACATAAAATTGGTAAACATGGAGATAAATGAATCATTATCTGATTATTATTAATTTTTTATTAAGTTTAGTGGAATAACATTGGTTAATGCAATTATATAACTTTCAGATGTACATTATCATTTGACATCTGTATATTCTATTGTTTACTACCCAAAGTCCAGTTTCCTTCAGCTACCATATATTTGATCTCCTCTTCTCACTTCACCCTCCCCTTAAACCTTATATTTGACCTCTTTACCCTGTCTACCTCCCCCTTCCTCATCCATTCCACTAGTAACCACTAGTCTATAGTCCTCTAGTATCCACAATCCTATAGTCCATGTCCATGAGTCTCTGTTTGTTTTTCATGCTCATTTGTTGCTTTTAGGTTTACATCCCACTTATGAGGAATATCATGTGATTTTCAACCTTTTCTGTCTGGCTTATTTTGCTTAGCATGATTATCACAAGGTCTATCCATGTTGTTGCAAGTGGCAGCATTTCCACTTTTTTTCTGACACTTCATTATTAGAGTATAGGAAAGCTATGGATTTTTGATCATTGATTTTATATTCAGAGACTTTACTGTATTTGCTTATTGTGTTTAGTAGTGTTCTTGTGGAGTCATTAAGATTTTCTATATAGAGAATCATGTCATCTGCAAATAGTTACAAGTTGACTTCTTTGTTTTCTATTCAGATGCCTTTTATATCTTTCTCTTGTCTGATTGCACTCGCCAAGACCTCCAATGTTACATTGAATAACAGTGGCAATAGTGGACAGTCTTGCCTTGTTCCTATTCGTAAAGGGAAGGTTTTTAGTTTTCCATCATTAAGTATAATGTTGGCTGAGCTCGTCATATATGGCCTTTAGTATATTAAGGTACTTTTCTTCTACACGGATTTTGTTAAGTGTTTTGATCATAAATTAGTATTGCATCTTGTCGAAGGCTTTTTCTGCATCTATTGATATGACCATACGATTCTTATTTTTAACTTGTTTATCTGTATCACATGAATTGATTTGTGTATGTTGAACCATCCTTGTGCCTCTGGGATGAAGCCCACTTGATTGTGGGGTATAATCTTTTTAATATGTTGCAGTAATTGGTTCGCTAGAATCTTATTTAGAATTTTTGCATCTATATTTATGAGAGATATTGGTCTGTAATTTTCTTTCTTGTGCTGTTTTTACTAGGTTTTGGTATCAGAGTAATATTGGCTTCATAACATGGGTTGGAAATTATTGCCTTCTCTTCAATTTTTTCGAAGAGTTTGAGAAGAATAGTTATTAAATCTTCTTTGAATGTTTGAGAGAAATCAGTGGTGAAGACATCTGGTCCTGGCCTTTTACTTTTTGGTAAGTTTTTGATGATCATTTCAATTTTCATACTGCTGATTGGTTTATTTAGATTTTCCAGTTCTTGATTCAGTACAAGAAGTTTGTATTTTTCTAAGTACTGGTCCATTTCTTCTAGGTTATTAAATTTTATGTTATATACCTTTTTATTGTGTTCTTAGATGATCTTTTGTATTTCTGCAATGTCAGTCATAATTTCCCCTCTTTCATACCTGATTATTTTTATTTTTGTCTCTCTCTCTCTCTCTCTCTCTCTCTCTCTCTCTCTCTCTCTCTTTCTCTCTCTCTCTCTCTCTCTTTTTCAGTGAGGCTAACCAGGAGTTTGTCAATTTTATTAAGTTTCTCAAAGAACCAGCTTTTTGTTGCATTTTTTTTCTATCGTTATTTATTTGGGCTTGTTCTTGTTTTTCGAGATAGGCTTGTAATGAACTTTCCTGTTATGACTGCTTTTATGTGTCCTAAAAGTTTTGGTATGTTGCACTATTATTATCATTTGTTTCTATGTATCTCTTGGTCTCTCTTTTTATTTTTGTTCTGACCCAGTTATTCTTCAGTATCGTGTTATTTAATCTCCATATATTTGTGTTTCTTCTTGATTTCTTTCTGCAGTTGGTCTCTAGTTTCAAAGCATTATGATTAGATAATATGGTTGGTATGATTTCAACCTTCTTATATTTGCTGAGGCAATTTCTGTGTCCTAATATGTGGTCAATCCTTGTGAATGTTCCATGTACACTAGAGGAGAAAGTATAAGCAGCTCTTTTGGGATGGATACTCTGTATATGTCAATTATGTGCAGTTGTCTAATGTGTCATTTAAGAATGTTATTTCCTTATTGCTTTTCTATTTTGATGATCTGTCCATATCCAACAGTGGGGTATTTAGGTTCCATACTATGATAGTGTTTTTGCCTGTTTCTCCCTTTAGTTCTGTTAGTAATTGGTTTACATATTTTGGGGCTCTCTGATTGAGAGCATAGATACTAATAAGTGGTATGTCTTCTTGGTTCATGATTTTTTTTTATATTTATGAAGTGGCTCTCAGTATCTTTATTTACCTTTTTGATTTTGAAGTCTATTTCATCCTATATTAGTACCACTACTCCTGCTTTTCTCTGAATGTCACTTGCTTGAAATATCATTTGCCACCCTTTCAAGTCTATATTTGTCTTTGGAGCTGAGATGGGTCTCCTGGAGGCAGCATATGTTTGGGTTTTGTGTTATTTTTATTCATTCCACACCTCTGTGCCTTTTTATTGGTGAGTTCAATCCACCTTGTTTTTCATAGTGTTTAATGGACTATTTCTCTGCCTGGATAATAATGAAAGTGTATTCTACTGTTTTTTTCCAGAAAGAAGATTTATTATATAAAGTTATCTCTTTAGCCTCTTGCTAAGAAGGTGCTTTCCTTTTAGTTTCCAGTATGTGGTGTCTAAGCCTCTTGGATACCTGCTTTATATGAAGTCTTAACAATGCTTTTAAAATTTTCTTATAGATATTTAATCACGCTCGCTACCCTCAGTTTCAGTCCCTATAGTATCATCATCACCAGTCTAGGCAACAGTTGCTTAGATTCCCCTGGGGCTCTGCAGTGATCTGATCCGTCAGTATGGAGGGAGGGGCCCGCTGGATTGGGGGTTGGGGACTGCATCTCAGTCTCGATTTTGCAAATGGGGCCAGCAAAAATCAACTGTTCCTCTGTGGCTCCGTCCTGCTTCTCTGCTTTCTGCCTGATGACTGTGTCCTGAAGTTTTCCCAAGCAGGACTGTTTAGCGCCCTAAAGCTTTCCTAGTCACAGCTGTTTCTAGAAACTCGCTGCTCCTTCTCTCCTCCCGCTCCACCTGCAGGGAGCTCTGGTGGCTACCAGAGATAGCTTCTTTATTTCTCTCCATTCACTGCCCAACACGTGGGGTTCTGACCTGTGGTAGCTCTTATGCATACTTCCCACGCTCAGACATGCTGGTGTGCAGTTTGTGTTTTTTTTGTTGTTGTTGTTGAGTTTTAGTTCAGCTTATGTTATTTCAAGGGGAGAGATCTGGGGACATTTCTCACTCTGCTTTGTAGTTTTTTGTTGTTGTTGTTGTTACTGTTTTTTTTTTAAACCTGGTTATTATTTTTGAAAGGCATGTGTCTAAAGTTTCCCCATTAAAGAGATGTTTGCAATTAGTTATCAGCTTAAGAAAGTATGCCTAGTGCTGTTTTGTAATCAGCAATATCTCAAATATATTTCTGTACCTAATATGATGATCTTATTGTTTCACTTTTAATCTGTCGATGTGGCATACCAGATTATATCAAAAAATTTTCTAATATTGAGATATCTTTGACCTGCTTTCAGGGACCTTATTTAGTCATGGTGCATTTTGTTTTGTTTTGTTTTGTTTTGTTTTGTTTTGTTTTTATGCACTGCTGGAATTGTGCTGGTTTTTGTTTTTTGTTTTTGTTTTATTTAGAATATTTGTGTATATTGTTAGGTTTTTCACATAAAATTACTTTTAGCATTACGGGATGAATTAATGAACTTCACCTACTCTTCTATTCCTTGCTATATTTATGAAAATCAATTCTTTAGTTAGCTAAACTCAAAACATAACTAGAACTGGTGAATTTCTGGAGAGATTTTAGTAATATTTGACTAATTCTTTTTTCTCCCCTTCTCTGTCTCCTTTTCTATTTTCTTCCCCACTCTCCTTTTCCCTCTCTCCCTTCCTTCTTTCATCCCTCCGTCATCCTTCCTCCTGCTCCTGTCCCCTCTTTCCTCTCTTTCATTTTTCAGACTTTTTATTTATTTTCAGTCTTTCTTGCTTTTAAAAATTTCTTTCAAGGATACAAACTTACTCCTAGATTTTGTTTTTACTGTATCCTCTGAGATTTGATCTTCGATGTCTATTATTGTTGTATATTATGTAATTTCTCTAGAACTTTCCTTTTTAATTTATAATCATTTAAGATTGCATGTTCAAATTTCTAAACATATGGTTTCTATAGTATATTTAGAAGTGTGCTTTGAGTTTTAGCTACAATTTTAATGTTGATGCTTTATTGAATTTTATTTTAGTTTAAATTTTTGTTAGAAAGATAACAATTTTTTGAAATTTGATGAGACAGTGTATTTATTAAAACTTTTCTTATTATTAAATTTTTTGGCCTGCTTGATTTGTTTTCATATGATAGAATTATGCTTATTAAAATCTTTGGGTTCGGTATTTGATAATTGCTTCATATAATTTTCTTTGTGCTATTATTTTAGCCTTGTATAAGTCCATTTATGTAATATATTATATATCTTTGTTATGTGTTCTTGGAAAATCATCATATTTTTTATTATTTTGTGTTTTTACATTTTCTACATTTGTGTACATTATATTTTAGATATTTTTATTATATTTATTTGTATCATAAAATTGTTATATTACATTATGTAGTGTCCTACTTTATTACTTTTTTAAAAATTATATTTTGTTGATTCTATTGTCATGTCTTTGTGCCATATCTATGAGTACTACTTTATTTTAAATCTTATTATATAGATTTTTTTTTGATGTGTCTTGTTATAAAAGAGTATATAGCTTTATTTAAAAATTTCGATCTAAATATGCATGTCAATTTTTAGGGACATTTATCTGTATTGCTGAAATATTTGAACTTATTTTCTAAATTACATATTTTTGCTGGTTACCAAGTATCATCTTTTTTTCTTTTCTCCTGTAGCCTCATTTTCTAACTTGTAAGAAATTGATAAGGTTTCTACTACTTATTTTATTTATTCTTCCTTCTTCTTTTTCTTCCTTTCCTTTCTTCCTTGTTTGTTCTGGTAATTTACATGTTACAGAATATGTATATATCCTTTCATAATTTAAAAAAATTTACCCCATAGAAGTCATGTTAATTGTCCATTAAATCTAATTTTATTTTGCATAGCTATATTGCCCTAAACTTGACCAGGCTCTTACTGCATTGCAGCCATCTATTACATAACCTATAGTATGTCCTAGCATCTTGTCATTGTTTCTTTGACATTTAAAGTATTTTAAAACATAAAAAAAAGTTGTCTTATAGTCAACAGCTAAATGTTTTATCAGCATATTTTATTGATTTGTTTTCTTTTGTCTTATACATTCTTTCTTGTTGCTTATTTCACCTGGATGAAATATATTCATTAGAAAATTTTTTTAGTGTGAATATATCTTCAGATATAAAAAAAAATGTTTTTGTCTCATACTTAAATAATATTTTGTCAAGTTACAATATTTTGGGTTGATGGTTATCTTTCCAAAGCAATGGAAAAATATTATTTCATTATATTTTAGAATCATTTATTACATTTGTTAATAAACATGCATTATTTACAATTATTTTATTATGTTTTAATTATTTTATTATGATTTAATTATTTTATTATGATTTAAAGTAATTTTTATGATTTAAAGTAATTTTTAAAAATTTATTACTTATGTTGTGCAGTTCATAATGTTGTACCTCTGGATGTGAACTTATTTTTATCCTGCTTTATCTTGGGAATACCAACAAACACTTGCTCTATTGATGTCTTCTGAAAAGACTATTTGGAGATATAGATGGAAACACTTTAAACTATTACTATATGGTGACTCCATCACTATTTTTCACTTCAGCAATTTTCCAAAAAAATGTAGCTATTCTAGTGACATGTTATTTAAATAACTAAGATTTTTATTTTTAAGATTTTTAGTAGTTTTTTTATACCATTTGTTTTTTCTATAATTATGTTAATTTTGTTACCATATTTCATGCTTTAGTTTTTCACTATTTTTCATGCATTTTACAAGTATGTATATAAAATACTTTGCTACTTACTCAATAAATTAATTGTATCTGGAATAAATATATGTTACATTTGGTTGGATATATTTCTTAGCCTTACTTTGCTCCGTGTGATTTATAATCTGTGATGGCTAGCTCATTGCAATTAGTTTATTAATTTATTCATTTATTTCTCTCTGACTTATTGCTGTTTATTAATCTCTTATGAATTACCTCCATGTGTCTCCACTCAAAGCTTTTGTCTAGAATCAGATATTATAATGATTTCTAATTCCATTGTCTCCAAAGTCTTGACCACTGCTCAGCATTTATATTCTATTTCTGGCCCATTAGAAATGTTTATTTTATTTTCATGCATGGTAATTTTTTTTCAGTCTTATCTGTCTATGTGTATTTGCGGCACAGCTGGTGAACCATTTTGACATTTTAACTGGAAGTCTTTGTAATTGTTTAAATGAACTTTTGAGTCACCATAGGATATTTTTGTCTTTTTTTTATTGCTAATGTTATGAATCCTTGACCACGTGTTTACTGCTATTTAGCAACACTTTGGGAAAATGACAGCTGTCATAACAATTTATAAGTTAAAATTTTAATATAAAAATTTATTTTTGCAGGTTTGGTATTATAGTCTCTTAAGTTGTTTTGTATGTAGAGGGTAAAGTACAGATATTCAATTTAAAATATGATATAGTTTATTTAAAGTAATGATAATTGAAAGATTGTAGGCAAATATTATGGAAGGAAATGTGGGCACTTTACATAAAAGACACAGTAATGGAGTGACAGTGCAGAATATTGAAAAATATTGGGCTTTGGATTAGGAGATGGAAATGTTTTTTAGAAAATAGGTAAAAAGGGTTAAAAGAATCAAAACCTCTGAAACTTTGTTTTCTCATTTGTAAAATTAAAAAGTTGGGATACAGAACTAAGATTTATTCTCCCAGCTCTAATATATGTTACTGACATTTTAATTAATGTTATGCTTCTGAAGTGATGTCTGAAATGTGCAGGTTGCTTTAATCAGAGTAGAAACAGTTTGCATGGTGGCTTGAACTATAAAGGGAATAGATTCCAAATGAAGTATTTGAATTTACAAAGAAAAATATCTGGCAATGATGCATAGGTAGAAAAATAAATCATAATAAAAAAATGGATGTAGTCACACAATAGTTCAATTTCTGGAGTTCAATTTTATTTTATTTTTCTGGAAAAGAATATTTCATCTGGTCAATTGAAAAGTATAAGATTGTGTTTTCAATTTCAAGTTTAAAAATTACTTTAATCCACTGCTTATTTTCTATTTCAGCCTTGACTATAAAAGAGTGCATAGAATTCAAATAAGCAGAATAATAATACTAGCATATTTTCTAGAGTCTTCCACTCAGTGCCTAGTTTTTTATTGGCATATAGGCAAGTGAGCACATATTTACTCACTTGCTGAAAAGGTAGGGAGAAACCATTATAAAAAACTGGTTTTCTTCTGTGGACACTGAGGAAGAAGATTACTATCAGGAACGGCTCCTGGTGGCTAACTAGGCTCAAATTTAAAAGTAGGGCCTAGCAGCCAGTTCTACACAGGAGTTTCTTATGCAAACCACACTCAGGCAGAAGCCTGCCTGCACTGAATTGCCTTCTTGCACTGTATTCCTGCCACTTGAGCAAGCCCTTATAAAAGAGTTCCTGGAATTGTATTTTAACCAGTGGGACTGAGGTTTTCTCTGTGTAAATGGAGCTTCACAGCTATATTCCCATTAACATCTTCACTGACCAAAGCTGCTCCATTCTGACCAATCAGGACAGTGACTTTTGAACCAAATTGTTAAGATTTGGAGTCCTTATTTGTATGAGGATAGACCAATTAGAAATCGGAGCAAGGACTTCTGTCTATATGTCAGCTCTCCTCTGGCTCAGGCATTGTACTTTCCCTTTCCACTAAGGAATGATGACTGCCTTTCCAAGCTGGAACTGAAATACCAAAGACATCTCTCTGGACTAGAGTGGAACAGACTGGATTGGTGCATAGCAGTATCGAGCTATGTAGCTGGAAATGGGCCTCACCCCAGGGCTGCCTCATAGCCATGCTTTTCTCACAGCTATGCTGTATCAAAATTAAGCAGTTTGCACAGAATAGAACTTCCTTCTTCACCACACCCCAAATTGGGAATTCCTGTTAGCATTGAATTGGGGCCAATGACCATTGGTTGATACCACTTACTACTGAAACATACATTTTATATATTTAGAAAATTATACAATGATGATTACTATTTTTAATACTTAGTCCCAAGTATGTACAAAATGCTTTATTCTATTTTCTAATTGAAGCTTTGAAATGGACTCTCTAATTGACAGATATTGTATTTTCAAAAGATCAGACCTAAATATATTAACATGAGTTCATTTGAAGGCAAGTATCAAGTAGAAATCATGTTTCTACCTTTAGTTTCTATCATAATATTTAACTAATGTTAATTATGTGTTGTTTGCTGAATTAGAATTAAAGAGAAAGTTTAAAATCTGAGAATTCAAGGTGGGTAGAGATTTTAAATATTCATCAGTCTAACAAAATACACTTGCACATATCAGAGCTTTCCTAGACTCCTTAAAAATCTTATACCAGGTCTAGAATTCCTTATATAAAGTTCGTGATTTTAAGAATTCAAACTATTTTATAGTTTTAGAAATATTATTTTTGTATATACTGTATATTAGATATCACTTGCAGAAGTGCCTAAAGCAGAATCTTATCATTAAATAAATAATTTCTGTAGCAAAATACATGTTCATATTGGTGGAATCAGTAGCTTCACATTAGATCAGGTTTTGCTGGCAAATAAGTTTCTGGCATACTTAATAAAAGCAAAAAATAATTTTCAGAGCTTTTTGATTTTGGAATTGCAGATAAAGGATGGCATACTTGCATGATATTATGAGTACAGAGAACTGGGGGGAAGAGAAAAGAATATGAAAGTATGTTTGAAAATTTATTTGCATTATGCAGAAATATACTGCATTTAAGAACCTCTGAGGATGTTAATATATTTAGCTGATATAGTCACACATTTGTCATGCCCTCTTGAGGTACAACAAAATTATAAAGATGATTGGTTAGGTGGACTTAGTGGGAAAATGTGTTCAGGAAATGGATTTACTTTTTATATGATGTTAACAACCTAGAATGAAATAGACCTAGGGCCTTGGCTACTTCAGACAGATGCTAGGCAATAGAATAAAAAAAAAAAAAGTCAACAGATAATTAAAAAAACAATTTGAAAATTAAAATGCTAGAGCCACTCTGGGTTATTTGGGATATCACATTGCCCATATATAAATATTTTTGAAAAATTTAAAAGAGAAAGATTCCTTTGAGAGAAGAGGCATCTGCTAATAGATAATTGAATAAATTTTAAATAATAAATGTTGTTGACACATAAACTTGTTTAACAACAGTTGAAAGTTTGTTAATATATACATGCTTAATGATAATTTCTGATATGTGTGTAACTTTTTTCTTTATGTAGTTTTAAATTTTACATCATGCCACGATTGTTAATATAAATACGCTCTGTATTTCAAAATCAATGATAAAACATAGAAGAGAAAAATTGTGCTTATTGTGAAAGGGATGCTGTCTGAAATAGAATAAATCATTTAAGCATAGACATACACATCATTAAAAAAATTCTAAAAACAAAAATGATTTTTTTTTAGATTTTATAGACTTTCAACAGTAGTGTTTTCCTTATTTAGCAATATATGTAGTGTGCATGAAATTATTTTGTGTCTATAGATTTTCTGATTCTATTATATAGTGTAGTTTTCTTTACCTTGTTATTGTGAAGGGAGCTAGCAATGAGTAGTGTGCTAAAGGCTTAGGATGTTAAATTCAATGATACTCAACACTGAGTGTTTTTGCCAGTTACAACAGTATATGTTAACAATGGTTTGGAGGAAAGTCATGCATTTCTGAATAGCAAAACTCTGGTGAAGGAACACTGAGCTGTAATCAACAATACTTACCAGTTAGATACTTTGCAAGTTACCTAGTCTTCTGAATCTTACTGCTCCTTTGAAATAATGGCTAACTCACAGACTTGCACACGATAGCATTTGAAGAGTGAAAAGAGTAGCAATGTTAATAAAAGGCAATGCTAATATTATGTTGCTCTTGTTCTAACTGAATAATCACCTGGTGGTTTCAAGTCTCAGTCCGCTTCAAGTTTTGGTTCTTTACTCAACCAGCTTCTGACTTTAGACAGCTTATTTAAACTCTCATGCCATCAGTTTCTGAAGTTGTAAAACAGAGATGATATCAATAATGGTGTGTATCTCCAATTCACTTATAATGAAACAATACGTATAAAATGCTGGCTTCTGTGGTTGGCACAAATTAAGTTCTCAGTAACGTGACCTTTGATCATGGTGAAAAGGCAATGAATTTGGTGGTCGAAAGGTTTTGAGAGCGGTTTAGGCTCAGAGTCTCAGGGGCAGATTCCAAGAGAACTCTTTATCAAGGAACAAAGGGAGAATCACTATGTCTAAAGTCACTTGGAATATTTTTTATTTTTTTAAATTAGTTTTAATATACACCATCTTTTTTCTATTTATACTAGTTTTTGTGCTTATTCATCATTGTCAAGTAATTACAAATAGCTATGTTGTATGTACTGTGCAGCAGATCAGTGATTTAAAAGCGTAGAAATTCTTGTTCCATATGTAAAATTATTCAGGATTAAGTAAAAACTGATCTTTAAGGCTTATACACTGCAAGACTATCAGTTCATAGGGAAAAAGTGACTACAAAACAGTGATCATAACAACATGTTTTAGAATAAATTTTGAGTATGATTTTTAAGATTTATAAAAATAGTTTTTATACACTATAATTTTTCCAAAGGGATTTAGGAATTTGGTGTCATTTGGCTAGACTCAGCAAGTTGCTTAAATCTTTTTTGTTTCGCATGTGTTTTTAAGTTTCTCAGGATAATTTTTGTATATGATTTAAAACACGCTTAATTTTCTTTTAATTTACTAAATAAAATAAGTTTTCAGATAGGTATTTCTGATTTTTACCTCCTTTCTTGTAAAGGGGAATTTTCTAAAGCCACAAGTTACACATTTTCTTTCTTATAAAGCGATACCTTATATGGTAGAAGGGTTTCACTATCCTAATTATCTTTCTATTTATTTATAGTCTAAGTATGACATTTTTTCATAAGTTATCAGTTTTATATATTTCTCTTCTTTTCTAGAAATGAACACATTGCTCTCAAATGTAAAGTAGTAGATGCTCTAAAATTAATGTAAAATGGCCTCACATAGATTAGAGAAGGCTTTATGTAAATAATATTTTATAAAAAGTCACAAATTTGTTTAGCTTATATTTTATAATAGTGGTTCAAACTATAAAGTAGAGGAGCTATAAAATAGTATGAGGAAAGTTATTATAATCTTGATTAATAATGAATAATCTGACCATGCAGTTAGGCTTAAAATTCTTGAACAACTCATACTTCCTTTAATAAATTGAATTATACTTGAAATCATCTAATTTCTTTTTCTGTTTGAAGCCAATGGCAAATCGTGACCTAATTTTTGCAACGGGATGGAATTAAACCTGTAATTTTACAGAAGAGTTGTATATCTTTCTTATTATAATATGTTATTCTTTTTATTCATATTTCCAATGTGGGAGCCACATTGTGTAGAAAATCATTTTCTAAAGTCTTAATAACAGAATTTCTTATCATTCTTAATGCTGTGAAAATGTTTTAAATATATAAAAATGAGTGTTTTGTAGAAAAGATCATGTTCAGCAATAATCTAATATTTATAGGTAAAAATTCTAAAATACATCTAATGAAAAATTTAGATTGTTTAATTTCACTGCAACATTATTATATTCTCTAATTTATTCTTAGTAAAAAATGGTGTGGTTGAGGATTTAGAGATGCATTTCACTACTTTGTGATCAGATTAGATATGTTTAGTCTTTCAGGTGGGGCTACGAAGGGTGAAAGAATTACAGAATGGTCAGATGGATATTTAATAGCAGGTAGCTGCATTTTTAGAAAAAAAGAAGTTATCATTTCCCAAAAGTTTTGATATAAAAATGGAAGTAGTACTAATAAAATTCTTGAGTATAGCTGAATGAGGACAATATTACACCTGAAGGAATTATAGTCAGTTTTGGGAATCAACCTGCTCATGGTAGACTGAGGTCCCTAATGATTTTAGAGGAAGAAATATTTATGAGCATTACTCCAGAAATGAGGAATAAGAAAATTACAGGACATACTCCTTTCCCTGGATAATAAAAAAGTGACAACATGGAGAGGTGTAAGTAAGAGATTTGATAAATAGATCTGATATCCCAGGTTATGAGTTACTTTAATGAAGGGTCACTTATAGAGGTACATTTTAAATAAAACTAGGAGTTGGTTCAAAATCAACTTCAGGTGTGAGTCCATCATTAAGTGAATTTATTGACTAAATGATTACAATTAAAGATTAGTAAGAAAGATATTGGATTATACACAAGTGCATTACTACTTGATGATACCACTGATTTTACTCATTAATCATTATTATTTGTCATTTTAATGGGAATATTTTACTTATGCCAATAATTTTGTACTAAAATGTAAGAACCACTAGATTCAACTGTAATACAATTACGTATAACTTAGAAAATCAATAATAGTCTATCAAATAAGAGCTTTAAAACTTTGTGTTGTGGATAATCCTCTTATAAACTGGAAACACCACATTATGATAATCATAGATCAGGCTTCTCATTCTTGTTTATACTTGTTTATTTCACAAGAAAATTTGAAAAAATATGATAAATTTTAAGGAACTGATACACAACAAGAAGTTCTCAAAGTGCACCATAAATGTCATTGTGATTTAGTTCATTATGTCAAAACAGAATGCTAACTGGTAAAAATTTCATGCATGTATAACTATAGAGCATCCCAATGACAGGCAGAGAATGTAGAAAAATGTATTTCATGAACAAAAAAAAAGGGCTTAATTTTTTATCAAAATGTAAAGTGTACTTATAAATGTATTGAATAATATATAATGTTTTTGATCATTTTCACTGAGTATTATATTAAATAGATTTTGACAGAGAATTTAAATTAGGTCTTGCTACATTTTCACTGAAGCCACAAGTGACACTTCATTGCAGAGAACATTTTTATTAGTAGTGACTTCTTGAATTCAATAGAAATGGATCTGTGGTGTCAGAAGTGTTCAAAAGCCTTTCTTTAAATATAAGAAAAATAAGGTAAAAGGAGGTTAAATGCTTTTTCCTAGGTCATGTATAAAGTCAGTGGCAGATTCAAAATAAAGAGCAAATTGTAGATTATACTTATTAAATTCAGGAAATAAATCCAAAAACATTTTATTACTAGCAGAATATTTGAAGTATTGTCTATTCAGCTGCATGGTGGTGTGTGTGTGTGTGTGAATGTGTGTCTGAGTGTGTGCACACATGAAACACACACACATCCATATTAAATCTCCATATTTATTGTTAAAAGTATTATTTTATTTTTAGTTATACAATTTTAAATTATAATTATGCATAATCGTTCAGGAAGAAATCAGTTTCTCTTGGTACCAACTTTACTTGAACATGAAGATTCAGAAGAGAGGGTGATTTTTCTAATTTTAACCTAGGCCCTAATTAAAAGTTTTGGAGACCTTTGATAAAATACATAATAGTAAATAAGTTTTCACATAGGAACTTACTTTAGAAAATATAACTTATTTATAGATGGAGGACTTATCTGATTTTTAAAAATTTATCATGTATAAATTCTGGAGAAAAATAAATGTCATGATAAATCTTTCTTCCATCACTATTTTAAAATTGATTAAAAGTTTTAATGATAATTTAAACTATATGTTTTAAATTTACAAGGCAGTTCATTAAAAATTATTGAATCCTATGGAGGAGGGGAGTGATAAAGACATGGAGATATTTCAACTGCATTGATTAAGAGGTATGTTAAAATCTCAATATTCATTAACATTACTAGATAAGAGACTAAAAGAAAAGTATCTTTACTGCTATTACCTAGAATTAACGTTAGTCTCTGATGAATGTATTACACTGTTGAACACATGAAAATCAGTTTCTCACTATAGCTGGTGTTTTGTATATGCATCACTGTGTATTTGTATGAATAAAGCATCATTATAGTTCTACAATTTAGATCCAAATGGGAAAATAATGTCATGTAATACAGAGTATCAAATTGACTTCAGAAAACCTAGATTTTCCATACGTGTCATTGATTTTCTTTTTATTTTTAATTTCGCTATTAGTGACATACATTATATTAGTTCAGGTATACAACATAATGATTCACTATTTATATATATTGTGAAAAGATCATCACAATAAGAAAACGGGTTACCATCCATGTACAATTCATAATTACAGATTTTTTTTTATAATGGGAACTTTTAAGACTTACTATCCTAGCAACTTTGAAATATGTGATACAGTATTGTTAACTATAGTCCCTATGCAGAATATTACAATGTCAAAACTTATTTATTTTAAAAGTGGGAGTTTGTACATTTTGACTCCCTTCACCTATTTATACTTACAGAATGGAAGTCTTCCAGTTGTATGGGGCTTCAAGACCCTCTTCAATTCTGACTTTACCTTCCCAGCTAAATGATCTATGAATTCTATTTGAGACACTTAGATATTTATTCTGACTTTAGACCATGCTTTTTTAAGAAAAATTGTTAGGAGTTCTAGAGAAGTGAGCTGAAGGCCTGACTTTAGGAATAATGATAAAAACTGTCCTTCTAAAGTAGACTGACATCAGATAATTATGACAAGGAAGCTGCAATCAGTTGAAAGGCTAGTATGTGAAAAAGTGCCTAATTGATATAGAAACATAAGATAAGTTCAATGGAATGTGGAAAAGAAACAAGTTTTGACTTAGCTTAAGATTGAGTGGTAATAAAAAAATAGTTGTACAAGTCTTTCCAGCTTGTTTTTGGTATCTAGAAGTGTGAGTTTTAAAGGGTACATTTTAAGATGGGAGATTAGAAGTGTACGTCTCCTGTGATGCCAAAAATTCAATAGAGTGTGAATGATTGATTATGCAGGAAAAATATGCTAAGGTTTGAGCTAGGAAAGGGAGAGCTAGTGAATGAACTAGCTGTGACTTTCTAAGATAAAAGGAAGGCACAGACATTGGTACATATATTTTATTATGAAAGGAAGATGACAGATTAGGTTTGTAGATACAGTGGTTGAAATTTTAAGAAATTCCAGTGAGATGGTTTCTATCAAATTATTATGCTCCTAAAATGTAGTAGATACCATGTTAAACCATTTTACATGTAACTAATTATTTCCTGGCAAAATATATATTAATATTTGTTTTATTCCATTCGGTATATATGAGGAAAAATTGTTTTCTTGTTAACTGCTGCTTTGATTTTTCCTAAATTTATTTTTTTTGGTAATTGCTCATGTCTACTGTCATTTTCTTACTACATTTTCATTGTGAAATATTCTTTAAGAGTTATGTAAATCTCTTAAAAAATAAAGATTCTTTGAACTTCATATCATAGAATGAAGTTGCTTTGAGACAGATTTCTCTTTTCAGAACAAGTCTATATCCCTTTTACCACACTTTGCCTATTCATTTAATTACCACATAGCAAACTTTATGCTTGATAATTTATTTATATTCTATATTTATTTTGACAAAATTATATGATTTATATTCAATTATTATTTGTATTTGTCCCCTCTCCTTCTTGTCTCCTTTCCTTTCCTTTCCTTTCCTTTCCTTTCCTTTCCTTTCCTTTCCTTTCCTTTCCTTTCCTTTCCTTTCCTTTCCTTTCCTTTCATGTTCCATTTTTCCTCCTTTTTATTTGTTTCTTCCTCTCTCTCTCTCTCTCTCTCTCTCTCTCTCTCTCTCTCTCTCTCTCGGGCAAATGAAAAAAGCTCCAACAAATGTTTGCTCTCTTAAGCTAAGGGCCAGGAAAATGACAGCCTTCTAAGACCAACCATTTAGACAATAACTATTTTACTCCAGCCAAACACTTCAGAAAAACACAGTGACTCTATCACCACCCATACCAGTAAAAGCTAAGTGGGGAGCTTAGAATTTTATGCTGGCCAGTCTGTAATGTGACACCCTAACCCCTGTTAGGGCAGTATCATATTATGAAATAGGAATCTGGGTCTTTCATACTTAACAAGAAGTAACAGCATTCCTCACTCACTCCCAGTCAGAAGAAACCACATGGGAAGTCTGGATATATACCCCAACATGGCAATTATAAGAAAGCCCTTTTTTTTCCCCACTGTGGTGGTGTCGTAAAAAGTCTGATGGAGAGTCAGGACTTTCCCCATTCCTAGAGATAATGAGATCACCCCTTATTGTGTTGATGGAGATCACTCTAAGGAGGCACTCCTATGGCTCATAGCCAGGGTGGTGTCAGCAGAGGCTTAATGGGTGAGCTGGGAATTCCACCCCTTCCTAGTAGTAAGGAGGAACCTCGAACTGCATCATGTGTTATGTGAGAGTGAGTAGAGACCTTGGACTCCTCCCCTGACCTGGTAGTAATGAAATCATGATCCCCCAAGTTCTGCTGCGTCAGTGTCAAAGGAAGCCCATTAAAACCAGTTTGAATAAAGTTGAGAGTCTCATGACATAAAACTCAAAATGTCCAGGTTTCAATAGAAAATAACTTGTCACATTAATTACCAAGAAAATATCAACATAAGTGAATAAAGACAATCAATAAATGCCAATAGCAAGATAACAGAAAGTTTAATATTATCTAACAAGGATTTTGAAAAGCTATCATGAGTGTTTCAATAAGGAATTATAAACATATAATTCTAAAACAATTTTTGAGACCACTATTAGACAATAATGATACAAAAAAGAAAAACAACACAAATATTATAAATATAAAAATAAAAATTCTTAACAAGATATAAGCAAATGGATATTAATAATGCATAAAAAAGAAGTGGATACCATGATCAAGTGCAATTTATTCTGAGGATGGAAGGCTAGTTTATTATTTGAAAATCATTTAAGATATTCCACATATTAATAGGCTAAAAAATTATATGATCCTATCAACTACTGCAGAAAAATAAAACATGACAAGGTTCAACACCGACTTATTCTAGGAATAGAGGGAACCATCCTCTACTTAATAATAAGCATCTACAAAAAATTTCAGCTAACATACTAAATAGTAAAAAACTGAAAGTCTTCCTTTTAGGACCAGAAACGAGGAAAAGACAATCCCTCAATAATCCTTTTTCAACATAATACTGGATTATTAGCCATTAAAATTAGACAAAAAAGAGAAATATGCATTAAAAAAGAAGACATCTCAGTTTTCAGGAGATAAAGTTGTCTATGTAGAAAATCCTAAGGAACCTACAAAAGAATTTGTAGAACTAATGAGTTCAGGGAAGTTGCAGGGTACATGATTAACATACAAAATTTAATTATTTTAGCAATAAAACTGTGGAAACAGGAATTTAAAAACAGCAATAATGCCATTTAGAGTGCTCATAAAATAAAAATATTTATGTGTAAACTTAATAAACATGTACAGGACTTATATGCCCCGAATTTCAAAATGTTAATAAAAATATAAATTAAAATGACACAATAAAAAATAGCAACAACAGCAAATGTCATTGTTAAAGTTGAGAAATTAGACTGATCATGTAGTGCTGATGGGAATGAAAAATGATAAACCCACTTGGGACAGCATTTGATTCTTTAGAACTAAAAGTAGAGATTCCCCTTGTCATTTAATGAACTGATACAGAGGAGGTTATTGCATTGGTTAGTTTGATCTCAATCAATATACAACTGAAGGAAAAAATCAAATTTGCTAATGATTCAGATTCTTTTAGCAGAGAAAGTTTGATTCATCTCATTAAGAACCTTGACCATCTGAGATGCCAGTTGAGGGAGAACATAAAATGGGGGATAAAAGATAACCATGATGAATACAGACTATAGCCTTGTGTCTAGTTACAGAAACAAGTACTATAGTAGCTATGGATATTTTCTTCCTTGCATATTTTTTAAATAAATATACATGTATATATGTGTATATGATATATATGTATGTATATTAGGTATTTTATGTTTCTCATTCCCTGTAATTTTAAATGTAGAAAGTTGTTTGTGGTTAACTTTACACTTTTGACTTTTTGTTACAAACTAGATGTGACTGATAGAGGAATTAACATTTCTGGAGATCTATCATGGACTCTTGGGACAATTTTTTTTTGCATGTGTAGACTAGTTGATTTCTGTTATTCAAAAGCATGCTATGATTTTCTTGTTCTTTCATAAAAGATTAGAAATGAGTAGAAATATTTATAATGATGCTAAGTATTCAAGAATTTGGACTGTTCTGGAAAACATCTTTCGCTTTTCATTTCCACACTTGCCCTTCTTTATGATCCTCTCTTCTACCATGTAGGGGTTCTGCAAACTATGTTTCCTAAGGATGCCCTTACCAGCTTAATTCCTGTTCAGTTCTGCCAATGGTAGCTAGGAAGAGAAGATATATGTCACTTTTTTTGATCTCTGTTTTCTCCTCTGGCAGAATAAGGATATAGCAATGACATTATTAACAGCAGTAGTAAAAATAGAAAAAGTGGTGTTAGTAGCAATGGTGAAAGCACTCTGGTGGCAGTTGAGGAAGCAACAGTATCTAGTGAATGTGGGCTCCTGCTTTTTTCATTAGGCACTGAAGTCACTACAAGAGCAGGCTTAATGGCACAGTGAGCAAGGGCACCGTCCTTTTCTTTCTTGCCAAGTATGTGGAAGCTTCTGCAGTAACTAATTCCCATATAACACTACCTAATTCCTTTGTGCTCCTCCAACCATTTAAAATTCTTTGTAAAACAAAAGACAAAACACAACTTTCAAACTCAATTCTCAATTTTAAACTTCCTTTGTCTGAAATAATTGGAGACACTTTTTTAAAAAAATAATTTGACTCTGACTTTAAATATACACTTGAGGAAGTCTCATATATGTGCAGCCAAATGTAGGCATGAGAGTGTTCATAGCAGCATTGTTAATATTAGTAAAGACCTGGAAATAGTTCAAATGCCTATCAACAGACATTTAATATAAAACAGTGGACTTTATTCAGTTATAAAAATAAATGAATGCATTTACATGCAGCAATATGAACAAATCTCAGCAGTGTTTTTCTAACACTCATTAAATGTAATTCACATATAAAAATCAGTTTTAAAGTATATGCATTGGTATTTTAGTATATTCTTAGAGTTGTACAATCATCACCATCTAATTTTAGAACATTTTCATCACCACCAAAAGAAACCCAATATTCTTTAGTAGTTGCTCCTTATTTTTAACTGGAGATTTTTTATAAATTGAATCATATAATACATTTTTTTGTGTTTGTTTTTGATTGGCTTCTTTCACTTGGCAGAATGTCAAGATTCATCTATATTGTAGCATGTATCTGCACATCATTCCTTTTAGTGCTAAGGAATATTTTATTCTACTAATATGTCACCTTTTGTTTATCCATTCACACTTATGTATAATTTTAAATGTGGACATATGCTTTAATTCTGGAGGACATATACCTATTAGTGAAAATGCTGAGTCATATGGTAACTCTATGCTTAATAATTTCAAGAACTGACAAAATTTTTCTCAAAATCTACACCATTTTACAATCTCTCCAGCAATGTTTAAGTTCCAATTTCTCTATATCCTTATCAAGCTTTGGTTGCTTTTTTTATGTTAGTGATCCTAGTGATTTTGCAATGGTATCTCATCAATATTTTGTTTGTATTACAATAATGATTAATAATGTTAAGCACCTTTTCATGTGTTCATTGGTTATTTGTAGATTATATTTGGAGAAATATCTGTTGATATTTGCTCATTTTTTATTAGGGCCATTTAACTTTTTATTAATTTATAAGTGTTATTTATGTATTTTATATACAAATCCCATAAGATGTATGGTTAACAAATATTTGTTTCCCATTATGTGGACTATTTTTTCGCTTTCTTTGTGATGTCTTTTCAAGTATAAAGGTGCTTTCTTTTGATGAAGTCCAATACATGTTTTTCTTTTTTTTTAATCACTAATGCCTTTGGTGTATTATCTTTTAAAATTATTAATTTAAAGTAGATTAGGTCTCTGTTTTCTTTAATAGTTTTACAATGATACCTCTTAGGTCTGTGATTTATATTGAGTTAATTTTGTGTCTGAGGTGAGGTAGAGATCCAACTTCATTCTTTTTCATCCGCATATTAAATTCTCCAAGCATCATTTGTTGAAAAGCTATTCTTTCTTTCATTTAACTGAACAATTACAATTTTTAAGACACGTACTCAATATATTATTAACTGACGTCACCATGCTGTACATTAGTTTACCAGAAGTTGTTCATCTTATAACTGAGTATAGTAATTCCACTTTTTTATTTTTTGAGAAATCTCTATAGTTTTGCAGAGTGGCTGTACCAATTTACATTCCCATCATCAATGAATAAAGGTTCCTTTTTCTTCAAATCCTCATTAACATTTGTTATCTTGACTTTCTGATAATAGCCTGCCTAACAGGTATGAGGTGATAAGTCATTGTGGTTTTGATTTGCATGTTTCTGATGATTAGTGTTCAGCATCTTTTTTATATAGCAGTTGGTCCTTTGTCCTCTTTGGGAAAATATTCATTTATGTCCTTTGCTCATGTTTTAATCAGCTTTTTTTTCTTTTGAATTGAATGAGTTTTTTTCATATATTTTAGATATTAATGCCTTTCAGATATTTGATTTGAAATATTTTCTCTCATTCATGTTACTTTTAAAATTTTTAATTGTTTCTATTTCTGTGTAGAAACTTTTTAATTTGATGTACTCACACTTGTTTATTGTTAAATCCCCCCAAAAAATCATTGTCAGACTATCAATAAATGTTCTTTTAGGAGTTTTATAGCTTTTGGTATTGTGCTTAACTCTTTAATCACCATTTAATTTATTTTTGTGTGTGGTGTGATATAGGGTCCATTTTCTTTCTTTTGTTTTTACATGTGGATATTCATTTTTTTTTTTTTAGGATCATTTATTGAAGAGACTGTCCTTTCTCCATTGTGCTTCCTTGATGTCTTTGTCAAAGGTTAGTTGACCATATATGCATGGTTTTCATTTTCAGGCAATCTATTTTGTTCCATTCAGTTATGTGTCTGTTTTTCTGTCAGCACTATGCTGTTTTGATTACTATGCCTTTGTAGCATAATTTGAAATCAAGAAATATGACTCTTTTACTTTTGTTTTTCTTGCTCACTTAGCTACCTGGGTCTTTTGCAGTTCCACCTAAATTTTAGCATTTTATTTTTTATTTCTGAAAAATGTCTTTGAAATGGTGATAGGAATTGAGTCTGTATCTTGCTTTGGGTAGTATTAGCATTTAACAATATTAATTTTCAAATTCAAAATCATGAGATATCTTTCCATTAATTTCTGTCCTCTTCAAGTTTTTTTTTCTGTCAGTGTTTTATAACTTTCCATGCACAGATATTTCATCTCCTTAGTTAAATTTTACTTTTTAATGCTATCATAAATGAAATCATTGACAACTTTTTAGATAGTTCACTGATGGTTTATGAAAACATAATTAATTTTTATATGCTGATATTGTATCCTGCAATTTCACAAAATTTATTAATTTTAAAGCTTTTTTTTTAAGTGGCATCTTTAGGGTTTTCTATAAAAGATCATATCATCTGCAAAAGACAATTTCACTTTTTCTTTTCTGATTTAGATGATTTTTATTTCCTTTTCTTGCTTAATTGATCTACCTAGACTTCCATTATTATGTTAAATAGAAGTGGTAAGAGTGGGCACTTTTGCCTTGTTCCTGAATTTAGAGGAATAGCTTTCAGCTTTTCACCATCAAATATGATGTTAGCAATGAGTTGGTCTTATGGGGACTTTATTTGTGGAGGTATATTACCTCTATACCTAATTTGTTGAGATTTATTTTTCTTTTCTTTTTTTTTTTTTTTTATGAAAAGATACTGGTGTTGTCAAATGCTTTTTCTGAATTTACTAAGATGATCACATGTCATTCTGTTAATGTGGCTCATCACAGTTATTGATTTTGTGTCTGTTAAACTATTCTTGCATCCCAGGGATAACTTCCACTTGATCATGGTACATAATTCTTTTAGTGTGCCGTGAAATTTGGTTTGCTAGTATTTTGGTAACAATTTTTACATCTGTGTCTATGAGATATATTGGCTTATAGATTTCTTGTAAATATCTTTGTCTAGTATTGATATTGGGGAAATGCTGATTCTATAAAATCAGTTGGAAAGTTTTCCTTCTGCTTCTATCTTCTGAAAGAGATTGTAAATATAATTACTTCCTTAAATATTTGGAATAATTCACCAGTGAAGCTCTCTAGGACTAGTGCTTTATGTTTTGAAAGGTTATTAATTATTGATTCAATTTCTTTAATATGTATAGGTCTATTCAGTTTGTCTATTTCTTCTGGTGTGAGTTTGGCAGATTGTGTTTTTCGAGGAATCAGTCCATTTTATCTAGGCTATTAAATTTATAAGCATAAAGTTGTTCATATTATTCTTTGATTATCCTTTAATGTCCACAGGGTCTTTATCTCTCTATCTCTCTGTCTGTGTCTGTCTGTCTCTCTCTCTCTCCTTAGTTAGCCTGGCTAGACATTACCAATTTTACTGATATTTTTAAAGAATCAGCTTTTGGATATGTTGATTATCTCTACAGATTTCCTGTTTTCAATTTCACTGATTTCTGTTCTGATTTATATTATTCTTTTCATCTGCGTATTTTGGATTTAATTTGTTCTTTTATTTTCCAGTACCCTAAGATGGAAGCTTAGATAATTAATTTTAGCTCTTTCTTCTTTTCTACTATACACATTCAGTGTTATAAATTTTCCTCTAAACATGACTTTTACTGCACCCACAAAAGTTTAACATACTGTATCTTCACTTATTTTAAAACATATATTTTTAATTTCTCTGGAGTTTTCTTCT
Source organism: Cynopterus sphinx (assembly GCA_030015415.1). NCBI lineage: Eukaryota > Metazoa > Chordata > Mammalia > Chiroptera > Pteropodidae > Cynopterus > Cynopterus sphinx. Next base: position 95,021,897 of record CM057381.1, read on the forward strand.
TTGATCCATATACAGAAGTATGCTGTTTAATCTCTAATTACTTGGGGTTTTCCCAGCTGCAATTTTTTTTATATGAATTTCTACTTTAAGTTCATTGTGGGCTGAGAGCAGACATTGCATGATTCTATTATAAAATTTTTAAAAATTTAATTAAAAAATTCAAATTATAGTTGACATTCAATATTATTTTATATTAGTTTTGGATGTATAACATAATAGTTAGACATTTATGTAATTGACAAATTGATTCTCCTATTAGTCTAGTACCCACCTGACATTATATATAATTATTACTATATTTTCTATGTTATACTCTACATCCCTGTGACTATTTTGTAACTGTCAATTTGTACTTTTTAATCTCATCATCTTTATTATCCAGCCCCTCAAGTACCCTCCCATCTGGCAGCAATCAATTTGTTCTCTGTATCTGAGTCTGTTCATGTTTTATTTGTTTGTTTGTTTGTTCTTTAAATCCCACATGTAAGTGAGATCCTATGGTATTTATCTTTCTCTGTTTGACTTATTTCATGTTGCATAATACTTTCTAGGTGCATCCACATTCTCACAAATGGTAAGACATTCTTTTTTTATGGCTGAGTAATAGTCTATTGTATGTATGTACCACTTCTTTATCCAATAGTTTACTGATAGACATTTAGATTGCTTCAATATTTTAGCTATTGTAAATAATGCAACAATAAACATAAAGATGCATAAATCTTTTCATGTTAGCATTTTGGATATCTTAAAATAAATACCCAGAAGTGGAATTGCTGTGTCATTAGGTAGTTCTAATTTTAATTTTTTGAGGAACACTCTTACTTTAAAAATTATAATTTTAATTTTTTCCTACTGGCAGCACCAATTTACAATCCCACCAATAGTTCAGGAGGGTTGACTTTTCTCCACATTCTTACAAACACTTTTTTGTTGATTTATTAATGGTAGTCATTCTGACAGGTGTGAGGTGGTAGCTCACTGGGGTTTTAAATTTTATTTCTTTGTTAATTAATGATGTTGAGCATCTTTCATATGTCTATTGGCCACCTGTATGTCCTCTTTAGAAAAAAATGTCTATTCAAGTCTTCTGTCCACTTTTTAAATTAATTAATGAACTAATTAATTAATTAATGTTTTGGTGTTGAGTTGTATGAGTTCTTTATAAAGTTTAAATAATAACCCTTTAATGAATGTATCATTGGCAAATATCCTAATCCATTCAGTAGGTTGTCTTTTCTTTTTGCTGATAATTTCCTGTGCTGTGCAAAACATTTTTAGTTTGATGGAGTCACATTTGTTTATTTTTATATTTTGTTTTCCTTGCCCAAGGAGATATATCAGAAAAAAACATTACTAAGAGCAATGTCAGAGAGTTTACTGCCTATGTTACCTTCTAGAAGTTTTATGTTTTCACATCTTACACTTAAATTCTTAATATATTTTGAGTTAATTTGATTTAATAATATATGGTGTAAGAAGATGGTCTAATTTTATTCTTTTGCATGTATATGTTCAGTTTTTCTAACACTACTTTTTAAATAGATTGTCTATATCCTGTTGTTATTCTTACCTCCTTTTTCATGGATTAGTTAAGCATGTGGACATGGGTTTATTTCTGGGCTCTTTATTTTCTTCCATTGGTTTCTGTGTCTGTTTTTATCTCAGTTTTGATTACTATAGTATTGTAGTATAGGTTGAGATCGGTAGCATGATATCTCCAATTTTATTCTTAAGATTTCTGTGGCTAATCGGGGTCTTTTTTGGTTCCATATAAATTTTAGTTTTGTTCTAGTTCTGCAAAAATTATAATTAGTATTTTCATAGGGACTTTATTAAAAGTATAGATTTGCATTGAATATTTTTGATATTTTGAAATGTTAATTTTTCTTATTCCTGAGCATGACATATGTTTCCATTTTTTTGCATCCTCTTCAAATTTTTTTTTTCCAATGTCTTATAATTTTTCAAGTACAGGTCTTTTACCCCTTCGTTAAATTTATTCCTAGGTGGGTTTATTTTTTTTTTAATTTTTTCTTCCTGATAGTTTGTTGTTGGTGTATAAAAATCCAATCTATTTCTAAATATTAATTTTGTATCCTGCTACTTTTACTGAATTCATTTATTAGTTCAAATAGTTTTTTGGTGGAATTTTTGGTATTATCTATATACAGTATCATGTAATTTGTAAATAGTAACAGTTTTACTTTTTCTTTCCAATATAGATATATTTTTTTATTTTTTTCTCTGATTGCTATGGCTAGGCTTCCCATTCTATGTTGAGTAAAAGTGGTAAAAGTGGACATCCATATTTTTTTCCTGATCTTAAGAAAAACACTTTTAGCTTTTCACTTTGAGTATGATGTTAACTGAGAGTTTGTCGTATCTGTCTTTTATTATGTTGTGGTATGTTTCCTTTATTCCCACAGCACTGAGAGTTTTTATCATAAATAGATGCTGGATTTTGTCAAATGCTTTTTCTGCATTCTTTGATATGGTCATATGATTTTATTTTTCAATTTGTTAGTGTGATGTATCACATTAATGAAATTGCAGATATTGAACAAAACTTGTATCCCAGGAATACATTCCAGTTGATAATGGCATATGATCTTTTTATAATGTATTGCTGAATTTAGTTTGCTAATATTTTGAGAATTTTTACATCTATGTTCATCAAAAATATCGGCCTTTTTTATTTTTTTATTTTTTGTTTTTTTAGTAATGTCTTTTTTTTGGGAACCAGAGTAATGATGAACTTGTAAATTAAGCTTGGGAGCCATTTCTCCTCTTAAATTTTTTGAAATAGTTTGAGAAGTATAGGTGTTAATTCTTATTTAAATGTTTGGTAAAATTCACTTGTGAAGCAGCCATGGTCTAGGACTTTTTTTGTTGTGTATGTTTAGATTGCTAATTTGATTTTCTTAATCGTAATCGGTCAATTCAGATGTTCTGTTTCTTCTTGACTCAGTCTATGGAGATTGTATGATTCTAGGAATATATCCATTTCTTCCAGATTCTCCAGTTTGTTGGCATATGATTGTTTATAGTATTTACTTATAATCCTTTGTGTTTCTGTGGTGTCACTGTCCCTTCTCTTTCATTCTGATTTATTTGAGTTTTCTCTCTCTTTTTTAATCCCATCAAAAATTTATCTTTTCAAAAAATTTTATCTTTCAAAAAATTAGCTCTTGGTTTTATTGATCTTTTGTATTATTTTTTAGATTCTAATGTTTTTTTATTTTTTAGACTTTATGTTTCCACCCTGATCTTTACTATTTCCTTTCTTCTACTCACTTTGAGCTTTGTTGTTGATGGTAGTGTTTTAGTTCCTTTAGGTGTAAGTTTAGGTTGTTTCTTTGAGACTTTTCTTGTTTTCTTAGTGTAGACCTGTATTACTATGAATTTCTCTCTTAGCTTTGGCTTGTCCCATAGATTTTATATTTTTGTTTTAATTTTCATTTGTCTCAAGTATTTTTTTATTTCTTCCTTGATCTTACTATTAATCTGTTCACTGTTTAGCAATATATTATTCAGCCTCAATGTGTTTGTATGTTTTTTAGTTTTCTTCTTGTAATTGATTTCTAGGTTTATACCACTGTGGTTGGAGATGTTTGATATGATTTCAATCTTCTTAAATACATTGAGACTCGTTTTGTAGCCTAACAAGTACTCACCCTTTTTTTTGTTTTTTGATTTGTGTTATCATGGTATGTTTTTCTCCATTCATTTACTTTTATTCTATATGTATCTTTACATGTAAAAGTGGATTGCTTCTAGACAGCATATTGTTAGATTTTTGTTTTGGGATGTACTTGATTTTAATTGGTGCATTTAGACCACTGACATTTAAAGTTAATAATGTTGGGTTAATATCTAGTGTATTTGTTACACTTCAATTTGTTGCACTTATTTCTCTTTCTTATTCTTATCTTCCACTTGTTTTTATCTTTCATGGATAAACAAAAGTTAATTAAATAACACACATTAATTTTTTTCTCATTATTCTTAGCATATTAGTTATACTTTTTCTCTAGTGGCTGCCCTAGAATTTTCAGTAAACATTTATAATTAATTTAAGTTCACTTTTAAATAACACTATAAGGTTTCACAAATATTTCAAGCACCTTACAATAAGAAAATAATTCTAATTCCTCTCTCTGTACACTGTAATGTTTCTGACATTAATTTCACTTATACATATGAATGAATAAGTAGATTAAAAATTTTGACATGTATTATTTTTCTTCTTTCTAAAGATTTTTTTTTAACATTTGCAAGGCAGATTTACAAGCAAAACTATCCTCAAATATTTTTGTTTAAGAAAGTTTTTATTTCTTTACTTTTAAAGTATAATTTTCAAAATACAGACTTGTAGGGTTTTTTATTTTTCCTTTTGACACTTTACATATTTTACTCCAATTACTTCTTGCTTAGATATTTTTCTGAGAATTCAGATGTAATTCTGATTTTTGCTTCACTATAGAGAAATTGCTTTTTAAAATTTTTGTCCTCTCTGACTTATTTCATGAGTTTTTTTTTTTAATTTTATTTATTTATTGATATTATGGTGACATTGGTTGACAAAATCCAGTAAGTTTCAAGTGCACAATTTAATAGTAAATCATATATATATTGCATTGTGTGTTTACTGCCCATAGTTACAGGATTTTTATTTTTATGTCTGACTTTCTAAGAAGTTTGGAAATGATATGAGAATGTATAATGTCTTGTTTTGTTTAATTTTTAAATTTATTCTGCTGGTGGTACCTGAGGTTCTTGGATTTGTGGCTTGGTTTATAACATTAGTTTAAGAAATTTTTTAGTTATTATTGTTTCAAATATTTCTTCTGTTACTTTCTTCTGTTTCTGATATTCACATGCTGCATGTTACACTTTTTGTAGTTGTCTCATAGCTCTTGTATATTCTGTTTTTTTTTCAGTTTTGTTTTTTCAGTTTTGTAGCCTTGATTATTATTATTGTTATATTATTATTAATTATTATTATTATTATTAAGATATCCTTAAGCTTGAAGACTTTTTCCTCAGCAATGTCAAGTCTATTAATTAGCCCATCAAAAGCATTCTTCTTTCCTATTAAAATGTTTTTAATCTCTACCTTTTCATTGTTGTTCTAAGAGTCTTCATCTTTTGCTTTTGTCAATCTGTTTTTCTATACTGTCTGCTTTATCCATTAGAGACTTTAGTGTGTTAATTATAATTTAAAATAATATCTGAGTCTAGTTCTAATTCTTGCTTTGTCTCTTTAAACTGTGTCATCTTATCTTTATACAGTATTCCCTTTAAGTAATTTTTTGTGATAACCAGACATGGCGTTATACATAGGCTTTAGTAACATGGTAAGGTATGGGAGGAGGACAACCATTCTATAGTTATAATGATAAGATCTCAGTCTTTTAGTGAGTCTATATGGGCTGTGAACATGACATGTTTTTTGTTTCACTCATCTCCTCCACTCAATCGAGACAGTGGGAGCTTGTGTGGATATTTCCTTCCCTTCAGGTCAGTCAGGCTCTGATGAAATCCCAATAGATTATGCCTGAGGTCAGATTTTGTTAAGAAACAGAATGCTCCAGTGTATTTTAAAATAGTTCCTTTTCCTCTTCCCCTGCTGAAGGGATAAGGAATTTTTTTTTTTTTTTTCTGATATTTACTGTGAGGACATGCTAGAGCTCCAGGGGTAAAACTCACTAAAGTATGGTGGCTTCCTAATGACTGAGTTACCCTGAAGTTTTTATCTCTTAGACTTGTTTTTGACTGAATCTCCAGCAATTTATCAATTACAATATAGGTTTCTTAACCCTAGCACTGATACACAAGGAGGTTCCAGCTAGAGGGTTTCTATTCTGGAAATGTATGATTCTCTGTATTTACTTATTGGCCTCTCCAGTTTTGTGGGTAATGATTTGTCTTGTTACTTCACTTCTCTGATTTATCTAAGAAGAGTTGTTGATTTTTTTTATTTAGCTTTATACTTATCATTTGAATGGAGTGGTTACTTTTAAGCTTCTTTTATGCCAAATTACAAAGTGGAAGTCCTCTAAAGACCTCTTATGTAGCAGAGTTATTTTAAGTTCTTATGCCAGCCCTTTCATTGTCCCAACTAATATTGTTAGTGTAGGCCTCTGTGATGGCAAACAATTGCTGCTGATGTCTTTGGCAGATGTCCTAAAGATGGAGTATTTTTTACTGAAAGGGCTCTGAATCAAAAAAAAATAAATACATATTTGGTGAATGAACTGCCAGAGGTATCATAAAGAAAACTCTGTGGGTATAGGATTTGGGGGCACTCTAAACCCAGTTTCCCCTTTTAGTATCTGTTAGGCTGCTTTTCTACATAGCTACAATGATTTGAAGGTTTTTTCAAGGTTACTAAAGAGCTAGGGATGGAAATAGGACAAGTTAAAATGACATGAAGTTCACTGATTTTTACCAAGATCTAACCCCCCTCTTTTTTTTAATAAACACTTTTTGAATTATTGCAAACCTTTTTGTTTAACTTCCAGAATTATGAAAATATTGATTTTTGAAAGAAATCTGGTGGATTTTTCTTGCTTTTATGGAGGAGCAGATTTTCAGAAGTTCTTATATTCATAATTTGTTATTACAGTGTGCTTCTCAGAGGGAATATGTATTTAAGTTACCAAAGTTAAGTTATACAAAAGAATAAATAGTGTATTGTTCATTTTGTAAAATCAAAAATAACTAATATTACAAAAATATTGGAATATACAAAAGAAATGCATAAAACAACAAAAATGAAACTTGGGATGATGATTTTCTTGGGTAGGGAAGGTAACTAGAGAGGATGATGGTCATGTTTAAATGAGAGTGTATCATAAAAATATATATATTAACTTCCCAGAGCTTGAATTGTGAATAAATGGATAAATAAATACTTTATTAGATTATGACAATTTAAAAATTAACAAATAAAACAAATTAAAAAAATAATGAAAGACTTGTTTTCCTAGATTTAGAGCCTACATATATATTACCCATAACATCATGTATTATACATACTTTTGCATATTTTTCATACACTTATATGTTATTCATACACTCACATGGATAGAAACAGTTAATATTTTAAAGAAGTTTTTGGTTTTCTTTTTTTTTTTTTTTTGAGAAACCTTATTCATCCTTTGAATGTTGCTACTCAATTTAACCTAGATTTTTATTCTTACCTTTTTTAGGTTATATGCACTATTTAGGCAGTTATGCTGTTGGAAAGGTAGCCAACTAAGCAATAAAAATGTAGCATTGCTTTAATAAATCTAAAATCTGATTCTAAAAGTAGTTAATCTACATGAGTCATTCTCCTCTGCTCAAAATATACTGGATCATAACCATAGCATTGCCTCAGATATTTGTTTTTGAATTTGCTAAATCTAACCACTTATGGTACTTCATTTATGAATTTAGCTTGGGAATTTATTATAACATAATAATTTTAGAATGATCTAATAGAGTAGAAGACAGTTAAGTCCCCTAACACCATTCACCAATATTTCTTTATTCTCTATTTGTCATCATTTCTGACCCCTTTCTTCTATATCTAGTTGACATTGAGCTAAAAGCTTATAGAGCACTTATTGGGGATAAATGAATAAATAAATAGTCTTTAAAACTTATATAATGTATTAGAGTTTTTTAAAAAGAAGATTTGAAGGTTTAAAAAAAAGATGTTTACAAAAGAAAAAATATTAGTCTCTATAAATATTCCCAGGTTAGAGTCATTTGATCCAAGGAATCGATAGGAATTTATACTTTTTTACTTGCACATGATAAATGTTCATATTAACAATATAATGTATATGGTCCAACAAGAATAGGAGTAAAAGAGTACTAACAAACTAAAAAGCTTAGAAAACACTGCAAGAACCAAGTGCTGTTATTTCTTTTAATTTTGCACCTTATTAATGTCTCAGATGGAGATATGCTGAATGTGCAGAAGCTGTAGTTCTTTATTATTAAATTCTTCACTTCAAGTCAGTTCTTTATTGTCCTCAGGGCATATGTGTACATGTGTGCATATGTGTGTCGGGGGGGGGAAGAGAGAGCATGTGAGGGAGAGAGAGTGATATTTAACATAGTTATATCATCTTTATATATATATATGTATATAGATAGATAGATATAGATATAGATATAGATATAGATAGATATAGATATAGATATGCACAAAGTTTATAATACTGTAATTTATTTGAGCCACTATAAAAAGAACAAAACTTCTAGATATAATTTACTGAGCGTTTGATGATTTTGTTTGTGATGTGTTTTATTTAGTATACAAATAACTATGTTCCAAGATATTTCATACTTAAAATGTCTGCCATTAAAATTCTTATGATATGTTGGAAAGTAAAAAAAGAGAATCCAGGATATACAAAGAAATAATTTATTCTAGTTTCAGCTTTAGCACAGAATATTTTGAATTATGAGAAAGTCATTTAGATTTTCTCATTCTTAGATTCATTAACAAATATTGATTCTATAATCATGATTATTCCTTCTGTGTTTTCTTCTCAACTCCTTATTTATCACAATTTTTCAAAGTTTTATGTGGGTTAGTAATGATCTATTTACTTTCTGCCTCATTAAGAAGAATATGAATTTCTGCAGAGCACAGTCTTTAATTTATTTATCTTTCTGTCACACAAATTAGTGCATTCTAAGGTCATTTGCAGCTTTGAAACTACATGAAAATGTATTTATATGCTTTGAAATTTTTTCTTAATGATTTAAGTGCATAATTTACACTTTTATAAATATTTAGCAATTTTAATCTATTTATTATCTATCATCTATCTATATTAACATCACAGAGTTAGAGCATATACCCCTTGAGATTAAGATACACTATCTAAAAAGGCTTTGCTAATATTTGTAGACTTATGCAAAGCTATCTTCTTTTACATAAAATTATTGTAGTGCGCATGTGTCTTTTGTTGGCTTTTCTCTTGAGAATGTTAGTCATGTACACACTTAAACCTCAGCCAGTAAAAATAAATAACTTAATATTTAGCTAAAAGCTTAAGTTATTAACATGGAGAGCACTGAAAAAAAAAAAATATATATATATATATATATACACAGTTGTAATTGCAAAATGTAAGAGATATGGCCAATTGAAAATTTATAATATGTTGCATTAAAATTCATTACTTTGCTAAGCAAGCTATATGACTTTACACTTTGAAGGTTTCACTTCTCTCTCATAAACTATACTGTACAATGTCTTTTTTTTTTCTTTCTGTCTCTATTAGAGTCTTACTGTATCTTGACTAATTCCTTTAGTATAATTAAATTTGAATGGTGGGCTATATTGGTTTGAAATTTAGACACCACATGCAGTTCTCTGCATGGCATGTCAGTGAGCAAGTGTGGTGAAGAAGGTAGCCACACTGAAGGGCATTCAACACAGGATGGGATAGCCAGAGCTGAATAAGAAGGCTCTCCTCTTGGAAATACAGCCCAGGGAAGGATATTAGACCTCAAGCAGATCAATGGGAGACATCTGGCATATGATGTCAAAGTCCAAGAGGACTGAAGTGTCTACAGGAGGTGAGAACAGCATGTGATGTTAGAGCCTAAGCAGGGAGAGAAGGATGTCTGCATGGGAGGGCTGTCTGCTATTGGACACTGAAGATTAAGCTGGATGAGAAGAGTGTCCATATAAGTGTCAGGGTTGTGACAGTGGCCTCTCAAGAAAAAGAAAGTGTTCAATAGGGATGAAATATTTTTTATAAGCAAATTGAGCAAATAAGTAAATAATGAGAAATAATAGGTGCCAATTTTTTTATTGTCAAAAGAAAGGAGCTATAAATGTAGAAAGGGATAAAATTAGTATATGAACAAATAAATGGCTTTCAACAAATATGAAATTAAATATAGGTGTACATATAATTATTTATATAAATAAAATATATACATATATATACTTTGTGTGTGTGTATGTGTGTGTGTGTGTGTGTGTGTGTGTGTGTGTGTGTGCGCGCGCGCGCGCAGATCTGCTTGGCAACTGGGACACCCCACTGCAATAACCACATCTAGAAAATAGATTATTGTCTAAATATTTCTTTACTAAAATAAATCAGCACTAGGTGGAAAAATGGCTGATTCCCAGGCCTGGACAGTACAATACAAGATGAGCCTGGAATATCACGTTGTGCCAGAAAATAGAGAATTTCTCAAAGATTGATGGTGATATATTAAAATAATAATAAATGCTGCTGGGCAAATCTATAACAATTTGAGCATCAAAATAAATATTGACAGTATCAGGTTATCATGAAATAAGATGGGAATAAGTAAAACTATAAGTCTGTACTGAAATTAATAAATTAATTAATGGAAAGTTTGCTAACTATATCAATTTTTTATGCTGTATAGCAAATTACCACAAATGTAGCAGCTTTTAAACATGAACTTATTATTCCATAGTTTTAGGAGTTGGGCACACTGTAACTGGGTTCTCCATGAGGCTGCAATCAGAGTTGGCCAGGGCTGCATCCTCATCTAGAGTCTCGAATGGGAAAATTCTATTTTCATACTCATTCAGATTGGTGGAAGAATTTATATCCTGGTGGCTGTCAACTTGTATTGGCATAGTGTTCCTTGAGGCCAGCCATAGAAAGCATGATTCTAGAATGAGTCAGTTAGCAAGACAAAGTCTTACATTAACAAAACATGATCATGGGAATAACATCCATCACCCTTCTCATAGTCCATTGGTTAGAAGCAAGTTACAGTTTCTGCCTAGAGGAGATTGTTAAAGGGCATGAATACCAGAAGGATAGAATCACTAGAGATCACCTTACCATGTGTTTGCTGTAGTGAGGAACAGAATATTTACATAGCTCAAAGTATCATCCCCCGAATGACTTAATTTTAAGGGAAAAAAAAAAAGAATGTTACAGTGGAAGAAGCCTGGTACCCACTCTTCGATCAAGTGATCAAAATGAATCTAAACTGTAATGAAGTAAACTAAAGTGTGTGGCATTCTATAGAATACAATAAAAAAAAAAAAAAACATTGCATCAGTTCTATACATATATATTTTTTTCTGCCAAAGATGTTTAATCTGAGGAAGCACGGGGAAGCATCATACAACCCCAAACTGAAGTTCTATAAGATAGCTAGCCTATAATCTTTAAAACTGTCAAGTATATAAAAGTAAAGGTAATTGTTCCAAACTGAAAGTGACTAAAGAAACTAAATGAAACATAATTCTGAGCTGAAACTTAAGGCTATGGAGGACATTAGTCTAAGAGGCAAAACTTGGAAGGGTCTTAAAATTATGCTGAAGAATTGTATAATTGTGAATTTATTGGTTTAGATAGTGTTATTATGGCTATCTTAGGAAATGTCCTTGTTGAACACACACACTAATGTTTTGAAGAATTATCAGAAATAATGTAACATGTGGTTGGCAACTTACTCTCAAATTGTTTAGAAAATAATTATTTGACATTATATTTGGAACTTTTCCTTTGCAGCTTTTACTTTGGGGATATTTGAAAGTAAACAAACAAACAAAGAAAAAACCTCTAGGTCACTTTGACTGCCTACAACAGCTTTCCTATAGTGTGTCCTTCAGGATGTTAATTCCCATAATATTTAAAATACTTTAAACCAAATACATTTGAGAGACATTGGTTAAATAAAGTTAAACAAGTTAAGCAGAAATTTTTAGAGTCCTATTCATAATAATGTTTCTAGTCTCAAAGAGAGTAAAACATTATCTGGTGATTTTTAACTTTGCTATTGTTTTTTCCTCCCCTTGAGAATTTCATGGAACTGGATCTACAGAAAACACACTTGGGTAGTTGGTAATGTATAAAATAAATTAAATGTTCCTTAGGCAATTACAGAAAGTTATTGTACTCTTTCAATCTCAATCATATTACCCCATTGATTAAATAATTATGATTATTTAATAAAATAAAATGTTTAGCAATAGCAACCTGTATTAACTCTTTTCATTTTTAATTTTTGATATTTTATTTTTTGTGATAATAAATCTTTGTATACAAAAATAATATTCATTAGAAATTCCACCCACCAAAGACCATTATTATTACATTTTGATATCTTTCTTTTCATTATTCCCTTTCACTCTCCCAAGTACACATATTTATCTTATATATTTTATCATTAATTTTGTATTGTATATGCTACACTATAGCAATATTTTACTTGACATCTTTATTAAGCATAATACTTAATTATTAAGCATATCTTAAATGTTATTATAACATTGGCAAAATGAAATGGATATTCTATAATTTCCCAATTCAGATAATATAGGAAATTGAAGTTGTTTTTAGAGTTTTTGTTTTTTTTTAATTATAAACAAGAGAATTTCCAACCAAAACTTTCATGTACATCTTTGATTATTTTGGGGGAAGATAATGTAGAAATAAATCTCCCCCCAAAAAACTGTACGAATCCTTTCATGGATTTAGATACTCAATGCCAAAATGAAAACAAGAAAAAGGCTACAATACAATTTTTTTAACAGTGACTTTGTTTTCATTAGAAGAGTTTTGAGTTTACAACAGAAATGAAGATAACTTAGTTTCCATATATGATTGCCCATCCCCACAGACATAGCCTCCCAACCATCAAATTTCCACCAAAGAAGTACATTTGTTATAATAAATGAACCCACATTGATAGATTATCTTCCAAACTTCATAGTTTCTATCAGGGTTTATACCTGGTGTACTTCCTATGAGTTTTGACAAATTTGTAAATGGCATATATTCACTATTATACTATCATATATTTTCACTGCCTTAAAAATTCATCCTATGTTTTGTACCATCTCTCCCTCCCCACAATCCTCTGTTAATTATTGATTTTTTTCACTGTCTTTACAATTTGGACTTTTTTTGGAAAGCCACAGTTAGAAATAACTTTTTATTTAGGTGCATCAAAATTTTATAAGCAAGCTTATTTTCCCTACATGCTTACCAATCCTGTGCTACTGTAAAAATTATTGGCCAATTTTGTCAGCATATGCTTTTATTTTCTTGTTTAACTTCACCTTCATTCTTATTATCTGTTTCTGGATAGTCGAGCAAACACTTGGTTTCCTGCAAACTACTAGTCAATTTTGAATAAAATACAATTTTTTATCATGATCTGTGTAGTTTCCTTAGACCTTACCCCACCCAATTCTTTATTCTTATATCACTCTCCTTTATTTCCGTAATCTCCAGCACCATTGACCTCTTTTCTTACTACTAATGCACAAATACTTTCTGAAAACCAACCATGTATTAAGCATTTTTCTACACATTAGGAATACAGCAGTAAATAAAACAGAGTGGCTGCATCATGGCCTTACTTTCTATTCCTAAACTAGCCAAGGACATTGCTACTTCAGAGCCTTAATAATTTTTCTTTAACTAAAATGCTTTCTTTACTCTTTTATGTTCTTAAGATATCAACTCAGATGCAATGTTCAAAGATCTGTCTCAGAAATATACACCTGACGATACTTCCTAAAAAAATAATCTCTCACTAGAATTACTTTTTATCTAGTTGTCTATGAGTTTCTTTCTTAGCATTTCTTACATTTGTTTACTTGTGTACCCAGAAATAATTAAGAAATTACAATTTACTCTTGGGTATTAAAATTCACGGTTCAATATAATAGCAAGATGGCAGTACAGGTAGATGCTATGCTTGTTTCTTCTTATAACCACATCAAAATAACAACTAAACTACAGAACAACCATCACTGGGTGTCGCCTTATGTCTAGCAGAACAGAAGTTCTATAACTAAGATCATACAAAAGAAGTCAAGTTGAGACTGATAGGAGGGGCAGAGACACAGAACAAACCCAACTGTGGAAGTTAAAAATCGGAGGGATATCTTGGCTGCAAAGGTTCCCCGAGAAGAGCTAGATGTTTCAGGCCCAGACCAGGCTCTCCAGTCCAGGGTGCAGTGCTGGAAAAAAATATCCTCATAAATTCTGGCTCTGAAAATCAGTGGAGACTATGGCTAAGTGAAATGGAGTTCTGCTAATGGAGTTTCAGGCATCCTCTTAAAAGACCCACACAAGAACTTACTGATGGACTCACTTGAAGCTCCAGCACTGGGGCAACAGCTTGAAAGGAACTAAGAATATACAGAAAGACACTCAATTATCTGGCTACAGGGAGAGGTCTGGAGAGCCAGCTTTCTCCAAGATAGATGTGCTGGCAGAAGACATTGTTCATTTGTTGAGCACTCCTTGCACTCCACATACAAATTGGTGCCTCTGCCATGTCTGAGTCTCTATCAACCTGGCTAACACTGATGACTTCGCTCTGGTGATTCCCTGAGACCCTGTTCCTCCTAATTTTCAGGCCCACCTAAACCACTTTCAGGGGCTTCTCCATATGAATGGCCTGTCTTGGCTTATGCTGCAGACTTTTCTAAAACATCTCTAATGTTCACAAAAACCAAACAAGCAGCATCTGGACTCAGCACTCCCTGTACTTCTTGCTGAGCAGCCCTATACTCAGCCCTAGTGGCAGCTGCCCTCAGTTTGTGACCTGGCCTCTCTAGACACCTCCAAGCCAAGCTTAGGTAGTGGCCATCTGTGGATTGTTTGGTGGTTCTTGCCATGTGTCTCTGGGCAGGGCATAGGCTGTGACTAAACTTGGACTGTGGCAGAGCCCCTCCCAGCAAGATTTGGGGCTGGCACACCTAGTGATAGTCCTCTGAAAAAGCTGGAGCGTGCCTTGGGGCATATCCTGGGATGGTACACCCAAAAGGCAAACTTGGCAGGTACTGGAGCCTTGCTAATGTGAATCCTACCCTATAGCATCAGCCTCTGAACAATACCTCCTCTACTGTAGTCACCAGCCAGTCCTCACAACAAATCATCCCACTAATATGCAACAGCAGCCAAGGTCAACTACAACACGAGGACACACAGAACCCATACAGGGGACATACTTGGAAACTTTGCTCAGGTGACCAGAAAGATTTCTCATCTGGGTGCCACAGGACAACTACTACATAAAGGCATTCTACTAAAACTGGAAGACATAGCAGCCCTACTTATTATGTAGAAACAAACAAATGAAGGTAGCCAAATTGGGGAGACCAAAGAATATATCCCATATGAAAGAACAGAACAACTTTCCAGGAAAAAAAAAAAAACAGAAAAACTAAACACAACGGAGACTAGCAATTTACCAAATACAGAGTTTAAAACACTAGTTATAAAAATTCTCAAGGGACTTAGGGAAATAGTAGATGAACTTAGTGAGAACTTTAACAAAAAAATAGAAAACATAAAAATAAAATAGAAAACACAGAAAGAAAAAACCCAATCAGAAATGAAGAATATATTAAATGAAATAAAAAATACATTAGAAAGAATTAATAATATATTAGATAAAGCAGAAAATCAAATCAGAGATTTATAAGAGAAGGTATCAGAAAAAACCCAATTAGAACAAAAAAAAAAAAAAAGTCCCACAAAATGAAGATTGTTTAAGGGTCCTCTGGAATAACATTGAGTATACTGACACTCACATCATAGGGGTACCAGAAAGAGAAGAGAGAGAGCAAGGAACTGAAAACCTATTTCAAGAAATAATGACAGAAAAATTCCCTAACCTGGTGAAGGAAATAGACATACAACCCCAGGAAACTAAGAGAGATCCAAACAAGATGAACCCAATGAGGACCACACTAAGACACATTATAATTAAAAGGTCAAAGGTTAAAGATAAAGAAAGAATCTGAAAAGCATTAAGAAAGAAGCAGTTAGTTACTGATAAGAAAGCTCCCATAAGACTGTCAGCTGATTACTGAACAGAAACTTTATAGGCCAGAAGGGCTTGGCAGGAAAAATATTCAGAGTGATGAAAAGCAAGGGCCTACAACCAAGATTATTCTACCCAACAATGCTATTGTTCAGAATCAAGATAAAGAACTTTGCAGATAAGAGAAAGCTAAGAGATCATCAAAACCAAATAAGTATTACAAGAAATGTTAGAGGGTCTTTGTTAAGAAAAAAAAAAAGAAAAGCAAAAAAAGATAAAAATTGTAAATAATATAATGGTGATAACTACATATCAATCAATAATTACTTTAAATGTAAATAGATTAAATGCTCCAATTAAATAATAGAGTGGCTGAATGGATAAGAAAACAAGCCTCTTATATATGCTTCCTATGAGAGACTGACTCACTTCACATTGCAAAACACATAAACTGAAAATAAAGGGATAGAAAAAGGTATTTCATAAACATGGAAATGAAAAAAAAAGTTGGAGTCCCAATACTTATACCACACAAAAGAGACTGTAAAACAAAGTGTAGAAGAAACAAAGAAGGACCCAGTAATCACACTTCTAGGTATTTATCTAAAAAAAAAATTCTTCAAAGGGACATGTGATTTCATATAATTATTGCAGCTTTATTTACACTAGCCAAGATATAAATGCAACCTAAGAGTCCATCAGTGGTTGAATAGATAAGGAAGTGGTATATATATATTATGAAAAGTTATTCAGCCATAAAAAAAAAAAGAATGAAACCTTGCCATCTGCAACATGGATGGACCTCCTGGGTATTATGCTGAATGGAGTAAGTTAGATAGAAGAAAATTAATACTATATGATTTAACTTACATGTGGAATCTAATGAAAGGAATAAACCAACAAAGAAAACAGTAGCAGACTAATAGATTTAAAGAACATTTTAATAGTTGCCAGATTGGAGGGAGGTTGGTGGGGTGGGAGGTGGGTGAAAAATGGAAATGGGATTAAGAAGTACAAATTAGTAGTTACGAACTAGCCATGAGGTTGTAAAGCATAGCTAAGAAATAGTCAATCACTATGATGGGAGAAGAGTACTAGATTTATCAGGGTCATCACTTCATAAGTTATATGTCTAATCACTATGTTATACACCTGAAACTAGTATAATATTGTATGGCAACTGTAATTAAAAAATTAAAGAATATTTAAAAATATGAGTATGCATATTGGAATTTATTTCTGACAGTCATCTGAGAGCATGCTCAGAGTTTCTTTTCTTTAGGATTTTCCAGGATTCCTGGGAATAAGTAAATGGCAAAGTACTACAAAAACAAACAAACACTTCTGTTTTGTTCTCATTAATTACATACCCACTGCATTGCAATTGTGACTGGGACATAGTAAAGCATCAGAAAATATATCTTGAATAAGTGAGTGAGTGAATGAGTACATGAATGAATGAATGAATAAATGAGTGAATGATTGAGATAAAATAAAATTCAGTTAGAACATTATAAATGATTTTTTATTCTACGTTGTAAGGACCAGGAATAGGAAAAGCATCATAGAATTGCTTGCTTTTAATCTGAATTTTGAAAGATGACTTGAACTTCACTAAGTAGACATGATCCCTTCTAGTCAGAAAAAGCAGGGTGAACAAAGGTTTAGAGATGTGAAAGAACATGGTATGTGAAGGGGATTAAAAAGATGATAAAAATAGTAGAGGGTGGAGGGTGGAATGTGTAATAGGTATAAAAACAGATGAATGTTGATAAATGAAACAATTCAAAGGCAGTCTCATTGGTCATATCCATCTTATAGTTTAGCAGCTAATAACTTAATCATCATAATCATCATGCTCTCTTTCACATCAATGTCTTTTTAAAACATTGTTATAATGGAAAATCCCAATTCATGCTCAAAATAAAATTTTTTATTATTACCTCACCTCTGAAATTTTCCTAACTACATCAGGTGACACTGATCACAACTCCTTCTATGCTCCTGAAATAGTATCTGGGTTATTTGTGCTTCTCTGGTACTTTAGCACAGTTCTTAGTGGGTGACACTCAAATTTTAGAGACATTTCCTTTTCAGTCACCCCAGTGTCACCATCCAACTTTGTGACAACCTGTCCAGAGCTATCTCACATAATAAATGGTCCCTTGAAAACAAATTTAAATATTGTTAACAGACAATGAAAGTTTGCGATGCTTTAAACTTGTATAAAGAAGAAGGGAGCAGTAGTGAAAATATCAAAAAAAATTGTTACTACCTATCATTACTGTTCAATAATCTTTAAAATAATATGGAGTGCAGAGAGAGGAAAGAGGAATGGGAATAAATAAAATATAAAGGCTTCATTATGATATTGAGTTTTAGAGCAATGCTTTAATTTTTGTTTATTTCTTCTTGAATTTTTACCTTAGTTCTTTCCCTGAGAGATTTTCACACACCAGAGCACCATTCTAAATGGTTATATATGTTTATGTATTTTGGGGATATTTAACTTGACATCTTTTCAATATGTTTGGGTTGAAGCTTCAGCTGAGTTTTGCTACTTTATTTGTTTTGTTTTGTTTTTCTTTTTTCTTTTTGCTTTCCCCTTTTCCTTTTAAGAAAGCAGATTAATCTAGTTTCATCCAGACTGATTAAGGTTGTTAAATAATTTACCCACAGCAGACTCTGTGAAATAAATCTACAAATGCAATTTTCAATGGACTATAAAAATCTGTTATTAGCTAATCATCAAGATGCTTCTGAGTGATATTAAATTACCCTATTTTTCTTGTGATTATTATTCCACTGTCATGTAAAATTATAAGATGTGTGAAAAATATTCTGTTAAATACTAAATTTCCAACATGAGTGATTTTCACATCCACAAATTCAAGTTTTCACTCCCTAAATCTTAAGAAGTTCGTTCTTCACATTTTTCCTTATAATTCTTTACTTCATGAACAACTGTATAATTTAATACTCAAGTGGAATGTCTTTAGATTTCACTAAGAATATGCTACCATTAGTCCACCTCAGGAAAGCATCATTTGGACATTCATACCTGGGGATGAGACAGCCAATTTGCTCTGCACTAATGGAGAGTGACAGGCAATTCCACTCATCTCACTGGCCAATTCAGCTGTGCCTGCCTTCACAAAGCAGATGAACAGTTAATTCACCAACAAACACATTCTTGGTTGTTTTAATCAATAACACATATTTACTCTGTGCTATAGCTTTTTTAATCTATAAAATAGAAATAGTATACATTTCAGGGTTGTTGTCAGGAAAAAATGAGCCCTTTGGCATGTATAATATGTTCAGCATATATTAGTTTAATATTACAAGATTTTATAGATTAGTTCCTGGTGAGTTTTGTCAGATGTGTCATATATAACAGGATGTTCCAATAAAATTGAGAAAGCAACAGCTTCTATTGGATTTGTCAATATGTAGGCCTTTGGCCTCAGTCCTCTTTTTACATTTGTGTTCATACTTCAGTGTAGAATAGCATCCTTTAAAACTACAGGAATTAATGAAGTATTTTCCTTTTTACTTGTGTATTGAGTAAAAGAATAATTATTTTCCTACATAGTGGCCTCTCTGAAGTGAATCTTTTTGGTACTAACTATTCAAAAGTAATGTTTCCAGAATTTTTTTCTTTTAAACTTATTCCATGAGAAAAAAAAATCCACTCAAGGCGCTTTTCTCTAAGTAGTTATTAGCAAGTTGCTTCTGGATGGACCTCTGTACTCAGTGTCTATTAAAGCTTTTGAAATGGTTTCCAGTTCAGAACTGTAGCTAACCTTAATCTCTACACTTGTTTTCCTTTAGTTTGAATATTATGTTCTTTCAAGCAGGTCATTCAAGAAAGATAACATATTGCCAAAGGGAACAAAAGTAATAATAGCATAATTATCTGTGCTGTCCAGAAAAGTCCAATAAACAATTAAAGGACATGCTAAAATAAGCTTTATCTGAAATTACCAATTTGTTCTCTATTTATTCTTATAGTGTTGTTACACAGTTTGTTGCTCAAATTTTGCATAAGGTTAAATGATAACTCGAATAATTGCTGTTTTAATCAGCTTTGACTAACATTATTCTGAATAACAAGATGAAAGCAAAATGACTAATAACTTTTTAATGGTTCCTGGATGAAGATGTATCTTAGTAGGTTTATTAAGAACAATTAAGAGTGGTTTGGAAATGTTGTTAATCTTTAGTACTAGAAGACATTAATGGACAAAGAGGAAAAAGACAAAGAAATAAGAAAAATTAAAGTTAGGAGCTCTTAAAAAGTATTTTTTAAAGTATTAACATATCTAAGCTATATTTTATGCTCACTTTCACACATATCTAAAAATTAATTTCATTTATATAACAGCTTATCAGTGTATGAGTTATGAGAAGAGAAAATTTCAAATGTAATTCAATCAGATGGCAGAGTTTAGAAAAAGTTTATATTAACTAACCTAATCCGTTAGGATACTGTAATGTCTTTTTAAATGAGGATACTATAATGGTAAAATTGGATTCAAAGACTGACTAAATGGATCCTGTATTTATAAAATTCAGTAATGAAAATATTTTTTTGAAAACTCTGCTGGAGTAAACTATTATATGTTATGAAAAATTGTCTTTTGTTTCTAATCTTGGAACAGTGAATTGCCCATCATTATTTTATGAAAATAATAAATTTGTAAACAAATTATTTCAAAATAATAATTATTTTAACATATAGAAAAACTATGAGGAAGTAATAAAATATGATGTTATAAAAAATGATAAATATTTTTCTGCTGAAAGAATAGATTGTGCTCATATGACAGTAAGCATGAGGATGCATAAATTGCCTATTTATACATTTTAGTAATTGTCAACATTTTTGCCCCTAAGATATTATTTAAAATATTTATGTGTGTATATGTATATATGTGTATATGTGTATATGTGTATATGTGTGTATCTATATCTGTATCTGTATCTGTATCTCTCTCTCTCTATCTCTATCATCTCTATCTACATCTATATCATCTATATCTATATCATATATCTATCTCTATCTCTATATCTATCTATATCTATATCATCTATATCTATATCATCTCTATATCTATCTCTATCTCTATCTCTCTATCTCTATCATCTCTATCTCTATCTCTATCTCTATCTCTATCTCTATCTATCTCTATCTCTATCTCTATCTCTATCTCTAATCTATCTCTATCTTTGTCTCTGTCCCTATCTCTATCATCTCTATCTCTATCATCTCTATCTCATCTATATCTATATCTATCATCTATATCTATATATAATCTATCATCTATCTATATCTATCTATATCTATATCTATATCTACATTTATATCTACACCTATATCTATATCTATATCTAATCTATATCTATATCTATATCTATATCTATATCTATCTATCTATATCTATATCTATATCTATATCTATATCATCTATATCTATATCTATATCTATATCATCTATATCTATCTATCTATATCTATATCTATATCATCTATATCTATATCTATATCTATATCTATCATCTATATCTAATCTATATCTATATCTATATCTATATCTATAGCTATATCTATATCTATATCATCTATATCTATATCTATCTATATCATCTATCTAATCTATCTATATCTATATCTATCTATATCATCTATATCTATATATCTATATCTATATCTATCTATATCTATATATAATGTATGTGTATATATGTTTAAGTCTTGAGTTGAAAATATACTTTGAAATTTATAATTAATGCAAAATGTGGAGCTAAAGATAACAAATATAAAAATGCTAAGGTATGTTGCTACAACTTCAGTTGTTATAAGTCTTTATAAAGACAAGGAGGAAATCAGTGTTTGCTAAATTAAGGACTATAAGTGAAGGAAGAAGGCTTAGAGAGAATTTTATTAACTCCAGTCTCCTCAGAACAAATAAGGAAGCTAAGAATTAGTGACATGCCAAGTTTCAAATCTCAATTGATTTAAAATTTAAACTAAAGAAAAAAATAATGCTAAAAAGTGAGCACATTAAAAGGCAACCCTTTTACCTTTAGGGTTTATTTGTACAATTGTAACAGATTTTTGTAGATCAAAACAGTAAAAGATCTATTAAGTCACATCTAGGAATATATCATTTCTCAAAAATCAGAAATATCAAGTGATGTTATGGGTTTAAATGAGGTTTCCAAATATGTTTCAATCTTTGCCCTTTGTTTATACTAGTGTTTAAAGCAATGTTTCATGTTTACTTCTGTACCTCAGTTAAACTAAATTTCCATTTTAATCTTGTTTTCCAAGTTGAAATGTTAATAATCATTTTAATTAAAATGTTGCAAAGAATCTTTTATATATTAAGTCTTAACAAGGCACTATACTTATTAGAAATAGAATTATAAAAATCATAGTTCAAAAAAGATAGAAAAATGTGAATTTTTTAATTTTTAAATTGTAATGACAACAGAAGATAATATCCTAGTTATCTTAATTTAAAATTTATTTATTTATAGTAGGACAATTTATTAAAAATCTACACATAAAGAAGAGAAATATATTAGAAAGTGTCAAAAGCAATTGAACCAGTATAAATTTTATAATACATTATTCCAAAAATAAATAGATTTCTCAATTCCCAGAGTCTATCTATATGGAATATTTAAACTTCATCTCAACATTTGATATGCTTACTATCATACATATTATGCTTATGTGATTAATAAAAGGAACTAATAATTATAGTTAGCTGTTTATAATGAAACATGACCATTTACCATTGAAAAGAATGGTTATAGGAAACATCAGATTTTAATACAGAATGACATAACCTTTTTCAGACATTAAAGTAAATTACTGCTTAAGTAATATAGCTCCAGTGTCATCAAAGACATGATAACCATATGGATAAAATTTTGAAAATCAAGTACATGTTTTTATTGGATGAAAATTGTTTCTCTACAATCAGATACTGTTAGAAAGAAATAGTTATTAAAAGTTATCTCAACCTAACTATATTTCTTGTTCTTATCAACCTCTAGTTTACAAAAAGACAAATTTTAAACATCAACTAGACTACTGGATGAGATTAACTAAAAACAAAGTGATGATGAGATTTTTACCTTCAAAACAACCCTCATCATAATTTTATATAACTCGTTTTGAGGGTACACATGATGCACACATATGGTCAATTGTTGTTATAATGAGTGAATGTTCAAATAAATCACTTTGCAACTGAAGAAAAAGAATATAATAAAGATATGCCATATTTCAAGTAGATTCTGAACCTAGATTCAAGATAACAGAATTGTTATTCCTGGAAAAACACTAAAGTTCAGCTGGTTCCAGTGTTTAAATTGAGAAAATTAAGTCCCTGTAAATTTCCCCTTAAAAATTACATGTGTGCTTTGAATTGCCAAATCCAATGGCCTGTTCTAGCTTCCCTTTGCTTGATCTTTCAGCTAAATTTAACTTTCCTGATGTTCTTACATTTGGCTTGTGTTGCCTGCTTTCTTTTTTTCTTTAGTTTCCTTTTTTTTAGTTCTCTTTTCCTGTCAATGACGAATATGCTGGTATTTCCCAAAATTCTTTCTTATATTCTCCTCCTTTTATATCCACAAAAATCTTAGCTGATGACAGCTATTTGAATCGCTTTGGTTAAAATGGATTTTGATTTTTCTAGACTCTGACCTTTATTCTAACCCCAGATCTATGTTTCAATTTTTTATCTGCAAAGAGTTTTTTTTAATGATTTCATCATCTTGGAAAATTTAACAGCTTATTAACTTTGACTGGCATTCAGTATAAATTTTCACTCTAATCCAATATGGCCTTCATGTTTAGTTACATTCTTACTAGATAGAATTATTGTGGCACTCTTTTCAAATTGTTCACATTTTTAAGAACAACTCTTTCTGCTTTACTTCCCTTGCCTTAAAACCTGGCTCATTAAATTACTTTTCATTCCCAAACATGCTTTTGTATATTGCTTTTTTATAGAATTCTTGTTTTGGCCTGGAATTTCCCTCTCTCTTTTCTCTACTGAATAGACTCACATTTCTTCTGTCAAACAGGGACAAAGGAGAAAACCAAAGTAACCTTTTCTAGGGATACGCAGGTTACTTTTACAAAGAGTTCCTTGACTCCTCAGTATTTTCAAAGCAATGTAATTATTTATTTAACGAATAATATCTTAATCAGCTTTTATTATGTGTCCAACTAATTTTAGAGATATTTTAAATAAAATAATTTTCATTGGCATAGAATTTGCTATTTAAAATATATATATATATATATATATATATATATATATATATATATATATATATATATATATATAAATTATTTGTTTTCTATGGAATTTAAGTTATTTTTATTTGTCATTATAAGCAATAGCTATTTTTTATTTTTCCTGTTTAGACTCCATAAATGATATTTGTATTAATATAAATACTAAATGACTAAATTGTTGATGTTTTAAACAAGCACACCTTATAGGATAAATAAAATATTTTTATATCAACTTAACTTTTAAACCTAGTAAAAGGATTTTTCTCTGCCCCTTTATTCAAAATTTAGGCAAACTTGATGACTATTCTGGACATTCTCAGTTGATTCAAGATTCTCCAATCTGTAATTAAAATATCCAGTCTCTTGGAGTAGAAAAAAAAATTTTTGGTTTAATTTTGTCATATTGTCTTATTCCTTTCATTATCTAAAGCTTGTCACAAACAGGGAACTAGTAATAATAGAATGAGGACATATCTAGCTTCTTTATCTTCTACAAAGTCTTCTTGCTCTCTTCTAGCTTGCTGACTTTGGCTTCCCATTCTTCTAATCATGTGATAGAGTTTAGGAATAGTGAAGGATTTGGCGGATGTAGAAAATTGTTATGGCTATCATTCCTGTGAGCTGGAATCATAGTCTCTGGTTCTGGCTGGTGGTGTGCTGGCTCTAGTAGATGTGTTCTTTGGAGATTTCCTTTCATTAAGCTCTCACCTGCAGCTTCTTTAACCCAAACAAAAGCATCTCTTCTCTAGCTGGTCACTTACACTGTGTGTAGGAATCTTAGCAGTACCTTCAGCTTCTCTCTACCAATGGCCCTTAGACTCTCTCTAGATGGCTCATGTCAAGCTAAGATGACACTACAATGAATCTTTCTCATACTTGATCACATCTGTTCCACAGGGAACACTCATCCAAATCTCTTTCTGGCAGGGGTCAAAAAATCTGTCTTTTGACTAAAGGGTTACATATCAAGATCTTCCAGGGAATCCATTAAGTGCCTCTTGCATGGTTTTCTCTGAGGAAAGCTTAAATGGATATTAGCATTCCACCCTCTTACATATCAACCACTCGCTCAAAAACTCTCTATAAGTACCCTTCTTTCTCTACTCTTTTGAAATATTTATAAATGAAGTGTGGGTGAAGTTTTAAGATTTGTCTAACTGGTTCCTGTCCAGTTATTTCACACTGACTCTGTAGTGTGGCCTGACTCTTTACAATTCTTTTGCAGACCCATTCTTATTATTGTGAAGCCTCAGCTAAATCTTTCATTTTACCTCCATGTTCCACTTGGTACTGAAGGTTGAAAAAAATGTAACTTGATCTCCTAAATGTAAAATAAAATTAAAAGAAAATTCCAAGTTTAAAATGAAAGTTCTATGTGGTAGAGAGGAGTTATTAGATGTTTCTACACACTTCTCTACAAATCTGGAAGAGAAAGATGGAGGATAAATTGGGAGATGGTTACTTTATGTGAATCTCAATTTGAGGCTTATGTTTAGAAATTTTCAATAGTAGGTGGATTTAGAAGGCATATTAAACTCATGTCAGGGTTCTAAAATGAGAAAATCTTAACATAAAGAATGGCAAGGTATGGCGCAGTCAGAAGAGAGCTTAAGAGAGCTAACACTGTCTCATTGGCTCCATGTACCTTAGGCTGTGCTTTCATCTCCTCATCTCACTACCTCATAGATTCAACTGATTCCTTGTTTTTTGGCCATGCAACTCGACAAAATAAAGAAAAAGAATCTCATTCTCTCTCTCTCTCTCTCTAAATATAAAATCATATATAGTTGATTTAAAGAGGAGTCTGCAAAATACTACAGAGAGTTCCCATTTACCCTTTTTTATAATGTCATCTAGAGAATGTTTATCAAAACTAAAAAATAGTCTTGGTTAAATTTATTAACTAAAGAACAGAATTATTTGTGTTTAAATAGTGTGTCCACCAATGTCCTTTTTCTTTTCTAAGGTCCTATTAAGGATCCTATGTTGTATTTACCAATTATAAGACTTTAGTGATTTGACAATTATAAATATAGCAACTGTAAACATCAGCATACCTATTTTTATGGTAACAGAAATTTTTTATTTCCTTTGGGTAAAAACTCAGAATGGTAATGCTTGGTCATAAAGTAAGCGTATGTAAAACTATTTTAAAACTGCCAGTTTCGTTGTTGTTCTTTGTTTGTGGCTACCATTTAGCATTTCTTCCAACTGCTCTGTATCCTCAGCAGCACCTGTTTTAGCCATTTTTTAAACATTTCCTAGTAGTTGTGTAGTAGTATCTCATTGTGTTTTCAATTTCTAGTTCTTAAATAATCTATGACATAAAACATTTTGATGTGTTTTTTTGGCATTCATATGTCTTCTTAAATAAAATATCTTTGAGACCTTTTGCCTATTTTAATTTATTTTCAATTATTTTTTAATTGTCTAATTGATAAGTCTGTGAGTTCTTTACAATTTTTAGATATGCTTTATTTATCATATGTAATATAAAAATATGTATTCCCAGTGTGTGGAATGTTTTTTATATGTGGATCAATATCTTTCATATAGTTGAAGTTTTTAATTTTTAATAAGTCTAATTAGCCAAATTTTCTTTTACAAATTATTCTCATAGCATTGTATTAAAAAAATCTTTGCCTAAGACAAGTTCATGCAGGTTTTCTCCTACATTTTCCTCTATAAATTTTATAGTTTATGTTTTACATTTAGATCTCTGACCTATTTTGAGTATTTTTTTGTATGATGTGCAATAGTTCTAGACCCATTTTTCTTAACATATGTCCAAATATTCCAACACCAGTTTTTGAAAAAAAGTATATTTTCCATTGTCTTTGCACATTTGGTAAAAATTAGTTGACTGTTATTGTGTGTGTGTGTGTGTGTGTGTGTGTGTGTGTGTGTGTGTGTGTGTGTGTGTTCCACAGTCTGTACTCCATCTTCACCAATTTGTCAGTCATTCTAGGTGACCAGTGTCCATTTCTATCAACCCCGGGCGAATGTTGGCTGTATCTTTGTGTGTCTTCCTTCATTACATATATTCTTTCCTGAGATTTGGTGCAAATTGTTTGACCTCTGAGATTTTAGAGTACCAAACAAGTTATAAATTTGAAATTCATTCAATTCTTTTTCATTGTAAGGTTGGTGCAATGATCCTTTTGAGTTTTCCATATTATTAGGCAGAAGCTGAAATACTGTCTTTTTTGTGATGGTGGATAAATCATGTATCCAATGGACTTAAGATGGCTATTTTTGTTTTCTGTCTTTATCTGCTGATTTTATTTTGTTTTGTGCTGCATTATGCCATCATGTAACATTTATTGTACTTTATGTGAAATAATCATTAATCTTTAATTAAAAATTTATAAAATTCAAATCATCAATATTTTTTATATCTATTTCTTTTATCCCACATCTTCTTTATCAGATTCATTTGTTCTTATTTTGTTTTACTACAGCATACCCTCTAATATTTTTGTTTTTCCTAAAAGGATGTCTGGGAATTTAACTTTATGAATTCTTGAATTTCTAAGCCAGTATCTATTTTGCTTTTAAATTTACTAATACTTTGCCAGACTAAATAATTTACTTGCAGAACAATCTCTCAGAACTTTATAGACTGTTTACCAGTAACATATTTACTTAAAATTAACAAAGTTTGATGTTATTCACTTCTTTAGAATTTTTAATTTGCAATCCCTAAATTCTGAAAAATTTGAACAACTATCTATTGAATTATCTATGTGTATGTTATTGACAGACAAAAGGGTAAATCATTGTCTGTCCGTGGCCTCCTTTACAAGAGACCAAAATTTAAAAAATGCTTTCTACTTAGTTTATCTGGTAGAGAATTTTTTAGCTCTTTTCAGAACTTCTCTAACATTCAATATTTATCAAAGCAATGTATTAAGCAATGTTATATATTGTTATGTGTTACATCTTCCATTCCAGTTTATAGCTATTTTCAAGGTACTCCTAAGTTTTATTTTTACTGTAGAAAGAATTTTAAGAATTTCATGCTATTTATATTCACAATTTCATTGAATTTTCATGTAAAGGCCTATTTAAAACCATTTTTTTTAAAGGGTCTTCCACTGTCTCCAAATTCAGATATGTCCATTGGCCCTTAATAAAGAAATATTTGTCTAGTCATTTCAAATATAATTTCTAAGGTTAAAACTAAGACATAGGGTAACATTTCTATTTTTTTTTTATTCTATTTTACTTAGGTAAATTTTTGACATCTTAAAATGTGTCTGTTATTGGGTATATAACACAAATTAATATAAGAAAACATAATAATATAGGATTTTGACTATTTGGATTCTGAATTAGCAATTGTTTATATTTTCTATTTATTAATAATCAAGTATCATTGAAAATTCCCTATAATGTACCTTAGATTTGCTGACTCCATTATTGAATTCCTTGGTCAAATACCTATCTCTATTTCATATTTTATGAGAACAATTTGAACCTTTAAAGGTGCTAAAATACTTTATAAATTTCAATTTTCACATAGATTTCTTTAGAAAAATAAGTTGCCTAACCTTGTAAGTAGCTCTTGTTTACAGAGATTTGGGTTTTTTAAATTTTATTTATTATGTGCTGGAGTTCCCCAGTGAATTCTACTTATTTTCCCTGTTGGCTCTTTTAAATCAATATATAGATAGAAAACAGGCAAATAGTTTATTTTAGATAAATACAGTAATTAAAAATCAGAATAAAGAAAATTGTTTATGCTAAAGTTTTTACACAGCATTAATCTTGAAGATTTGTAATGGTTATAGAATCTAAAAATAGTTATAGAAAAATGCCAGGAAAAACTGTTAGGTGGTTGATAAGAAATTAGAGTGCTTAACAATCTGGTTATATTGACATTTGATCTAGCATAAAAATATGCAAACATTTGGCTTCTGAGGTCGGAATGCAATGAGGTCAGAATTCTACATTGAATTTAAAATCAGATCACTCTGGACAAGAGAATAAGTTTATTCTAAGTATGATTTATTCTTGGCTTGATCTCTATGTAATCAATGTCTTTATTCTTTGAGCATCTATTTTTATCAGACATTCTAGTAGAAAATATATATATTATTTCATTTAATTTTTGCAGCCATAAAAAGAAGACATTATTATTCCTATTTATTAGCTGAGGAAGTGGATGCTCAGAGACATTGAGGTTTCTTCTCACTTTCTTCATACTCTGTGCTGTTGGAATAAGTTATGAAAACCTATCTTTTAGTCAGAAAAATATAAGATTTATTTAGTGATTCGTGCTGTATTTCTGTCATTCTTATTTTCTTCTGTCCTAAAATTTATAAGGCATTTCTTATTCTCAAAGAAAAATGGACTGTTCATACACTCATTGAAAATATGAATTAAACATGAGGGGCTGTTTTCATGTAGTAGACCAGGATTTCCCAACACTGTTTACTGTTGGAACTGGATAATTCTTTAAGCAGGACAGTTCTCTTTTATATTTGGCATATTATAAGATGTTTAACAGTATTGCTGTTCTCTTCTCACTAGATGCTAATAGCAGCTCCACAGTTGCGATAACCAAAAATGCCTTCAATAATTTTCAAACTTCCTTGAGAGTAAATTACCCTGGGTTGAGAACCAGTCATTGGCACAGGTAGAAGGTGAACATTGTATAGATCTTTTGCTAAGGTAGAGTTAATTTTCTTCTATTTAAGCTATTTTAAAAATACTTAAAAATATTTAAGCATATAGTGCCACTTAAAGAAATTTGAGGAGGTGATAAAAGTGGGAAAAATAAGAAGATATAATTGTTGAGTACTTACTTTGTAAAAATATTCTATTTTACTTACATAAATGTTTTATAAACAAACAATTTTATAAGATTTGAATTAAATCATTAACATTTTGCAGATAATATGTTAAATAAATGAGCCAAAAAGATCACCAGTGATGAATTTGTGATTCATGTTAAAAAAGTTTTTGCACTAATAATGTCACATTCCTGAAGTGAATTTTTATCTTTTCATAAATAAATATATGAAAAATTTTGTTTGAATGCACTCATGTACTGTTGAACAATTTTTCAAGAACTAATTTCATCTGACAGTTATTTTCTTGCTTTGACTCCTTTATTTATATTCCTTTTATTACCAGTAAAAATCTTGTTTTTCATTGGCTTGCAGTGATTTCTTTTAGTTGACAATGCATTTCGTGTGTTCATTCCTTAAAACTATAAATTCTCTGAACCAAAAATCATTGTTGTAGTACTTTTCTAGCTCCTATAATTTCTCTCAGGTTGATAGTTATAATGTTGAAAAAATTGCTTAGATGATACGTAACAATAAAGAGAAATAACTTTTTCTCAAAGCATTATGTATTCCTTTAAATAGCTATCAATAAACACCCTATTAAAACACACCCTAATGCTTATAAAACTGGCATATTTGATAGATGTAAAGTATAAATGGCCAATTATTTATTTTGTATAGTTAAGATCGATTTTTTCTCTTTGAATTGAACATAATAGAGAACACATCGATGAAGAAATAATGAAAATTTCTCCTCAACTAAACACGTTTTAAAGTAACTTCACTCAAATGTTACTGAAAAGTAAATGCATGTTTGTTGGAGTGTCTTCATTGAAAGAAAAGCTACCTTTTCCTCTTTACTTTTAAAACAATTGCAGTTTTTGATTAGCTATGATTCACAGTCTGCTTCATAGAAAGTAATATCAGCCTTGCAGCTGAGATACGCAGTTTATGATATCGAATAGATAAATGAAAGGGAACCATCATTCTCTGTCAGAGATTAGGATTAGGCAAACCAATTTTCATATGTTATATTTCTCACTAACATTTTTATGTTTCTAGCTTCTAACTTTTACTGGTGCTCTGACATGAAACACATTTTTCCTGCTTATCTCTCTCCTGCATTGAGAAATACAAAGCCAACCACTGTATTTCTATATGGCACTGCTGAACATTGACATATGATACCCATATAAAGTGACAATGAGGTATAAAGAAAACATCAATTTGTTTAGAAAAATTTTAAATAGTGTCTCATCTATTGATTGAAAGAATGTAGTAGCTTATTCATAATTTTTAGAGGAATCACCTAAAATAATTGTGCTTTTTTACTATTATTCTAATGCATGGACCAATCCTTGACTTAGTTAAAAGCATCAACATGACTAACGCAGTGATAGATGTTAGTTTGGGAAATCATGAGAATTTTTCAACATATTTTTTGTATCTATAATTTTTTATTAATTATAATTCAATCAATACAATGAGCACAACAACTTTACTGATTAATTATATTATTTGACAATTTAAAAAAAAAACTTATCCCTAAAGCATAATAAATATCTATATTGTCTCATGTAGCTATTGAGTATCAGGAAGAATGATGGATGTTTTAATGAGTTATTTTATTAAATCCTCATACACTTTCTACAACCCTTCTTTACAAATGAGAAAACTCAGGTTCAAGAGACTGTACTTTATCTATGGCCACACAGCTATTAAGTGACACACCTTAGAATAAAACATATCTGTGATATTTATATATTTTATTTTTCAGCACTACAATTTTTATTGGTTTTATTATCAAGAAATGAATGTTAATTTTGTAATCTGGTTAATTATAGAACTGATGTCCTGTGCAACTATAGCAATACTGTAGTCTTTACTGAAGCAAAGATGTGTTCTTTTCTTACCTTTCCCTTATGTTATTTGTTTTTTTGTTTAAATTTATTATAATAATGATATATTATGAAGATAGAAAGCTTCGTAATATTTCTACGTCATAACAAATATAAAGAGCAGTTCTTGCCATAACCCTCCTCATCAGATTTCTGCTTTTCAGAAGTAAATATATTTTATATTAGTAGGAGACACTTCTAGTGTTTACATTCATATATTTAGGTAATCTGATTATTATACTACTTACTTTTTATTTTCAATTTTAGATATTATTTATTAATTTTATATGGAAAATGTGAGAATTTGACTTCCCTCACTGCTCCCCTCAATCACATAAATTTCTTCTCTCATACTAAAATAGTCCTGCTATAATTTTTGCCTTTATAAATATTCAGTGTTTGCATTATTATAATTATGTAAATATTTGTCATGACTCAGCTGTGTAACTTTTTTCTTAGAGTCAATAGTTGTTAATATTTTGACTGAATGATTTTATGAATTATCTATTTATATAGCCCCCCAATTGTCTGATACTATTATTGTATCTAATCAATCTAATATTATATATAAAAAAAAATTCTCTATCCTTCTCTAAACTTATGTGGCCTCCAGGCTTGATGCAGAGCACTTGTCCTAGAACTTCCCTTTTCCATCACCTTAAATAATTGTCTCTTTTTTTTTTCTATGTTTATTCTCCCATTTCTAGGATGGCAACTTTGTTTTTGTTTTACTCCCTCATTTTTCGAAACATTCTATAGCACCTCCCTGTGGATAGATGGAAATTAAATATTTAAGTCATTGGGTAAATTAATGTATATCTGTTTATTTTTATCAAGGTATAATCAATATATAAAATTATATCAGTTTCAGGATTCAACAAAATGATTTGACATTTGTATATATTATGAAATGATTACCCTCATAAGTCTAGTCAACATCCATCACCATACTTATTTTCTAGTGATGATAACTTTTAAGATATACTCTTAGCAACTTTCAAATATGCAGTACAGTATTATTAACTGTAGTAAGAAAAGATGCTTATGAACAACCTCTATGTATCTCCTATGCCAAAATTATGGGACCAAGGGTGAAAGAGTGACCTCAAAGAAGTTTTGGGCCTTTGTGCGAACAAGTTTGAAAATTTCCAATTTTTGAACACTCCAGGTCAACAGGTAAATCTCTCCTCACCTGCCTACAGCTAGAAGAGATTTTTTTCTTGACTAGAGAGACTGAAGAAGCTACAAATCAAGAATGCATCTTATAAGGTTATACTTTTCCTCTTCAAAGAGATGACTCTCACCCCTCTCTGGCCTCCCAAGAATAGCCAGAGAGATGTAGCATAACTCAAGCAAGGAAATATAGTCTCTTCTCCAAAAGTAAACAGTCGATACGTAGAAAGAATTGTAAGCCCTGACTGCAGATATACTGGGAATTTGAAAGTACCAATGGGAGTGGCTCTTGTGGATATTATATAATGAAAATGTTAATAAAAGACCAGAAGTAAAAAAAATAAAATAAAATGATATGGGCACACTCTCCTATGAGTTAAAGTCCTAGCAAGAACTCTTGGAACCTATCCTAATATGCTGCTGGGATGACCCTGTGAAGCATGGGAATGTTGATAACCTTTATGAGAGACGACAGAATCACTTTGACACAGAATTAAGGGAAGGACTAAAGACTCATGAAGTAAGAGAGGTTATAATAGACATTATTTCAGACAGATAATCCACACTATGGATCTATTACTCAGAACTCAGAATACATTACATTCAATAAATAAAAAATAAACCTCATATTTAAGAAGATTAATGTTGGTGGTACTCTATAGACCAGAATGGAGAGTAAAAAATGTTGTTATAAAACTGAACTCCTTAGTACCAATGAGGATATTGGAACTTCACAAAATTAAAGGCCAAGCATTGTCAATTAAATATCAGTGACACAGAGAATACAATTATACTGTTAGGCAACCAACTCAGTTTTGCAACCAAGTTTGTTTAACATGCAGTTGTTTGTATCATGGCTGATATATCACTCTATTTTTAGTAATAAGGTGGATGCCAAATTAATCAGTAAAAGAACTGCCTATCAAAAAGCTGATATCAACCATCACAATGGAAACTCTTAATTTCCTCTTTGATATCCAGATTTCATTTAATTCTCATTCTCAAAGCACATCAATTCAACTTTGAGAAATATTTTCTTAAGAAAGTACCCTTCAATAGATATATAATAGTAAATGTATACATAAATATTTTCCCAAAGTGATCAGTGGTCAATTACCAGTCTAACCACACATTGGTGAGAAAGAGAATATTCAGACTTTTCTAGAGCTGTTGAATACAGGTATGAGTTGATGTAATACAGATATGGGTTGATGCTATTATTACTGCGGAACCTAATATACTATCATGATTCTGATAGTAGAAGTGGAAGTTTTTCGACGCCATGTGTTACAAAGAGTTTTAGTCAGATTCAGAGACTTACCTTGTGGTGATTTCTGTAGTTGGTAAGTATAAATACCAAAAGTACCAAAATAGTTCTCCAACTATCTTTATAGAAAATGTTCAAGTGACTTTCCCATATGTACCAAATAATAAATCAGAAGCAGGTGTGCATCTCAGAGGAATTAGAGAGATCACAGCACATTTCAAAAATGATAGTATCCATATCTTCTTTGCCTTTTCCTGTATGGCCCTTGGAAAATTCAGATTGACCATGACAGGTGGTGGATACTACTGTAAACTTAACCAAGTGGCAGTCCCAGTTACCTCAGCATTGACCAGTTTGCTAATGCACCCCAGAATAGCTTTCTATTTATTATTTATACAGTGGATTTTAATTACTGATTCTTATTAACATCTCTAGAATAAACTATATGCATTCCAACTCTTTCCCTAGGCTCTGCATTTTAGAAGATTTCAGGCTAAGTCAACTATTTTCTTTTTAAAGCACACGTAGCTTGCGAAATGACTACATTAATTTTATTTCCTTTTACAAGAGATGCAATTTCATTCCCAATTATTGAGTCTGAGCTAGGCTACTGACTTGTTTTGACTAATGGGACTCAGCAAAACTGTCATTGTGACAATTTCAATCTTTAACATAATGAGATCTTGGTAGCTTCCACACTTGCTAGTCTTGGTACTATGTTTACCATATGAACAAGTCTGGCATATCGGATACAACATAGAGTGAAGTTGCCATTCCATGCAAAGCTATCAAAAATCTGCTAGTCATAGCCAATTCACTAGCTGCTGGATATGTGAGCCCAGCTGAGACTATTTGCTCCAGGCCAGAGCTCAGACACTTGGCTGGTAACCATCCAACTACCCTCAGTCCGACTCCCCAAAGAAGAGTCTTTTAGATGATTGACAGCTACTACAGACATATGAAAGATCCTAGCAGAACTACCTAGCTGAGTTCAGACCAAACTGCAGATCCATAAAATTATGAGTTAAATAAATGGCATTTGTTGTAAGTCACTAAATTTGGGGATTATCTGTTATGCAGAAAATGCTAACTGATGCAGAAATTGGTCCATACAGTGGCAATGCTGCCATAATAAAAGCTTTGAACATATGGCATTGACTTAAAGAGGCTAAAAAAGTGGTGATAATATAATAACAAATTTTGAGAAAATAGCATATAAAATAGAAGAACCTCCTTACACCTGTTAAAATGGCTATATATATTTCTAAGAATGCATTCCTTTCTCCTAAGTTAGACAATTTGTTGGGATATGTGTTCATAGTAGTTTATTATGATTATTTACATTTCTCTGGTATCAGTTGTAATGTCTCCTTTTTCTCTTTTAATTTTATTTATTTGAGATTTTTCTAATTGGTCTAAATGCTTGTAATTTTTTTATCTTCTCAAAAACCGTAGTTTTATTGATATTTTTATTGTTTTTCTAGTCTCTGTTTTATGTATTTTTACTCTGATTTTAATTATTTTCTTCCTTCTGCTACCGTTAGGTTTAATTTACTCTTTTTTTATAGGTCCTTAAGGTATAAAGTTAGGCTATTTATAAAATATATTTTGTTTTTGTTAATATAGTTATTTGTCACTATAAATTTCCCTTTTAGAACTGCTTTTTCTGCATCAAATATGTTTGGTATGTTGTGTTTTCATTTTTATTTATTTCAATATTTTTGATTTTTCTTTTGATTTATTCTTTGACTCATTAGTTATTTGGGGGGTATTGTTTAAAATTCCACATATTTATGAGTTTCCCAGTTTTAATTTTCTTATAGACTTCTAGTATCATAACATTGTGGCTAGGAAAGATACATGATATGAGTTGCCTATTCAACTGCCAATCTACTCTTTTACTGACCACCCTCAGATTGGTGGAGGTCAAAAAAGTTCAAGTCCCGATCTACAAAAATACTTTTCTAAGCCTCCGGTAATGCCAAGAAATGACTGTTAGACACAGTTCTGATCGACGCATTACAATTAGAAAATTTTCAGTATTTTTTACATGAAAGTTCTCAAAAAAGAGAATGAACTCAGCTGGCATCTGTCTTTGTCCTCTGCCTTTTTTTCTTTCATCTTGCCAGGGAGTTTTTTGTGATCTCAAAAACTGAGTCAGTCATTATACATCTATTAGAGTAGGTCTAGAGAATCACAGATCCCTAGACTTCTATATTTTTAATACGCTGAATGAATGCTTACTATGAGCTATTCACTACATAAAAAAGACAAAAAACCTATTAGGATGAAACATTATTAATTTTATTTTTTGTTATTGTTATATACATTCCTAACTCTCAGAGAGAATAATGTATTGTAATATATATTTAGTTCTTAAAACAGGCAGAAATCAATGGTTTTCTTTATATACCAATTAAAATAACTCTGTTTTCTCCTTTGGTCATTAATGTTGATACAATAAAAGGCCAATATAAATGCAATAATTATCTTAAAGGTATTATGAGTTCTAGTATATGACTATCTGAAAATCCTTAATTAATTATTAAAATTTGTCAGATTTTTCTAAATACGTAGATATTTATTGTGGAAGTGAAAATAAAAGTTACTATAATGAATATGTTCAATTTTATCTTCTGCTGACACAGGTAAAATAAAATGTATAGTTTCATTTAAAATTTTGTAATTGATCTCTGTGAAACTATTTAGCTAATATTTATTGTAGTGGGATTGCACCCTCAAGAATTGACTATGTTAAACTTTAGTCAGAATTTTGAAAGAGTATTGTTTATAAATAGAAGATAAA
This sequence comes from Cynopterus sphinx, assembly GCA_030015415.1. Taxonomy (NCBI): domain Eukaryota; kingdom Metazoa; phylum Chordata; class Mammalia; order Chiroptera; family Pteropodidae; genus Cynopterus; species Cynopterus sphinx. The sequence continues at coordinate 95,058,960 of CM057381.1, forward strand.
TGTAAAAAAATGACATCATATTTTCAATGTCTGTTTATCTATATATCTGTCTATATTTCTGTCTATCATCTATCTATCTATCTATCATCTATCTATCATCTATCTAATCTATCACTATCAGTTTTCTTATTTGTTTTAAATGAAAAATACTTGTGAAATTACTATGAATGCATAATGTAAGATAACAATAGAAAATAAAATAAATATAATTCATTTGCAGTTGAAAGAGCAAATAAAATTAGAAGAAATTCACAGCATAATTCCATATTTCTTTAAATAACAATAAATGTTATTATTTAAATGTTTAGATATCAATAAATGTTGAATTGGATTCATTAAAGAGTAAATAGTGGGAAGTTACAAAAGTTGTAATTGTAAAAATAAGTATATAATGAATTAAAATAAAAAATTAATACAGATAATTAAATGTCTTTCAAGTTTGCTAATTTCTGTTTTTAATTTTTTTCTGTCTCTAAAAGCAAACCAAGAATACTTGTAATATTTAGATTTTATATATTCTCATAAATTGATGTCATACGTGTTAGTCAGCTTATATTGTCAATTTAAAATACCATAGATTGGGTGGTTTAAGCAATAAAAATTTATTTCTCAGAGTTTCAGAGGCTGGGAAGTCCTTGATTAAGGTGCCTGTAAGGTAAGTTTCATCACGAGGCCTCTTCCCTTGGCTTGTCATCTCACCATGTGCTTATTTCTTTCTTTCTTATGTGTTTACAGGAAGAGAGGGAGCTCTTTGGTGTCTCTTCCTATAAAAGTCCCACTTGTCATCCTATGAGAGACTTAAAATTATGACCTCATCTAACCTTAATTACCTCACAATGATTTCATTTCCAAATACCATTACATTTAGGGGTTAAGATTTCTACGTATGGATTTGGGTAAGACAGAAACATGCAGTTTATAACATAATCAATACTTTTTATTGTGATCACCAAATTACATTAGATAGCGAACAGCTTTACTAACTCAACTATGTTCAACAGTATAGAGCACACACAAAAAAATTTTATTCTGAATGCAATTACATTTTAATTTATTTAAACAGGTCTGGGGTATATACTTTTGTTACAAAGCTTTTAAAACTTGTTTGAGGATACAGATTTGATAGCAAGCTTTGTTTCTGGATAATAAGGTTTTTTTTTTTCTTTTTTCTTTTAAATTTGCTTATTTGGTACTTGTTAGCCATAATGGTGAGGACAGAGAGTTGGTAGTTTTTCAGCTAATGTTGTTTTTAACTTGTGCTGTGGGCTCACTAGTAGACTAACCTTTTGGACTTACTAGTTGTGCTCTTAATCCTCACCAAACCAAGTCCCTCTTTTTATACCCTGAAATTGAAATAAATTGAGTTAAAGTTTATGGTTGGTGGCATAGGTAATTCCAAAAAGGTGTCCAAAAAAGTCTCTCTAAGAAGTCATCAAATTTTTTGAGGATGAGTTTTATCTACCAATAAAGGGCTTAACAATACACACACACACACACATGGTGGACCTCAATTTTTACATATAGTCTTTAAAATTTTCTATAAATACATGTTTTCAATAATTATTTTCTTATGAAATCACACTGTGTAAGAAGCTCTGAGTTTGGAATCATGCCTAGATCTTAAGTCTTTTCTGCCCTGAGGGACTGTGAAACCTCTAATCATGTTGAAATTTGGATTTATTTATAGCCAAATTAGGGAATCAGGATTGATAATGTCTGGTGTTTCTTCAAGAAATTAAACGTCCATAATTTTCTAATCAATTGATCAGAGGGTTAAATCTCACTTAACACTGTTCTGCTCAGGTATATTAAATAAACTAAGAAAGTGACATTGATTTACTTTAAGGACGAGAAGATGTTAAAAATAGGACTTGTGGTCAAAACATTCTAAGCCAAGAATAAAAGGAAATTCCAGAAGGAAGCTCCTGTTGTAGAGGAGAAAAAAAATATGGTAGTTATTTTGTTGTTGTTTTTTGCCTATAATTAAGAATCATCTTTAATCACATGGATGACTAAAGTAGAAAGAGTAATAGTCATGAAAAGTGGTATGGGGTAAAAAAAGAACAGCAAAAAAAGTCCAAAGTAAATAGAAGGAACGAAATAATAAAGATCAGAGTGGAAATAAATGAAATAGAATATAGAAAAACAATAAAAAACATTAATGAAACCAGGAGCTTGTTTTTTGAAAGGATAAACAAAATTGACAGACTCTTAGCCAGACTTATCAAGGAAATAACAGAGAAGACTCAGATAAATAAAATCCGAAATAAAAGAGGAGAAATAACTATGACTCCACAGAAACACAAAAGATCATAAGAAAATGCTACAAACAATTATGCACCAACAAATTAGACAATATGGAAGAAATGGATACATTTCTAGAAACATACAATCTCCCAAGGCTGAGTCAAAAAGAAACACAAATCTGAAGTCACTATCACCAACAAAATCAAATCAACAATCAAAAACTCTCAAAAAAGAAAAGTCCTGGACAGATGGCTTCATAGGCTAGTTTTACTAAATATTTGAAAAATAATTAACAACTATTCTTCTCAAACTATTCCAAAAAATTCAAGAAGAGGGAAGGTTTGTAACTCTTTCTATGAAGCCACCATTACCTTGATACAAAAACTAGACAAAGACATTACAAAAAACTATAGGCCAATATCTTTATGAACATTGATATTAGTAACATTGATATCAACATTGATATAAAAAAATTTAGCAAACTGAATTTAGCATTACATTAAAAATATCATACACCATGATCAAGTTAGATTTATTCCTGGGATACAAAGTTGGTTCAATATCTGCAAATCAGTTAATGTGATACGCAACATTAATAAATTGAAAAATAAAAACTGTATGATCATATCAATAGATGCAGTAAAAGCATTTGACAAAATCCAGCTTCCATTTATGATAAAAACTCTCAGCAAAGTGGGAATAGAGAGAACATATCTCAACATAATTAAGGCCATGTATAACAAACCTACAACTAATATCATGATCAATGGGGAAAGGTTAAAAGCATTTTCCTTAAGATCAGAGAAAAAGATGCCCACTTTCACCATTCCTCTTCAACATTGTATTGGAAGTCTTAGCCACAGCAATAAGACAAGAAAGAGAGATGAAAGGTTTCTGAATTGGAAAGGAAGTAGTAAAACTCTCACTATTTGATGACATGTTACTATATATAGAGAACCCTAAAGTTTCCATCAAAACTGTTAGAACAGGTTAATTAATTCAGTAAAGTAGCAGGTTACAAAATAAATATTCAGAAGTCAGTGTCATTTTTATATACTGATGATGAACTTTCAGAAAGAGAAATTAAGAAAACAATCCTATAAATAATTGCATGAAAAACAATAAAATACCTAGGAATCAAATTAACCAAGCAGGTAAAAGACCTGTTCTCAGAAAATTATGTCACTGCAAACAAAAATTGAAGAAGATACAAATAAATAGAAGCATATACCATGCTCATGGGTAGAAAGAATCATTAAAATGGCCATACTACCGAAAGCAATCTATAGATTCAATGCAACTCTTATCAAAATACCAAAGATATTTTTCAGAGAGGTAGAACAAATAATCCTAAAATTTATATGGAACCATAAAAACAAACAAACAAACAAACAAATATCCACAAAAATCTTGAGAAAAAAGAACAAAGTTGGAGGTATCACACTATCTGATATCAAACTATGCTACAAGGATACAGTAATCAAAACAATATAGTACTAGCATATAAACAGATACACTGATCAATGAAACATATTAGAGAGCCCAGAAATAAATCTGCACCTATACACTCTCTTAATATATGACAAAGGAGGTAAGAATATGTAGTGGGGTTAAAGACAGTCTCCTCACTAAGTAGTGCCGGGATAATTGGACAAACATGAAAAAATAAAAGCTGGACCACCTTCTTACACCATTTACTAGAAGAGACTCAAAATGGATTCAAGACTTAAGTGTAAGACCTCAAACCATAAAACTTCTAGAAGAAAATACTGGCAGTAAACTCTCTGATATCACTAACAGTATTTTCTTTTTAGATATATCTCCCCAGGCAAGGAAAACAAAAATAAAATAAACAAATGGGACTAAAACTAAAAAGTTTTTTTTTACAGCAAAGGAGACCATCAACAAAACAAAAAGACAACCAACTGATTCAGAGAACATATTAACTATCGACCATATCCAAAACACATAAAGAACTCATACAACTCAACAACAAAAAAACAAACAATACAATTAAAAAATGGGCAGCAGACCTGAACAGATACTTCTCCAACAGAAAATACAGATGGCCAGTAGACATGAAAATGTGCTCAAGGTCATTAATCACCAGAGAAATGCAAATTAAAACCACAATGAAATATCACCTAACACCTGGCAGAAAGACTAATATCAATAAATCAAAGAACAGCAAGTATTAGAGTGGATGCAGAGAAAAGGGAATCCTCATACATTGTTGGTGGGATTACAAATTAGTATTGCCACTATGAAAAACAGTCTGAAGGTTATTCAAAAAATTTAAAATGGATATACCTTTTGAACCAGCAATTGCACTTCTGGGTATTTAACCAAAGAAAACCAAAACAATAATTCGTAAAGATCTATGCAACCCAATTTTCATGGTAGCACAATTTACAATAGCCAAGAAATGGAAGCAACCTAAATGCCCATCAACAGATGAAGTTATGGATAAAGAAGATATGGTCCATGTATACAATAAAATATTACTCATCTATTAAAAAAATGAAATCCTACCATTTGCAATGACATGAATGGTCCTAGAGTTTAGTATGCTGAATGAAATAAGTCAGACAAAGATAAATACCATATGATTTCACTTATAAGCAGAATCTAAGAAACAAAAAAGAACTAATCAAAAACTGAGGACAATTTGGTGATGGACAGGGAATGGGCTTTTGGGGATATGATAATGGAGTGAAAGGTTAAAGAAGTACAAATTAGTAGTTGATAGTGGTCACAGGAATGGGGAGCAAGACATGAGAAATGCAGTTAGCATTAGTATATTGCTTAGGTGGAAAACCAGAGGAGAGAAGGAGCAATTAGAAAGATCATTTTATAATCTATATAAATGCACTGTATACTTGAAATTAAAAAAAAAAAAAAGAAAGCCTCTGTAAGTGGTCTGAGCTATGCCTTGGACATTTCTTGGGTTCATAGTTCTGAAGTGAATTAATTCAATACTGTGGAACAGGGAGATGTGTCATGATCTCATTGCAGGTAGATAAATAAGGAATATACTTATGTTAAATAACTTTTAAAATTCAAAATCTAAAACATAAATTAAAAATATTTATATGCAAGCCATGAGTAAATATTATTTATTTACTTTAGGAACATGTTCATTCATCCCTCAAAGCTCATATATAATCCTTATGTATTTAAAAAATCATATTTTAAATACTAATTAATAGAATAATTTTTCTTTTTATTGAAAAACTTCCAACATTAATAATAGAAAGGAGTAAAATGGGCATGTTTATCTTAACTGCTTTGCAATTATTTTTTAGGTAAAACACTAATGATTGCTAATAATTTTGGGTAAGGCAATTACTTACTAAGTCCCTTTGTTTTTCTCAAAAGAGGATATGAGTGTTCTCCAAATTCTTCTCTCTAAGGTATGTGGTGAGCTGCTTGCAATAGTCAGACATGATTATTTTGTTTTAATACTAACAACATTTGTTTTTTTAAAAAATCAAGTTTGGCTATATTGAGATACTGTTTGTCATAGCAGAAGAGTGAGTCTTCACTAGTTTATGAGTAACAGTTTTTTGCTAAAGCACATCTGGCTTAATGTTAGGTCATTTGAGGCTCTCATATGTAGTTGCTTGATAACTTTTTGGTTCCATATACTTAGTTCAAAGGCTTAATGTATTTTAACTATAATAAAACTATTATTCACTTTAAAGTTATTCTCAATTGTTGCACTAAACTGTTTTTCAGTGTCTTATTGATCTTTTTAATGATGGATTTAAGTGCTGTTTATGAGGAAAGGTCTTATTAAACTGTAAAAAAATTTTAGACTTTCCTTTTTAGTGATTGTTCATTTGTTCATTTAAATAAAAACTTTAATAAATTTTCTGGTGAGAAACTCAACAGGAGATGTTATCTGCATTAGAAAACGTAAATGCTAAAGATAGCCAGATGTTAGATTCTTGTTTTCAAATTCATTATGTTTTTTTTCTTATATTTGGCTAGTGAGGCATTAGGCAGGAAGAAAATCATCTTGTGTTTTTTATACTTGATAATACATATTTATATAGAATAATCTTCAAACAGTCTGATCTTAGAAGTTTTTACAATGAATAATAATTTTGGAATATATGGAAAATATTAAATTTCTCTACTATGATAATGAGAAGTAATAAAACACATGCATGAACATTTATCTAAATTGTATCTTTCATGATGACATTTTTATACTTCTTCACAGATAGAGCACATATGAATTTATTACAACTTATAAAATCTGTAATCTTATCTTGCTTCTGGGAATTTTGGTTTTTATTTTGTTTTATTTTGTTCTTTGGCCTTTATTATTCTAAAGTTTTTGTATGAGTACACTTTAATTTACACTGTCTGAAGCCAAGAAAAGGATTCTTATGTAAATGAATCATTTACAATTCTGAATATCAGAATTTTAATAATGGGAGACAAACAGAGGAGAAATTACAAGGATTTAAAACTTTGGAGGAATATTTTCAATATGGTAATTGGATTCAAATAGTTTTTTTTTTTCTGGTGAACAATAAAGACCCACTATCAAACCTGTGACCAGATTAAGTGAAAGTTACAGAACATACATTTAAATGTAATTAAACTTTAATATTTTTAACAATTTAAAAATATAATTCTTACATTCATTTTACTCCACTCTTCACCATGTTGATTTTGGGAGAAATAATGAAAATATTGATCGAAATTTTTTTTAGCATGGGGATGTGAGATAGCTGACAAAACAGAATGGATAATAGACAGTGGCCAAAAACTATTGTCTAGACAACTCAGTGTGTATTGGATAAAACATAATCTTTGCACTTCTTAAGCAGTGCCATAAGGAATCTTTGACTTCTATGATTCCATATGAGACTTAGGCATTGTCTTTTGTTTTGTAAACTACCTGCATCTTAGATCTCTGGTCAGAAAAAAAAATAATTTAAAAAATCATTTTTTTAAAAACTAGCAAAATCATACAATTTATCAACACACTTTAAATTTGTTTTGTTAAAAGACCAAAATATTGTTAAGTAGATAACATTCTACAAAATATGGGCAAAAAATAAAATTGAGAAACTCAAATAAGCCATAAACAAATCTGGGAATTGAATTAAAGAAACTTAAAAGCAGCTAGAGAAAATCAGTTAATTATCTACAAGTGAGCTCCCATAACAGTGTCAGCTGAAATCTCAACAGAAACTTTGCTGGCCAGAGGAATTGGCACAAAATATTCAAAGTGATGAAAAACAATGACCTATAACCATGATTACTCTACCCAGCAAAGCTATTATTTAGAATCAAAGAACAGATAAAAAAAATAAATAAATAAATAAAATAAAAAAAAAAAAAAAAGCTTTCCAGGCAAGAAAAAGCTAAAAGAGTTCATCACCATCAAGACAGTATTATAGGAAATGAATGTTGAAAGGATTTCTTTAAGGAGGAAAATGGGAAGGAGAAATAGTAGAAGAAAGGACTAAAAAATAAAAATAAATAAATAATAAGTGATAATAAAATGGCCATAACTACATACCTATCAATAATTATTTATAATAATTATAAATAAATGTTCTAATCAAAAGACATAGGATGGCTGAAGGAATAAGAAAATTAGACCTTTACATATGCTGCCTACTTGAAGAGACCCACTTCAGAATGAAAGACTCACAGACTGAAAGTAAAAGGATGAAAAAAGATATTTCATGGAAATGGAAAGAGAAAAAAAAGCTGGGTATAAATAAATTAGACAAAATAGACTTTAAGATGAAGTGTATAACAAAAGACTATAAAAAGGATTTCAGTAATTCTATTTCTGAGTATATGTCAAAGAAACTGAAAACACTATTTCGAAATCACATGTGCATCTCTATAGTAATTGCAGCATTACAATAATCAAGAAATTGAAGCAACTTAAGTGTCAATTCATAAAGAAGATGTACATATATAATAGAATATTACTCAGTCATAGAAAGGGTAAAACATTGATATTTGTGACAACATGGATAGACCTAAAAGGTATTATGTATGCTACGTAAAATAAGTCAGACAAGAAGACAAATACCATGTGATTTCACTTATACATAGATTCTAAAACACAAAATAAATGAACAAACAAAACAGAAACAAATATAATTATAGAGAACATTTTGATGGTTACCGTATAGGAGGGCGGTATGGGTGATGGGTGAAAAAGTGGAAGGTATTAAGATATATAAATTGACAGTCATGAAAACAGTTACAAGGATGTAAAGTATACCATAGGAAATAAGTCAATAATATTAAATTATCTATGTCTGGGGTCAAATAGGTCTTAGACTTTTTGGAGTTAATAAATGTCTAATCACTGTGTTGTATACTTGAAACTAATAAATATTGCATGTCAACTGTAATTCAAAAATATAAAAGTATTTAAAAATAAGTCTCTTTAGGTCATTGAAATTAAATAGAGAAATCATTTCAATAATAAGTTTTAGCAACATGGCTTGACACACATCAATATACATAAGCAATAAACTTGTAATAAATAATTAAGAAATATTAGAGAAAAACATTTATAATAGTAACAAAAGTTAAAAGGCAGCAAAGAACAAACCTAAAGAATAAATAAAATTTTGATGAAATAAGTAATAAATATTGAAGAAAATTAGGTAAAATAGAGAAGTATATCATTATTTGAAATATAAAATGCCAGCTCTTCCGATAGTCATTTATAAATTAAATTAAAAATCTCTATTCCTACAGGTTGTTTCTATCACAGAATATTCCTAACACAGGTGTTACTACGTATAGGGAAGTGTAACTCTAACCAAGCCATATTAAAAAATAATAGCTCATACAGAAAAAAACATCTTATTAGATCTCAAAATATAATTTTAGTGTACATTGTAATACAAGTCTGTACATTTATAAATCATGTTTATATATAAATTAAAAATTATATTATATTAAACCATGTATTTTCAATTAAGCAATAAAAAATACATCAATGGTATTTGAAAAGGACCCCCAAAATAGGCCCATGGATATACGAGTATTTGGCATATGATAATGCAAGCATAACAATACAATGGATAAAATTTAGGTTTGGGTTTAGAAGTATTCATTTTGGGGGAGACAAAATAATTCTGTTTCCTGTCTTTCTCTAATTTCAAAGGGATCCCAAATATAAGAGTTGTAAAGAAAACCTAAAAATGTTTACCTCAGCAAGTGTGCTCCAATGTTATCTTTTCAGTGAGATCTACAATGATCACCCTATTTTAATAACAAATACCCTTCCCTTCAATTCTCTAGTACTGATCCATCATTTCTATAAACTTTTCAACATCTCTGATAACTTCAATAGCATACATTTATGAAATAAAACATATTCATATGTAATTTTATTTATCTCTTGTTACATAATAAGTGTTACCACATCCTGCCTTCCATTCCCTACTTTACCCTACACATTCTTTGATGTATTTTACCAATTTGTTTTCTACCAGATGTATAGAAGTACACAACTCACTATGTACTTGAGAATTGGATAATTTTCATGTTTATTAAGCATATAGGCATAAAATTCTATCTTATTATTTTCATATTAAATCAAATATTCTGGCCATTATATTGAAATTAGTTGCTGTAACCATCATTGTAAAAAGGCACATAATAATTTTTTCTCAACATAGAAACTTGGTTTTATGCCTGCATATATCAAAGGGTTGAAAAACTGTTTAGCCTGTGAAAAGTGGTTAATTCTGTCACAAAAATATTATTAATATGTATTACTCCATCCTTCACTGTTGCTCCCATTCTTTTACATTATAAAGTATATTGTTTAGCGATGAGCATCCACAGAGGATTCACTAAGTATTCATTCTGCTATAAAATCAACTAATGATCAAGACTATATTTTCATAAATCAAAGCAGCAAATTTTGTTGCCTTAAACTAAAATAAAAATCAAAGAATTACTAAAGTTTCTTAAAATTTGGCAAAAAAAGGAAGTGATTTTAAAAGAAACCCATCTCTCCCTTGATAGAACAAACTAATCTACAGTCCTATTTTAGATACATGGCAATTTTCCTGTGTCTTACTAACTTAACTTTCTTTTATTTATTAACTCCTGATTAGAGCTCAGTCCTCTATTTGGATACACCTGTCCACAGTTAACAAGGTGTAAATTATAAAACAATAAAAAGTTTAGTCAGAAAATTAGTTTATATGTTCTTAAATCATAAAAATATAATCAAGAGTAGACGAAAAGAAAAAAAGTATATTATTTTTACAAGAATTAAAATTTTATAAAGATTCTAGCTTTGTAACTTTGGGCAAGTCATTAAACCTCTCAGTGCCTTGTTTTACTTATCTTGAGAATGAAGATAATGACCATATTTACTTACAAAATTATTGTAGAGATCAAAGTAGTTAATATAGGTCAACGTCTGTCAGATGGTAAGCAATGAAAAAGTAGTAGTGATCATCAACAACACTGTGTTCTAATTTTCCACCATTTATGTTGAATTCTGGTGAATGATTTAATCTCTAATGACCATTTAAAAGTGTCTCTGAAAATGTATTAAAAAGCAGTAAAAAGAAATTATGCTAAATATTGCTATAGAAGTTTGACTTCTAGTACATATATGCTGACCTACTGAAAACAATTTTAAGAGCAATTAAAATATAGGAGACAAGTATTTTTAGAAAACAGGAAACACAGCACAGTGGTCCTTGAGAGAAGGAAATGCATGAGATGAAATCTGTTATCTCAGTTCTTTATGTGGTGGCATGTCCTGTTGTGGCTCAGAGAGAAGGAGATTAAAAAAATTATAATAGTCTTGTTGATCTGAGGAAAAAGTCATTTAGTCACCAACTAATGGAATATCCGAGCTTTGTAAGGAATAGAGAAGTGGAAAATACTCAGAAGGAGTCTCCTAATTCTGTGAAGAGTATTAGCCATGGGTTTTTGGATGAAGGCTGGGTTGTTTATATATAGGACATGACACAAAAGGCCTAGCAGAGTCTACCTGTTGTAGGGTTGGAAGTGAAAGGTGATACCAGAGTTATACCAGAGTAAAGAAACATTAATTAGCATCTTAGATTTAGTTAAGTTTCAAGAAAGGTCATCTTTAAGGAGGATGACCAAGTCCTAAAATAAATGACATTTTCTAAGACTAAGGTCAGTAACAGACTGAAATGATCTAAACATGAATAAACCTAATATATTAGAACCAAAAATTTTAGCCAGTAATTTAATCTGATAGAACAAATATCAATAGTCTTTATAGGAAAATGTCATAAATCCTTAAAATTATTGTGTATAATTTCCATCATACAATCAGAATTTCTAGACATGCAAAGAAATAATAAAATATCATCTTTATCAAAAAATTGCCCTTCGTCATTGAGCTAAGGAAGGTGTTAATGTTCTTAGACGAAGACTCTAAAATACTTTAAAAACACATTTTAAATATTTGAGGAATGCATAATTATTAAAAGTGAATAAATGGGAAATCTCAGCAGAGAAACTGTGACTACAAAAAAAAGTTGAATAGACTCGTCGATATAAAGTGAAAAATTTACTAAATTGGCTCATTAACATTGAGACTGCAGAAGAATGGATGAATAAATATAAAGACAGAGTAATAGCATTTATTCAGTCTCAAGATCAGTGAGATAAATGGTTAAAAATAATGAAAAAAGAACAGAGTCTCAGGAACTTGTAAGGCAATGTCAAGCAGGCTAACATAAAAGTAATTGTAATCCAAGCAGAACTGGAAAGGAAGGGTTTAAAATTTTCCAAATATTGGTGAAAAATAAAAAATTCAGCAAAATCTTAAGTAGAATATGTGCAAAAATATATAGGTATGCTGCAGTCAAATGGCTAAAAGATAAAGATTAAGGGAAATATTAAAAACATCCTGACAAATTAGACATATTAAATACTTGGGACCAAGCATATAAATGATGACTAACTTTTCATTAACACCAGTGGAAAAGGAAAAATAGTGGAATTTCATTAAAGTGCAGAAAGCCAAAAATATTCTTCAAAAATAGAGGTGTAGTAGAGACATTTTTAAATTAAAAAATGAAATAAAAAACTATTGCCAGCGTATCTGCTGCATAAAAAATTTAAATGAAGTTCTCCAGGGAAAACGACACCTGATGGAAGCTTATATTTTTCAAGAAGAAATGACGAGAAATGGAAGTGCTAAATGTGTAGGTAAATAGAATAGATAATCTTTCATATATATTAATTATTTTAAGAAACTGAATATTTAAATTAAATAATTACATTTCTTTGTGAGACTTAAAGCTTGAAAAAAAAAATATATATATATATATATATATATATATATATATATATATATATATATAAAATAAATGCAATAATAGTACCAATGTGGAGGAGAAAAAACAATTTTAATGATATAAGTTTCTTACATGTTACATGAAGTGATACAGTATTATCTTTAAGTTGATAGTGATAACTTATTGCATTTTGTACCCCTTAGAGCACTAATTCTTAAATTGTAATTTTTACCTCCCATAGAATATTTAGTAATATCTAGAAACATTATTGATTCTCTGAAAGAGGAGTGCATGTATAGGGTAGAAGGCAAAAATGACGCTAGGTATACTATAGTACTAAGTACAACCCCTCACAACAAAGAATTATTAAGCATTAAATATCAATAATGGTGATGTTGAGAAGCTACCCTAGAGCAATTATTTAAACAAACAAAGAGGTATGGTTAAAAGCCCAAAGAGGAATTAAATTAGCATATAAATAATTATTAACTAACCCGCAAAAAGACATTAAATTAGAAATAGAGGGGAAAAAAAAAGATGTGGTAACTAGAAAGAAATATCAGGAGGGTAGACTTAAATCTTAGTATATAATTATATTAAATGTAAATGAATTAAACTGGTTAAAAGCAGAGATTATCAGTTAAAACTTTTTAAAAAATATACCATTTGTAAGAGACATAGTCTAAATTTCACAGATTATGATCTCTGATTATAATGAAAATACATAAGAAATTTGTAATAATAAAATTATTTTTAAATTCCTAAGTATTTAGGTATTGAAATAATACATTCCTACAGTCAATGGGTCAAAAATTAAATTATAAAATATATAAAACTGAATGCATTTTTGAGATGTACTTAAGTAGTGTTTAAAGGAAATTTATAAGGTTGTATTTGAAAATAAGAAGTATATAAAATAATTTATCTATATTATCACTTAAAATCCAAAAAACAGAGGTTATATGTAAAGTAGAAAGAAAATAATTAAAATTAGTATAGCATTAGAATATTAATGTTATAAACATTACAATTATTTCTTGTAATAGACTTTTTTAAAACACATTTGGCATAAAAAGTTAGGCTTATTAAATTTCTTAAAATAAATTTCTATCATCAAAATATATTCTCTTTAACTTTGTTTTGCATATGCTACATGGCCATTAAATAAAGCTATATCAAGCAAAAAAAAATATTTACAGTTAGAACATAAAACTGCCACTTAGAAATAAAAAAAGAACCTAAGTACAGTTTGTATTATATAGATTTTCTGATGCTTTAGTACAAATTAAAGATTCTTTCCTGCCAGTCACTGAAATTATAGCCATGAGGTTTATTTTGTTGCTATGTATTAATTTTTATTTACCAAAATTAAATCTCAAATAACTGCATTGATTCCCCACACTTAACGACATTTATTTGGAAAGAAAAATACTACACAAAAATAATTTTAAAATGACAATGGCAGAAAAAGGCAGTTGCTAGAGATTTAATGAGATTTTCTGTTCAGACAAAGTTTAGCATTCCTGTAGAACACGATCAATACTGGGTTATTTTACTTAGATATTTTAAGATATTTTAGAAGATTTTGTAAAAGTGGTATTTTCTAACTATGAAGTCTACTAAGAGACTCTTATAGCAGACAGCAAAGGAATCCATCTAGATAGCCCAATCTATACTAAAACTGACCAAATTAAAAATACTGGCCTATCTTCTCCCTAATTTTTTGTCTGGATTAACTGTATGAAATGCTAGACCCGGTGAGGAAAAAAAAAGGGAAAGATACATAAAGTGTCATCAAAAGTATAAACAGATAAAACTTTAAATGTTGCACTTGTTTGAATGTGCACATTTTACAAAGTCATGCCTATTTTTTAAACAAGTGACTTCCACTTCTAAAGTTCTCTTTCCAGCAGAACAATTTGGAGGTGATTAGAAAGAACTTAAACTAAAATGTAGAGGGCTTTTGGTTTCTGAGGACAGTATTACTGTAATTATTATTTCTATTATTAATACATATTTTAAAATGTATTAATGTACTTTGTAACTACTGTGTTTTAAATATCTCTCATATATATAAACACTAACTCAAACACAGGTATCTAAAACTTATCTGTGAGGAAGGTACTTCTAGTTTTATAATTTTACAGGAAGGGTTACTAAGGCTCAAAAGAAGTAGTTATTCTATGTTGAGCTATGAATAAGTATGTGATCCAAGATCAATTCTGAGTAAGACTGGTTCCAAATTCTATGTTCTTGGAAGTAACAGGAATCTACAAAATCTTCTAAGCAAGGCATTTCTGTACTAGAATGGTTACGAACATCTAGTTTCATAAAACAAAAGTTATGAATCAATGTCTTTCTCTCCATTTCAGAAATGGTATGTAGACCTGTAGGGTCATGAAATATAATTGTCAATATCTCTAAATAAATTTTAAATTTTGATTGTGAGTGATTTCATAGAACTAAACTATGGTATTTCATTAATTTACTCCCAACTATGTGTTTTATGAATGCTTTGGTTTAATATTCAAGCTCACAAACTTGTCTGTCTTGGAAAAAAATATTTGGAAGCTTACTTTAGACTAGGAAAGATATTGGCCATTGATCTATTCAGCAAATATGCTCATTCATTACTCTTTGGATGGCAAAAAAATAATTTTTGACAATGACCTTTAGTTTATTCTATCATTTATGATTAAGTCTACATCTTTGTTCATCATTACGTTTCTTGGGTTTAAGCCCAAGTCATTTTGTTACACAATATTGAAACTCAAAGTTATACAACAGAAGCAACAAATTAAATATGTTTCATGTACATCTCCTGAAATTTATTTCTTTGGTGTACAATACTCAGATTAAAACTGTACAGAAAGATATTGCATTGGTAGCTACTCTCAGAAGCACAATGAAAATATTCTTTTTTTCTTTTTTTAAAACTAAAATCTAACATAAAATAATAAGTTATTATTGGAATCTGTTAACTATAGATTGGATTACTAGATTTTTTAGAGTTTGTGGTGCTAGGACTTTAACATTTCGCCTCAGTATTTGCTTTATGTACAGGTTCCTTGATATTCTCATAAAACATTGAATTGATTTTAGAGAAATTAGAGATAAGTACCAGTAGGTCCCCACTATAACATTCTGGATAGCAAATGACATTAGGTAACTAACTGTATAACAATATATAAAAAGTCCAATAGAACATATTTAGTCCATGAAAGAACTATTAGATCTGCAACATAATATCAGCTGTACTTAAAAATTTTGCTAACCTTAATTAATAAGTATTTTTTAATCTCTAAAATAAAAGCTTATTTTTTCTTTGTAAAATATATTGTTAGTTATGAAAAGTTATTAGTGTTTAACAAAACACTAGTTTTGCTAGACCGAAGCAATGTTCAAAGGTATATTTAAAAATTAGATCAATAACTCATGTTAGTGTGAATTCTTGGCTCCCAACACTCACAGCTCATCAGAATCACATGTGAATGCCTGAGCCTCAGCACGGAAATTCTTTTCATTTGGTCTAGGTTTAGGCCTGAGCAGAGACACTTATTTTAAAGCTCTCCAAGTAATTTTAATGTACAGATATAGTGGAGAACTACTGGTTCAGTTTAAAATCAGAGAGATGAATTAAGAGCAATTCCTAAATCCTGGCAGAAAAGTGGAAAGTGATTTTTAAAAGAACTGCTCCCTTGATAAAACAAGGCTATTTACTGCCTATTTTCAAATTCATGGCAATTTTCCTTCCTCACAGTCACCTAACCTTATTTCTTTTCATTAACAATTAGTTCCCATTGGGGAATATCTATCCACTGTTTAACAAGGTGTTTACTATAGAAACATTTGACAAGAGAATCACACAGCCAGTGTGTAAATTTTGAAGAACGGAAAACATTTTTAAGAAGTAGCAAGGTCTCCAACTCTACTTACACATCTCAGAAGCTATGTTGATAAGTTAACAAAACCCTCATAATTCTTACTGGTTTTTATAAATATGTGAAGTGAACTGAGTAAATATCCCCATATTTTGCCTCCTATGATGAAATTGAGATGAAAAGAATAATAAGGAGATAAAGAAAAGTAAATGGAAATTATTTTGTTTTCTCATCAAAGAAATGGTTGAAATAAGAAATCTGGAATCCAAAAATATTTTTCCACAATACTGTTACTCCCAAATTAGATAGAAGGAGCATAATGCAGGACTTTTAACAAAATCTGTGTGCTGTGGAAGATGCAACAAGGTATGACATAGCCTGCCTTGACTAGACCCTTTTCCTCCTTCTATGGCATTTCCTTATAAAATTGAGTGAAAGCAGAAAATAAAAGGAAAGGAGTAATTCATAATTCTGGGATGAGAGAAATAATTCACTCACTGTCAAATAAAAGAGAAATACCATTAACAAGAATTTTTAAGATAGCAAGATTTTTAAGGATTATGAAAGAAGTATCTACATTTTGCAAAAAAAATTTAAAATAAAAAATTACTCTTATCTAAAAAAATAAAAAGCACTGACAAGAGAAGTAAATTCTCCAAGAATGATTTGTGCTGTAAAAGAACAATGTGAATATAAATTCAATAAAACAATAATCCAAACATATGTTGATAAATAGAGGAAAGGCAAATTACAGACATAAGAAAATAATATATAGCCAAAACATATCATAAAAATGTTGAAAAAGGGAGAATGAAAAGATATATATTGATATCTAATTTTAAATTGCTAATTTTTAAGTAAAGACTTGCAATAACTGCAACTACACATGAAAAAGAGACATTAAAGCTATCAATGAGAAACAAAATTATATGATGATACAAAAGCAAATCCAATTGAAGCATTATTGATTTTTCCAGAGTAGAGAGCATAACAAATTTATCAAAATATTTTCAGAAATATAATCTGTACAAAATTCTCTGAAAAAAGACTATTCTGCAATATAAAAAAACAATCCAATTTCATATAGAACACGTGACAAAAAGATTAATCTTAATTTATTAAAATTTATGGAGAAATAATTTATTGGGCATTCATGTAGCAAAAGGAAATTGTACAAGAAAAAAAATTAAAACAGACTGTCATGGAGATGTCTACCCAGCAGCGTACAGTGCCCAATATATAAACGTAGTATCTACTATATACTGAAACAGCCAGCAAGTTTTAGTCTGATTATAAAGCAAACATTCTCCAAAGTGAAAGAATTTAGAGTACCAATACTTTCTTTGCAACAAGTAATTGCCAGGTTAAAAAAAAAATACAAAATATTAGGAAGCATTTTAAAATTAAAACAATAACAAAGAAAGAAACAAAATGCTGCCATAAAAAGGTTTATATAGACAATTGAATCTTCTAGAATGTTGAAAAATTCTCATTAATTCTATGAATCTCATTTCACAACAGAAGATAAATATTATAAACTTGGATACTATGAAACCATAATATAACTAATGGAAAGTAAGAGGCTATATAGTTAAATTTTTATAGGAGGAAGTCAACACTACTGTCCATATTGAAATTTATAATTCTAATTCGCTCAGAGAGGTGATATTAGAAACATGGTCGAGTGAGAGACATACCTGGATCTACCTCCTTGAAACGACAGTAAGCTAAATGTCTAAAACTCACCAAAAATGAAGCCAACCGCACACCAGCACATCTGAGCATGGGATCTATGCATACAAGCTAACTCAGGTCAGAGCCCAAGTGTCAGGTGGTGGATTGGGAGAAAAAAGGGCTGCCTCTTGCAGTTGGATTTTCCTGTAGGAGAGAGAGAGGGGAAAAGTTGACACCAAGTTCCCTGAACAGACATGCCTGGGAGTGCTGTGAGCTCAATGTACCTGGTGACAGTGCCCAATCATTGGGGCAGAAGGCAGAGAAGCGGGGATGACAGAGAAACAACAGCTGATTTTTACCAGCCTCAGCTGCAAAATGGAGGCTGAGAGCTGCAGCCCCAACCGCCAACTCAGAGAGCCCCTCCCACCATACCCGTCAAGATTAACCACCACAGAGCCCCAAGGCAGTGTGAGCAAAAGCTATAGAACCTGTCAAAAACACTGAAGGGAACAGGGACTGAGGGTAGCAACATAATTAAACATTTATTAGAAAAAAAAAGGAGTTATTAAGACTTTATGTAAAGCAGGAATCCAAGAGGCTTAGACACCACTATGAAAACCAAAAGAAAAATGCCTTTTTATGCAACAGGCTAGAGAGACCATTTTATATATATATATATATATATATATATATATATATATATATATATATATGTATGTATATATGTATGTATATATATATATATATATATATAAATCTGTCTAGAAAAAAAGCAGAATACATTTCCATTAATGCCCAGGTGAAGAAATAAAAAAAAAAAAAAAAAGCAGAATACATTTCCATTAATGCCCAGGTGAAGAAATAGCTCTAAACACCATGAGCAACCAAGGTGACAAGGAATCTCAAAAAAAAAAAAAAAAGAGAGAGAGAGAGAGAAATCTTCAGAAAAACAAGCTTATAGACATACAAATATGAGGCTTAAATATCAGAGAATTTATGACAGTACTTCTGAAAAAAACTTAGAGTTCTGAAATCAATCATATCAACAATTTCAGGAATGGAAAAAACAATTAAATGAGAAGAATGAGTTCTTTAGCAAGAAGATTGACACCCTCATAAAAAATCAATTAGACCTTCTGAGGATGAAGAACACACTGCAAAAGTCAAAAAATGAAATAGCAAGCTTTGGAAATAGAGTCAACCAAGTGGAGAAAAGGATCAGTGATATCAAAGACCGAAATCTAGAATTAAAACATAAGAAAGAAGAGAGAAACCAAAGAATGAAAAATAATGAAAGAGAATTATAAGAAATTGCTGCTAACATCAGGAGAGGAAACATAAGAATAATGGGCATTATCAAAGTTTAGGAAAAGGAACAGGGATTAGAAAGCATTTTTAGAAAAATAGTTGACAACAATCTCCCAAATCTGAGAAATGAGCTGGAGCTGGGGATTCAAAAAGTCAAGAGAACACTCAATTATCCCAACTCCAAAAAGCCTTCACCAAGACATATTGTATCAAAAATATCAAAAAACAATGACAAAGAGAATTCTCAGGGCAGCCAGGGAGAAGAAAACAGTAACTTATAATGGAAAACCCATTATCATGGGATTTCTCAGCACAATTCTTTCAAGCCAGAAAAGAGTGGAATCAAATATTCAAACTATTAAGTAAAAGGAATTACATTTTAAAATAATGTATTCAGCTAAGCTCTTCCTTAGATTTGAAAGAGAAATAAAGACACTTCCAGGCATACAAAAATTGAGGCAATTCTCCACTATAAGGTCTGCACTACAGGAAATACTGAAAGAGGTCGGCTCACCTAAAACAAAGTGACAAAAATAAAATACATAATTAGAAGTAAGGTGAATATCAGGCAAATAGAAAAAGAGAACTGCAATTCTTACTAAGAACAGGGTGTTATAAGCTTGCACAATAAGAAGAGAATTGCTATAGCAAGATAGTAATGAAGGTTCAGCATATATAGGGACAAATTGAGACAATAATGACTGAAAAGAAGAGGATTCATAGATCCAAAAATCACAAAGGGGAATGGAGATAAGGCACTCACAGAAGAAAATGGATGACTATATATACATAAATATCCTTTACATATTTGTAACGGTAATCATACACCAAAGATTCAGAACTGAAGTATATAACATAAAACAAGAAGAACCAGAGGCAAACCTCACAAAAGCCAATCAAAATAAAGAAAACAGAAACACGAGGACAAGGAAGCAATGAAAACACTGATCTACCAGAAAGCAAAAAATAAATGGCTGTAAGGAGACCTCATATTTCAATAATCACCCTAAATGTAAATAGACTGAATTCACCAATAAAAAGGACAGAGTTGCAGATTGGATCAGAAAACAAAACTCAATCACATGCTCCCTCCAGGAGGCACATCTCAGCTTCTAAGATGCATTTAAACTCAAAGTGAAAGGGTGGAAAATGACTTTTCAAACAAATGATATTCAGAGAAAAGCAGAAATATCTGTGCTAATATCAGACAAAATAAACTTCAAAATAAAAAAGGTAAAGAAAGATACTTAGTGACACTTCATAATGACAAAGTAAATCATGTACCAAGAAGAAATAACACATTAATATCTATGCTCCCAAGTAGGGAGTCCTAAAATATGTAAAGCAATTACTGATATAATGAAAAAGAGAAGCAGACCAAAACACTATTATAGTAGGGGATGTAAATACCACATTGTTGGATATGGACACATCATCCAAAATGATAATCAACAAGGAATTAATTCCTTTTCATGACACATTAGACCAACTTGATGTAACTGACATTTACAGAGCCTTCCATCCCAAAACCGCTGCTTATGCATTCTTCTCTAGTGCACATGGAACATTCTCAAGGACTGACCACATAATGGAAGATAGAGATAGCCTCACCAAATATAAGAGGATTGAAATCATACCAACCATATTTTCTGATCGTAATGACTTGGATCTAGAGATCAACTGTAAAAAGAAAGCAGAATGAACAACAAATACATGGAGTTTAAATAACATGCTACTGAAAAATAACTGGATCACAGAGGAAATAAAAAGAGAGATCAAGAGATACATAGAAATGAATGATATCGATAGTACAACATATCAAAACTTTTGGGACACAGCAAGGCGGTCATTAGAGGAAAGTTGATATCATTACAGGCCTTCCTCCAAAACCAAGGAGAAGTCCAAATAAATAACCTAACACTTCATTTTACAAAAACTAGAAAAGGAAAAAAAAATGATACCTAAAGTTAGCAGAAAAAAAAGAAATAACCAAAATTAGAGCAGAAATACATGTAATAAAAATCAACAACAACAACAACAACAACAACAACAACAAAACAATAGAAAAAATACATACAACAAAGTGCTGGTTCTTTGAGAAGGTTAATAAAATTGACAAACCCCTGGCTAGATTTACTAAAGAAAAAAAAGACAGGATACAATTAAACAAAATCAGGAATGAAAGAGTGAAAATTACGACAGAAACTGCAGAAATATAGAAGATCACACAATAATACTATGAAAAATTTAATAACTTAGAAGAATTGGATCAGTACTTAGAAAAATACAAACTTCCAAGACTGAATCAAGAAGAATTGGAAAATCTACATAGACCAATCATCAGTAGGGAAATTGAAATAATCATCAAAAAGTGATCAAAAAGTAAAAGTTCAGTGAATTTTACCAAATATTCAAAGATGATTTAATATCTGTTCTCCTCAAACTCTTTCAAAACTTAAAGAGAGGTAATACTTCCTAACTCATTTTATGAGGTCAATATTAACCCGATATCAAAACCTGGTAAAGATAATACAATAAAGAAAACAACAGAACAATATCTTTCATGAACACAGATGTGAAAATCTAAAATAAGATACTAGTGAACACCACTATCAAGTGGGATTCATCCCAGAGGCACAGGGATGGCTCAACATATGTAAATCGATTAATGTGATACACCACATAAACAAATTAAAAAATAAAAATTATATGGTCATATCAATAGATGCAGAAAAAATCTTCTACAAGATACAGCATCCATTTATGATCAAAACACTTAACAAAATCTGTATAAAGTACGTAATAAAGGCCATATATGACAAACCCTCAGCCAACATCATACTTAATGGTGAAAAACTAAAAACCTTGCCTCTAAAATCAGGAACAAGGCAAAGCTGTGCATTATAGCCACTGTTATTCAATATGACATCAGAGGTCTAAGCGAGTGAAGTCAGACAAGAGAAAGATATAAAAGGCATCCAAATAGGAAACAAAGAAGTCAAACTGTTACTATTTGTGGATAACATGATTCTCTATATAGAAAACCCTAAAACTCCACAAGAACACTGCTTGAAACAACAAATACAGTAAAATCTCTGGATACAAAATCAATGTTCAAAATTCCATAGCTTTCCTATACTTTAATAATGGTCAGAAAAAGAAGAAAAAATAATTTCTTTTGCCATTTCAACAAAAAGAATAAAATATCTAGGAGTAAATTTAATGAAACATGTGAGGACCTATATAATAAAAACTGTAAGACCCTGTTAAAAGAAATTTAAAAAAGATACAAAGAAATGGAAGATATTTCATTTTATTGGATTGGAAGGATCAACATATTTAAAATGACCTTAATACCTAAAGCATTATACAGATTTAGTGCAATCCACATCAAAATCCCAGTGGCATTTTTTAAAGAAATAGAACAAAAAATCATCAGATTACTATGGAAGCACAAAAGATCCTGAATTGTCATAGCCATCCTGAGAAAAAAGAACGAGGCTGGAGACATCACTTTGCCCAACTTCAAATTATACTACAAATTTACGGTAATCAAAACAGCATAATATAAGCAACAAAACAGACACATGAACCAGTTGTACAGAATCAAGAGTTCAGAAGTAAACCTAGCTCTAGGTCCCGGTCTCCTACACATTGTCCCTCACTGAGGGACATACAGTCAAGTTAGGAAAGGGTCTTCAATAAATAGAACTGGGAAAACTGAAAAGCCAACTGCAAAAGAATGAAACTAGACTGTTTTCTATCACCACACACCAAAATTAACTCAAAATGGATCAAGGACCTGAATATAAGACCTGAAACATAAAATGCATAGAAGAAAACATAGGAACTAAACTCATGGACCTTGAGCTTAAAAAGGATTTTATAAACTTGACCCAAAATGCAAGGGAAGTAAAAGCTAAAATAAATGAATGGAATACATCAAACTAAAAAGATTCTGTTCAGCAAAAGAAATTGTCAACAAAGTAAAGACACAACAAACAAAATGGAAAAATATATTTGCAAGTAACACCTCCTATAAGGGCCTAATATCCAAAATATACAAAGAACTGTTATGGCTCAATAACAACAAAGAAACAAACAATCCAATCAAAACATGGGCAGAGGAACTTTACAGACACTTCTCCCCAAAGGACATACAAATAGCCAACAAATATTTGAAAAGATGGTCAGCATTGCTAGATGTTAGTGAAATGAAAATCAAAATCACAATGAGATGCCATCTCACATCTGTTAGAATAGCTATAATCAAAAGGACAAGTAATAAGAAATGTTAGAGAGGATATGGAGAAAAAAAATCCCTCATACACTGCTGAAGGGCCTGCAAATTGGTATAGCCACTATGGAAAACAGTATGGAGGTTCCTAAAAAAACTAAGAACTGACCTAACATATGATCCAGCAATCCCTCTTCTGGGTATACCCCAAAGACTTGAAAACTCATATCTGAAAATATATTTGTACACAGATGTTCATAGCAGCACTATTCACAGTGGCCACGACATGGAAGCAACAGAAGTGTCCTACGATAGATGATTTGGTAAAGAAGCTGCAGTACATATATATATAATGGACTATTACTCAGTATAAGAAGAAATGAAATACTTCTATTTTTGACATTATGAATGGCCCTTGAGATACTCATGCTAAGCAAAATAGGCCAAACAGAAAAAGTTGAAATTTCATAATATCACTTATATGGGGGATATACACCTAAAAGCAGGAAATGAAGAGGGCGCAGAAACAGAGACTCATGAACATGACAACAGTCTAGTGGTTCCACAGGGTAGTGGGGAGGTGGAAATGGGGTGGTAAACAGGGGAAAAATTAAAAAGTGTCTTTATTTGAAAGAAAGAAAAAAAAGGAAGGAAGGAAGGAAGGAAGGAAGGAAGGAAGGAAGGAAGGAAGGAAGGAAGGAAGGAAAGAAGGAAAAGTTAATCCCCTCAACCCCTTAAAGCAAAATCTTTTTTCTCAGTTTTATAAAAATCTTCTAAGAAATCCATCTTTTGATGTAAATATATTTGTTTACACTTCAGCAGTTTCTTCAAGCTGTTTCTCTTTATTTATTTTAAGAAAAAATATATTAATACTTTTTTGATTTAAAAGAACATAAAACTATCTTGTTTTCTGTAGGATTGTAGATAAAAAGATGATTGAAATGATATTATTTTAATTTGTTAGAATCATGAAATGCTTACATTTCTTATGATGGGTAGTAATGCATTAATTTTGTTTCTGTTTATATATTTATTTATTTTTTATTTTTTATTTTTTGCATGAGGCAACCCTTGGTTAGCTTCACAGATTACAGGGACCTTGTCTGTTTGCAATCCCTTATTTATTTTTATTTTTTATGCCGACAGCACCTGGTCTTCCTAGGTGGTCTCCCATCCAAGTACTAACTAATTTTAACCCTGCTTAGCTTCCAAGATCATACAGGATTGGGATTGTTCAGGGTGTCATGGCTGAAGTTAATGTTGTTTCTTTATACAAAACTATATTTAAAAAATGGTCTCACATTGCAGTTTTTAAATATATATTTCTGTACAACTTGATTACTTACATATCTATGCATTACTCTGATAAACAAAAAAAGATACGTGTAAAATATATATTTAGTAATTTTACAATAAAAAGACTAATAATAATCATTATTTAAATAGAATGTATGACTATTATTACTCAAGCCTCTGCCAATTACTTTGCATGCAATATCTTTTATTAGGCAGGATGACACCTGTTGGATATTTTTGGATAAGAGTATTTTCCTGGTGGCCAAAGAAATCTCAGCAAATAGGCAGATTCATGTTTATTGATGTCCTTTTCAATTTATGATAATGGGATCAATCATTCATACATGTAAACCAGGTGTTATTATTGCATCTTAGCCCAGCACAATGCACATGTTATTGATATAACAAGAATTACATATAAAAGCATGAAGCATTCTTACTGCAGTCAAGAAAGTCCACCTATATCAATAGGACTGGCAGCTGCCTCCTGACCATCTAGTGTCTGTGATGTAGCAAATGCTGTACTCCATTCTTTTTTTCATCTTGTTTTTCTGGACCTTTCTTGTTTTCTCTCAGTCTCAAGCATGGTCTTCTTATAAATTCTTTGAGCCTACAAAATTGTTCCCAGTATTCTCCATTGCTTCAGTTAACTAGAGTTGCTTTTGTTTCTTACAAGCCAGGGCACTGAATAAACCATAGTCCCATCCTCTATTTCCCTCCCAGTTTTAGGAGAATCATCTCATTAAGTTCATAACTTTTCCCTACAAGTGTCAATTTTTTCTTCTACTCAATCTCTGGGAATTAACTTATTTGTTTTGTGGGGTAAATGGTCTATAGCAAGACCTAAAATTGCTTTTTTTCTTCAGCTTAGTCTTCCTCCACTAACTCCTCTCTCCCATAGCATTACAAAAATGAAAGTAAATCACTTCTTTACATGTCATCCACAAGAAGTATTTTTATAATGTCCTTCAATTTGCGGTCGATGAAATTGAAATGCATACAAATTGATTATGGAAAGAAAAGTGTTAAATGTAGGATGAAAATCAGGTGCTCGACTCCATATAAGAGGTAAAGTTCAAGAACAGATTTTTGTGTAGAACAATGGAAAGATTTCACAACTTTTCAGCAAGCCCCTGTATTATTTCTCTCAATAACTGTTATAATAAAAATAGTATTATTGTCCCTTTGACCAAAATGGAGGCATTGGATAAGGTACCTGCTAGATAAAAGGTAAGCCAACTTCTGTGCATAAATAAGTGGAGTACCTTAAATAACTTCACAATATTATTTTCTTGTATACATTTTGGACCTGACATAACAGAAATGAACAAGTTCTCAAATTACACGACATAGCCATCAACCCAAAATTCAGTGCTGCACTTATGACAACACCCCCGATTTCTCTTGCCTTTGCCCAAGTGTTCCATACACACTGGCTTTATTTTAGTTTGTAAAGCATGCACATCCTTTCTTCTCTTTGCCTTGCTGTTCCCTTGATCCTTAATGTTATTTCCCTGTATCATGGTGGACTTCCTTTGACCATTTAACTTCTATATTATGCTTAACTTCCATAGAGAGTTATTAGCTTGGCTTCCTAATCTAGAAAGCTACTCAATCACTACCACATGCATCTCTTCTATTTCTCTGTAAAGCACTTGTCACCATAGAAAATTTTCTAGTCTATTTATATACATTTGTGATTACTTATCATCTGACTCACCCCACTTTGATGTAAGATCTTAGAAAGCATGGCCTTTTTTTCAGTTTCCTAGAATTTAGAAAATTTTAATAAATATTTGTTTTATGAGTGAACCAATTAACTCTCAATTATATAACACAAGTACATTCTTAAGGACAAGTTGGATAGAAAAATAAACAGGAAGATGTAGATTTTAACTTGTTGCATAAGGTCTTAGTTATTAGTCAGTTAACTATTGAAATATATTTGCTCAAAGTACAATTACTTGAAGTTTAGACTACTTGATCTGTGGACTGTCTTCTCCATAGTAGTTAATGGACTATTCACATATTGCACAAAGAGACCTAGTCCTAATTTATAATAATAAAATTATATTAAGTATATAAAGGGAGTTGGTATTTATCTTCACATTTCCTTTTGAGGACAGTAAGAGTAAAACAAGTGTATTAAGCATTCAGCATTTCCCAT
Source organism: Cynopterus sphinx (assembly GCA_030015415.1). Taxonomy (NCBI): domain Eukaryota; kingdom Metazoa; phylum Chordata; class Mammalia; order Chiroptera; family Pteropodidae; genus Cynopterus; species Cynopterus sphinx. The sequence goes on from CM057381.1 coordinate 95,086,071, forward strand.
AAAATAGTCATCATCCTATCAGATATTGATTTAACAGAATTGGTTTTACTAAACTAAGTCAGGAAGAACATCCACAGCCAGGGACAATAGTGAGTTTATGTAACATGGAACAGATTGGATTCTTAGCCACAGCATTCACATCCAAGGAAAACTCAATAAAAGCCACAAATTCTCTTTGTTACTTTCAGTGTAATTTAAAGGTTACTGATGAGCAGAACAATTTCAGTGATGAAAGAGCCATGTCAATAGCTCATCTGCTTACTTGCAAAACATTGTCCTGAGAAGCCCAGTATTGCAGTTTTCCAATTGGAAAACTTAATGAGCTAATTGGTTGTAAAAGAGAAACAGAGTTAGTTGCCTTTTTAAAAGTATGATGGGCTACTGTGTTGGGCAAACTTGAAACAGATTTTTAAAAGTGATAAAGAAAGGTCACCATTTAATACTGTTTATAAATATGTCTAGAAGCAAGAAATCTTTCTTACGTGATATATTTAGTTTGAAATTTTAAACTGTTATATAATGATAGGACATAATTGCATTTATGTATGCATAATTTAAATTGTGCAATTCCATGGTACATAAACTTAGTGGAAGAAGGAGTGCATACTAAAATACAGATGTGATTTTCCTAAGTAGAAAAATTTATTGGAAAGTTAGAAATAGGGACAAAAGGTAGATGACATGTATTTTCAATTTATATAGGAACATGGACCACACAAAATTTATGAAATATGCTTTTAAATTCGTTGCCTGTTATTGATTAAAGTTCTCAGATTTAGTAATGTTAAATGTTAGCTTATTGATTTTTAGCCAGTAGAAATCCAAATTATTTCCATTTGATGAAGCAAGTGACTCAAAGTTTACAGTCTATTGCCCTTTTAGACATTAACCAAATTTAGGGCTAAACCAACAATCTTAACCTAGCATTTTTTTTTAAATTGCCAGTTGTGTATAAATAACTAGTTTCTCAAATGTTAATGCTTCTTCGTTAGTTAGTTGAACAAAATAGTTGTATTTACTTTTTGTTATATGAGTTTCATAATTTTGCCTTTGAAAAGTTAGACTTTAACAGCCTTAAATTCATATATCAAATCAGTATACCTTTTTAATGTTTTATCTCCTTAAACATCTTTCCCTGAAGCCAAATCTAGTGCTTTATCCCTTCCTTAAAACCTCTTTGTCTATAGAATAAAACCCACACTGTTTACAAAAAAAATTCTAGGCCACAAAATTTAACTCTACTTACTCTCCAACATTTTGTCTTGTTATATCTACCTTCATATTCTATGCCCCAACACTGTTCAGTTAATAGTTACTATAAACATACCCAGTTGTGTGATGAAGAATTTCTGCTATGGCTATCATATTCTTCTACTTCTTCTTCTTCTTTTTTTTTTTTTTTTGGTCTGGGAATGACTTTTTTTTTTTCTAAATACCTAACCTACCCCTTTTCATTTCTTCAGAAATATAAAATATCATATTTTTAATTATAATTTTGTTTGTACTAATTACCTCAAAATGCCCGAGGTAAAACCGGCTTTCTTCCATAGTTTTCTAATTCTAACTTAATAACTCTCTCAGTACAACTGCAATTCTATATTACACTTATCTATTTACATGTCTATCTCCATTTACCAGACTGTATACTTAAGAGAGGGTATATATCTTATATGCTTTTGTATTTCTAGTAATTCTGCTGCACAGTTCTCTGATACCTAGAAGATACTCGACACATGATTATTGAAAATTAAAATAATAACAGAAGATATAAATTGGGGAGACATTCACGTGACCCATAAGGCAAAAATTAGAAAGGATTTTAGAGATCAGTTAGTTTAAGGATTTTAAACAAATTAAAGTCTGAGGGAATAACCTGTCTACATTTTGCAGTTTAGACATTAAAAATAGAGGCAGAAATGTCCCTGTTCACTGCTCGTGAAACACTCAATGATCCCAAATCCTCATTTTGTATGAAGAAATTGAGGTCCAGGAATAAAGCAATTATCTATGGCCATACAATTGTACTGTGGCAAACTTGGGATTAGCTCTTTTGTCTTGAATTCCAAACAAGCACTCTTATAACTATTACCCAGAAGATGAAGTATTTTTAAAAGATGTTTTTTGGTTTTGAACCGAATTAGTTTTTTCTTTAGGAAACTACATTATAGACAGCCTGAGCCTAAGTTGAAGTTGACCTCTAATACCACATTGCTTTTTCACCATTTCCAAGGACATCCTGACCTTTTAACTTCAGTTTCTTACCTCTCTGGGTTGATCATATCTCCTTCAGAGTATCAGCAGGAATCCTTTCAGTGCTCTGAGACAAAGCAATATTACAGTGCTCAGCTTTTATTGATAACTTGACCTTTCAATTCAGAGATGCTCATATTGATATTACTTGAGATTTTTCTAAGAAAGAAAAAACATAAACTAAAATATCAAGAATTTTTGGTTTTGTTGTAAGTTAGTTAGAAATTCTGGCCAATTTACTACCATGGCTTATAATCAGAAAAACAAATAAACTCCATTTTCCCTTTTGTATACAAAATTATCACGTACTTTTTGCTTATTTTAGAAAAATAATGACCAAACTAAGAAAAAGAAACGTTAAAAGTGAACTTTAAAAACTAAAAGTTAACAGACATTTAAAATAATGGTTGTAACGAAGAGATCATTAAAATTATCTTAATGTAATAGTAAAAAAAAAACACTATTAATTACACGCACATAATTCTGATGTTTATAGGCTTAAAGCAATTCATGATGTAATGATTTTAAAATGAAGAAATATTCCTTAAAGATATACTATACTAACATTTAAATTATGTGTCTAAGCCCTGGAAAGAGAATTTCTTGAGAATTGAATATAGCATTGGCCTATAACATGTTGTTTGTTACCTTTAGATAAACAAAATGGAAACTATGGCTTAAAACAAATTGAGACTTATATTTGCTAACATGTTATACAATCTCTCTTTTTTAAATGAAAATACAAAATATTTGTTATTCACTTTTCTTCTCTTCCTTCTTTAATCCAAGCTTTTTGTTATACTTCATATTTGTTTATTTACTCATCAGTAGTTTGTTGCTGTCAATACATGTCCAGAATAAATGAAAAGAGGAGGAGATCAAGAAACAGTCATTATTTTAGTTAAGAAAGTAATAAAACTTTTCACATATACATCTATAAACTATTTGCTTATTCTGTTGGTAACACAATAACTAAAATCAAATTACATACCACTGAGACTATAGGATTCACTTACTGTGCTGTAAGTGGATTTGCAAACAAGATTATTTTTAAAGTTGTATTGACTTCATTGATTTTCATAAGGGTGTACTTTGTTCTGTGTAATTGAGTTTTTATTGCAATTTACAGGTAAACATTTGAAATACCTGACGGCATGTTTTTCTTCCTGTAGTGAAAGAAAGAGAAAATTGAAATGTGTCACCATTAACTTTGGGACTATTGTGTTTTATTGGTTTGTGTTTCAAACACCTATTATTTAAATAGGTCTATGTGGTTATAATATTTATTTACTAACACATCTAGAACAATATCTACACTCTGAGGTTACAATAATAGTGACAATCCTATATTTAGGATTTATTTAAAGAGGCTTTTCAGTGAAATAGAAAAAAAATTACTTATTATGTGTTTCAACGATAAAAACATTATTATTTTCTCTAAAATATGGCCAATTTGTAATTTTTTACTGTATTTCACACACACATAACCACAAATGCACATGTGCGCATTCTGAATGCAAATTTCCAACAAATGTTAAGTCTTTTCACCATTCTTGCTTTTCTGTAGTCACAGCCCCTTAAAAAAATGATCACTTTACCAGAAAATTTCTACAACTTCAAGAAAGCATCTAGTTTTTGAAAATATTTTTGAGTCTTCTTACTCACTGAGGCTTCTATATGATTAAATATCTCAATTTTGAAAGAATGTCAAATAAGATAGCATGGTGAATTTTAGGAAATAATAAAGATGGTAAATCTTGAAAACTTGATGTGAAAAAAATTCTTGAGTTTTTGAATGGAGACAGAATATTTTTACAAATTCTGAGCTAGTAAGTCTCATATTGATTTTAAGCAAGATCCTAGGATGAATTACTATAGAAGTACTATTTTTAACATTTCTACCTTAAGTGCTTCTGCTCAAAGCTATACTTGATCCCCTATAAGGCAGAGCAGGAAAAACAAAAAAGAAACAAAAAACTGATCTATCTGTGAATTTGGATAAATAGATTTGAAATCCAGCTTTATAACTGTTTGTCTGTGGAAAGATTATTTAACTTTCTAGCTGAATGACTTTAGGAAGTTACATGATCTCTCTGGCTCTTTTCCTCATCTGTAAAATGTAGACAACAGATTCCTCATAGAGTTGTTATAAGGTTTAAATCAATTAATATGTGTAAAATGTTTAAAAGTATATACTATTAGTGTATAGTATTAATGTTTACTTTCCTATTACTGTGGTAGGCAGAATAATGGTCTCTCAAAAATATTCATATTCTAATCTTTGGAACCTGGAAATATGTTACCGTATATGGCAAAAGGAACTTGGCAGATGTAATTAACTTTGCAAACCTTGAGATGGGGTCAATTACCCTGGAATGTCCTGGTGGTCCCAGTCTAATTACAAGAGTTCTTTAAAAGCAAAAGAGAAAGGCAAGAGAGTGGGTCAGAGAGAAGAAGCAGAAAGAGAGATTTGAAGTACGAGAGAAACTTGACTCACAGTGGCCATATTTGAAGATGGAAAAAGGGAGACACAAGCCGAAGAATGCAGTGACCTCTTAGGACTAAGATCGGATCGGATCTGATAGCTGGCAAAAACAAAAATCTCAATGATATAACTTTAAGGAAATAAATTTTCCAACCATCTGAATGAGCAAGGAGATAGAACCTTTTTTAAAATCTCCAGGAAGGAATAAAACCCTGACAGCTCCTTGATTTTAACCTGGTGAAACCTGTCAGACTTCTACATACAGAACTGTAAGATAATAAAATTATGGTTTTGAAACACAGACTTTGTGATAATTCATTAAGGTATCAATAAAAACAAAACTAATACATTTACTATCCTTATATCCAGAGACAACTAATATCTATATATGTGCTTTCAGAACCTGTGATTTCTAATAAAGCACTAATCTCTCCAAGAACAAGAAGATATTTCTAATTAGTCATGATGGTTTTATTTGGTTTCTCACGCAGGCTGAAGATCAATGAAAGGGGCAATACTCTTATCTTTTAACATTATTTTTATCAATGTTGAAGTCTAATAATTTTCTCCACATGTGAAAAATTAAAAACAACGTTCTTTTGTACCAGACTGGTAAACAAAACACACAATGAAAACATCTCTAAAAAATAATGTTGCACCATTTTTTATATGCAGAAACACAGTGTTAGTGTATATTGACATATATTAACATGGAAGTTGGTTTCCATAGAGATCACAGAATATCATTATGTTCATATCAAAAATTTTCCTGGGAAGTCTTTCTGTACTAATTGCTTTGAGCAACCTCCAAAATTCCTTTTATAGTTTTTACTTAAAAACTGAAAAATTGAAAGAATAGAAAAAAATCATTAAATTTCAAAACAGAATATATTAAACTATTGAGGTGATTAATTACCACATATTACCTATCAAAATGTTTAATCTTAGTCAGAGAGTATTGAAGCTGGAGTAATTCTCAGATTTATACATAAAAAACTATCCTAATTGCTAGGAGTAGATTTCAACACTATGTATACTTACTGAATACATTGTTTGGTGTGAAGAACAATTGCACCCAAATTACCAAGGGGCAGAGGCTGGCATATGCATATACTTATTTCTTATATAAAAAAATGAGGGTGAACCCTGACAATATATACTTTATATAATGTATCTCATGTAACATTGCAATTATTTTTTGGTACATGATTTTAGTTTTTCTCTTCCAGAAAACCTATAAAATTGCTTATAACTTTTGAATCAACAACTAAACATATTTTATTCTATATTTCAAATAATGAAAAGGTCAAAAAGATTGTTGAACAAAATCGTGAAACATTAAAATAATTTATATTTAACATTTTTTGCCATACTTAATTTATAGATTTAAAATTATTATGCAATCATCACAATAATGCTTTAACTTATTTTAAAAGATGATAAAAACTATGATGTTATAAAAGATTGCCATAGAGAGCAATTGATGACAAATTTTTTAAAAATGTCTTTTGTTGTTTAATGTAATTAATAAATTACTGCTATCTGTAGATGACTAGAAAGTCTACATATTTATTCTCAGCTTGTAACACACAAATGCTTCGATTCCCACACAAGCCCTTTAAAAATGAGCCAGAGTATCCAGTCATCATTCCCCATTCCAATCCTTTGATGAAATATGAAAATTGGTTCTTATATGTTATTTGTCTCTGTCTTTCCTATTTTTGTTTTTGTTTTGTTGTTGTTGTTGTTTTGGCTACAAACACTGTTTCCTTTGTTTTATATTAACAGCTGTAAATTTGTTCATTTTTTAAACATGTCGAAAGTCATACTAAAATGCTCTTTGGAGAAGATCTACAATATTTTGTGGTGATGTCATTAAGTGCAAACAGATCAAGGCGAGCAAGTCATTTACCATTCACACATACAAAATTTTATCTGTCTAGAGAGCACCCAATTTTTAATTCTCTCACCTAAGAAGTTAAAACTATACAATTACTGGTTTGAAGCAAAAGAGGACCATGACTGAAAGAGAAGCTTTTCATTTATAAACTTTAACTATATTTCTGAGAACAGATGAATTGTACTATAAATATATGCTTTGTCTACAGGCTGAAATGAGTCTTGGTTTCTTTCACTCTACAGCCAATTAATAAAATATAAGAATGATCCTAGGCCAAAAAAGCAATGAACATTTGTATCCTTACTGTTTAAGTTCAGCATACTTCTTTTTTGAGTCCATCTCACTAAAATTTTATACACAGACACTACTCATCTTTCAAAACATGTTGAATCCCATAAAATTCTAAAGATCAACATTATGTGTTTTATTTCAATTTAAGTGATTTTAATTGAAAATTAAAGAATGCTTTAAGAAAGTTTGATTGGAAAGCTATGCATACTCATTTGTAACATTAACTTACTCCTTATAATTCCCCAGGGTCATTAAATATATCGTTAATATTGTCTAATGTATTTCCCTTTCATGTTGTGCAGTCATCATATTCCTAATATTAGGAAGAAAATTAATTACAATGTTAGCTATATGATTCTCATAAATGTCTGATACCAGGTTGAGAAAATTTCTTTCTATTTCTTATTTGCTGAGAATTTTTATTGGGAATAAATGTTGGATTTTGTCAAGTGGTTCTCTGTCTTCTGTCTTCGGTGGGGGAAATTCAGCCTTCAGTTATACATGCTCCAGGATGATTGGGATAGACTTTCTTTAACAGGGATTTTGAGAATAGTCATTGGCTCTAGAAGTACCAATATTAGTAGTAGTAATACCAATTTGTTCACACACATGGGTTGTTTATAAGTTCTCTTGTACGAAAATGCCTGTTTATCATATAGTCAGTCTTCCCACTTTGACTTAAAGAATTTATCACATATTTCTTTTCCCTTCCTAGGATATACCAGAGAAAGTTCCCTCTTTTTTGTGCTAATTTAGAATGTTATTATTTAGTAAAGATAGTCTTTTTTTCAATCTAAAAACATTATAAATGAGATAGCATTTTTTCTCAGCAGTTGAGTTTTCATATGCATACTGAGTCCATGTATTGCACTATTTTCAGTAAAATTGTTAAATAACCAGGAATCCTCAAAACAATGAATGCAAAGTAAGGAGATGAAGCTCTTCATTACCACTAATTTTCTCTGTAATCCTAGAAAAACCATGAAGCAATTTGGGCCTCACTATTTGCATTTGTAAAATAAATTGGACTGAGTATTCTTTTAGGTATTTTTAAGTCTTTAAATTCAATGATCTCTACTTTTATCAATTCCGAGATTATCTTTGGGAACCATTTCCTTTTTCAAATTATTTGCTGTGTAACGTTTGCAAAGCCTAAAACTAGGCCTCAGATAAAGATAATAAAGCAATTTATTTGCCTGAGGAATTTTGAAGCTTGAAATATGAGGTCAGCCCTAAGGACCCAGACTAATTTTCATTATCAACATCAGTAAATCATTGTATCGGAAATGCTTTTGATCATCTGTAGTTGCATTTTTATCTATTTGATTTCTTGGTCTTTGCAACCTTAGCCACTGCAACTTTGTTTTGGACTTAAATGTTTTATATAATGCTTTTCATTCTTGGTATAAAATAAGTGTAAAGTAGAAATTTTTGTTTGAAAAAAAGAGACTCTAAATTCCAATTACAAATATCAAGAGTTTTGGCTGTTACTTTCATATACCACAGGCAAAGGTAGATATGGGAAGTGAGACAGAAGCCTAGTCAAAGACATTATTTTCAGATACATTAATCAATATTTTTCTCTTATTAAGTGAGCTTTTATGCAATAAAGAAGAAAGCAAGTTTTTTTTTTCCCCCTGTAATTTTCAGTTTACAAACACAAGATTTATCCCAGCTCAGTTACTTAAATTGGATTAAAACATGGGATGGAAAATGGTTTTGAAAATAGTAAGATTATAATGAAGAAGTCCCCAACATTATTTCTCTTTAATGTTCAGATGTTATCACTCCCTAGTTGGTTAGGAGGAGATTTTTATGTTGAATTCCCTTTAGCTCAATAATTTCAACTCACTCTGCTGTTGATGCAGCTGCCTCCATTTATCCCCTGAAATTAAAATCCAAAGCAGAAATTTTAGATTTAGACTTGAAGATCTTATGAAAATAGATCCAATAAAGTAAATTGTGACATTTTAAGAAGAGGCAATGTATTTCTGTATCTTTTTTGTAGTTATACAACACTTTTATAATTTTTTTGAGTTATTTCATTTTTATGTTTACATTATTTGCTCTGTTTCACAGAAGAGACCTAAATGTAGATAGATTTCAGTTGGTTTTACCAATGTCACATAAAAAACCACCATGGTGCTTGTAATTTCCAAGTTCCAGTACCCTGATGTTTTACTTAGAAACCTAATGGAGGGAAATTAGTAAAGACAAAAGAAGTTGGCCTTTCAAATTAGGCAAATAATATTTAAAATTCTGATTCTAACACTTAGCCTGTATGACATTGGTAAACTACTTAATCGTTAATATCCTAAGTTTCTGAAATGTACAAATGGGGTAATGATAATTCCTTACAAGTCATTAGTGAAACATGTGGGAAAAATACATGTAAATCAATTAACAATCTTTGGTATGCTATTGCAATTTTTAAATATCTGTTCTTCATTCTTGGCTTTTAGTTCTTAGTCATTTCTAAGTTTTCTAAAAGCATTTTCAGACTTCTAATATTTGAATAATGGTTGTGATAAAAAGCTCTAAATACAATTGAGCACACACTTTTTTTTTTAATAAAAGACACAATTGGGGCTCAGGTGCTTTTAATCAACTTGAAATTTTAAAAATCTCCACTATTTGTATACTGTTCTATGAAAATGAAAATAGAGTGTTTTGTTTTGTTGTTTGTTTATTTTTTAGCTAAACATCTAAAAGGGCAAAAAAATTGCTTCTCTGGAAGTCTACCTCTGGACTTTTGAGGACATTCTCTTTCAATAAACCAAACTTCAAAGATTTAGGGCACAGTTCTCAATATTTATAACCTAATTTTGATACCAACTGCAAGTTTGGGATTCCCCAAACCACTCTCAGGTCCCATAATTTGTTAGGAGAACTAACCGAATACATTGAAAGCTGTGATACACAGTTATGGTTCATTAGAGGAAATGATACAAGTCAAAATCAACCAAAAGAAGGAATGCATAGGGTAGATTTAGGGAGGGTTTCAATGCAAAGCTTCTTTTTTATTTTTCCATGGAGTCAGAATACATTACCTTTCCAGTATTAACGTGTGATAATACGCATAGAATATTGACAATTAGGGAACCTGATTCAAACTTTGATGTCCAGAGTTTTTCTTGAGTTCCATTATATAGCCAGGATTAATTGATTGATTTTCAATTTGATTGATCTCAGCTTCCAGGTAACTGATACAGCATGACTCAAAGCCTTTACCCTAAATTACATGTTTGTTGTTTATGACATGTCCCCCTTCAACCTGCCTATCACAGGTAACCAGCACCACTCTAGGATACTGTGTAGCAGCCTCTGATTTTAATAAAGGTACTCCTATCAGGTATAACATAGATTGCTTTACAAAAGCAATGGAAAAGGCCTGATCTTTCATGGGGAAAGACAAAAGTTATTTACTACATAGTTAGAAATGAAGAAAGGTGATTTTTTTGTTTGTTTTCTTTTTCTACAGAAGTCTGTTAGTACCGCACCCATTTTATATGATGATATTCAATTATAATTACAAATTTGTTCTAGAACACTTACAATGTAATTATATAACATTAATATACTCATATCATTGGGAAAAAAACATTTAATATTTTCCCATTTTATTATCTACCATAACATCTTTATCTTAGTGAGTTTCTTATATTGAAGTGTAATGGCAGAAATCAATGTCAAAGAAGTGGTTGAAACTCAAGAGGCACTAGTTTCAAGATAGTAATTTGCTAGGTCCTGACCATAAGGAAAAATCATAGATAATGAAAAATTACCAGATTGGTTATATTTAAACAGTAGTAAATCATGACCCTTGGTGATTCATTAAATAATTCCTTACTATAAGTAGGAGTCAAAAATATTATTTGTCTTGCTCTGATCTCAAGCCAATGTGGTGCACCAAGGGAGTGAACTTCCAAATTTTTCTCATTTATTACCTCTTAGAAGTAGCACTTTTGACAATTTAGTAGAATATAGAAGTCAGGTAGAGATGAAATGATATAATTTAATAACTATCTTAACCTACCCAGAGTCAAAAAGTATAGCAATTGCTCTTTAATAACTAGAAATTTTATGCATACATTTATAATTAAATTTTTGTTGTTGTTGTTCTACCCTACTCAAATTTCCAGCCATGATCTCACTCAAGGTAGTAAGTAATATTATAACCAATGCCCTCGACCCCAGTCTCATAAAACTGCTTAATTGTATACCCCGTCTAGTCATATATATTTTCTAAAGGTTTATGTATAGTATCTGCTTCTCTGGTTGAATTAAGAAAAGAGCCAAATGCTTGTTTTTCAAGATATCTTATTAACATCGAGTAGCATTATTCTTTTTACCTTTATTATGTCATTGTATTTGTTTGTTTGAGATTATTACTGAGTTAGAAAAAAAATGTATATTTTCTTGAGAGGGGTTAATCTTTTTCCTTCAGGCTCAACTTAATTATTTTCAAAATAGTATTTGAAATTTTACATGCTAATATATTTTTATTGTCAACTTCAATCAAATTTAATTTGGTAACTTCAATCAAATTTAATTTGGTTTCTCAATGTCTTTTTGAAGAAGAATAAATATTATTTTCCACATATCAAATAAGATGACAACACAGCAGAATATTTGTTATTTTATTCAAAATACTATACAAATCTGCATTATAATGTATATAATTTGATTCCAAAATGAACAAAAAATAAACATTGCCAGTTTAGAATCATAATAGAATTTTACAAGTCATTTTTCAAACATTTAGGGGCCATGTGTGTTTTGATAGTATAGGTTCAATATTTTGAAAATTGAAGATAATTTACAAGCCATATATTATCTATCACTGCACACATGGTCTAAAGTAGTGCCACTTTATTAAACTTATATTATCTCAACAGCAAAAGAATATATGTTTTCACAAAGTGAAATAACTAAAGGTAGTATAGAGTTTCACAGTGCTTTAAGTCAGATTTTGATTCTAGAAAGCTTGCCATGATTTACAAACACAGTTTTGCTTTAAAAGACAAATTGGTAATGGTGGTTAACAGATTTTGCATCTATTGTATTAGTTTAATTTAATTTTTTGGTATTATTTTTACACTTATTTCTGATTATGCTAGAGAATTTCACAATTATATATGACACACACCAAAAAACAACCCAACAAACTTGGGCATTTTGACAAAAGTTGAAGAAATTAATTTATTGTAATTTATATAACTGGTGCTAGGAAACACAGCAGTCACTATATAAAACATGTTTCAAAAGATAAATATTTATTAAGGTTCTACTTTTGTTTTATCTAAGTTCAAATATCTTGTCATTTTAGAAAGTTTTTTAATATGAAAATATTATGAATTTACCTTAAAGTTAGATTTCATTCCTCATCATTTTCTCCCTTAGTTTTCTTATTATATAACACTAGATAACCAAGTAATAGCAATTAAGCATTCATTTTGGCTATTTCACTTAACTAATATAAAATACGTTTCTAGACCATTCTTATATTCATTTTAAATAAAATTTATAATCTTTACTGTATGATCTTTGAAGTATTTTTTATAGAAACTGGTGTAAAACATTTCAGAATTCTACAGTATCTGCTTTGTTAATCAGTTGTTATAGAATAGCAAAGACAGTTTTGACTTTCAATTTTTTTTCCCTCTAAATCAAAGAACATAGCACACACTTGGTTGCAGGTTCTCATTATTGAGCAAGACATAGGTGCAACTATCTTATTCATGAGATAGAAGAAAAGGTGTATGGTTCTACTACATGCAGCAAGAAAATTCGTAGTCAATAAAATTACTACAAAGGAAATAGTCTGTTAAGAATTGTAAGAAAGGGATAATTTCAAAAGTAACATAAATATTTCAGTGCAAGGTCATAAATTAAAAGGATGGCAAGAAAGTGAAGAAAGAGCTGATAAGGAATAAATAGAAAGATGCTCAAAATAGTTTGACCATGATGGAAATACAAATGTTATCTGGCTGGCTATTTTTACCAGAATGATAAACATATGCAGAATAGGCACCATATGAGATAAACCTTTATATGCTAGTGTTTTATACACATGCTAGGACATACAAAGACATATTGTATTTTTTAATGAATATTCTCAAGAAATATCTGTAATTTAATACCTTACAATTTTGGTACTATTTGTTAAATTTCTTGTTTTTGTCAGTAGAATTTCACTTCACTAATTTGATAGCAGAAATCCTTTTTTCTATGGAGTCATGGAAACAAAATTATCTTATGTAACATTAAGAATGACAACTACAATTTTCTAAACATTTATGATTAAAATAACTAGTGCATAATACAGATTTCTAAAAACACTATTTCCTTTTTACCCTCTACTCCTTTCCCTAAGGATTATAAAACATTGTGTAAATATACCTATAACCATTAGACAACACAGAAAATATTAACTGCTTTATTTTTTGCTTAAAGAAAGTCAGAAGAAAATATGCATATTGACAAACAAACAAACAAACAAACTAAAAGACTATATTTAAAAGTTTTCTTAGGAAATGTTTAAAATTTTTAGAACTGAGGAATAACATTTTATGAAAGGATACTTTGGCAGATAATGTGACAATTTTCATTTCTCAGAAGAACAAAGTAAAGAATTTTATTTTTTAGAGGTGAGATCTAGCAAATATTGTAAATTATTAAATTTGGTGAGAATTAAAACTTTTATATCTAATATAAAAAGTGAAAGTATCTAAACAGAATTTTCATTTGTTAATAGACAATTACTTTTTTCACTTAAATTTTGTTTTTTTTTTTTTTTTCCAATTGAAGATACTCTGGAAATACAAATGTACCAAGACTAACTCATTTTTATAATGTATATTAAATAAGTTAAAGGTTTTTTATGGTGCTATGAGATAAAATTTTTAAATAGAATTAAGTGGTTATAGATAGCATCATTTAGCTATATTACATTTTGAAACATCAGAATATATATGTATAGCTTGAGAGAAAATGTATCCTATGTTTCTTCAGAGTGGGAAAGTATTCAGTTTTATTCACAAAAGACTTAATGTAAAATTTTGGAGAAACATAGATACATATAGTCTTCCTGCCTTTGAGAAGTTTAGCAGTAAATATATAAGTAAAAAATCTATATATTTATTTATATATATAAAATATAAAATATATAAAATAAATATAAAATAATATAAAATAATATAAAATATAAAAATATAAAAATATAAACTATAAAATATAAAATTAAAATATAAAATATAAAATACAAAATACAAAATATGAAATATAATGTGTGTGTGTGTGTGTGTGTGTGTGTGTGTGTGTGTGTGTGTGTGTGTGTGTGTGTGTGTGTGTGTGTATACACATTATAAATTAGAGCTTTGGTACCAATACAGTTAAGTTGGGATTTTGGAGGAAGGAAGTTAGAAGTTAGAGCAAATGTCCCAGAGTAAATGATTTAGTTGAGTGTTTGAGTAAAGTCGGCTTGGCCAAATTTTCAAGTAGGAGGAGGCTAATTTAGGAAGAGAAACAACTATGATTCAGGTCAAGGCATGAGGGGCTAAAGTTGGAAACTTAAGAGCAATGATAAAACTAGTTACCTAAGGAAAGGCACACATGAAAATCGTACTATAGTGGGAAAGAGTTTGGTCTTATTCTGAAAGCCATGGAGGTTATTGAACAGTTTCAAACAGAAAAGTAGTTTGTAATCTGACATTTAAAAGATGTCTTCAGAAACTAAAAGGAATCATTCAGAAAGGACTATAACTAAAATTTGGGAAATGAATTAGAAAATTATTACAGAACTTCAGAGAAGATAATGAATATCAAAGCATAATTGTTATCTGAAGGACTGGAAAGGGGTACATTTAGGAGATATGAAAAAGGAAAAAATAATTGATCACTTCAAAATACTTATTGTGCTTTCAGAGAGAGAAGAATAATAAAAAGTCCCTTCTTGTTCTTGGTTTAGGAGAATGGATTATTGGTGTTGATATTCCTTGAGACCGAGATAAAAATAGATGAAATGTGGAAGGAGGTCAGGCAAAAATTTAGTTTAGCACTGGATATGTTGAATTTGAAGTGTCTGTGCTGCTTCGGAGTGTTGATGTCAATTATGCAATAGACTACAGATCATAAATTCAAATTTATCCTTAAGAGGGAGTCTATTCCTTTCATAATAATTTTATCATAAACATGCTTGTTTACATCCTTTAATATAAAGAATTCAAGCAGTTAAGCATGAATGCCTTCTTTTTATCAATGACTGATTATATCTACAGATACATACTATAAGAGAAAAATTCATTTTCTTATCCTGAGTTTAGATTTAGTCATTTAAGTTGTATATTTGCATAATAATTTTCAAAAACTCAAATTAATTCCTGATTATAATAAATGGAACAAAAATTTGTAGAGGGAATTTTTTTATGTATGATATCCAATAATAGTTATCTGATATGGATAAATTTTAATGTTAATTGAAACAATTAACTTTCTATTTCTCTACTGGGCTAAGATAAATATATTCAACTCAAAGTAACATTAAAGTGTGGAGTTTAATGTAATATTTGGACTTAGAAAATTGTGTATTTTCCTTATTATGCAGTTTTCTCCATGTATGCCACAATGTCTGATAAAAAAAAATGTCTCACACATGAGGTAAATTATTTAAATTATTTTGATGGCTTTCATCTCCCTATTGGTTGCAACTCTTCAAGCAATAGAATTAGCTGCAGATCATGTGCATTCGTACACAAACTGGCCATTTAGGAATATCCTCTTTTGTATAGGGCAAAAGGACAGGGTGTGTACCTTTAGACAATGTTGTGTAGAGGTCCTTTAAAACTTATTAACAGTTTTTATAAACAGGAGAGAGGCATTATCCTGAGGTCATTTTCTTTCACTCATCTTTAAACATGAAAGCAATAGTAGTCTACAGAAAGCAGATATAAACTGAATGAGACTTTCTATATTCATACACAAATAGAAAGGAGGTTGTCATCAATGTTTAATGTTCATTCATTTGAAAATATATATTAAACTCCTACCACATGTCAAACACTTAGACTCAAATGTTTACAATGGTGGAAAAAGCAGACATGTTCTTCCTTTCCAGCAGGTAAGACTAAGTATAGTAGGGAATACAAGCATTAATTTAAAAAAAAAGATATTCATCAATACATAATAAACTATCATCTCTTAAAAGTTTCTTTTTGTTAATATCTATCTGAGACTTTTCATGGTTAACTTTGATGCCAAGCAAGCGGCCTTTTATTTTAAAGAAATTGAAAAAAAAATGACAAGAAAGCCAAGACTCCTGTAACTAACAATTAGAGCAAGGTTGCAGGATATAAAGTTAATATATATCAATAACTTTCCTATATACCAGCAATCAACAAATGGAATTTAAATTTAAAATCAGAATACCATTTATGTTAGCTCCCCCAAAACAAATTAGTTATATTAAATCTAACAAAATATGTATAAGATCTATATAGGGAATTAAATCAAAGAACTAAATAAATGGAGAGATGTCCCATGTTTGTGGATGGAAAGACTCAATATTGTTAAAATATTAGTTCTTCACAACTTGATATATAGATTCAATGCAAACTCAATCAAAAACCCAGCAATTTATTTTGTGGACATTGAAAAATTTATTTCAAAGTTTAAATGTAAAGGCAATGACCCAAACATTCAACAAAATATTAAAGAACAAAGTTGGAGGAGTTGGTACTACCCAACTTCAATACTAGTATAAAGGAACTGTAATCAAGACAGTGTGGTATTGGTGAAAGAGAAGACAAATGAATCAATGGAACATAAAAGAGAGCCCAGAAAGAGGCTTGCATAAATATAGTCAAAACAATAGAGCAAAAGCAAAAATAGTCTTTTCTACTAATGGTGCTGAAACAACTGTACATACACCTGCAAAAAAATGAATCTTAAATAATTTACATATATTAACTCAAAATGAATTACAGTAATAAATGTGAGATTCAAAAGCATACAATTCTTAAAAGATAACAATGGAAAAGACCTAGATAACCTTAAATATGGTATTTTCTTATGAGATATACACCAGAGACATAATCTATAAAATATTCATAATCTAGATTTTATTAAAATTAAAAACTTCTCCCTTGTGAAAGACAATGTCAAGTGAATGAGAAGACAAACCACAGACTGAGAAAACACATTTGTTAAAAAAAAACACATCTGATAATGGATTATTATATACAACACAAATGAACTTATAAACTTCAAAAGTTAGAAAGAAAACTATTCATTTCAAAAATTGTTCAAAGTCCTTAACAGACACAGCTCACCAAAGAAGATACACAGATTGCAAATATGAAAATATGCTCCACATCACACATCATCAGGAAAATAAAAATTAGAACAACATTGAGAAACCACTATTAACTATAAGAATGGCCAATGTCACAACACTGACAACACCAAATGCTAGGGAAGATGCAAAGCCATAGGAACTCTAGCTTTTTGGTGGTGGGAATGCCAAATAGTACAGCCACTTTAGAAGACAATTTGGTCATTTCTTACAAAACTAAACACACTTTTACCATATGATCCAACAACTGTGGTCCTTCACATTTACCTCCCAAAACTAAAAATTTATTTCTACACAAAAATATGTACATGTGTGTGTGTGTATATGTATGTGTGTATATGTATGTATGTATATGTGTGTATACATATACATGTATATACATACATATATACACACACATATATGTATATGTTTATGTGTATGTTTGTGTGTATGTGTGTGTGTGTGTGTGTGTTTGTGTGTGTGTATAAAGGCTTTGTTCATAATTGTCCGAACTTGGAAACAACAAAGATGTCTTTTGGTAGCTAAATGAATAAATAAACTGATATATTTAGGCAACAGAATATTACTCAGTGCTAAAGTGAAATGTTATTAAGCCACAAAAAGACATGCATATTACCATGTGTGAAAGAAGCCAATCTGTAAAGGCCATAGACTGTATGACTCCAATTATCTAACATATTAGAAAAGGAAAAACTATAGAGATATAAAAAGATTAATGGTTGCAATTAGTTTGGGGTTAGTGGGTGAGGGAAGGGATGAATAAATGAAACACAGAGGATGTTTAAAGTAGCAAAAATACTCTGGATAATATCATAACAATGAATACATGTCATACATTTGTCCAAACCCATAGAATATACAATGTCAAGAGTGAACTTTAATGTAAACTGTGGACTTTGGATAGTTATGATGTGTCCATATAGGTTCATCAATTGTAAAAAAAAAAAAAGTATCATTCTAGTGAGAGAGGTTAATTAAGAGGGATTTTATGCATGTATGAGGACAGAGAGTATATGGGAAGTTTCTATACCATTCACTCAATTTTACTATGAACCTAAAACTGCTCTAAAAATAATAACAATAGGAGAAAAAATATTTACAGTACACAGAATTTATCAATTTATGAACAACATATTTTTTTGTAAGTCCACTTGGAATTGTCCACAGTTGCCAGTGGATTTGCCAATGGACAGTGTTTCTCTGATTGCCTAAATAAATAAAGGAAAGAAAATTCTAAGTGTGTAGTGGATATCCTTCTTTCATAAGTCACCCTTATGTTTGGTTTGTTTTCAAAATATGTTGAATTATTATGACTTTTGCCTATACCTCTTACTTATCTCATGCAGCAACAACTTCCAGGTAAGTAAACAGCTTTTCTTAGAGTTTTAATATTATTTAGTCTCATATGCATTTCACCAAAAACAAATTGTAGCATTTGTGTGACATCATTTTAAATTTCTACCCTAATTCAGATTTTTTTAAATAGTGTTTTCTGTTCTTTTTTTAGCATTCAGCTGATGGTGACTGAGGATTGACAGGAGACAAGAACCACACCTGTGCTCATTGCTCCTCTTTCCTTAAGCCTTTTGCTTACTTCACTGATGGAGAGTAATATATTGAATTAAAGAGCCAACAGAGTTCAAAAGGCAGATCAGTGAGAAGTTAATTTTTAAGTATCATTTTCTATAGAAAGTCTTCCCTAAATTTGCAGCTGGTTGAGCATCCTTTATCAGTTTGTACACAATATTGAGTGTGTGAATTAATTTACTACACATTACATTATAATTATCCCTCCTTACACTGTGAGTGCTCTGAAGGCAGGGGATATTTACTAGTAATATTAAAATCCCCAAGGTCTGATTTAATACTTGAACATAGAATAATTGCAATGCACATTAGTTGAATTAAGTATATAAATATCAATGAGTATTCCTTATAGGTATAAAGTATTCTTTTTTATTCATAAAATATCTAATTTTTTTTGTATTTTCATAATCATCCATGTTTTTGCCTAATTGCTTAGTGTGATTATAGTCAATGAGCAGATACATTTAATGTGAGTTATAATATGAATTTACCACTTGATTAGTATACTTTGGAACTATATCTTGTTAAGGGGCATCACTACATTATTATTTAACATTAGTATTTAGTTTTGTAATTGCTTATGTTTGTCTACCGCTGCCTACATATAATAATTTTCTATATTTGACACTTTTTTTATAATCAGAATTTAATGGTACTAACTACCATTAATAACCTTTCTAGAATAATCTATGAGTTCAAAGACAGATTGATTTTAATATTATTTTTAAATAATATTAATGTATACTAGTAGGTATATAAAATTAATTACATAGTTATATCTCCAAATGCTGAAGTCATGTTAACATTATAATGACACTAACTAAAAATGGTTTACTGAGTTATTTTCACATATTATTGAATAAGATCAAGGAAAGTTTTCAGTTGATTTGTTAGCTAACTATTCAGCTTGAATTTAATCTGACATCCATAACCAATATAAAATTGGATTTGTTCATTTCTAATATTATACCAAAATCCACCTTAAAATATCCATGAAAGAAGCTGTGACACTGACAATAAAAAAATTCTATGTCTACTAGATTGTGCAGATATGCAACCTCAGTACTTCTGCTAAGCTTCCCTAAAAAATTAATGCAGAAGGTGTAGATAAATTTGACTGGAGTGTGAATAAGGTATAATGTATAACTATAATAATTAAGGCCTATTTAAATAATATAATTTTGAAAAATTGCCTTTCTTACTGCCTATGCTTCTATTTCAGGGCTGATAATACCTAGTTTATGTGGTAGAGAAATAACTGAATTCTGATTGCTATAATCACACCCCTCCCAATATGTTTTCTGCTACTTGTGAGAACAAAAGTAGTTACAGCAGCACCCTCAAATATTTTTTAGTCAATGTTTAGAAGGAACTCTGGGAGTGATATGGGATTTAAAGAACTTAAAATCCATAGGAAAAAAATAAGCAAACATAAGATGTAAATGCAATACATTCTCAGATTGGTAGAAATAATGGTTCAGTCAGATATTAATAATGTTAGAGAACTTTACTGAGGTCATAGCCATCTCTTCTTATACTTTGGATATGATTTGTTATAGAAAATAAATTTTAAAATATATGTCATTATTGAGTATCATGACTTTAAAGTATTATGTTAATATAGCTATCCAATTAGATGGCTTTTATTATCTCATTTTATCCTAAGTAAACCAACTAACTTATACATGAGGTACATAGCTGCAAACTGTAAGAGTTGAAATTTGAATTTAGAACTCACTGATTCTAAATCCCATATAACTACTAATATCACTTTAAATTCAATTTTCCCTATTCGAAACATAACCTTTCTCTTGGAAAATAACACGACATTCAAGTAATAAGAGATTATAACAAAAGAGACAAAAGATGAGAGCTAAAAAATGAGAAAGTCAATTTCCCAGATATATGATTGTAGCCATTGCTGGGATGACCTGTTTTTCATTTGAGCACCAGTTGGCCCTAGACAGAATTACATTTGGCTTTAAGTAACAGACCAGAGGTTTGTTACCATGACAGAGGTTTGTTTCTCTCTCTCTCATACAGGAAGATTAGAAATACATTGCCCTGAGTTACTTTGACTGCTTTGTGGTGAGTGACTCAATCAAAATCTTAATATCTTTTCTTCTTTCCATTTTACATTTTTTTTTTTTTGCATAGATCTCCCATCTTTAGTATCATCTCCAGATCCAAAATGGCTGGTGAAACTTTTGTCATATCTATGTATCAGAGAAGTGTCAGGAACAAAAGAGGGGGTATATGCCAACTCAGTCTGCTTCTAAAAATGCTTTTTCCTAATCCTATCTGCCAACTTCCACATATTTCTCATTAGTCATCTCCATATGCTTGGAAGACTGGGAAATTATAGTTCTTTAGATATGAAAGTTGTTGCCTAGAATGATACCTGGGCTTTGTTGCTAAGGAAGAGGGGGGAACAGGTATTCAGTAGCAGTTTAGGATCCAAGCACTGAAATAACAAAACAGAGAACATATTCCAGACATGCATTACCCAAATAATTTGAGTAGTTTGGAAAGCCCATGGAAGGATTTCAAAATAAAACTAAGTGATCTAGTAATTTATGCAGCTCAATCCAGTTGAAAATTTTGGTTAAGTTCTTATGATATGCTCTGTGTCACAAATCTGTCTGTGTGCTTATTTTTCTCTCATCCCATCAGAAAGAATTAACTTAATCAGCAGTATAAAATCAAAATGTATTAGGTATGTGATTTTATATTCTAAGCATCGTTTCATGAGTGTAGAAGATTTTTTATGATAAATCATCAAAACCATGTCTATATTTCATGGTTAACTTTTAATTTTCATAACACATTCATAAATATATACTATATGACAATTACATGCCCTGATGATATTCAGATATTATGTCTCTCAGGAAATATTTCAAATGATGCGATTAATATGGAGACAAATTTCAATAAGTAAACCTAAAGATTACTTCTATATTTTCCTTTAATTTGAAGTTAATTGTGCTTAGTAGAAAAAAAGTTACAGGAAAACAGTGTAACCATGTAGAGAAAGCATAAATTTGAACTTGAAGAAACAAATCTGTTTTAATCCCATTTCTGACCTAATTTACTTGCTATTTGACTTTGCACAAATTCTGTAAAGTCCATGAGCTTCATCTTTAATTGTAAAATTGTGATTCTGGCTCATAGTTAGACCTAAGAACTTCTACATTATGGTTCACTCAAGATATATCTGACTATTTATTCTCTAAACAGCAACCTACTAACAAATCAATATTTTTTTGTTAACTCAAGGTAAACTAAATTTAAAACACTGGGTACCTCTTTCTCAAGCCACTAGTTCAGAGATTCAGCATTAGTGGCAAATGAGAGACTACACCATTGAGTACATTCTATGGGATGAAGTCAGCACATTTAGTTTTTGAAACAAATTATTTTTATCCTGAGATAAAGAGCACTACAGTACCTACAAACTGATTTATCCTCAGGTCAGCCCTTTAAGTCCTAGGAGAAGACTGTGATGGGCAGGGGCAGGGTGGAGAACTGTGCTGCTATGATGGGGAGAAATGCATTATCTCAGTTTTGCTATAAACTAGTTGAATCTTTTGCCTCCCAAATGCTGACTTGAATACCTGTACGTTGATATGGAGTAGCTATTATACCCACTAAAAAAAAAATGTAGGACAGCTGAGCAAAGTAGGTGATCACCCACCACAGCAGAATGACACAATACGGTGGATGTGCCCAAGGAGCAACAGTGATATGTCGGGACCCAGGACTAGATACTATGAGAAAAAACTAAATGATCCAAAGGATAAGTCAGGAAACATACAAAGATCAGGCTGCCAAATCCAGCATGGTCAACTGAGAAGCTAAAAAAATTAGGAAACCATCATTGAGTTTGCAAATACAAGAACTCTTGTGGACAAGAGAAAATAGACATTACGTAAAAAGCAGAAGGTTGAGAGACAGTTCATGTGGTAAACAAACAGAAAAATGGAGTAATCAGTTATGGGCTGTAGATATGTGAAGAGATGTGGTCATTTTTTGTTTGGTTGCTCTGACCCTACATTGGAGCAGATTTTAAAAGACTTGCCTGGATTTTGTAGACAAGTGTGAGCCTTGATTTTACCCAGAATTTCACTTCTTTTAATTTGGGGATCCTACATGACTATTGCCAGTCCTTAAGTATGCTGGAGTTGTGCAACTTTAGCTCCACTTTCATTTATTCTAATAATTAACTACAATAGATCTCATTACTTAATGAAAACCATTTCCCATTTGGCGGATATTTTCTTCAGCCAGAGTCTACTCTGATTTGTTTCACCTATGTAATGTTATAATGTTGATGAGAAAAATTTGATTCCCAGCCATGGTCACCTGGTGTGTGGGGTGTGCATGTTCTGCTTATGTCTGCATGGGTTGTATCCAGGTATTTCGGTTTCCTCCCACATCTCAAAGCTGCACATGTGAGGTTCATTGACATGTCTCAATTGTCCCAGTATGAGTGAGTGAGTGAGTGAATGAGTGTGTGTGTGTGTGTGTGTGTGTGTGTGCGCGCGCGCGCGCACGCGCACACGCCCTGTGACTGAAGAGAATCCTGTCCAGGGTAGATTCCCACCTGGCACTCTAAGTTGCCAGAATAGAATATGGCCCTCCACCTTGAACTGGAATAAGTGGGTTAAAAAAAATTGTTTTCCTTATTTTTATTCATTTTTCTTAAATGTATATATAGCTCACATTTATTTATTTTAATGTTTAATATTATAAGTGTTTGGAGTATTTATTTAGAAGTTTAGTGATGTTTTCATGATCGGATATATGCCATCAGAACTTAACTCTTGTTTATAACAGTGAGCTTAAGGTAAAATTGGTTCTCTTATACATTGTTTCACTTAAAGTTGCAGTTTCCAAGAACCTATTGGCAACGCTCAGTGAGAATTTACTGTATTTGTGTGGAATAAGTATGGCCCAGAACATGGTACTCAATATTTAAAGTTGAGAAAAATAATTGTATCATTTTATAGTTTTTTGTCTCTGAGAGATAAACCCATAGCAATGTAATAGACCAAAACGACATGTTATCAGCTGCCTCAAAAACTAGGGCTATTCCACTGCAGAGCTCTTCTCTCTGCCACTTGGAGACTAAATTACAAATCATATAATTATAATCATGAAACAGGACAGGGATGTTGATGTGTTCAAAGTGTTTTTATCAAAGTATAAAATATGGGTTGACCTCCCAATTCATATTAAAAACATTTATAAGAGACAGAGGAAAAAAGTGGGGTAGATGATAGAGGCTCTGTGTTCATCACACTGGGACCAAAATAAAGTTGTGACAGAAACACAAATCAAACAGCAAGAAAAAAATTGCCTCAGATCTAGATGAACAAACCATACAACTAGGAAGAAATCTGAGAAATCACCCTATAACAGCAGAATGTAGGACGGGACAAGATTGCGGGACTGCCAGTCTCCAGCAGCTGAGTGAGACAGAGTGCGGCAGCAGCAGTGGCAGACGCCTTTTAAAGGGGCTGCGTCCCCAAGTGAATTTTATAGGTGATGGACCTGCTCGCTCTGAGCACCAGTGCTGATTCAGCTGCATGCAGTGGGCACCGTGGACTTATAGGAAGACATTGTCAAAGTGAGGGCCAAAGCAAGACTTGCAAGTACAGAAGTGCTGGCGGTATCCATTGTTCCTTTTTGAGCCCTCCCAGTGCATTGACATAGTGCAGCCATTTTCATGAAGTCATCAAACTGGATAACAGAGGTCACTCTTCCCTGAGGATTCCCTAAAACCCCGCCTCCCCCAACTTGCAGCCTTACCCAAGCCACATCCAGGTATATTCTCAGCAAGGCAGTTGTTCCTTGATCAGCATCACCAAGACTCACACTGGAGGCAGCTGGCCCCGGGTTCTAGTGTGAAGTTTTGAGGCAACCATAAGCACAGCATCTGTGGATTGCTTGCTGAATCTTAACAGGTGCCCCTGGAGGGGCACAGGCTTGGGCTAAGTTTGGCTAGCAGCTGAACCCCTCTTAGGACTGTGCCACTGGACACCTACTTCACAAATTCACTGGACTTAGGAGCTTTGCTTAATACATAGAAACAGACTGGAAGGCAGCCAAAATGGGAAGATAAGCAGAAACCATATGAGAGAACAGAACAGAGATCCAGATATAATGGAGTCAAGGAATAAAACAGATGCAGAGTTCAAAACACTAGTTACAAACATGTTCCATGAATTTTTGAGAAATGTAGAGAACTTCAACAAAGAGACAAAAATGGAAATGAAATTATAAAAGGGAACCAGTCTGAAATGGAAATAAAAACATTATTTGAGATAAGAAGTACAGTAAATGGAATAAACAAAGAAATAAACAAAGTGAATAAAGAAGAGGATCACATGCCATATCTAGAGGACAGAAAAGCCAATCAGGACTTTCAGACAGAATGACAATAAAAAAGAATCCAAGACTATAAACATAACTTAAGGAGCACATGGGACACTATTAAGGGCCCAAATATCCATCTGATTGGTGTACCTAAGGACAATCAAGATATTGAACAGCTGTATTGAACAGCTGTTTGAAAAAATAATGATGGAAAACTTTCCTAACCTGGTGAAGAAAATGGACTTACAAATCCAGGAAGCTCAGAGGACCCCAAAACCAGGGACCTAAAGAGGCCCACATCGAGACACATCATAATTAAAATGCCAAAGTTTAAATATAAAGAATGAATATTAAAAGTAGCAAGAGAAAAACAGATAGTTACTTATTAGGGAACACCTATAAAAATGGCAGCTGATTTCTCAAAAGAAACTATTCAGGACAAAAGGGCTTGGCAAAAACTATTTGATGTGATGAAGACCCAGGATCTACAATCAAGAATACTTTATCTAGCAAAGCTATTATTTAGAGTTGAAGGACAGATAACGAGCTTTGCAGACAAAAATAAGCTAAAGGAATTTATCACCATAAAGCTACTATTCAGGAAATGTTGGAGAGACTTTCTTTTTTTTTTTCTTTTCTTCTTTTTTTTTTTTTTTTTTTTTTTTTGGTATGGACCTCTTTATGAAGAAAAAACATGTATGGAAAACAGTAATAAAGAATAGTAACAGTCTAAGGCCATGCCACCCTGAACAAGCCCAATCTCATCTGATTTCAGAAGCTAAGCAGGGTTAGGCCTGGTTAGTACTTGGATGGGAGACCATCTAAGAAGACCAGGTGCTGTAGGCATAAAAATGAAAAATGAGTGATTGTAAGTTGACAAGTCCTTGCAATCTCTGAAGTCAACCAAGAGTTGCCTCTCATAAAAAAAAAAAAATGGTAACAACCTGTCAATAAGTATCTTAAATAGAAAAGAATTAAGTGCTCCAACCAAAAGATATAGCTGCTGAAAGGATAAGAAAACAAGACCCCTATATATGCTGCCTATAAGAGATTCACTTCAGATTAAAAGACATACACAGACTAAAGGAAGAGGATGGAAAAAAATATTGGTTTGATGGACCAAAAAGGTATTTTTGAAGTCAGACATGATTTCACTTATATGAAGAATCTAAGGAATAAAAAGAACAAACTAATAAAAAACAGACTCACAAATAAAGTGGACAATTTGGTGATGGACAGAGGGGAGGAGGTTTGGGGGGCTGGGAGAATGAAATGAAGGGTTAAAGAAGTACAGATGGATGGTCACAGGGATGTGGAGCACAGCATGGGGAATGCAACTAGCATTAATATATTTTGGCTAGGTGGAGGGTCAGGGGAGAGAGGGAGCAGTTGCAGGAATCATTTTACAAACTATATAGATGTTTAACCAATGTATTGTATACTTGAAATGAATAAATAAAATAAATTTAAAATGAAAATAAAGTAAGATGCCATTAAAAAAGAAAAAAAATGTTCATAATAAAATAATTTGGAGATCAGCCATTAAAATTATCTGCTGAGCAACAGAAAACAATTTAATTCTCTATCTTTTAAGTTTCTCATTCTAGATTTTATTTAAACTGTATCAGAAAATGTTATGACAAAACAACTCTTTATTCATGCATATGAATATGATAGAGCTTTGGAGTGACACCCATGTCTTCTTTGTTAGATCCAAAGGATATTTGAGTCCCAATACATTTATAAACCTTCCCCTTGGATATGTAATTCTTTTCTATTTTACTTTTAGAATGTTATATTTATCTGAAGTTGTCCTCAATTGCTAAAAATATTATAATCCTTATCATACAGATAATACATTACTCTCTTTAGAGAAGGAAAAGATGGTATACAAAGACCACTTCAAGGAAGTTTATTCATTTCCCATATACTTCGTTTTTATTTTTAAAAGTAACTTGCCTTGAAGTTTAAAGTGTGTTGGCCTCATTTCACAAGAAGAAAATGCAGTTCTCTGGAAGACTGAGAAATGTTTCTGCTTTTGTGGCTTATCAACACTTGGTAAAGTTTGAGTCCAAATATTATAATCTAAGCCCTGGACCATTCTTTCAAAGATACATATTCTCTGTACATAATGTCAAATTTTCTAATTGGATGTATTGAACGAGTGTATTTAAAAAGTCTTAATCAACAAAACATTAAACCAACACTCTAAAAATATTAACCTGATTTACTGAAAACCCCATTTATTGTATATATTAAAACTCTGCAAAAAACTCTGTAGTCATACGTGCTCCAACTGTATTGTAGAGACTTAATAGAAATGTTTCTTGATTAAGTATCTACTTTTTCAATTTGTGGGTGATAATTTAGATCTACTTTAAGCAAATAATTTTTTTCTAGTTCTATTTTCATTAAGGTGAAAATGTTGGCAGTTTATAAGTAAACAATTTAGATATGCCAGATGCAATGGTATTTTATCATGAAGTAGAGATGTTTGGTACTTTTACTGCAGTTGTTTTTATGAGATTTGGTGAATGATAAAGCATTAATAATTAAACATAAGTTAAACCTGAAAATTTTTGCAATCTTTTTTATTCTTACGTAGTTTTGATAATTGGCTTTCTTTAAATACAAACTGCCTGGGAAACAGTAGTGCACATATATCTTGACAAATGCAATCAGAAGCCTTGTTTCATTAGCTTTGCCTATCCTTAAGTACTAAATTGATTTCCATTTACCAAATAAAATTGGAATTAATTCATAAGAGTTTTTTCCAAGGTGCTATTTACATTTTTGTGCATTACCTTTGTAATCTTTGTTATATTCCTAAATCAGGAGAAATAATCAGAATTCATATACAAATTTGATTATTTGGATGTTAATACCTAGTACTTATCAAGAACAGAAGGATTTGAGATTACACCTGCTTTTATTCTGCAAGTTTCTTGGATTTTGGTAGATGATGTGACACTCTTGTTTCAGAAACACAGGACTTTATCTCTTGCAGCACAATAAGCAGCTTCAGCTTCCTCTTAATTTTAGTTCTTCTTGCCCCCAAGATACATGAGAGAGTGTGGAATGTCCAAGAATTGATATTGCACACATAATGGTTTTGCATTACAGCTGAGGAACCTTCAAGTTAGGCTACTCAAATGTTTTACAAAGCAAACTTGCCCAAACTTTTCCCTGGAGGGACACTTTATCTTTGTTATACTGGGCTATAACCATACCTTTGCTCTGTTAAAAATAATATTAACAACAACAACAAAAACCCACTACTATTTCTATCTTCCACTGTTATTCCTTATACAAACATCCTTTAAAAATAATCCAGAATTAAAGATGGTCATGCTTCTGCTTGCAAGATGTGCAGAAAAACAAGAGACATATAGAAAAATAATTGTCTCTCAATCATATTTTATAGAGATTAATTTTTATGGTATCTAATAATTAAAAGTGCTTTTGATGAAGTAAGACTGTTTCATTTTAGATAAGATACTGAGAGAATAAGTATTCAAATGAATAGCGGCAGACTACATATGTAAATAGAACTCTCTTTTTCCCCCAACCTCTGCAGCAACCAGTTATAGAAGCCAAAGTGCAACCTCTGTACAAATTAGCCATATATGGGCAAGACATGGTCATGACTGCCAACTTTCCTATTTTGCCTCCCTGTCTACAACTCAGGAGCAGTACGAGAAAGCCAAATATATTCCCCAAAGCAATCACATAAGAGGCCCCATTTCTAGTCAGCCAGCCTCCAGCTTTCTTCTACCACCAACCTACAATGAATTATACCCTAAGTCTTTCTTTTTCTTTTTACTATAAAAATTTCCCACTCCCCTGTCTGCTTTAAGTCTCTGTCAAATACAAGTTATGGGCCTGACTCTGCTGTGATAGCAAGCTCTGTTTATTTTCTTCTTAGTAGTCTCCATTTATTTCCACAAAATATGTATTTAAACAAATATAAAAATTAGAACTGGACTCAAAAGTTTAATTTCTATAAAAGAAAACAAATCAAGGCATCATAGCTAAGTTGTATATATATATGTGCATTCTACAAGATCTGAATTAGAAATCTAATCTAAATGGTATAATCTTTGTACACTTGTATATATTTTTGATGTAGTATGTGTTATCAATCTTAATGAAAAAAATAAAAATCTGTTTTCTTAACTTATAGATTCAGTATCTAGATACCTATAAAAAACGCCATGTAGCTAAAAATACTATAAATAACCTTAAGCAAATGCCTCTGTCACATAAATATTTAAAATCTATTAAAAGTTATAATTCTCTTATAACCTTACTACCTATGAAATGGTTTAGATGAGATTACCTTCTATGCTGTTGTTCTTTAATGTAAAGGCAGAAGGAATTTCACAGGCAGTTGCTGGCCTTATCAACACTGATGACATTTTGCAATAAATGAAGAGCGCTTATGAAATGTGCAAGCTGAAAGGTAAGAGGCAGCGAGATTTAAAAATATGCCCTTACTATAAAGACCAAATAAATGTGCTATAGAAATTGCTGTTCTTTATAGTTTTGTCTATACCTGGAAGATATTAGGTGTTTAATAGATGAATATTTGTAAAGGTAGTATTGCAAAGCCCTTGCTTGTCCTTGTAAACCTGAACACTCAGTGGGTAGGAGGAGGCACATGGATGGGGATTAGCACCTTATTTGTAGCCCCCTAACTCCTGTTTAATGGAGATTTCACAGATATCAAGATGTTCACCTCCATTAAGTACAAACACAGATAACTTCACTTTGTCATCTATAAATGCTCCCACACACAAGGAAACATATCCATGGGAAGTAAAAAACCAAAATAATGGGGCTAATTATAGTTTTAGAATAATGGCACCCTAGCTAAGCACTGACTCAAAGTGGAATGGTGAAAAAGATTAAAATGACTCTTGCTCATGCTTAAGAAAATATTAAGAAATGATAGAGAGTTTAGAAATAAGACTTTCGAGAATGATATCTATAGCATTCTTAACATACAATTGCCAACTTCAGAATTTCTGTTCAGAAAGTTTATATATTGTAAAGCATTCCATTTCACTTTTAAATGGGCTTAAATATTAAAAATATCTGCCTAATAATGAGGCAAAATAGACCATGCTATAATATCCACTCTTGTTATTATATGTTATTGATGAGAATGTAGAAAGCAGCAAGGTACTGAGTAGAGCCCTGATGAATCACCTCAGTTCATAACCACCTGAGCAGCATAGACACTTTCCTTCCCGTTCCACCACCAACTCACCTTGAACAGGGCCTGTGATTGGAACCCCATGGTTAAAGTGTGGAGGGAGAAAAGTGCTCTGCAGAAAAAGAGATATGTACATTTCCAATGTGCTTGAAGAACCACACTATACACTAGCAAAACAGAAACAGTTCTATAGCTAGCTGACTGCAAGGTTAACTCTGAACATCGATCCTCTCCATACTCAGAAGACTGGTAGCTGCCCAACCAGCAGCCAAAGAGCAGTACACAATGACATTTTCTGCTGCTCCCATGGATGTTATCTGCTCTTGCAACCAAGTAGCATATCTTGCTCCCATCAGTCAGAGAAGGCAAAAACTGCTACTCCCACCCCTCCTTCTGCTTGTGTGCATGAAAAAAACTCTGCTTGCTCTTGGTCAGCAGCTTTATTCCTGCAGCTTTGACAAGCCTGCTGAAGTGTCCCTGCCTTTTGAGTAATAAAAGTTATTTCTCACCCCTCTGGCCCTCCTGGTGGTTCTTCCGGAATATCAAAACTCAGGTGTAAGTTCCAGGCCTAAAGCTCCCGCATTACACTTACATTCTAAAAAGAATGGTGATATGTCAGGATGAGGTAGATGATATTGAGTTTGGGGTCACGCAATGAGTTCAACATAATTTATATTGAGTTTTAGTAAAATTATATATCTAAGTCTTTTAGGTAGTTGAGTCTATCGAATTGGCAATATGTGTGAAACATAACCTAAAGCTGTACCTTAAGAGTCATCACTATGGAAGTGGTGGCTGCCTGATAGGAGTGAGTGAAATCAGAGAGTGGATATTTATAGAGGAAAAGGAATAGAAATTGTTGCATTTGAAAAAGACTCCTAAGAAGAAATGCCATGGTGCTGATTATGTATAGTCAGTGATGGAACTAGAGTTAGATATTTGGGAAAGAACAGAATGATTTCTCTACTAGCACACCTGAAATAACATCACATAGTTACTGTTAAAGGCTGTGGCTCTTGTCATAGGTCAAAGACAGCTCTGTTTCTGTATTAAGGGAATTCTTGAAATTCACCTGAAACATGCCTAAAGTGACTTTTAGGTAGATTTTGCTTTTACATATTTTTTTCTTTTTTTCCCTATGCTTCTGTTTTAATAAAAGAAGGAAAGCTTTCTCTTGAACAGATGATAGTGTAGAATATAGGATAAACATTTAGAAGATAAAACTAAAAGCAAGAAAAATACATAATTTACTGATATATCAAGCAGAAAGAATAAAAATATTTATTTTTAAGAATTCACTACTATTTCAAAATCTTATTCTAGAGTAATAATAGTCCAAGTGGCCAGATGAAAATGCTAATTAAATAGGCTTTTAGCTATAGCACTATGAGGTTTGAGATTATTACCAGCCATTATTCATCACATTAAATGAATGAGCCTTAACCTTAAAACAGAGAAAAGTCAACATTCTTAGGAACCAGACTTCGATATTTTATCCCATAAAATGTCATCTTTTATTTAGTTGCCTTTTTTTTTTTTTAAATAATGCTGCTAGGTACAGACAGTGAGGAAGGGTAAAGACTTGATGGTTATTTTTGATACTATCTTTGGCTGAATTTGGTTGGTGTTGCATGTGAGACTTTCTCAGTAAAAGTAGGGATGGATGCTTTAACAAATGGTCAATTTGATAATGGAAAACGATTGCTTTACTAAATTGATAAAAACAAGCCATAATTTGGGTGTCTTGGGGAAGCAGGTAAATTGGGACTCAAGCAGTTCAAGAAGCTACCCAGCTGGACCTATTTGCCTGCAGCAAGATGAACTTAATGTCTTTATGAAGAAGAATCTTATTGTAATTTCATATTTTCAAAAAAGAGCCTTGGTCTCAATCATGTCTAAGATGTTTTTAATGCTTTATGTTTGCATATAAATTTAAAGTTAAATTGAATTTGTTTTGTAGTTTCAAAAGAAATCCTTGGTTTGAATTCCTTTCTAGCAAACATTACTACTTGGGAAATAGACAAATGAGGACAAATGAGGAAAGATCTTGTCTTTAACAATTATCTATTCCCTCTCACTTTATTTCAGTTTTTCTAATACCTCAAACTTTGTCTCAGACACCAGTGTCCTCAAGCTGTTCTTACTAGTCACCCTGATGATGACTTTTTGAAATGTTAACATACTGAGAAACCTTAAAATAAATACAGTCTTTCTGACATAGGGTTGTCTCCATTCTCTATCCTCAGTTCTTGTAGAAATGAAAATATCATAAACCTATATTTTAGATTCTAAACCACAAAATATTATTCTTAATTCAGAATAAGACCTCAAGCATCAGTCACATTACTATGGTAAGACTAAATTATGCTTTTGATCCCTGCAAATCATATTTAAAGTCAAAGGCATAAATATTGCATCCAATAAAACAACATCCAAATTAGGCCTCCACTTTTAAAGCTCTAAAATCACTTTCTTTGATACTAGCCATTTGCTAGCAATTTCATCTCACCCCAGCAAAAACACTGCCTCTATAGTCTTCTCTCTCTTTTTCTCTCTCTCCTTTCCCTCTATCTCTTTTCTCCCTACTTATTTCCCTTTTCTTCCTCTCTCTTTTCCCGTCTCTCTCTCTTATTCTTTCTCTTTCACACACATACTCATACACCACATGCATTGGGTGACATTTACATGTTGGGATACTCTGTGATGTTTTTAGATTCAACCTTCATTCCCTTAAGAAAGAACATAAGCATCAATATGGATAGGATTGGTAATGTCCACACACAAAAAAAAAAAACTCAATAACTGTCTTCTGAAGAGCAAGTTATTTGAAAATTGTAGCTTGTACCTATTGTAACATGTCTCCTGAATTATGTAAACTTTAGTAGGTGAGAATGTGGCTCCCAAGAAGAATGAATCTAGTCTTTCTAGCCCAAATCCCTGATAGCATTCTAAATTCCTCCTACTTCATCTCTCTCCAATCCATCAGCCATGCCTTTAGCAAATCCTTCATGATTTATCTTTCTACTTCAAAGGCTGCCATTCAAGTCCATGCCATCATATCCCTTGCCTAGGCCACTGCAGCATCTTTCTCACTGGGCTTCTCACTTTTATTCTCACTCTGGGATACCTCATTCTCCACACAGGAATAAGAGTGATCTTGTAAAGACAAATATCAGTTCAGATATTGATAAATAAAACCATAGAATTAGACCCTTACATCTCCCTATGTCTGATAAGTCTTGGAAGGCCAGTTCTTGCCTATCTTTTGGTGCATTGTATAGCTTCTCCCTTTCATACACTGGGTTCAAGCAGCCCTGCTCAAAATTTTTTGAGAAAACATGGAGGTTTTTAAAAATATAACACTTTTGCCCTTCCATGATTCTGATTTGTTTAGGATTAGAATATAGGTGGGCTCCTTCTCATGCTTTGCCTCTTTTCTCATCCCCCACTTCTCAGTGCATCACAAAATTGTATTTACTTTCTTTATAGCATTCGCATGCATAGAACTTACTTACTTAATTTTTTCTTCCTGTTTCCAGTAAAATGCAATTTTCCAGTAAAATGCAATTTTCCAAGAGTAGTACCTTGACTTTCTTTTTCACCTTTGTATCCACCATATTTGAACTACTGCCTGAAAAAGAGATGCTCAAAAATATTTATTAAATTATTGATTCATGTAATCATTCACTAAGAATTCAAAAAATCCAATTCTAAGTAACAAATATTCATTTTACAATGCTAAGCATGTTATATGTGTCCTGTAGTAATACAACCTCACAATTACAAAGCCCCCCAAACACATGAAGTTGGATGACAAAATGAAAAGTATATGGATTCAGCATCAGACAAAATTGATTTACATTTTAGCTCTACTCACTATCTGAAGTGACCGTCTGAGTTTTAGAAGTCAGAATGGTTTTTAATTTTAGAAAGAGAGAACCAGCAGTTATTGTAGAGGGCATGAGAGTAGATTATAAGATGTTTGGAATATTTCATTTCTTTATCTGGACAATTGTTACGTAAATGCATTCATTGATAATTCTTTCACTTGTAACTTATATGTGCTTTTATAAATCATATATATTATATAAATTATGTGTATGTAATTGCACATAATAAATATATTGAATATTATATATAATTATATATTATGCATATAATTATACATAATAAATTATATATAATCCTTAAATTAAAATATATATAAAATAGTGAATTGCTGGGTCCAAGTGTCTGAAACATTTTTCCTTCAGAAATTATTATTAGTTTATATTCCCATAATTTTCTCACTCATTTACTCAAAAAATGTTAACTATTTACTTACTAATTGACATTATTAATAGTCCTTTAAGAACTCAGAATCACCTCAATAAAATATATCTTTATCATTTAGTAGTCAAATATATAACATGTTTTACCTTTTTTATAATTCGTGAAGTGGCACAATTTTAAATATTTTTTTCACTGAAATTGGTTTTCTTGTTAATTATCCATTCACATTGCACTATTTTTTTTCATGTTGCAAGTTCTTTACTAATTATTTATTTTTGTATTAAATATTATTGTTAATATTTTTTTATGGATGAGGAGTCTGAATAGAGGTTGTGGTTCCATGAAATTACCACCAAATTTCTTTTCTCTCTCTCTCTCAATTATGCTTTCATTCTTTTATATAGCATGAGATTGGAGGCCTTACATCAATTATTGTTAGAGACTTTATGAAACAAATACAAAGAATTTGATTATATAATTAGTGCTTCTAACTTTTCCACGTTTAACATGTACGGGGTTTATACTTTTAAGAATAAATAAAACCCAAGGCAGTTAATAGAGAGTTTGCAATGTAAAATATATTTTTGTTCTATGTATTAATCTTTTTTTCTCTTTTGTTGTCTATTTTTTCCTTGCTGAATCTTCTCTATGCTATAAGAATTCTAGGATGCTTATAATTCATACTTTCTGTGAAATTCCTCAAAGGAAAATATGTGTTCATCTTAGAAAACAAATATAGAAACCTAATAGGAGAATGATGACCATAAAACTCTAGTGACTTAATAGTAGCAACAGCAGCAACAGTAGTAGTAGTGCTGTATGTTGTTTTAGAGATTGTTGATGGGGATTTTTAAACTGTGGACTGATGATGGTGACAATTCTGTGTATATAAAATGATTTAAATTTTAAGACTATTGACAACTAAAACAGTAATAGAGTAATTTCTAAATAAATACATATTTAGAATGGGCCATTTATTCAATAATTTGAATTTGTATGGTGTCTTGGAAAAACAATCATATATAATTTTATTTCTATCGGCTACTTTTTCCCTTTTTTTTCTGTTTTTGTTGATGCTCTATTTTAGTTAAATGTATGTAGATTATCCAAAGTCCATGAGTTCAAAAGTAAAAAAAAAAAAAAAAAAACAGGCAAGAAATAGATTAGTTATTAATGATAATTAATTAAGACATGACACATTGGGGTCATGCTCATATTTTAAATATATATTTTAACTTTTCTCATACAAAATTATTTGGAGCTCATCTATAAATCTTGAGTGGTTGGTATTGATTTTATTTGGTATTAATAGTGTTTTCGCATATCTGATAAGTTAAAAAGCAGGAGTTTTAGTACAGATTTATTATAATACAATTATCATAAATTAAATAATGTTACTTGCGTTTCATCATTATCTCATTCTATGGTTGTATAATTATAAATATGATTCAGGGACACATTTATCTATAACCTCTAATTTTATACATAACATTCTTCAAGATTTAATAATTTTAGAAATTTAATTATGTGGTACTGCTAATTGACTCCCAGAATTCCGATGTTCTTTTTCCCCTTAGTAATAAAACTGTAATATTATTTGGGATGACAAATAATATTTGATTGTCCATTGTCTATGGAGTGTCTATGAGTTTCTCAAGTGTAAATCGTAAATAGAGGATATAAGATCCACTTATTGCCTAGGATGGTATGCCTGATAGAATAGCCCAAGAAAGTCCATGTTTTTCTTCCACTAAATACTCACTCCATATTTTAATTACCTATTACTGTATAACAAATTAGCAAAAAGTAGTGGATTAAATCAACAAAAATTTATTTTCTCTCAGTTTCTGTAAGTTGAGAGTCTGAGCATGACTTTAGGAGGTTCTCTTCTTTAGGGTCTCAGCTGAAAGCTGCAGTCAAGGTGCTGGCCATGGCTGGAGTCTAATCTCAAGGTTCAACAAGGAAAAAAAATATTTCTAAGCTTATATGGGTCATTACAAAAATTAGTCTTTTATGGACATTTAGAATGAGACCTCAGCTTTTCGTTAGCCTAAGTGAGAGGCTGCTCTCACTTTCTGGCTGGTTGTTGGCCAGAGGTCACCCTCACTACCTTGCCACATGGACCTCTTCAATGTGGCCACTTAACTTTATTATAGTCAGCTGGAGAGAGAATCTCTAGCAAGATAGGTGTTGAAATTTTATCTAGCATAACCATTAAGGTGATATCTCATCATTTTTGCTGTATTCTATAGGTTCAAAGTGAGTCACAGGTTCTACTCACATAAAACATGAGGGGAGTGCACAAAGGCATGAGTACTAGAAGGCAGGGATGAATGCGTGTCATCTCAGAGTTAGTAGGTTACAATCCTCTGAAACACTTTTAAAAATTCTCTTATCTATGACATATTTCCAGTTATCATTAGTACTTATTGTCTTTTTAATACATATTATCTTTTGCAGAATCTTATTTTGCAACACTTTCTTTAAATTGTGTGATTTCCCAAGAAGCCATAGAACCTCACCTGGCTCTGGAGCCATTTACAAATTTAAAGTACACTTTTCAATTTCTTCAACCAAACCACAACAGATTAAATAATTCTGATCTGAATATTTATTTCTGCTGTTTACTAGCTTAAGAAAAAAAGAAAATCTCCCTTAAATTGATTGTATCCATTTTAATATAATTAATAAATATGTATAGTGTGCTTATGCAAAATATTCATATACACATTTTTCTGCTTTATTGTTCAACAATGGCATTGGATACAAAATATATGAAAAAAATTACTTTTCAATCAAGGTGACAGTTAATAAAGTTAATAATGGGAGTCAAATAAAAATTTACTTTTGTTCCTGACTAAACACTATACATTTAAATCAGGGCCTGAAATGTTACATAAATGAAGAGATGTATGTATTTTATTGTCTAGCACAGTTTCCATATTTTTAATCTTAGTTGCCTAATATGTTTTGGCATGTTGTGAATATATGAAACTTTGGTACCCTGTTGAGAATATTGGTGATAATTAGGGGAAAAATTAAGGATATATTAAAAAATGGCAGGATATAAATAACTTTGTAATGCAGCTTTGAGATAAATAAGAAAAGATGAGCTAAATATACTGAAGCCCTAGGAATGCATTTCTCATTAGGAAAGAAGGAGCTGATCTATAAGTGAAGGAGCTGACTTTTCCATGGAGTTAAATACTAGAATTTGCTAAGATCTGGTATGAGTCAATATGCTATAGAGTTTACAAGAGCAAATCATGTGAAATATGAGTTCAAATTTTCACTCTAAATTTAGTAGTTGGATGACCATGACAGGATGAACCTCAATTTCTTCATCTGTAAATTGGGATTCAAATTCATACTTCTTAGGAATGTCGTTGAGCATTCAATGAGATTGCGTTGTTAAAGTTTCAAACCAGTTCCATAAATGATGAATAATTGTAAAATTAAATAGAAAACCGATTGTATGTGCATTTGTGTATGTGTGCTTGGTTTAGATAGATAGTAATGGTAAATGGAAAATCATCCCTGAGTATTACTCCTATAATTATCCATAGTGACATACCTAGCAAGTTCATTTTCTTATTAATATTGAAGCTTATTACCGCATATTTCTAAAGCTAAGAATAGACCAAAAATAGAGTCTGCTTAGTAGATATTATATTTGAAGTGCTCAGCAAGTTTATTGGCTTATAGAAGGCCCTCAATA
Source organism: Cynopterus sphinx (assembly GCA_030015415.1). Classification (NCBI taxonomy): domain Eukaryota; kingdom Metazoa; phylum Chordata; class Mammalia; order Chiroptera; family Pteropodidae; genus Cynopterus; species Cynopterus sphinx. Next base: position 95,124,527 of record CM057381.1, read on the forward strand.
AATACTAATTCCCTTCTTAATTATTCCCTAGTCCATTAGTGAAATTCAATAAAATATCTCTGCATACAATGCTTTTAATTTTATAAAGCATTTTTTTGTCTGAAAATTGCACTTAAAAATTTTTAAGAAGAATCAAAGTCTAATTTACTTTTATTACAGTAAAACTTATGGATAAAAATATGAAATGATGTTCTTTGAGAAAAGTATGTTTGAAATTAAATTTCATAGAAAAACCCATAACTTCACAAATGATACTACTTGTAACTTGGATATTAGGTGATATTCCAATAATTTCAGCATATTTATTAGAAGCATTTGAATTGTTATTTTAAATGACACATTGCATGGCCTTTTCCCAATTGCTAGAAATGAAACTCAGAAATTGTATAGAAATCTGAATTTGATTAAGTCTGCTCTTAAAAGCTGTTTTTCTACACTGCAAAATTGCATTAACACTTTAGACTTTGGAAACTTATTCAATGATATAAATTTATTTTTATTTTTCTTGTTTTTGCATGTTATCAAGTATATTACTTTAAAATTATTTTATACTGCAATTAAATTATCCCTGTCTTAATTCATCTATAACAAAGATGGTGTAATCTTTGAATTTTATGAGGATGTACTATCTAACTGCAAATATCAGTAATAACCAAGAATGTATCTATTTGGAATTCAAACTAAAATTGGAGATAATTTTTATTATGTTATTTTTTGTCAGTATGTGTGTAGAATATACTTGAGAACAAATTTCCAACCTAGATGCTGAGATATGGAAGAAACATGCTAAGTAAAGGTGCTTGTAAAATTCACAATATCTTTCATAAAATGAATGACATAGCATATGATAATCAATATGTGAATTGCCTATGGTATTTGGGAATTACAAAAAAAAATACAAAATCTACTCTTGTTTAACTAACCTTAAAAAATGTTGGAAAAAATAAAGCCATACCTAAAAAATAATTAAGGTAAGCAATAATTATCTTAAGTAGCTATTATATATGGAAATGACACTAAATTTATAGTTAAGAGTCACAAGTCACATTTCTGATTGTATATTTGCAGGCTAAATTCAAGTAACAAGTCATTTAACATCTCCAAGTCATAATTTCTTCATCAACAGAATAAAGATATTAATACCCACCTTCCATAGTTGTCATGAGGCTTAAATTAGACAATGTGAAAACCCATTACAAATTACTGGACAAATGTTATTCATTACTAAAATGTATATAAAAGTACTTTGTCAATTATAAAACATTCATCCTTAAGATATTATTGAAATGCAGCATGCAGATTTTTTTCTATAATAGTGTTATTGGAATACACTATAAGTTTACTTATTCAGCAAACAGTAGTCCCCATTAGATACATTTGTTCTAGAGTTATAAAAAGGTACAAGTAATTCTTAGATATTTCCATTTATTATCTATATCAGTTGTGATATTGAGAATATAATTGACAAAGTGAGGTCTGTACAAATGCTGTTTAAAGCAGGAAAGCTGGCTATATTTTAGACAACTACGAAACATGAAAAAATGATGATGAGTTAACTTAGGGCTTCTAAAGTGGGGTTAGGTTCTTTATATTGATTTTGCAGAAGATTCATTTCTTTTCTTAAAGAATTATTAGCTTGCTGCCATATTGTTCTTGTCAATACTACTACTTCCAATTCAAATATTGATTTAGACACTAGCTAAGGAAACTTGGGAAAGATGCAAAACTTTGAATCTTTGTTCTCCAATAGCTGAATGGGAGAAAATAATATTTACTCTAAAATTTGCTTTGAGTGTTTATCATGATACTCTTTAGTCATTTTTTTTCATACGCATTCCCCATCATTCTACTAAAATATCTTATGCCAGACACTTATAATCACTATGTTTACATATAAAAGATTTTCAGTCTTCTTGTGAAATTTGACCTCTCATGAGCATTTAATTGAACTGATCATCCCTTACTTCATGAAACACCCTTTTTTATTAACATCGATAACACCATGCTTTTTAAAATTTTTGTTCTACTTTTTAAATAACATCTCATTTTCAAAAGAGTCGTTAAAATTAACCCAGGGAATAAGCACAGCTACCAGGGACTCTCTTTCTTCTCACTCTGTTGCCTCTGCAATTACATACTTCCCCTTGTTATAATTTATCATCTATATAATAATGACTCATTTATATATAATTAGACCAGAACTATCCTCTGAGCACCAGACCTACATACCCAATTATCTACTCAAAATTTTCACTCCTCTGTGATGTTTATCTCATCTGAAATTCAATATGTCCTAAGATTAAACTCTTGATTCTACAAATACTCTCTCCCAAAATAAAGTAAAAAAGTAGTAATCAAGCACTACTTCTTGTCTCTAATCTAACATTTCCTGCGTGGTGAGCCTTTCCACTCTCTCTTGGCACACAAGTCTAAACCCGAGAAGTTATCAACAGTAAATTCTCTTTCCTCACATAGTTATTCTATTAACAAGTTCTAACAATTTTATACCTTCAATACATTTCCTACTTATCTATTTCTCTACCACCTACTTTACACTACTATTTTCACCCATCCAGACTATTGCAATATCCCCTGGTCAGAAATCTTAGTGTCTGATCTGATCTCTCTCTAAATTGTTCAGATCATAACTGCTGTTCTATTCTCCGGACACAAATCTGATATTGTCACACCCCTTACTAAATTAACTAATATCATTAATTTTGCTTTTGCATTGTCCTTAGAAAAAATTCCAAAGTATTTGGTGTTGCAGAATTCTTGCCTAGCTGCCAGTATCTTTGTGTCAGCTTTCTCTTGCTGACTCACTGCTCTCCAGTCTTAAATGTTTTCTTTTAATTTTTCTTGCCGCAGGGTTTTTAAATGTACTGTATTTAGCCTGGGGCATTCTCACCAACCTCCTCTCTTCTTCTTATAACTTACTCATCCCTCCAAACCTAACTCAGGTACCTCTTTCACGGAGAAACTTGCTCTGATACTGTTATCTGTTCGAGTTCGTTAGTTAAGTTTTCCCTTCCTTCTTAATACTCTACTCTGTCTTAGTTTATAATGGTGTCCTTTTTTGTGGAATTTTTCAAATAACATCAGTGTAGACCCTAAACGACTTGAGAAGAGGAACAATTTCTCTTCTCACTCACTCTGCAGTACCCAGAGATTATAGTCTAAATAAATATTTTAGACAAATTGTTGTTAAAAGTAAAGGGCTCCACAATGTCTAGGTTTATTATAATGCTGTTTTATTCCTGTGCATCTACTTATTTTTATCTACATCCACTTCCTTAATTTACATCGAATTGATTGAGATGTTATTTTATTATTTTTAATAATAATAATTGATAGTCAATTTATATGGCACTTCATTGAACAAGCATTCATACACTTCAAATAAATATGATTTATATTTGATTAGTTTTATATCTTCAAATCAACTTACTTCAAAATAAGGCATTTAAAAGAAGAAGTACTTTGACTTGTATTTTACTCATAATGTTAAGTGAAATACCATTATGCTACCTTATTCTTTAGGGTCTACCAGAGCATGAAATTAATATCACCATTAGATCAAGTGCGATCACATATTCTTTCCAATTTCTGTCCCTTGTTGTCACCTATATTTGCAATTTCATGACATTTTATTTCACACACTTTTTTTCTACTCATTTAAGCAAAATTTCCATAATCATCTAGAATTATCAAATGGTCAAATTAAGCTGAATAAAATTAAAATTAGAATAAAAGCTATGACATGATTATTTCACTCTCCTTTTTATTCTGGCTATACATTCTATTCTCACAAAAAAAGCAGGGTAATGGAATCACAAAACTTACAGTGTTGTAAGAAATAATTCAGTAGCACACTTGATGAGACTGGTTCCTTATATATGCCAACCTGCTGTAATGCAGTAAACATTAAGAGTGATGAGACATTGAGCAGCCTGGTAAAAGTCTAAAGAAATAAGAGAAAGAGTTTAGAAACAAATTAGTAAACTGAAATAGTTGAGATAAGAAAAATAAAAGAAAATTTAAGGGACAGAATAATTAAAATGAAATGGCATTCATCAAAGAGATTAAGATAAACAAAAGAATGGAATACATTTACAGATATTAAACAAAAACTGCCATAGCCTAAGATAAAGCTGACATCTTAAATAGATGGAATCTACCAAAACTGAATAAAATGAATTTAAAATAATTTCATCTCTAGACATATGCTGGGGCAAATGTCAAGAGTGTTGAGTATTAGATGAACTCCTAACTCCTTTCCAACAGATTTTAACTGGATACACTTAAAAAAAAATAAAAATTAGATTATCATCAGACTTTTTATTGGTAATGCCAGATGAAAAAGGACAGTAGAAAAATACAAAATTCTGAAGCAAAAAATCCTTATCGCCTGATTTCTAGAGGACATAGGGTGGGAAAACTCAAAAAATGTGGTATAAAAAGTAATGATATACAAATAAACCACTAAACACCTGTGTTTTACATGTATTTTAAAATTAACTATTCTAAAACATGCTTTAATTTATAATTTCAACAAATTTAAACTTAATGACAAGCTGGAAATAAAATACCAGAAGACTTTATTGACAAGAAGGTTGCTAGAGCTCTGTACAGTGTAAGACAATTTGGAAGAAGAGAAGATAGGTAAAAGAACACTAATATTCTTATTTAATTCCAGGGGGAGGAAGATCTAGAATGGAGGGAAACTGTGGGTGTGAATTTTCTGTTAAAATTTTGTAAATCTTAACATACTAATTAGTGTAACACAAAAGAAAATGGAAGCATTAAATCCAAGCAGATAAATATTTACAATATGTCAGAATGACAGTTATTAATGACTTTCTACAAGTTAAAATCCATCAATTAAATTTGTTTCAAAGAGAGATGGAAAAAACAAACAAAAATATATATTTTATATAGGAAATTTGGGAAAGGAGATATCTGTGTGTGTGTTTCAAAAACATAGACAACAGGTACACAACATCGAAATTATGCAAAATAGAAATCAAGAAAATAGCATGAACTGCTACAATGAGGGATATTTTATATAATTTCCTCCATTTAAGAAATATGTCTGTGTTTTTTCACTTTTACTTGAGATGATGACTTTACAGTATAACAGAAAGAGACTATTGCATGTTTTTTGTAGCAGCTATTTCTTTTGAAGAAAATAAAAAAGGTTAGATCACTAATCAAATATGTTTTTTAAAAAATAAATTTAAACTGGAATAAAAAACAAAAAAAATTAAAAGAAATTATTGAGATTATAGACCTGGGAGGAGGTAAGGTTTTTAACAAAAATATAAAATATTAAAGCAAATGAAAAAAATACCCATATAATTACATAATTTTTTTAAAAATTGGCATAATAAAATAATTCATAAATATAAAGGACAAATAAAAGTATATAAGGAAGACAAAAGTATAAAAGGAAGACAAATAAAAGCATATAAAGTTATAATACTTATAACAAAAATTGATTATCATTTGAATGTAATACTTGCATAGACTTTCAAGTAAGATCAAAAATTGTTGAATATTTTGGAGTATAAGTTGGCATAAATAAACATATTGTTTAATCCATCATTCATCAAAATTATGGGAATATCCATCACAGGAGAATGGCTATCTGAAGTATAGTATAGCCACAAAAAGCAGGAATAAAAGTAAAAGAATGATCTATATGTATAGATCTAAAGAGCTCTAAAATATTAAATAAAAAGCAACCAAGGGCATAACAATATCTATAATATTTCACCATTAACATAAAATACGTTTACACTCACAAGCTGTATTTTTTATGGGCAATATAGGAGCATGTAAAACATTAAAAACAAATTATGGGAGGATCCCAGAAAAATGATGTTAAGGTTATATCTGGGTGACAGACTGAAGTGGAATGAGCTAGTAATCAAAGGGAATATTCACTAGGTTTAATTGTTTAGATATTTTAATAGTAGAGTGTGTTTATAATCATTAATATTATATAATTAATTTTTTTTTAAATGGGTAAGATTAAAAATAAAAAGCCAAGAACTAAAGTTAAGGTTAGGGGATGATTTCATCAGTGGGCTCAAATTGCTTGAACTTTGGAGGGAAAAAACTTTTCTAATCTTTGTTACTAAGATAAGGCATTAATGTTTAAAAGATTAAATGGTCTTCTAGGTCTTGAAAAATGAGAAATTAGCTGTCACCACACTCACATATAATTACCACTATTATTATTCTCAATATATTGTGCCTTCAGTTTCGTTGCATTATTTCTGACATCAGCTATTGTTAGCATAGTCTTATAGATGGTATTGAGTAAAAGAAGAGTTGAAACATCCTGAATCCCCAGTGGAGAACAGATGCGTAAGAAAACCTTAATGCAACCTCAATATGGATGGAGCAGTATGTCTTAGAAACAAAATTTTCAATATAAAGTTAAGTGTTTAATGTTGACATACTGTTTCACTAATAATTTAGAATCATGCTTATATAAACATTTGATGTGAATGTAGAACAGTGTCTTTATTTGGGGGAAGGGAAACTTTTATTTTGAACAATAGAATTTTCCAAAGTCTGATTGTGACAGATAAAAAAAAAATCAAGAACAAAAAACACTACAAGAATTAAATGAAATAATGAATGTGAACATGTATCTTAATATAAAGTATTTGAACATTCAATCATTCATTAGTTCAAAAATATTTACAAAGCACCAGGCACTGAACTATGTTCTCAAGATACAAAGATGATTAAGTCATAACACCTGTCCATTCAAGATTTACTATTTAATTACTAAGTCAATTATGTACTCAAATTATAGTATAACACAGTATGTGTCTGAAATATAATAGAAATATATAGTTGGCCTGGTGGTGTCTATTTTTCTAAGACTTCCTTGAGGTGGCGATTTATGAACTAAGTCTTAAAGAATGAGTAGGGTGAAGAAAAAGATGATAGCAGAGATTAGCAAGTACAGAGTCCTGTCTTTTTTATGCAGTGTCATAATTTCTCACTTTTATACTTTTGTGCCTTTAATCATACTGCTTTCTCTGTTTGGAAAGGCCTTCTCTTTGCCGTTATCTCAACCCCTGCTGACAGTCCCATATAGTCACTTAGAACTGATGCACATGATAGCTCCTTGTGATGACATCACAGAATTATGACTCTCTTCTACACCATCTCATTGTTTCTTCAGTTTGCCCTTGATGTATGAACTGTACAAATATCACACTCTCTTTTAATAACCATCTCTTCAAAATACGATTGTGCTTAGTTATGCATATATCACAATTCTTTGCCCAGTTATTTGCTCAAATTAGGGACTAAATAATATTTACTGGATTGAATTTTCCTTACTTAATGACCTAGACTTAGAAAATAAGGACTAGTATAACACAACCAAAGGTATAAGTCAGGGAAGGATGCCAAGTAGAAAGTGTCATTGTGGATGTATATGAACATAGAGGTTAGCAATCACATAAAGAAGCATGCCACATCTTAAAAATAAAATGTAAGATGTATGTGTCTCTTGTCTCTGGGATATCCAGTGTTCTCTGTATACGAAGGTTTAGGAGGGACAATGACAGGATAGTCTAAATGGTTTTAAATGGAAAGTTACTTCTTTATAGTGTCATGTCTTATCCATGCTAATTAACCATCTCTTTAATTAGTATTTCAGAGTTTTCTCATTGCCATTCCCATTTAATCACTTCAGGATCTAAACTGAGTAGCTCATACTAGCATAATTATTTGCCCTATCATTGGGTAAGATATATTTTTAGCAAAATGGGATTCTTCAGAGTTAAATGACTTTTTATATTTTCAGATTTCTCAAATACATAGTTAATGTTTATAAATATTATTTCTAATTTTTGGAAAGGTTTCCAGATACCTCTCCATAAAAATTTTGCAATCGCTGGAATAACATTTTTAAACTCAGCAACTTAATGTAATGATTCTCTGAATAGGTAATTGAACAGGACATTAAGTGCTTCTATTAAAACGTGAGTAGTATAATAAAAAGACAAATTATTCATTAATTCAATAACTACATCTTATCAGAATAAAAATAATGCCCAAGTAAATGCTTCCAAGATTTCACAAAGAATTTAATGTGCCTGAAATAAATAAAGGATATACTTAAAACAAAAGTATGAAATATATTCTCACTTGTTAAAGAAAAATCTAGGTAATTAATTCTTCATAAACACTTTAAATAAGAAAAAAAAAATGTATCATTTTTTTACCTCTAAGGGAACTTAGGAAAATAGGCTTTGAATCAATTGGTTTTTAAAAGTTTAGCTAAATGGATTCTATTATAAACGTCAGCTGTGCTGTGGATGAGAAGAAAAAGCTGGTATCTAAAATGAGGTCAAGTTCATAGCTGGCCCAAAGGCAACTGTTCTCAAGTATTTGAGAGTTTCATTCCTACACCTGCAATATGATAGTGACAGAATTGCTGACTTGCTGGCCCAGCTGTCCTGTCTATCACAAGCCTAGGCTCAGCTACTTACTACAGCACACCTAAAAAGTAGTCCAAGACATTGAAGAGAACAAATTATATACTTGATATTGGTTCAATCATTGTCTGCCTACTGGTGCAAGGTAGTAGGCATCTTTGGTATGTAAAAAGTTGTTTCTGGAGCCTATGATGCAGCATAATGTATAATCCCATGGCTTTGTAATGCCATCCACTTTTAGCAGTATTCAGGGTTTCTTAAGAAGGGCATATGCTAACGTTCACAATTTATTTTTTGTGGACACTCAGAAATGAATTTCGGAGACATTAAGTGATTAACACATTCATCTTGTGAAAAAAATGACGTTTTATTACTTGAATTATTATTTTAGAATAATAGATAATAGAAATATCACAGCCCTAGAAGTATGAGAATGTGTCTGCATCGTGAATATTCATAGGGTTAGAGATAAATGACCAGTAGTGACCCCTGCTGTCTTAAAATGTACACAATCCTCTGATTTTGCCCTCTCTTAGAGATATCACCCGGCTTACTTCTTACTTCATTGATCATCTTGTTCTTGCTTCTTCACTATTTATTATCTTTTTTTTTTTTTCTGCAAGAAATAGAAGCATCCAAGAAATGAGAGCATCCTTCAAAGTTCTATAACCTCTCTCTACCTTTATTAGGATTTTTTTCCTGATGATATTGGTTAATAAAATTGCTTAAAAGGGCCCAGATTATTCCATCTCCCAGTCTATTTGTGTTAAATGGCAGTTTACTTGTAGTGTTTTCTCCAGAAAATGAAGAAAATCTTTCTCTGATATGTAACATCTGAGTTTAGTTAACCAGAGATTCCTCAGCATTATTGTTTCTCTGGCTTTTCTCATCCCTAATGACACCAATCCATGAGATGCTGGAATTTCAGGAGCTTCATTATTCAGTAATACAAGCTCCAAAAAATTAATGTGCTTCCTGAAACCTAGGAAATGCCTTCTATCATTGTTTGTTCTCTGTTCAGCTGCGGCCATTCTCTATGGCTATGATTCTTATCTGTCTGTACCTAAGTAGCTATATTCCTTCAGTGATGGTGATGGCAGAGAATGGGAAGAACGAAGAGTAAGAGACAAAAATTGTGGTGGAAGGAAAGGTAGTGGTATAAAGTGAGACTGTACAAACCTGCAGCTTGTAATAGTAGCTAAGGATTTTGTTATATGTCGGTTTATTACATTTATAACTAAGCCACACTGACACAATACATGTTCACAATAATATTGCGTAGAATAATAATAATAAAATATCATTCTTTGCTCTGGCTAATACTAAAGAAACCATAATTTTATTGTGTTCACTGATTCAGAGAATCAAAGTAGAACTTTGTACACTATATTTAAATGAACACAAGTAGAGAGAAATGCTGTGGTTTGTTCTACTCATCTGAGAGAAATCAGAAATATAATGCTGATGGAACTTGTTAAATAGAAATTGTTGAATAAACAGTTAATGATCTACATTGCCTCCCACAGAGTGTCATATTACTATATTGTTTAATCTTTTATTTACTAAAAAATGCTATGTAAATTGTTCAAAGTTCTATACTGGAAAGTTATTTAGTATTTGAGACAAAAGATTCCCAGGATAATCTTTTAGTATTTGTGCACACACACATATCTTCCTAAGATTTCTGCCAAAAATCAATACACTATTTGCTTAGTCAATCCTACTAATTCTTTTTATTTTTCCAGAGAAGAGCTACTCATGTATAGCTTAATGAATTGCTACAATGTCAATAATGAGGCTTAAAAAAATTTTTTTTTCTTAGTTAAAGAAATAATTTAAAATTTTCCCCCATTAACTTTCCTCCTTTTCCCTATACCCTGCTCTCTGGTAACCAAGAGTCCATTGTCCATATCCATGAATCTCTGTTTGTTTTTCCTGTTCACTTGTTGCTATTAGGTTTATATCCCATATATAAGTGATATCATGAGATTTTTAACTTTTTCTGTTTGGCTTATTTCTCTTAGTATGATTATTTCAAGGTCCATCTATGTTATTGCAAATGGCAGTATTTCATCTCTTCTTATGGACGAGTAATATTTCATTGTATATATGTATCACAGTTTATTTGGCCAATCATCTATCATAGGATGCTTAGGTTGCTTCCACGTCCTGGCCACTGTGAATAATGCTGCTATGGACATCAGTGTGCAAACATTTTTTTAGATATGAGTTTTCAAATCTTTAGGGTAAATACCCAGTAGTGGGATTATTGGATCATGTGGTAGATCAATTCTTAGTGTTTTGAGGAACCTCCATACTGTTTTTCATAGTGGCTGTACCAATTTGCAGTTCCACCAGCAGTGTATGAGGGTTGCTTTTTCACTACATCCTCTCTAACATTTATTATTATTACTTGTCCTGTTCATTATAGCTGTTCTAACAGGTGTGAGATGGTATCTCATTGTTGTTTTAATTTGCTTTTCCCTAATAGCTAGTGATGTTGAGCATCTTTCCAAATATTTGTTGGCCATTTGGATATTTTTTAGGGAGAAGTGTTTGTTCAGGTCCTCTAAACATTTTTTTGATGAGATCGTTTTGTTTTTGTTTTTGTTATTGAGTCGTGTGAGATCTTTGTATATTTTTGATAATAAGCCCTTATCAGAGATGTTGCTTGCAAATATATTTTCCCATTTTGTTGGTTGTCTCTTTACCTTGTTGATGATTTCTATTGTTGAATAGAAACTGTTTAGTTTGATATAGTTCCATTCATTTATTTTAGCTTTTACTTCCCTTGCTTTGAGGTTAAATTCATAAAAGCCAATTTAGATCCAAGGTCCTTGAGTTCAATTCCTATGTTTTCTTCTGTACATTTTATTGTTTCAGGTTTTATATTCAGGTCTTTAATCCATTTTGAGTTAATTTTGGTGTTTGGTGATAGACAACAGTTTCATCCTTTTGGTGGTGGCTTTTCAGTTTTCCCAGCACCATTTATTGAAGAGGCTTTCCTTTCTCTACTGTATGTTTTTGGCTTTTTTGTCATTTATTTGCCCATATAAATATGAGATTATTTCTGAATTCTAAATTCTGTTCCACTGGTTTATGTTTCATTTTGATCACTGTCACTTTGTAGTATAATTTCAAGTTGGGCAGTATGAAGCCTCCAGCCTCATTCTTTATTCTCAGGATGGCTTTGGCAATTTGAGATATTTTGTGCTTCCATAAAAATCTGATGATTTTTTTGTTCCATTTCTTTAAAAAATGCCAATGAGATTTTGATGGGGATTACATTAAATCTGTATAATGCTTTAGGTAATATGGTTATTTTAACTATGTTGATTCTTCCAATCCAAGAACACAGAATATCTTTCATTTCTTTGTATCTTCTTGATTTCATTTAATAGGGTCTTTTAGTTTTCATTATATAAGTCTTTCACATGTTTCATAAGATTTATTTCTAGGTATTTTATTCTTTTTGTTGCACTTGCAAAAATAATTTTTTTTCACTTCTTTTTCTGGCACTTCATTTGTAGAATATAGGAATGCTATAGATTTTTGAACACTGATTTTTGTATCCAGAAGCTTCATTGTATTTGCTTATTGTTTCTAGTAGTGTTCTTGTGGCGTCTTTAGCGTTTTCTATGTAAAGGATCATGTCATCTGCAAATAGTGACAGTTTGATTTCTTTGTTTTTTTTTTTGGATGCCTTTTATATCTTTCTCTTGTCTGATTGCATTTGCTAGGACATCCAATGTTATATTGAATAATAGTAGCAATAATAGACATACTTGCCTTGTTCTTGATCTTAGAGAGAAAGTTTTTAGTTTTTCATAACTAAATGTAATGTTGGCTTAGGGTTTGTCATATTACTATATCAAGGTATTTATTATTATAATGCCTTTATTATATCAAGGTAGTTTTATTCTCTACCGATTTTAAGTGTTTTGATCATAAATGGGTATTGTATCTTGTCGAAGGCTTTGTCTTCATATATCGATATGATCATATGATTTTTATATTTTAATTTCTTTATGTGATGTATCACATTAATTGATTTTCTGAGCCATTTCTGTGCCTGTGGGTTGAAGTCCACTTAATTGTGGTATATAATCTTTTAAATATGTTGTTGTATTGGGTTCACGATTATACTATTTAGGAATTTTGCATCTTTGTTCATGAGCAATATTGGTCTGTAGTTTTATTTTTGTGTGTTATCTTTACCAGGTTTTGGTATCAAGGTAATATTGGCCTCATAAAATGAGTTGGGAGGTATTGCCTCCTCTTCGATAATTTGGAAGAGTTTGAGAATAGGCATTAAATCCTCTTGAATGTTTGGTAGAATTCAGTAGTGAAGCCATCTGATCCTGGACTTTTACCTTTTGATAGGTTTTTGATGATTGTTTTAATTTTATACTGCTAATCTGTCTGTTTAGATTTTCCAGTTTTTTTTTGATTCAGTCTAGGAAGGTTGTATTTTTCTAAGCCTTGATCCATTTCTTCTAGATTATTAAATTTGGTGTTACATACTATTTCATAGTATTCTTGTATGATCCTTCATATTTCTGCAATGTTTGTCATAATTTCCGCTCTTTAATTCATGATTTTGTTTATTTGTGCCCTTTCTCTTTGTTTTCTAATGAGTCTAAACAGGAAGTTTGTCAAATTTATTAACCTTATCAGAGAAATAGCTCTTTGTTACATTTATTTTTTCTATTGTTTTTGTTGTTTGTTTTGTTTTCAGTTTCATTTATTTCTGCTCTAATTTTGATCATTTTTTTCTGCTGACATACTTCATGCATTCTTTTCTAGTTTTTTAAGATAAAGCATTTGATTGTTTAATTGGACTCATTATTATTTTTTTTTGCAGATAGGCTAGTAATAACATAAACTTTTCTCTTATGATTGCTTTTGTTGTGTTCCAAAAGTTTTGATAAGTTTTACTATTATTAGCATTCTTTTCTATATATCTCTTGATCTCTCTTTATATTCCTTCTCTGACCCAGTTATTTTTCAGTACCATACTGTTTAATCTCCATGTATTGGTGGTTCTTCCCTCTTTCTTTTTACAGTTGATTTCTAGTTTTAAAGCATTATGATCAGAGAATATGGTTGGTATAACATCACCCCTCTTATATTTGTTGAGGCTATCTCTGTGTCCCAATATGTGGTCAGTCCTTGAGAATGTTCCATATACACTAGAGAAAAATGTATAAACAGCTATTTTGGGATGAAAGACTCTATAAATATCAATTATGTCCAGTTGGTCTAATGTGTCATTTAAGAATGTCATTTTCTTATTGATTTTCTGTTTGGATAATCTGTCCATATCAAACAGTGGGATATTTAGGTCCCCTACAATGATAGTGTTTTGGTCTATTTTACCCTTTAGTTCTGTTAGTAATTGCTTTATATATTTTGGGGCTTCCTGATTGGGAGCATAGATATTAATAAGTGTTATGATTTCTTGGTGCATGATTCCCTTTATCATTATGAAGTGTCCCTTAGTGTCTTTTTTTTTAACTTTTTTTATTTTGAGGTCTATTTTTTTTAATATATATATTTGTACCACTACTCCCTCTTTTCCCTGAATGCCAGTTGCTTAAAATATCATTTTCCACCCTTTCACTGGGAGTCTATATTTGTCTTTGGAACTGAGTTGTGTCCTGGAGAGAGCATATGGTTGGGTTTTGTTTTATTATCCAATCTGCAACTATGCCTTTTTATTGGTGAATTCAATCATTTACATTTAAGGTGATTATTGAAATATGAGGTCTTTTTTTAGCCATTTTATCTTTTGCTTTTTGGTAGCTCAGTGTTTCCATCACTTCTTTGTCCTTGTGTTTCTGTTTTCTTCATTTTGGTTGGCTTGTGTGGGTTTTCACTCTAGTCCTTCTTGTTTTATGTTATATAATTTGGTTAGATATAAATCTTTGGCGTGTAGTTCCTATTACAAATATGTAAAGAATTGTTATATAGAGAGTCATCTATTTTCTTCTGTGCATGTTTTATCTCCATTCCCCTTTGTGAATCTGGATCTTTTAATCCTCCCTTTTTTAGTCATTGTTCTCTGCGGGAGCTGCATCTAATGTAGCTGTCTGACAAGGTTACAGCATACAGTGTGGCACCTCTGCAAGGCTTAGGCTGCCCCAGATGGGTTCTTTGTGGCTCTCTCGGTGTGAGTGTGTTAGTGTGTGTGTCATACGTGGGATACTTAATGCAGACTCATATGCAGATCGAATATGGGGATTTGGGGGGTCTGAAGGAAGCAAAAACATTAGAGCCAGAAGAGGAGCCATGTCCTGGCTTATATGAAAATTTATCAAGAAAACCTTATGCATTGCTTCTGAGAAGCAGGGTGGGAACATCAGAATATCTTAGACCTACTCGGAAGCCTGTAACAGTCAATATACCAAGAAGGACAACTTAAGACTTATGAAAATAGGTAATAGAAAATTGTTTTGACATAGTCTGTTACCCTTCACAGGATTGAATTCAGAGGACAGTAAAGAGTGGGTAGTTGTAGGAGAAAAGAAAGTAGATGCCTCTGGCTTAAATCCATGGGAACAATTAATCAGGCAAAGACCTCCATGCATAGGAGAAGTAGGACTTAGAATTTTACATAAACAGCTATGTACTTTTTATAGGTATTATATAAGAATCCTAGAAATAAGTGTTGTCATCTAAACAAATATTATAATTGGTAAAATTAGTAATTGATAGAAATATAAAATAAATATTATTAATAAATAGAACAGTAAAAACAGCTTAAGTACTGAAAAAAACAAGACTGCACTGTGGGCCCCAACTTGGCAGGCAATATGGTCAGGAAACAATAGCCGATAGCCACAATCTATAAGTAAGAGATAGTCTGAGGGAGTAGCCTAGTTGAATTCTGAGAAATCCAAGAGATGAACGGGCTGATTGCAGAAGATTGGTGTAACTGTAAATCTGTAATGATTTGATTAGAGGGATCTGCTGAAGCAAAACAACCGAGGGCTTGAGTATGAAAAAGCAGCTGTTAAGACAATAAAGAGAGATTCTGATGCATGATCCCTGAGTACTGTCCTTTCTTTCGCTGACTCTTCAGACACCCCTCGGGACCTGGACTCTGGATCTGGGGATGGCCCCTGGCAGTTCGAAGTTTGTCCTTGAACATTCATTACTGTCTTACTATAGCAAATTTCTTCTCTTTTTAAGATTATAATGCTCACTTCCTAGTAAGGGTTTCACTCCTCTGTTTTTATCAGCCTTCTAGTCATTTTACTTCTAATTATGTTTTGTTTTTTTTTTTTATTTGTCATTGTTTTTTGGTGAGTTCACCCCTTTCAGTATTTCCTGTAGTGCAGGCCACGTAGTGGAGAATGCCCTCAATTTTTGTATGTCTGGAAAGGTCTTAATTTTTCCTTCACATCTAAGGAGAGCTTAGCTGGATGCATTATTCTTAGCTGGTAGTTCCTTTCATTTAATAGTTTGAATATTTGATTCCACTCCTTTCTGGCTTATAAGATTTGTGCTGAGAAGAGCAATGATAATCTAATGGATTTTCCTTTGTAGGTTACCGACTCCCTTTCCCTGGCTTCCCTAAGAACTCTGTCTTTGTCATTGATTTATGATAATTTTAATACAATGTGTCTTGGTGAATGACTTTTTGGGTTGAGATATATAGATGTTCTGTTGGTTTCTTGAATTCAAAGCTCTAGTTAATTCCTTAGATTTGGACAATTCTCATCAACTATTTGTCTGAAAATGCTTTCTAATCCCTGCTCCTTTTCCTCATCTTTGAGAATTCCCAGTATTCTTATGTTTCCTCTCCTGATGGTATCAGCTAGTTCTTATATTTCTCTTTCATTATTTTTTATTTTTCATTTTCTTCTTCCTTCTGATTTATTTCTTGATTTATGTCTTTGCTATCACTGATCCTTTCCTTTATTTGTTTGACTCTTTTCCAAGCTTGCTATTTCATTTTTCGACTCCTGCAGTGTGTTCTTTATCTCCAGATCTATTTTGTTCTTTATGAGAGTTTCAGTCTTCTTGCTAATGAACTCATTATGCTCACCTAGTTTTTTTTATCAGTTCCCAAAATTGTTGATATGGTTTGTTTTGGATCTGACAGGTTTTTTTTAGAGGTAACAGCCTGAATTCTCTATCGTTTAAATCACATATTTCTATGTCTGTAAGCTTATTTTCTGGAGATTTTTTAAAATTTCTTTATGAACTGCCTTGTCACCTTGGTTGTTCATGGTGTTTAATGTATGACTTCTCTGCCTAGGAATTAATGGAAGTATGTTCTAATTTTTTTCTAGAAAGAAAATTTATTATATAATGGTCCCTAGACTGTTGCAAAGAACATGTTTTTCTTTTGGTTTCAAGTAGGTGGCATCTAAGCCTCTTGGATCTCTGCTTTATCTAAAGTCATAATGTCTTTTTTTTTTTTTTTAATAGATGTTTAATCAAACTTGCTACGCTCAGTCTCAGTTCCTGTCAGTGCTAGTGGCAGTTTTGGTAGTGTTTGCTCAGATTCCCATGGTACTCTGCAGGGTTCTCTTGGAGAGTATGGAGAAGGGGCCCTCTGGATTGGGGGATGGAGGCTGCGGATCAGCCTTGGTTTTGCAACTGGGGCTGATAAAAATCAACAGTTGTTTATCTCTTATCCTCACTTTTCTGCTGTCCCATTTCTTTGCTTCCTGTCTTGATGACTGGGCACTGCTGATGGCTGCATTGATCTCACAGCACTCCCAGGTAGGGCTGTTCAGGGAATTCACTGCATCTTCTCCTTTCCTCTCCTCTGACAGGGAGCTATGGCTATGAGAGACAGATTCTTTATTTTTCCCAGTCCACAGTCCATAGGCTAACACCCAAGATTCTGACCAGTGGTTGCTCTTATGTGCAGATTCCATGCTCAGACATATTGGTGTGCAGTTTGGGTGTTTTTTGTTGAGTTTTAGATGTTTAACTTATTGTTGTCTCAAGGGGAAAGATTCAGAGACATCTCACACTCTGCCAGGTTTCTGATATCACCAGGCTTTCTGGACTCCTTTCTATGTCTGGGAGACTATGAGAATCTTTTATGGAAGTCTGTGAAAACTTAGATTTCTCCCTATTCATTCACTATCTCAAAATAGAAAAAAGAAACCCTTTTATTGTTTTAAGTTTCAAATGATCAAATAAAATGTTAAATACACCCTGATTTATATAGTGATGCAATAATTAAGACTTTAATTGTATCCCAGTAGAGCTTTGATTTACAATGGTCTTAATGTATTGGTTTAATTAACATTCTCAAACTTTAGAAAATATGAAAACAACACAGCTCCTTAGGCAGTTTGACACTGAAACCATGAGTTGTTGTTTCAGCCATAAACATATTTAAACAGTATTCTATTTATGTCTGAGTAATATTGTGGTCCCTGTGGGACTCTGGGCAGTCATTCATGATCTGATCAGGATGCAATGACTCTCTCATTCTTCTCCACATTACTTGTTTTGGGAATTTTCCTTGCGGTTAGAGCTATCTTCTTTAAACAAGTACATATTACTTTGAAATTAATGGTGGTAATTTATTTTTTTTTGGAAACAATGCTGGCAAAAATTAGCTTTTAAAATACAAATAGACAAGGTCAGAAAGCCTTTATAATACCTGAAAAATAAATGAACAAAACCAGCACACCCATCAAAAAGGGCAGTAATTGACAACATTTATGCCAAGGTAGAGGCAAGTCATGGTACTATGTTGCTTATCTCTCATTTATCTATCATCATAATTTAAATGTGAAAACTTGGGCTGTGTTAGAGTCCACAATGTTAGTTTTAAAACTGACATTGATCTATCATGTCCTGCCAAAAATGATCAAAGTATGTGTAAAGAAAAACTTTAAATCAACTACTTATTTACTTATATGGCATATTTCTCTAAATAAGCACAAAGATAATTCTGGCCCCAAAGATTCTCATTTACTAAGTTGTTAAGCCTCTAATTCTTAGATATTTTTTACATTTTAAATATATATGATGAAAGATATTTCTTTTTTTTGGCATTCTAAGTTGACTTTAACAATATCAGCAATTTGTAATAAAAGATTTTAGAAAACATTACTTAGATTCAATTTCCTTTGGATGTTAAAACTAAAAAAAGGAAAATTTCTGCATCTCATTTCTTTTTAACTGATAGCTAGTTCTTTGATTCTCCAATAAAATATTATGTATAAATTTATAGATATTTAATATTTAAAAAAACACAGAAACACTTCAGACTATTAAAATTCAAATAAATAAAAATATTAAAAGACTCAATGTATAAACAACTTGATAGTGAATTGTAAAAAGAGAATTTTACATTTAAAATATTTAATAACCGATTTCTGTATTCATATTATTTAAAATAAAATATTTAGGATTCAAAAGAGAGAATTGAAATGCTATATTAATATTATAGTTATACTGGTTACACCTAAACCAGACTCAGATGATAAGCAAACAATTGAGTCTTTGTTTAAGCCCACACACACATACACACACACATATTTTTAAGACGTGGTGATTTTCTCTCCAGAATCCTCCATTTCACTCTTATCATTGCATAACAGCATTTATTATTATTATTATTATTATTATTATTATTATTATTAATTATATTAACCTAACTCCAGTTACTAGACTTGCATTGGCCCGCCTAAACTAATCAGCTACCACCTAAGGTTACCTCATGGCCTCACTGATTGGCTCAGGTGAGGGGTCATCACCTAATCACCTGTGTTGTCCCAATCATAGTAAAGCTCAGAAATATCATTCATTGGTGGCTGTGGTAGTGGTGAGTGATATTTTTATCTTTTCTTAAAATGTATGTTATGCAGTTATAGAATTGAAAATACTTTAGGTGAAGAAAGACATCTTGAGTAGAAAGCTGATAAACAGGAAAAATTAGAACAAATATAACTGTCAAAAAGTGAATCTGATATCTAATCAAAGCATACTTGAAGCTTACCCAGCCACTAGACTAAGTCCCCTTGGTTACTTAATACAGGTTAAATTAGATTTTCTGTTACTTATTTTTGAAAGTATATCAAATTATAGAATGAATTAAAATTTGTCAAACATTCTCTGGTTTATCATATACATGTGTAGCCATCAAATAGCTGCAATTTTTCCCATTTCATTGTTTGCTTTCCATCAGATTCTATCCATTCTATCAAGCAATTAGTCTCCATTCATATATAGTGCTTCAGTGAGCCACCTCTTCAAGAGAAAGTTTGAAGGGACAAAATTGAAAATCCAAATGAAAAGTCATTTTACATTGACAATGATTAATAATAGTAATAAAAGCAATAATTTACTGAGCACATACTACATGCCATGGACTTTATATATACTGGATTATGACTAATCCATATGTCAACTCTGTAAAGTGTACTTTATTGTCATAATTTTAGAGTTGAATAAATTCAAACTCAGAGCATTTTTATAAAGGTCAGATTTATCTAGCTAATATGTGGTATCTTATAAGTAAAGTCCAAATTATTTTAGATTCAAAAGTTATGCTACTGAAATGCTGCTCTTTCACACATTTATTTTCACAAAAATTTACTAAAGCCTGGTATATTCAAAACAATATATCAGAGAGTAAAAATTATACAAGATCATCAATTATATATCCTGAGAGCCAGAACATTTTATCTATATAGAGAAAAAGCACTGTATGAATCCATCATCATCATTATCATCATCAACAACAACAACAACAACAACAAATTCCCTTCAGGGCAAAAGGCAAAGGGAAAAAAAGCATATATAATCAGGCACATGAATTTTAATTCTGAAGTCATGGACTATTTCAGGGACAGAGTTTCATTTGAGCTTAATCTAAAAGAAAAAGCATACTATTATAGCTACAGAGAAGTGGAAAGGCCATTTTTGGC
This sequence comes from Cynopterus sphinx, assembly GCA_030015415.1. Taxonomy (NCBI): domain Eukaryota; kingdom Metazoa; phylum Chordata; class Mammalia; order Chiroptera; family Pteropodidae; genus Cynopterus; species Cynopterus sphinx. The sequence goes on from CM057381.1 coordinate 95,144,904, forward strand.
TACAGAACGTTTGTGAATTAAGGTATAAAGGCAATAAAATTCAGAGTATACAAAAGTGCAAACCCATGATATACTTTTGCCTGGCAAAACATATGTAGTAGAATAGAGACCAAGAAGAAAAGATATAGCCAGATTTTCTAGGTCTAGAGATTGCAAACTTAAGGTCCATGAATGGTAATTAGTCTGCATGGTTGCATAATATGACTTAAAAATATTTTGAAAATATTTAAATGTTTTCAATCTTAGTCTTTGATCTTTAGCTCCCACAGTCTCTGTCAGTTCCTATTATATTACACTAAGCAGCTTCACTCAGCCATGGTGTACCTTGATGGGTAACGGACAAGGACCTTGAAGACTGTGAACATTATTCTGTAAATTATTATTGGGTAAATGACAGTGACATGATCTCAACTGCTTTTACATAGATTACCAAATTAGCAGCATAGAAGATATGCAGGGCTATTGAATAAATTGACAGTAAGAAGGCTAGTCAGAAATATATATTGGTTCCATTTAAAAAGAAAAATTAAAAAGCCATCATCTAGACTAATGGTATCAAGAGTAGAAAATATAAGACTAATTCTAGAACTCTGCAGAGTATACTGAACAAGACTTTCTCTTAATATATTAAGAGAATGAATAAAATAAATGGAAACCATTGAGTGAAGCCCTAAAAGGGAAAATAGATTCCTATATAATATAGATACAGATATACACACCACAAAGTACTTTTGAGCTATAAGTGAGGATATCTCTGCTATATAACATGAATTTTATCAATGCCTCAATTTTGGATATAAAACTGCATGTGTTAGTTAATATAATTGAGTGCTTGATATAGCTTAGGACTTAAAATAGCCACTTTGAAAGAAATAAGTAGTTTTCACTTCTTGGAGTCAGGTTGGGAATTTTTACATTTTTTGTAAACTACTCTTAGCATTATATAAGATCTTTAATGTATCCTTTGTTTTTACGTATATAAGGCAAAAATGCAACCATTGGGTATAAACTTTTACTCAGGTCCTGACTTGACATAATACAATTTCATTTAGTTCTGATTAAGATGTGATATATATTGTACATTTTGTGTAAGGATATGAATTTGTTGTGTCTTAAATACAACTATGTACCATAAAGGTAGAAAAATTCTTCTCCCACAGACCTGGATTTAGATTTTTTTTTTTGACTTAAAAAATTTATCTTTAGATATGTGAGTGCTTATATAAGCACCTTGTCTCAGAAGATGAAGAGTGGAGATCATGTGGCAGTACATATTATGTACAAGATTGAGTATCTTGCCAATGTAAAGAATGAAAAACAACTATCCTAAACTTGGCACAGTGCTATCTGAAGTTTGTTGTTGGGCCGCATGTGGTCTCATCTGAAATTTACTAATCCAGACTCTTAAAAGCATATTTTTAACTAATATGATTATATTTATCTCAAAGGCCATAGATTTAAAAGCTTTTTATGTGAGTGGGTAAATTTTCCCTTGAAGATAATGAGAGTTCTCATTGTCAAAACCTGAAACAAGGTAAATTATATAGTAGAAAATAAAGTAACTCTTTTAAACCAAATAAAGAAAACACTTCTTTTTCTGGACCTTTTGGGGACTTCTGGCATCTTTATAAATAAGTGATATCAAAAATGTTTTGTCCTCAACAGCCCTACTCAGCTCTTGTAGACTCACGCTTATGGCTTCTTTTATGGAATTATTCATCTAACATTTGGTCTTCTTCTTTTCCTCTGCCTTCTATTTTTCCCAACTTTATTGTCTTTTCTATATGAAAGAGCCTTCTCATGATATCTTTGAAGTAGAACAGCTTTTTGTTATTTTTGCCTACTGTGATGTTTCAGGCTTAATTTGCATTAGGATCTACTTGTTTATCTTTCTGGTGGTTTACAGTATTTGTAGGGCTCTTTGCTAACACCATATTCTAAATGAATTAATTTTCTTCCTATCAACAATTTCTGAGACTGAAAGTATATTGGTGTCTGTCATATGAAAGCGGACCAGGAGCTAGACACACACTATGGCAAATTTTACCTAATTAATCACCTAATATTTCTTTGACCAATATATGGCTTATGATTCCATCTATTTCTCAATTCTCATTGCAGTGAAAATCATTTGGGAAGCAATCATTTAAAAATAATCTGGATTATATTAATAGTCTTTGAAATATTATTATTGAATAATAATATTCACCCCTACATACTGTCTTATTGCCTCCCAGCTTCTCTCCCTACATTCACCCTTATTCATAAAGAAGAAACTTTCTAAAACACAAGTCTATGCATGTCTCCCTTTTTTAATACATTTTTTTTTTACTGGATTTTCATTTCTTTGTCACAAAATGGCTTTTAAAAGGTATGATGATTAAATAAAAAGTAGTCCATAAAGATCCTGCCTTCAACATTTTGTTTATATCATTCTAAGAAAACCATATGCACATAAAACATATTAAGAAACATTTTTTTCATGAAGAATAAAGGAACAGATAAAAAAGAAATATATATATATGTGTATATATATATATATATATATATATATATATATATACACACATATTTAAATCTTAAAATGCACAGAATAAAATTTGAAAGATCTCTTCAGATGGCTAATTTTTGAGTCAAGATCATAAAGTTTTGTACATTTGTATTTCTTCTCTGTGGTTCCTGTTGTTGGAAAAAGGAAGGATTTTTCAGTTATTATTGTATGTTACTATAAAAATACACAAGCTAAAAAGTTGAGAGTTTTGAGAAATGAGGTAATCACATGAGCATATTTAGTTAATATGTAATGAAAAATACAGTGTACTGTAGTTCTTAGAAGCAATACTTTAAAAGCTAATTTTCCAGGAAATATATTAAGTGTTAGAAACCACAATTTGCTGGTACTCTGATGTCATTAACTAATCTCTGATTTCTCTGGGTAATAATAAATCAAAGCTGAAAACCATGGGTCCCCTTCAATATATTATTGTCTATTTATTTTATCATATGGTGTAAAATATGTAAATATGTATTACAGTACATTTTTATCATTTAAAAATCCTTCCTGTATTTCAATTTAAATTAGAGAAACCATCAGAAAAATACAAATCTGTCTATCACACTGTAAAAGCTCTTTCCCACACAAATGCATACACCACATATTTGGGGGCTGTATATGTGTTTTTTGGATTATCCTAAATATTTTGCTTTAGTAAATAGGCTTTTGAATTGACTAATGGTTTATAAAAAATGGTGCAAGTTTTAATTTCTAATAAATAATTGTTTTGATTGTTACATATTTAATCTGCTTAACCTCAACTTCATTGGCCCACCCTCAACTCTAGGTCATTTCAGCCAACATAAAAATTCAGCTACTCTTCTACCTGGCTAGCTATTGTAGAAACAACTGAAGATAAAGCCACTGATTTGATAAATAGGTATATGGAGGCAGTAGCTATTTGGAAATATATTCTTATGTTTGTAGTAATTATAATTTGGAGATTCCCAAAGTAATGTATTGAAGTTGGCAATGTCAGTTAATACATTTATTAATCCATTCTTTTACTATAATTTTACTGAGAATTTAATGAGTTGCTATATTCTTCAGGGCCTATAAATAAAGCAGTAGAAGATAGGCCAAACAATAAACAAACAAGTGGATATAAGTTCTATAGAGAAAAATGAAAAATAATAAGGTGTAATATGGAATATTGATGGTTGCAAATTTTAGATTATATTCAGAGAGTCAGAGGTCTGGCTGATTACGTTATACCTCAGTAATGTGCAGAGACCTGAGAGTGGGTCACAATCTGAGAGATGAGCAAAGTAAAGGGAGCATCAAACGCAATGGCATCAAATATATTTAGACTGTTTGAGGAAAGTAAGGAGGTCAAAGCATGGGAATGAGTATCTAAAAGGGAGACTAGTGGGAAATTGGGTCAGAGAGTTGGGAGTGATCCAGATTAAATAAGGTCTTGGGACCTTTGTCATTAACTATTCTCTCACCAAAGTTAATTTCTCCTCTACATGAGCACAAAGACAATATTTCCTAGGTTTTTTGTTTGTGTTTTGTTTTGTTTTACCATTTTATGTAGCTATGTGACCGATTTACACCCAAAATAATGTGAAGTGAGGTGATATGTTCCATTTCTAGACCTAGCCTATTAAAATCTGTCTAGTTTGGTTATTATGCTCTATCCTTTTTTCCTGACATATATGAGACAGGTAAACACAATGACCATAGCAGCCACATTCTCCAGAAGGTGGGGACACAAGACTGAGTTTATGGCCTTAAATCACTAGAGAAAGAGAACTGCCTTCCAATCAGAAACATATATTTTGGGAGTGATGAGAATAAAAAATAAATATATAGCACATTTGAGGATTATATATATCTGACTCTTTTGGGCCATTGAAATAAATTTGTCTTTTATTCTGAGATGGATAAAAAAATTTCCAAAATGGCTTGTGCAGAAGAGTGACATAATTAGATTTATAATTTAAAACAAATGACTGTGCACAGTATAGAAATTTCTGATGCAGAAAGGATGGATGAAGGGAAGTCGATTAGAAGGTTATGATTTATAGTCTAGAAATCATGATAATTTAACCCAATTGGTAGTAGTTGAGGTGATAGAAAGTGGTTAGATTCTGGAAAACAAAATGATTCAAAATGATCCTTATAGTTAACAACAGGGCTGACCCCTAGAAGTGCTGTGCATGAGAAATAAAGGAATCAAGAATTATACTGATTTTTTTGGAGAAATTGGAAAAAGTTGTTGGCTTTTACTGGCTTTTTTTTTCTACTGAAAGTAACAGAATTGGAGGACAGTCAGGAACTCAATTAGAGATACATTTGAGACACAAGTATTGATGTAGAATTTTAAATGAATCTGGAGGTTTTGGCTTAAGATGGCAACATAAAAAGAAACTGAACTCACCTCCTCCCCCACACACACTAACACTACAGCTGCATATGGAATAATTTCATCTTTAAAAAAAACACAACAGGATATCTGAGTGATGATTACACGTTAGGCAAATGGAAGAAAACCATGTGAAAGTTATAAGCCCCACTGCCAAGATCATGGCCCACAATAAGGAGAAAACTTAAAACCAAACTTTATCCCGGAGGAATTCAGGGCTCAAACTCCAAATTGTGCACCTCAGCTTTAAGGACCTGCTCTTGAGAGATGAGCACTGTGAGTCCCAGGCCTGGCTGGTCCGAGGTCTGACTGTGATCCAGGCTGAAGCCTAGGAATAAGACCCCAGATTTAGAATGTTACATCAGTGTAGTAGGGTGCCTGCACCTAAAGTATGTAAACATAATTCAGTTTATTGTATCATGCATGTGTGGCTGAATGACACTAGTATACTGTGATATATGTGGAGCCATGCAATCCCCTAAGAAACAGAAGAACAGAAGTAGAAGCGTGCTTTCTGCAATAGAACTGCATACCCTGCAATAAAATTGGTGCCTGCCATTTAATTCTCATGTTGTCCCCTCGTGTATTCTTCCAACTGGGTGTCTTACCACCAAAACCTTCCTTTCTTGGTCAACTTGGGGCTGACATGCCCCCAAAACATTTACCTTTGAAAACCAAAATGGCTTGAGTCTCAAGAACCACAAGATTGTAGCAATCTGGGAAACAACTCTTAAAAGGCTCATTCACTTGGATTTACCTGCTCCAGAACTCTGCTCAGAGACAGCCAATAGCACCGGACTTAAAGTGAAAGAGGCCTGCCAACTTATATTAAAGTGCTGGCCTGAGAAGCAGAAATCTAATTTAACATACATATCTAGAAGACTATGAAAGCCTCTCTGGGGACAGAGACTGGTGGTCACAATCCTTGCACACTCCCTTTGCTGTACTCCAGGGAACCAGTATTTTCCAGGAGGGAGATTTTACACACTCACGTGGTGCCTCAAACTTTGTAGATCTGCCCAGGTGATGCCTCTTGACTATCTGGCTCTGGAAGCCAGGGAAGCTTATTTAATCTGGTTCAATCCAGAAGGAAGTTTATACCCATGCCTGCTGCCCCAGTTTTGGTGACTGCTGCCAGGGGACAACTCTTCATTGCCTAGTTTTGGTGGCCAATAAGGCTTACACTTTGGGGCTCCATAGGATTATAACCAGTGAAGAAAGAGTCCATAGACAGCTACCACCCCAGAGTTTAACATAAGGCAACAGAACTGGAAGCTTAGTCTTTCTGTGAAGGAGACCTATTAGCTGATCATCATTGCTGTGCCATGAGGAACAGGCTTTGAATTAAATGCAATCTATGGATCTAGGGGCCAACTGCAATTCTTTTCAGAGAATTTAGAGGATGAATGCTGTCTTGATATTCTCATTCTGTCATGCTCCAGAGTGCCTGTATCTTCTGGATAAGAACTTGAGAACATGTAGCTGGTGCTCTGGTTTTTGCAGCTGCTTCTCAGGGGATATCCCTTGCTTGAACGGCTCTGGTGGGCAGGAGGGTTTGCATTGCTTGGTCCCATGGGACTGTGGCAATTGGCGAGATGGCTGTTTGCAGACTGCCACAGCCAGTGTACTACATAGACAAGACACTGAGACATACAAACAAATCCTTTTATAAAGGATCCTTCTTGGCTTGTCCTGGAGCTTAGGCCTGAGGGACAGGATTTAGATGTGGCAAACATCTAGTGGACTACAGGGTTACTCTCTAGGAATATAGGCTGTGGATGCTATCTTGGCCCTCTCTCTCTGCCTTGCTCCAGCTCTCTAGTACCTTTCAGGGAAGAACATATATACTCATCTGGAGCCATGTTTCTAGTGACTGCCACTCTGGGGGCACTACCAGATAACCTGGCTAGTGGAGCTTACGTTTGCAGTCCCACAGAACTGTATATATTTGCATACTCTTAAAATATACTGCCTGACTGTCTAGCTTCCAAAATGCCTGGATCTATGAACTAAGATCTTTCCCTTTGGGACACTGATGAATTTAGCTTATTCTCAACTATTGGAAGCTAATAAAAATATAATAGGCTTCCTAGACAAGCACAGAAGTTTGAGAGATGACAAAGAACTGGGGCAGGTTTAACAGAAAGTTTCATCTCCTACTCGAAGAAACTCCTTCAAGACAAGGGGAGATGGTTGTATAGAAATCAATACAGAGAGTTAAGCAAAATAAAGAAACAAAGAAATACATTCAGATTAAAGTAAAATAAAACCTGAGAAATAAACTTTAGTGAAACAAAGATAAGTGGTTTACCTGGTAAAGAATTCAGAACTAAAATCATAATATTGCTTACCAAACTGAGAAGAAGAATGGATGAATACAGTGAAAACGTCAATATAGATGAAAAATACAGGAAAGTTCAAAACAGAAGTCACAAGAGTGAAGAATATATTAATTGAACTGAAAAATACACTAGAAAAATTTAGCATTAAACTAAATGAACCATCGACAAAGATCAGTCAACTCAAACACAAGGCAGTGTAACTCATCCAATTAGAGCAGTAAAAAAAATAAAAATTAATGAGTTCCAGAGAGAGAAGTGAAAGAAAATGCAGAAGAAATCTCATTTGAAGAAATAATGGCTGAAAACTTACCTAACCTGGGGAAGAAAATAGATATCCAAATTCAGACAGTCTGAGATCCAAATAAGAAAAACCTTAAGAGACTCACACCAAGACACATCATAGTTAAAATGTTAAAAATTAAAGACAAGGAGACAAACAGTAAGAGAAAAACAGCTTATTACATATTAGAAAATTTGCATATTTTTCATCAGAAACTTTGCACAGCAGAAGGGAGTGGAAGAATGTATTCAAAGTACTAAAAGAAAACAAAAAACTTCCAACCAAGAATACTTCACCTGGCACATTTATCATTTGAAATTGAAAATGAGATAAAGTGACTTGCAGAGAAGCAAAGCTAAAAAAGTTCATAACACTAAACTGGCCTTACAATAACTGTTAAAAAAAGAGTCTTTAGGCTGAAAAAAAAAAAAAGGGTGCTAATTAGGAACAAGAAAACATATGAAAGACTAAATTGTACTGAAAAGGTAAAAATACAGTAATTATAATGTATTAATAACTTAAAACTAGATAAAGATTAAAAAACAATAACAGTAAATATAACTATGATTAAAATAATAAGGGATATAAATAAAATATAATATCAAAAACAAAACATAAAATGTGTGTGGGGGTAAAAATTTAAGCTTTAAAATGAAATCAAAGTTAAGAGGTTATCAAGTTAAAAATAGACTGTTATTAATATAAGTTGTTATATGAAAGTTACATGGTAAACACAAAGCAAAAATTTTATAGTAAATACATGATAGATATAGAGAAAGGATTATAAGTACACCAATAAAGAAAGTTATCAAACCACAAAGAAATAGCGCAAAAGAAGAAAAAAAAAAACAGAGAAACTATAAAAATAACTGTAAAACATTTAACAAAATGGCAATAAGTATATACCTATTAATAATTATTTTAAATGTAAATGGACTAAATTTTTGAAATAAAAGATACAGATTAGCTGAATGGATAAGCCTTATCTATGTGCTGCATAGTAGAGAATACTTTAGGCGTGCTGACATAAACATAAAAATGTGAATGAATAGAAAAAGATGTTCGATGCAAATGGAACCAAAAGAAAGCTAGTGTAGCTATACTTGTATAAGAAAAAATAGGTGTTAAAACAAAGATACAAAGAAGGATGTTGCATAATAATAAAGTGTTCAGTCCACTTTATATAGATAGTAATGCAATAATAGTAGAAAATTTTAATATCTCAGTTACATTTATGGTGTGATTATCCAGACAAATAATAAGGAAACATAGCCCTTAAACATGTTGATTAGATGGACTAAACAGATATATGCAGAACATTCCATCCAAAAGCAACAAAGCACTCATTCTTTTCAAGTGCACGAGAAACATTTTCCAGAATAAACTCTATGTGGGATAACAAAACAATTGTTAACAAATGTAAATAAATTGAAATAATATCAAGCATTGTTTCCAAGAAACTTGAAATTACATAAACAAAACTGAAAAACTCACAAATATATAGAGTTTGAACAACATATTGCTGAATAACAAATGAGCAAATGAAGAAATTTTTAAAAAATGTATCTAGAGAAAAATGAAAATGGAAATATACCATACCAAAATTTGAGGAATGCAGCAAAAGCAGTTCTACAAAAGAAGTCCACAGCCATAAATGCTTAACTCAAGGAAAAAGAAAAGTCTCAAATAGACAACTTACCTTTACATCTCAGGGAACTGTCTAGAAACAAGGAAACAACAAAGATTAAAACAGAAATAATTAAATAAAAACTAAAATGACAAGAGAGAAGCTCAATGAAGCTAAGAGTTGGTTCTTTGAAAAGATAAAGTTGATAAGCCTTTAGCTAGACTCACCAAACACACACACACACTTTAAATAAATAAAATCAGAAACAAGATGTTACATCTGATACCATAGAAAGATAAAAGACCGTAAGATTACTATGAATAATTATACACCAACAAATTGAACAAATTAGAAGAAATGGTTACATTTCTAGAAACATACAAACTACCAAGACTGAATCATGAAGAAATAGAAAAATCTAAATAGAATAGATCAAAAACTAATAAAGTGATGAAATCAGTAATTAAAGACCTTTTATCAAACAAAAGCCCAGGACCAGATGGCTTCACTGGTAAATTCTACGAGTAGTCAAAGGAGAATACCAATATTTCTCAAACTTTCAAAAAACAGAAAAGGAGGAAACTTTCCAAACTCATTTTCTGAGGTCAGCATTACCCTGATATCAAAACCAGAACTGGCCTCAACAAGAAAAGAAAATAATAGTCCAATAATCCTGGTGAACAAAGGTGAAAATCTTCAACAAAATGTTAACAAACCAAATTAAACTACTTTAAAAGAATCATATACCATATTTAATGAAATTTACTCTAGGAATACAATGATTGTTCAACATCTCCATATCAGTCAATGTGATACACCACATTAACAAAACGAAGAATAAAAATTATATGATCACCACAATAGATGCAAAAAATATTGAAAAAAATTAAAGATCCATTTATGATAAAAACTCAACTAAGTTGGTATAAAGAGAATATAGCAACATAATAGAGGCCATAAAAGGCAAGCTCTCAGCTAACATTATACTCAATGGTGAAAGTTTAAAGCCTTTCCTCCAAGATCAGGAAAAAGACAAGAATTCCCAGTCTTACCACTTCTGTTTAACATAGTATTGTAAGTCTTAATCAGAGCAATTAGGAAAAAATTTAAGAGAGAGAGAGAGAGAGAGAGAGAGAGAGAGAGAGAGAGAAAGGCATCCAGATTGGAAAATAACAAATCAAACTGCTGTTTGTAAGTGGCATAATATTATATACAGACGACTCTCCATACTTCATCAAAAAACTATTAGAACTAATAAACAAACAGTAAAATTGTAGGATAAATTTCAATATCCCCAAATTTGTTATATTTCTATACACTAATAATAAAATATCAGAAAGACAAAGAAAATAATTCTATTTACAATTACATCAAAAATAATAAAATATCTGGAAATAATTTTAATCAAGGAGATAAAAGATCTGTACACTGAGAATTATAAGACCATGATGAAAGAAACTGAAGAAGACACAAATAAATGGAAAGATCATCCATGCCAATGAACTGGGAGAATTACTACTGTTAAAAGGTCCATATTACTCAAAGCAATCTATAGATTTAATTCAGCTCCTACCAAAATTTTAATGGCAAAAGTTAGGCTATGGTTCCATTCTATGCGCCACTGTTGCAGTATTTATATAATTAAAGTTGTAGCGTACTAAGACTACATTCTTTATTATCTTAAAAAATTCCCCTTATTACTATTTAATGACATGATCAATTTGTTCCAATAGTGACAGTTTTATGGAGAATTTTTAGCAAATGTAAGCTAGAAGTTATATCTGATGTTACTAGGCAGCTATTCTGGCTCACCAGGTTTTATTCTCACGAACCTACCAATCATTTTCAAATTTTTATAGAACTGAGGCCACACGTTGTGTATATGTAATGAAATTCCTAAGAATCTATATGTGTTTATCTTTCTTTTACATCAACATAACTTTAGTTATAGATGTTTGTTAGCATGATTTTTTTTCTAGACATCATGATATTTCCTTTACTGTGTGCTTCTATCTTTATTGGAATAATTTCTTTTGTATTATCAAAGCACCAAGCAATAACCATTTCATAATACACTGCATATATAATCAATGTATATATTTATATTTTTATTTTTAGTAATATGGCATGCTCTTAAAAAGGCCATAATTGTGGCTATTGAAGTTGATTGACCACTGGTGAAGACTGGATTTTGTAAAGAATAGTTATTACATTTCTAAACTGGCATTGTCATTTTTAATTTTTAAAATAAGAAGTTAAAACAAAAAAATATTGCTTCAAAAATTTTTATTAGTGTCCAAAACATCAGGCTCTATAAATGGATACTTTTTAATGCTCAGAAAACTAATTAATTATGGAGAACCCTTCTTTTGGTTAAGAAATGATAAAGATAATGAATTAGGAATGTTGTACTATAGACGGTAATAGAAGAAAAAGCAACAATATTTTTATAATCAGTTAAAACATATTGAATGCTTTTGGAATTATACTACATATGGTACCACCAGACTTAATGGTTTCTAACACTGAGTGTTGAAATTCTATAGTTAAATTTATTAAGGCTGAAATTTTTTTGTGGCAAGGAGAATAAGTCACGGCTACTATATCAAAAGACAGGCTATAATAGCAACAGATCACTGATGTGCGTCATGCTGGTGATAATCATAAATTATGGCCTAACCTTTTATGTAACCCTGAAAAATCAATCTGGACCCTTATGTGTACTTCTACACATATTTTGTTTGTATCCATGGAGTCTTGTTTTCTTAGAGATTCAAGGTCATTAGATAATCCTTCTGGGTTTTTTTTTCATTTATTTTTTGAACCACACATAGTGTATATATATTAATGTCAAAAATTTAATAAGTAGGGTATGCTTAGCATAGTGATTCTGAGAAGCTAGAATGTGAATCTGAGATATGCCATCATGGGCAATATTGCCTGGTATATTGATTATTATTGACACAAGCAATATTTTAGAAGATTAATCATGTGACAGCAAGAGGAGGCCCATTAGTCAATTTAGCTAAGGGAATGTCATCATTCAGACATTTTGGAGACAACAGGTGGACCTAGGGTGATAACAGAGGAAATAATGTGAAATGCAAAATTTTTCAAAATTTCAAAGAAAAACAAGAGAAAAAAGTGACGTAGATGATAGAAGCTCATTTCATCTCTCTGGCAACCAAATCAAAGCTGTGACAGAAACAAGGAACAGTGGCAAGGAATTTACACCTGGGATCTAGATGAGCAAGCCCTACAATTACGGAGAAATCCAAGAAAGCACCCTGCAATGGCAGAAGGTAGGTCTGGGCGAAGACGTGGGGCTGCCCTGTCAGAGCAGCTGAGTGAGAAGGAGGCTGTGGCAGCAGCAGCAGCAGCAAAAGCCTCTTAAAGGGGCTGCATCCATGAGAGGAGTTTCGTGGTGACAGATCTGCTCATTCTGAGCACCAGTGCACACTTGGCTGTGCTCAGAGGGCACCAGGAATTTACAGGGAGACATTGTTGCAGTGAAGACTGAAGTGAGACTCGCTCTGTACAGAACTGTTGATGCTATCTTTTGTTCCCTGTTGAGCCCTATCCCCTCCCAGTGCACAGACACAGCACAGCTATTTCTGTGAAGTCATCAAACTGGATAACAAAGGTCACTCCTCAAACTTGAGCCCCACCCAAGCCACATTCAGGTGTGGTGGAGGCAGCTGGCCTAGGTTTCTCATGTGGCCTTTTGAGGCAACTACAAGCACAGCGTCTGTGGATTGCTCAATGAATCTTAGCAGGTGGCTCTGGAGGGGTAGAGGCTCAGGCTAAATTTGGCCTGCAGCTGAACCCCGCTCAGGACTGTGCTACTGGACACCTACTTCATAAATCCACACTAATAAGACCAGAAGACTTAAGAGCATTGCTTAGTACATAGAAACAGACATGGAACGGCAGTCAAAATGGGAAGACAAAGAAGCAGAAACCATATAAGAGAACCTAACAGAGATCCAGATATAATGGAGTCAAGTACTCAAAAAGATGCAGAGTTCAAAACACTAGTTATAAACGGTCAATAAACTTTTGAGAAATGTAGAGAACTCCAACAAAGAGATAAAAATGGAAATGAAATTATAAAAGGGAACCAGTCTGAAATGAAAAACACATTATTTGAGATGAGAAGTATATTAAATGGAATTAACAAAGTGAATAAAAGATAAAATGACCTATCTAGAGGTTGAAAAAGCCAAGGACATGCAATCACAATGGCAAGAAAAAAGAACCCAAGACTATAAAAATAATTTAAGGAGCACACGGGACACTATTAAGGGTCCAAATATCCATCTGATTGGCATACCTAAAGAAAATCAAGATGTTGAACAGTTGTTTAAAGAAATAATGATGGAAAACTTTTCTAAACTGGTGAAGAAAATAGACCCCAGGAAGCCCAGAGGATTCCAAAAATCAGAAATCCAAAGAGGCCCACACATCATAAGACACATCATAATTAAAATGCCAAAGTTTAAATAAAAAGAAACAATATTAAAAGCAGAAAGAGAAAAACAAATAATTACATATAGGGAAACACCCATATGACTGGCAGCTGATTTCTCAAAAGAAATTATGCAGGACAGGATGGCTTGGCAAAAAATATTCAATTTGATGAAGACGCAGGATCCATAACCAAGAATACTTTATTGAGCAAAGCTATTATTTAGAGTTGAAGAACAAATAAAGAGCTTCTCAGACAAAAATAAAGAATTTATCACAGTCAAGACAGTATTACAGGAAATGATGCAGAGAGCTATTTAAGAAAAAGCATGTATCAAGAACAGGAATAAAGAATGGCAAAAACTACCTCAGATAGAAAAGAATTAAGTTCTCTAACTAAAAGATAGAATAGATGAATAGAAAAAACAAAACAAAACCCCTACATTTTGCCTATAAGAAACTCACTTCAGGTTAAACGACACACAGAGACAAAAAGGAAGTGGATAGAAAAAGATAGTTTTAATGAACCTAGAAGATATTTAAGTCAGACAGAGAAAGATAAACACTATTTGATTTCACTTACATGTGGAATCTAAGGAATAAAAAAACAAACTAAGAACAGACTGACAAATATAGCGGACAATTTAATGATGGAGAGATGGGAGGGGAGTTTGGGAGGCTTGGAGAATGGGGTGAAGGGTTAAAGAAATACAAATTAGTAGCTGATGGATAGTCATGGGGTTGGGGAGCATGGCATAGGAAATGCAGTTAGAATTAATACGTTGGCTAGGTAGAGGGTCAAGGGAGGGTGGGAACAATTGAGGAGATTGTTTTATGAGTTATATAGATGTCTAATCAATGTACTGTATACTTGAAACTAATTAAAATAAAAAATATTAAAGATGACTATGAAATTTCTATCTCAGATCTAATAAGGCCTTTATGCAATTCTCCACTGAAAAGATACTAATTGCTCTGGCATACATTAAAGGGTCTTAAGCATGTTTTTGATTCCAACGGAAAAATTTAAGTCAGATACTTTATGGGTTAATTGAGGTTATTGTTGTTAAAGCAGATAAAATATAATGTCAATAGCTATGTTACAGATATTATGTAGCTGATATTTCAAAATATCAATTGAGCATCAATAACTTAGATTGAATTTGCAAAATTACATGACTTTCTTCCAGCTTACTCCTTTGTTTTTATTGAACCCTCTTACAATTTTAATCTTATATCAATTTAACTTAATTTATATATTTAAAATTGACCATGTTTTAAGCATGATTACAGGCAATAGGAATTGGTACAGCTAATAAGACTGCATACTCAAATTTTAAAATGCATTAAGAAATTTCTTAAGCATGAGTTACTTATACAAGAAAGGAGGGACAAGCTCACCATCCAGTGTACCTTTATACTGCAAAACCTCAATTTCTTAACACACAAAATTTCATAGTTTCTTTGATAGACGTATATAGATTTTGGACCATTGAAAAGTTGCCTTGTGGCTAGCAATGTAGAAGTAACTCTATGACACTAAGGTGAAGGAAGGAAATTTGGGTTGGCCATTGTCAATCAGAAAATTTACAAGAGTTATTTGAAAGCAAGATTAAAGTCACTAATAAAGTCTATGTCAATGATGTCAAAGTGCTTACCTCATAGAATAAGTGGGAGCTATTATTCGGTTGCTAGTTCTTTTCTGGCTTTATAACATAGTATATTTTAATAAGGAGGGGCCTAATAAAAATACAATCTCTTTTAGACCTCAGAGAAGATTAAAGAAGGTAAAAAAATAATTAAGATTATGCTTCTTTTTTTCTTTATGAGGCTATTCATAATTTTAAGAAAGTCTGGATAGATGTGTGAGAGAAAGACTGTATGGGTTTGCATTTTAACTACTTAATTTCACACTTTAGTTCACTATGTTTTTGAAGCACATAATTTGACGACATTCTAACAAAAATGTAACTTAATAATGGCTTTATAACATTACATGTCATGGAATAAAGAGTTGTGAAATCTTTCCTTTTTATACATTTTAGTCGTAATGTATCTATTTTAAATTAGTAAAATTTACATACTAGCAGAGATCATCATCAACAAGGCTGCAAATCTTAAAAGAATAATGCAAATGCTAGTATTCCCTGAGAGGCACTCTTTCTTAAAGTCATTCTCTGTGAATTTTAGGAATTCTTTTGGTTCAGTACATACTATATATATATATATATATATATATATATATATATATATGAATAATATATATATATATGAATACTACATATATATGAATACTATATATATATGAATATAGATATACATATATACATACTATATATATGAATAGATATACATATATATGAGTATATATATGAATATATATACATATATATGAATATATATGTATATGTATGAATAGATATACATACATATATATTCATATGTGTGTGTATATCTATACATACATATATATATATATACATACATACACACACACACACACACACACATATGAGTTAGTGTACCAGATTCCTGATTGACAGACCTCTGAAAATTTCCTTTGCCTTAAGCTACTCAATGAGGGAAGCAGAAACTATAATTGTATTTCTAATGGCAAAATAGTTCCTAAGACAGTTTTTCAAGCATTTCAAATTGGATACAAAGGAATTATAAGATGTATATGACACAGAATGCTCAGCAAAGTGTGAGGGCTTTGACACCTCAAGAATGTCTAATTTTGTCATTTAGTAATAATTAAAACATTGTATTCTTATAATGGAAAGATAAATATTTATGTTATGTTAAAAGATGAGTTATTAATGTCATGCTATTATGTCAAATTAAGAATTGAAAAATTAGAAACATATGATCTGTTTGTTTTGCCTTCCTTCAAAATGGCAGAAATTTGATGTATCTGGTTTATATTCTAAGTTTTGAATAAAAGAAGTATAAAAGATTAGTAACAATAGAGAAATTTTAGCAGTTATAGTGTTAACATATTTATCCACACATGGCATAACTTATATGTCCTCCTTTATTAGTATAAAAATTAAGTTAGCTCTCTTTTACTATTAAAACTAATGTAACAGTTCTCCATTAGTACATGAAAGGCTTTGTTTCTCTATTGAGAACTTTCTTTTCTGGTGTAGTTCAAGACTAGGATGAACAATAGGACCTGTTTATCATCTACCTGCAGATAGTGTAGTAGTCGGATAAATCTTCTGTTTTCTGGCTCTATGGATGCTACTGTTGAAGGTGGCATCGTTTTTGGTCTATCGAAAGTATGATGAGAGATGTTATCCTGTCAGCACTTTATCCAGATATGGAATAGAAAGAATGTCTCTTGTTTTAGCTAATTACAATCAGTCCTCACTACATTCACATGGGTTCCCAAAGCTACAGCTCTTTGGTGACATATTCATTTGTTTATTACAGTAACCCCCCACCCTTATCCAAAGGGAATATATTTTGAGACCCCAATGGATGCCTGAAGCCATAGATAGTACCAAACTCTATATACACTATTTCTTTTTCTTATGTAGTCATGTGCCACCTAAGGAAGTTTTGGTCAATGATGGACCACACATAGAATGGTGGTATCATGAGATTATAATAGAACTGAAAAATTTCTGTCACATAGTGACATTATAATGCAATACATTACTTGTGTTTTTGTGGTAATTATGGTATAAACAAACCTACTGCTCTGTCAGGTGGATAGAAGTATAGCACAATTATGTGGAATATATAATATTTAAAAATGATAATAAATGACTAAGTTACTGGATCATATAGTTACCACACTATACTTTTCATTGTTATCTTAAAGAGTACTCTTTATACTTATTAAAAAAAATAAAAACAGTATACCATGTTATGCTGGCAGCAGCCCTCTCATACCTCCTGATTACTACTCTCTTGATTGCATCATTTTGGGGTGTTTGATTTGACTTTGTGTTGTTTTGTTCAATAACATGCTGTATAGGTTTGTAGCCTAGGAGAAATAGGCTATACTATATAGTAGTAGAGTATATCATCTAGATATGTGTTACATGTACTCTATGATGTTCATACAAGTTCAAAATTACCTAACAATGCATTTCTCATAATATATTATTGTCATTAAGTGGCACAGTAATATTAACAATAATAACTAATAGTTAAATAAAACAATTATAATAATATACTGTAATAAAAGTGATGTGAATGTGGTCTTTTCTTTCTCTCAAAGTAGCTTACTGTGCTGTACTTATATTTACATAAAGGAGGAAATTTACAGCTTCTCTTTGGCATTTCCTTAATTGCCAACATCACTACTGTTGTGTTTTGGGGGCCATTATTAAGTAAAATAAGGATTAGTGGAACACAAACACAGTGATTCATGACAGTTAGTCTGATAAATAAGTGATTAACAGGTGGGTTATACAGCATAGTGATGCTGGACAGTGGGATGATTCATCTCTCAAATGGATAAAGTAGGAGAGCTTGAGATTTGTTTATGCTACTCAGAATGGCATTCAATATAAAACTTATAAATTATTTATTTCTGGACTTTTTTTTTAATATTTTAGAATCGCAGTTAATCATAGATAACTGAAACCATAGAAAGCAAAATCACAAATAAGATATGGGGGACAACTATACCTACATTTTAACCAGCAACAGCCACACCTATATTATTATCTATTTCTATTCCTAAACCAATATCTATAACTATTTATATCTCATAAATAAATCACTTGTTTATGAAAGCAAAGTTCATTTTAAACATTAACTTAATACCATAATTTTGGTGACTTCTCTTCTAGTGGTTATTTTCCTTTCCAAGCAATTTACTTCTCCAAAAACTTTTATAGCCTCACATTTCCTAAAGGAAAATCCTCTTAACCAGCCCCCATGGCACCTTGCTATCTGAATTTCAGTTTTTTTCCCAAGAATTTCTTTTACTGGTTTTTTTGTTTGTTTGTTTTTTGTTTTAGTTTTTGTGTTTTTTTTTGGTGTGTGTGTTTACCCACAGTCCAGCTATTTATTATTTTTTGGTAAGAAATTATCACAAACTGAGGAGTTTAAAACAACACCCCTTTATTTTTTTAATTCTCATAATTTAATTTTTATTAATTATAGCTGACATACAACTTAGTTTCAGGTGTACAACAGTGATCAAACATTTATATAACTTAGAAAGATATCATCCCCTTCAATCTAGTACCCATCTGACACCATACATAGTTATCACAAAAATACTGACTATATCCCCTATGCTACTCTCTATACCTCCATGACTATTTTGTAACTATCAATTTGTACCTTTAATCCCCCCTCTATCAAACTTATCCCCCATCCCCAGATCTGACAACCATCAAAATGCTCTCTGTATCTATGAGCTTATTTATGTTGTTTCTTTATTCTGTTCTCTAGATTTCACATATGACCTTTGTCTTTCTCTGTTTGGCCTACTCCACTCAGCACGATACCCTCTAGGTCCATTCATGTTGGGGCAGATGGCAAGAATTCATTCTTTCCTATGGCTGAGAAATATTCAATTCTATAGATGTACACCTCTTTTTTATTCATTCGATTATTGATGAACATCTAATTGACCTCTACATCTTGATTATTATAAATAATACTGCAATAAACATATAGAGTCATATGTACCTTCAAAATAGTGTTTTTGATTTGTTTAAATAAATACTCAGAGTGGAATTACTAGGTCTTTCTTTGTCTCTTGTTATAGCATTTGTTTTAAATCTATTTTGTCTTGTATAATAAGTATTGCTACCTGGATTTCCTTTGTTTCCATTTTCATGAAACACCTTTTTTTATCCCTTTAAATCTATGTGTGTCTTTCACTCTGAAGTAAGTCTCTTTTAGGTAGCATATGTGAGGGTCTTGCTTTCTTCTCCATTCAGACACCCAATCTTTTGATTAGAGTTCTTATCCAATTGGCAAACCAGTCTTTTAATTGGAGTATTTAACCCATTTACATTTAAAGTAATAGTTGAAATGTAGTTATTGCAATTTTATTGTTCATATTTTTGATATGCATTTTTTTCTTCTTAGAAAAGTCTTGTTAATATTTCTTATAATACTAGTTTGGTGGTAATTAACTTTTTTAGCTTTGTCTTGTCTAGGAAGCTCTTTATTTGTCCTTAGATTCTACATGATATCTTTCTGGGTAGAGTAATCTTAGTTGTAGGTCCTTATTTTTGATCACTTTGAATATTTTGTATCAACTCTTCTGGCCTGCAAAATTTCAGTTGAGAAATCAGCTGACAGTCTTATGAAGAATACCTTGTAGGGAACTAGAGAAATAGTAAAAAAATAACTGTTCTTTTTAATTTAATTTTATTTTATTAGTTTAAAGTATATAGTACATTGGTTAGACATTTATATAGTTTATAAAATGATCCCCTAATTGCACTTTCTCTCCTCTGGGTCTCCAACTAACCATTACTTTAATGCTAATTGCATTCCCTATGCCATGCTCTACAACTCCATGACCATTTACCAGCTACTAATTTGTACTTCTTTAATCCCTCACCCCATTCTCACAGCACCCCATACCTCCTCACCTATGCTGTCACCAGATTGTCCTCTATATTTGTGAAACTCTTTTTGATTCATGTGTCCTTTTTGTTCTTTAGATTTCACATATAAGTGAAATCATATGGTGTTTATCTTTCTTTGACGTATTTCACTTGGCATAATAACCTCTAGGTCTATCCATGTTATTGAAATAATAGAATTTCACTTTTTTAAATGACTAATATTCCATTGTAGATGTGAGTCATAACTTCTTTATCCAATCATTGATGGGCTGCTCAACAAGAGGTATGGGGCATCTTAAATCCAGATGCCGATTGATTAAGTTTTATGAACTGTTGAGAGATTTTAGAAAAGCTTATGGCATGAGCCATGACAGGTCATTTATATAGAAAAGCTACTGGAGATGGTTTGGGTGGGCCTGAAAATTGAGTCAGGTGAGGTCTCAGAAAATCACCAGGCCACAGTGACCAGAGTTAGCTAGGTGATGGATACTCAGATATGGCATTTGCCTGTATCTGCACTGGGAAGGGGAAGAGACCTACAAAGAAACAGTGGATTCTACCAGCACTTCTGTCTGAGAAAAGCAGCCCTTCCAACCTTCACCCTGGAGCCAGATAATTCAGTTCCTCCCTATATGTCCCTGGAGCTTTCTCAACTGGTACTTCAGCACTGAAGCTCAGAGCAAGTGACTTCCTCAGTAAGTCCCTACACGGGTCATTTCAGAGAAGCATCTGTGACTTAAGTAGTCTTCAGTTTCACTGAACCACAGTCTCTGCTGGTTTTTGTAGCCAGAGTGTGAAGATTTCTCTTTCCAGCACTGAAACCCATGTGAGACTGGGAACTCTTGCTCCTCAGTCAGGATCTCTACAGCCAAGATATTTCTCCTGATTCTCAACAGCCTCATAAGGGTCAGAACCATCCTATTTTGTGTCTCTGCTTCTCCTACCAGTCTCAAAGTGACCACTTTTGTGTTTCTCAGTTGTAAGACTTCTATTCAGATAGACTTTAGGTGACTCTGAAAGATTGCTATTCTCTAGTTTACTTGTAATTTTGATGTGGTTATGAGAGGAGGCAAGCACAGCATTTACTTACATCACCATCCTGACCAGAATTTGACAACACCCTTTATTATCTCATCCTTCCATAGATCAGAAGTTTGGTGGGCTCTGCTGTATTTTCTGTTTAAGGTCTCACAATCCAAAAATGTTGCCTGGGTTGGCTTGATGTCCTCTTTAAATCTCACATTGAATTTTCAGAATTCATTCCCTTGCAGTTGTAGAGTTCCTGAAGTCTATCTCTTCACGACAGCAAGAAATGTGTATCTTTGCGTTTGAATCTCCCTTTAAATAAATCATCTGTTTAGGACAGGCCCACCCAGAAAATTTAGATTAAGTCATTGATTAGAGGTTTTTGTTACATCTACCAAAAGACCACTTTACCAGAGAATAATATGCTTTTTGGGGGGAATAATATGCTTTTATATTCACAGTTTCTGGCACACTCAAGAGGAGCATATTTCACAAAGTATGTATTTCAGGATATGGAAATCTTGGGGGCAATCTTAGAATTCTGCTTACCATCCTGGCCAAATTGAATTACTTGCTTTTACTTATTCACCTCTCACACATTTTTTTTTTGTATTTGTTTATGTGGTTCCTTCTATCTGGAATGATTTCTTTTTCTCCAATTTACCTGTATAAATATTATAAAGTTTTTAAATTCAACATTTAGCATGAATATCATATTAATTATAGAGCTGATACTCCAAATAACGCAGTGTTTTCAAAGTGCATGCCTACTATTATTGTGTTGTGAACGCAGACTAATGAGTAAACGCCCAGTATTAAAAAATATATATATATATATATATATATATATATATATATATATATATATATATATAGTTATGGGAAGGGGAAGAGACCTACAAAGAAACAGTGGATTCTACCAGCACTTCTGTCTGAGTATATATATATTATACATATATATATATATATATATATATATATATATATATATATATATATATATATATGTATATTAGAAATATTTTAGAGATCTGCATAAGATAAAATAAAATATTGTTTGTAACACATTTGTTTCAGTTTTACATATATACACATAGTATTCAATGAATTTATTACTATGGGGTATAATAAATCAAAGTTTGAAAAAAAATGTTGCAGCAAAGCTCTAATGTCTGAGAGTATTTGTATTTCAGATGGGGCAAGGTTACCTCAAGATCTTAATAGTATGACAAATTTGACACTTTACATGAGATTAATCTCAGTGTATACATTTTGCAAATGTATTTCTGGTTCTATGAGTACAACAGCTGTATAATATATTAGGCTCTAGTAAACTATATATATATATATATATATATATATATATATATATATACACACACACATACACACACACACACATACACACACACAAATATGTATATATGTATATATATATATATATAATTTGTATATGTAATGCTGTTATAGGTATTGACATAGCTATTTTTCTGTATGTTTTCCTTTACATGCTGATGTTTTTATTTCTATAGGATAAATTTATAGAGGTAGAATTGCTTTGTCATGTAAAATGATCTGATAGATAGTGATAATGACCTTCCAAAGTTTACTGCAATTTATTGTCAGATCAGCAGTGTATCTGAAGGTCCTCTTTCCTAATGCTTTTCCTGCAACATTGGTCTTCCAAAATTTAGATAAATCAGAATTAATTTTTTTAAAATTTGCATTGATTGGAGTTTTCTCAAGCACCAGTGGTTTTAACTGTCTTTTTATGCACATATTGTTTGGTTTGAAATCCAGCAGAAATAAATAGTTAAGATTATGTATTTTAAGATAGAATGCTTCTGTCTAAATCCTGGTACCTCTAGTTAGTAGTCTTGTGGCCATGGACAAGTGACTCAAGGACTGCAACTCACTTTCTTTATAAAATGGAATAATGACAGCTCCCAATTCAGAGCAGAGGTGCCTGGCCAGATCCAGTGTCTCACTGCTCTCTTTTACTTCAAGTTCAATGATTGCTAGCACTCATCTAACAGTAGGCTAGGCCCCCAACAAGATGTTTGTTCCTAGAATCACAGAGATAATAGTTCTACAGTGGCAACAGCTTCTCTTAAACCTCATCACAGCTTTCTTTTCCTGATGCACTTTGGATTTCTTTGTAAGCTATGGAAAAAGAGAAAAGAAGTTTTGACATCTAAGTGTTGACCTGGTACTCACAGTGAGATCTTGGTATTCTGTTCAACACAGATAATGTCACAAACATCAACATTAGACAAAGTCACTTTGTAACCTTGATGGATCAAAAGAAAAACAGGACCACTAGAAAACAAGAACATTGTCCTAATCACAAAAATGATGACACATTTCTAATCTTGTCTAATGTGAATTATTACTGCTTCTTTGTCAATTATAGTTTTAGCATTGGATTAGTCTTCCCTCCATCTAGATAAAATTAAGATGCTAAATTATTGAATTATCTTTATTTCCAGAATAAAGTCATCCTTGAATAAATCTACCCTCAAATCACCTATCACAAATCTGAATCTTAGATTAAGTCCTTTCTATCAGTCTTATAAGACATCTCCACAGTGTGCAATAAGTAATAAACCCAACTTATTCAACATAATTTTTCTGGTAGTCAAGGCTGGAGGGCATCAACACAACAAATTATCACACCAGTTGTTCAAATAAATGGATAAGTAATTTCATAACTTCTCAAAATCTTTTTCCAGACTCTAACATTTACAGAATTTCCAACTTTTATGTATAGTCTAATTTCTATAACATGCTCTGCTTTGCTGATTGAACTCTGACTAATGCACTCTTAATAGTGTACATTTTATATAATAATACTTTTCTCAATTCTATCAAATTTTCTATTTATGCTTTCTTACTACCTTATAATACTTGTTTTTATATTTATATATTACTATGTGTGTAAAATTATTCTGAAATTTTCTTTGGAATAAAGTATATTTTAAATAAACAAAAATTTTTTCCCAGTGTGACAGCTTTTTAAATTGACACCAGCATATTTCTAATTCTTACGTTATTTTAGCATTGTGGAATCATATCAGTCACTAATACAATTTATTGTATTCTGATTCATGTCTCTGTTGTAATATATTAGGTGAGTCAAACTTAAGATTTAGTGATAGAGACCCCTGACTTGATTATATTTCCATTATGGGGAAATCAAAGAAGATCATTTATAAGGTGGCATGACACACTAGTACATGAGCATGCTTTAGATGTAGAAAGCACTCAGTTCAAACTGTTTTTATATTTCCCTGCAGTACATGGTTGTGGACAAGTTAATTAAGCTTTTGCAGTTTTAGTTTCTCATTTGTAAAATGGAGAGAATACAGAGATTGCACTGTGTTTGTCATTGAAATATGTAATGCTTAGCACAATATCTGGCATGTAGTAGTACTATCGTAATTGTGAGCATATCAGGGAATAAAAAATTATTTAGTTGAATTATCTATATGTTCATTCAATAATAATTTATCAAATGTCTTCTTCACGCACACTAACAGAAAGAGAAAATAGAAAAGTTAAAAAAAAAAATCCCAGCCTCTCAAAAGGTCACATTCACCTTATAACTTAATAGCATTTTATATTCCCAAGAAGTTTTAATTAATGTAAAATGAAACTTACATAGTTCATTCAATTGTGAGTTGACATATTTTTCCAGATCTGTCAAAGGACTCAAATCAAAGACAATTTCTTGTTTTATCCTGAAGTATCAGGATGAATTAGAATAAACCTGATTAATTCTGCTCAGATTCTGGTTACCAAGGCAGATAAAACACAACAGCTTTAAAAAAAAAAAAAAATTAATGAAATTATGCCTTATCAAAGTTTTCACCTTAGATATCATATGACCATTTTTAAATTATTACGTATGCGAATCAAATGAATTCTTTCTTAAAATCAAAACAGCAAATGTTAGAAATTGAATTACTTATACCATAATTTGAGTTTTTTGTTCTATATTAAATAAATCACCATATTTATTTTCAAATGAATTATTCGAGAGAAAAAAGTCCTCTCTTTTTGAATTTTATTCTAACTGTTGATTTAAAGGAAAAAATATCCATTCTTTTACTTATAAAAATGAGATGAAAATAAATTGATTCTTTGTCTTTGTGAATCTTAAGCTGACTCCTCTATGATTTCTTCTGAGATTATTCCTGTGTGTGTACTTTACTATAGAAAAAGCCAAATCATTGGGATAATTTTAGAAAATTTTGTAAACTATAAACTGTATAATTTTATTAAAATAATTGAGTGGTTCAAACTAAAATGACCTCTCTACTAACAATTTCATTTCATGAAGTAAAGCTGAGCCAATATACTTCTTCAATAACGGGGTACATTTTTAAGCTTTTCATAAGTCCTTTTACTTAATTTTTAAATGGGAGTTATTTTTAGACAGGGATATTCAATGTGATTTCTATTCATCTTGCTAATAAGGTAATGACTGGCGAAGTACTTAAAGGAGAATTAGAATTCCTGTTGTTCAGTAGGTTTTCCTTTTTAATCTAACAAGTTTTCCTCCAAAATGATTTATAATTTAAAAATTTTTAATTGATTGATTAGCTGATCAAAAACTTAATTTTCTGGAATAGTTGGATTTAATTAGAATTTTAAAAATTTGTTTTAATACCTATAGTGACCTTAGGTTCATAAATATATGACTTTATCAATATCTTATTAATTTGTTTTATTAGATTTAGGAAAACTCATGCCTCCAATGTTTTGAACTTTGTTTTCCAATTTTTAAATTAATACAATTTGATAAGTGATATTTTTACCTTATGTTATTTTCATCTTAAATATTACTGACCCTGACTAAATTATTTTATTTGATAAATGCTGGAAATTTTAGGATATTACAGAGGCAAAATTATAGACATAAAATTAAGATTGTTGCAGAAAATTTATAAACATGTTCATATCTGTGTTCATTCATCTTTTATAAGTAAATAATTCTACTTTAATAAATGAGAGATAAATATATTCTTCTTTAGTCATTAATAAAATTCTGGTGGCTTTACTGTTACAGAGACACTTTTGACTTCTATTTTTTCTCCTGTATCTTTTTACAAACATAATATTTATATTTCTTATGATTTATATTAAAATTTCAAAAGACAGAGTTTAACTATGTACTGTAAGTACAGACATAGAATTTAAAATACTAAGGGTCACACACACACACACAAAAGAAATAGTAGCTTTATTTATACTCTCTTGATGTGGCTCAAAACTAAAACTATTTCTCCAAATAAATCTACACATAAATGTTTAGGCAAAACATCAATTTGGATCAGAACATTCATTCCTAGGATCCTGCAAAACATCACCTCATAATATTTAATTGTATATATATCTTATTTTCATATATTTGGGAAATCATTATTGCAGGCACATTTGATAAACCATAAAAATAATTTTTTATGAAAGCTAACTGAAGATGATCTTGTTCTTATTTTAAAAGTAATATCTAACATCTCCCTAAAGTATAGACTTTATTAGGCATAACTGAATCATGGGGAATTAAGATAAAAATTACAAGAAACTGCAGGCATAAATGCATTTATTTATGAAATATTGAACTCAGACAGTTGATATTTTAGTTATTTTCTCCTCATAACAGGAGCTACTTTCAAGTATGCTATAGCTACATTTTAAGAAAAATCTTCTGGGGCAGTCATTCAAAACATATTTTTTAAAATATTTTTCAGGACTAAAATATGTCTTTGTTTCTCAAGTTTTCACTCCCTTTGGACAAAACTTTCAAAGAAGAATGCCTGACTGGGGTGGCACATGGAGATATAATAATTCCTTGCTGAATTTTACTGCTACATTCCTGATCTGCATAACAGCTTGAGGAACAGGTAGTATTCTCTCTAGGGATACAGTATCACCAAAATTGTATTTATAACTACCCTGATGTTGTGTTTTTTTTCTTATGGAATCAGCACTGGCAAATTATTATACTGTTTATATGCTTCAATTTTAATAGGAATGTAAAAAGATGTTTGATGACTTGAAATGTATTTTGTATATAGATTTGTATTAATGTTAAATTTTATACAAATAAAACTATTTTAATCTCCATGCAAGAGTCACATGATGTTGTTCTTTAGTTAATTTTTGAAATTGTCTTAAGAGAAAAGATACGTATCACAGGAATATGCAGCGGCTGGTGCACTTTATTAGCCCAACCATAACATCTCTCATTTTTCCTTGTGTCCACTCAAATATATACTCTGTTAAATTATTTTTAATAATCAAAATTTATTGTATTTTTACAGTTTATATATTTTATATATTCTGGAACTCACAACTACTTCACATATAAAGTTATCTCCATTTTATAGATAAGACTCCTGAGGCTTAGGTGAGTTAACGCCACTGAGCTACTACAGGTAAAACTTCAACTATAACCAAGATATGAAAAATCCCAAAGAATATACTCTTCATTATGCTGCACTGACAGTGCATGCATTGTTTTATATATTTCTTTACTGGTATGTATTGGCCCAATACAGATGGGTTCATCTGAGCCCAAATTCTGAATTACTAAACCATATAAAATGATAGCCGAGTAGGAGTAGTGGCTCATGGTAGGCTCCTTAAATAATACAGTCAGTTTTCTAAATTTGATAGTCAAAATGATGTCACTTTAGAATTTTATTAATGTTATGTCCAAACATATTTAGATAGTCTGTAGCACAAGCTTGTCTTAAAAATATTTGAAGAAATGATTACAATATTTGGATAAAAATTCATACTAAAGGAACAGAAGTATGTAAAATACTAGTCTATGGACCATTGGCTTGGATTAGAGAGCAAGGCAATTTTGTCATTTAGATTATCATCATTTCCTTAATGAGAGAAGGGGCTGCAAATATAAAGCCAAACTGAAAACAAACAAGACCTGTTTTGTTACATTTTCTTTCTATCAATGATAAAAGTGCTGGCATTGGCAGATGTAACAGTTTTGACAGACATTCTATAATAATCAGTAATGAAAGATAGAGATTGGGCAGAGGTCTTGAACAGTGTTCTGGGCAGTTGAAACCATCACAAAATGTCAGGGTAAGAAGAAAAAAAAAACATTAATTATCACATGTCAAGTGAGAGGTTGTGATTCAGAACGTGATTAAGACAGTTTTTTAAATTCTAAGAGAGAGTTTTGCAAGACAATATTCCTAACATTGTGGGTAGAATTGAAAAAAAAAAAAAAAACTATGGTGACTGTTACCATAGCCTTATTTTCACCCCAAGCTGTATGGTCTACAGAGCAAAGAAATGTGAATGCACAGAGCTTAATAACTAGATGAAAATTTAAAGATCCTATGTTTCAACTTTATAATTATATAAAGAAAATAAATAGAGTTTCTGAGTGATAAGCAGAGATTGAGAAAGAAGCAAAACCTTCAAATTCTCACTTTAGTCCTTTTGCACTAAGCTGCATCTTATCTTTAGAGTACAACCATACATTTTGGAAATACTATAGCTTAGTGTTTCAGAGCACAGAGTTCTGAGTCAGATAGATATAGATTCCATCCAATTCACTTTCCTGCAAAGTGTATGGCTCTGGGCAAATTACCAATCTCTCTGTTCTTCAATTTCCTCATTGAAAAGATCTAAATAATAAAAGTATCAGTCTCAAAGGCTTGTTTTAAGCCGTAAGTAATGATATAAGGATAGAGTTTAACTTTATAAGTACTCGACCAAGAGTACTTACTTTAATTATGAATTTTATATTAGAGGTTTATTCCAAAGTATTTTTTCTCCAGATGTCAACATGTTTTTATACAGTTTTAAAGAAATTTTAGAAGAAGTGTATTTATTTTTCAAAGGAAGAAAGTTCTGTTGATATAATATTGATTAATTTTATCTGTAAAACTTCACATGTCATCTGTGTAAAGCCTAAATTTCAAAAAATATTTACTACAATTAAATATTTATAATGACATCCTGTTAAATGTTTTAATTTCTTCACATTTACTAGTGAAGTGAAGGATATACTAGAAGCTAACTACCTAAAAATGTGAGTTGATAAAGCAATAACATAAATGATTCCTTTATCACAGATCCAGGAATAAAAATATCTATAATTATCAGAACTCAGTAATAAAAATAAAATTATTTTTCTCTTTAAATGATAGGATTTTAAGAAATATGCACAATTCTAGGAAGAAAGACACTAGCTTAATTTACAGATTTTGCTTTAAATGCTTAGATAAAAGCATAGTTTTAATAAAAAAGATAATTACTGTTTATGAAGCACAATAGATAATATTGAAAGGACAGCCTTACATACTAAAATTTCAGTCAATTTACCTCCTATATCTTGTTTAGACTATGTAAAGCAATTTTTGTTAGATGTTATTATTTATTTATGTTTTATAGATTGAGAAATGAAGATAGGTAAATTACTCAAGGTAAGAAGGCTAGTTACGTGGAGATTTCAGGACATAAATTCATATCCTAAGATTCTAAAACTTTTCTCAGTTCACGAATTCAAGCTATACATTCACAGTGATAATCTTACTATTGATATAGTATTAATAAAATATGATTTTTGTTATGATACATTTGTGATACATAGGTTGTTATTTTTACCAACTAAATTTTAGCAAAGACAAAAATTGACATATATAGTTATATACCAAACCAAAAACATAAACTTCAAAATCTGAGTAAACTAGATTCCACTGAGACTGTTTCTATTTTGAGAATAATTAAAATCTTATATATATTTTTTATATTTGAAGCATTTTAAGCAAGAAAAGATTAAGTGAACATTAAACTCAGTACTATGCTTCTCAGCAACTGAGGTGAAAGAGAAAATGGTTTATTACTCCCATTATCTATTATGAGGAAGCACTGCTAATCAGAAGAGAAAAGATGAAAGAATAAGGTAACAAAATAAAACATAACTAGCATCGATATTTAAGGGAACTACTTTCAGGATGTATGTGTAAGACATGCTAAACACTATAATAGATGATATCTGTTATATGACCTTTTCTTAGGTCAACCAATTATAAGTTTTAAGACAAAATGTTAAATCTTAGTTCAGTGGAAGTGCTTCTATGAACAGTTTCCTGGTTTTCTGTCCTTCCACCCTCTTGAAAGGTAGAATTTTAGAGGAAACAACAGAAGTAAATGGTTATAATGTCCGTTAGGTCAACCCTTTCAAATATCAATTGTCAAGCTTTGGCAGCTGCTGTATGAGACCAAATTTCAAGTTGAGAACTTTGACAGGAAAGTAAAAAGTGTTCTGAGGTTTGATTAAAAGGAATTTCATGCTATAGAGACCTTGGATATACATTGTAAAGTTTACATTTTGAAGTGAAAATTAAGCAGGACTAAATCCAATCAGTGTACATGATTTCATGCAGTAATTACTATTTGCAATTAAATGAAAGATTTATAAAAATGATAAAATCATTCTTATCAAATCAAATAAATCACCTTTTTTAGTGGTCCTAAATTTAGACTCACAGGTAAGAAAACTGTCTTTATAATTTCTCTCCATTTTCCCCACTGGAAAATAAGACCTCTTTGTTAGCAGACTCTTACCATTTTTTGTTTATGTTACCTGAGATTTTCATACCTAATTCATAATTTTACTATGTTATACAAATGAATTTTAGAAATCAAATACTTGTTTTAAAAAGTCATTTTGACTTTGCCAAAGTCAGAATCTTTATGTTATATAAAGTAAATATTTGGTAGCATCAGGATATGAATCATTTTGTCTCCAGTGTTCAATATCTATTCTTTTTTAACATTATTTTTTATAAAACTTTATTTATGGGTTTTATTCTGTTACTGATATATTTTAAGCAACATCATAATCTATAAGTTGTTTTTAAGGTCTACATAATAATGGTCTTCTCTCTCAATTCTCCCCTATTTTGGAAAAGAATATACTGATTAATTCAACTGAAATTTTTAGCTAACGTGATCTGAAGTTCATATGCACTGATGAAATGACAAGCTGAGCTATAGTAACACTATTTTGTTGCAAAACAATAGCTTATGAACAACTACCATTAGAACTAGAGAATCATTGACTACATAAAGAGAGGTGGTTGTAGTTTTAGTTTTGGCATTCATCTCTATTCATATGGCTGGTTAGAGCTGATGTAATTAATTCAAAGCAATTAATATTTGAGCATTTCCTACATGCAAGACATTATCACACTATGTATTACACTATGTGAAAGATACAAAGGTTTACTTCACCCATTCATTCAACAAATCTTTATTTAGCCACTACGATGTGTTAACTATTGTTCTAGGTACAAGGGATTCAACAGTGAAACAGAATGACAAAGACAAGAAACAGTGAAAAATTCATATATAAAGATATATTAGTCACGACCTCTATGGACAGGAAAAAAGAAATATATGTACATATTAGCACAGACGAGAAATTTCTGAAAACAATGCCAAGAATGTGTTAAGAGGCAACATTCTTTGAAAGTTAAAAAGCAAAAATGGAATCGATCTGAATCTTTTCCTAGTCTTTAAAAATACTGAAAACATTTTTAACCTAATAATTAGCAAATGTCCTCTGGGCAGAATGAAGAGAAAACAGCATCAGGCTCAAGGTGATCATTTTTATTCCCTGAGTACATATGACATGGTACTTAGGGCTATTGTAAAACATTAGAAACAGAGCTCTCGACTGATTCATTTAAACATCATTGGTAGATTAGTTCAATACCAATCAACAGAATATTGCCATCATCTGAAGAAAAATCTCACAATGAGTATTGATTTAAACATAAATTGTCAAATCAAAGCACTTTTTTTTTTTCTAAAAAGTTACCTCTGAAAATTCTCTAATCCCTTAAAAGGATATTCTAACTTCCCTTTGTAGTTCCATACAATTAATTAACACTAGGCAGTGTATGCATGTCTGTTTCTACCACTGGTCCATATGGTGAAGGACAAAGGGTGAGACTGTTTATTCTTTGTCTCTCACAGCATTTAGCCTCAATCCAGGCATTGCGTAAGTGTGAAACAAACTAATGCTGAAGCAATTGAGTTTTAAACCTAATAAAACTGGTGTTTTTGAGACCAGCATAGTGTCACATTCAAAAACAAAATGATGACTCCAAAAACATTCAAAGTAATAGATGTTTCTACAGACGGTTCTCTTGATAAGGGAGGGGGCAAGAGGGACTTAAAACACTCTGAATGTTCCCGTTTCTCTATCACATTCCCTTTCCTCAAAGCAGCTGTTTATAGTCTTTCTCTCTCTCCCCTCCCTTTTCTACTACTTTGCAAATTCCCTAAGGGATCCACAGTATTCAAGCTGTTGCTGTTTTCTTATCCTTTCACCTTCAGAAAAGTTTTTCTCCCTCAATATTATTCCATTACCTTTTTGCTACATTTTGTGCCTTTTAGTTCTCATTTTTCTCACTGTCTCCACGCCTACAGGCAAGACCAAGTTCTATTAATGATACAGCAACAAAAATCATTCCTCCTCTTCAGGAATCTGAAGAGAGCAGATGACTGCAAATACTCAAAGTAGCTTTCTGTTTGTTTGTTTTGTTATTGTTATTTTTAATTATGTTTTTAATAAGCAAAAGACTTGCAGGTTAATAAAATCTGCCTGTTAAAATCTTTGAGAAAACAAGAAGCAAAGACAATTAATAAACATAGTGGTGTTCAGCACCTACAAATTTCTGTGCAGGGGTTCAGCAAAGCCCAGAGCTCCCTCACATTTCACTGCCATTAGAAAAAGGTCCTGAGTTGTTGGCGTATACAGAGAAAAATAAACACACACGCATACATTCCAGCCAGTATTTAGGTGGTGTCTTGATACTCTGGCCAGTACTTTGGAAAGACTAAAACCAAAACAATTCTAGCAAGATGCTACAAACTTCAGGATTACAAATGTGTCTCAAGGGCTGAATATATATCTGTGCTCCATATTTTCTGCCTTCTCTCTTTTTAGCTGCACAGGAGATATTCTGCTTCCCTCAATGGCCAACACCATCAAGGGAATGGCAGATTCTATTCACATTCACCCTTTCAAAGTTTTTGTTTGACACTTCCCTCTCTTTTATACTATCTATGATCCCTTCTCCATTGGATTTTTCCTATTAATATACATGTGTGTTTTAACATCTCTTATTATATTAAAAAAACTGCTTAATCTCACATTTACCCTAAATTATTGCCCCATTTCTGTTTCATTCACCTAGAAAAATGACTGACAATTGTGACACCCTTAATCTCTCTTCTTGAAATCACCCATTCTTTAGCTTTCATGAAGACATACACTAGGTGGTTTTCTTCTTACCTCACTAGAACTTCCTTCTCCTTCTCCTTGACTGAAGGCCCCTCCTTAATTCTAAAGGTTGAGGTAAATCAGAGATTTATCATGGGAACACTTCTCCATCTATCTATACAATGTACATAGGTTATATCATCTATCTAGTTCTGTGACTTTAAACACTATCTCTGTGCAAAATGCTCCTTGAAACTCCACAGACATTTACTAGATGGCCTTTTTTGCCCTATAAACATGTCTAAATGGTGTCTTAAGTGTCAGGCAATATGAAAATCTGTGTTTTTCCTCCTCAATTTGTTTCATCCTGTTTTATCTTATTCTATTAAACAGTACAACTACTATCTCAAGAATATCCTCCTAATTCATTTTCCTGTTTTAACCTTTGATATCTCTGCAATACAATTTCCATAAAGCAAACAATGTGCTATTCCAAAATCTAATTCAGATGATCTCACTTCTCTAAACTCCAATGACTTCTTTAAAAAATTAGAACAAAATCTGAACTCATTATTCTTGTTTACAAAGCTCTAAATGATCTATTCCTTTTCCACTTCTCTACTCTGAAATTCAAGATTTTATCTGCTTTGCCCAGCATACTCTTTTGAGTCTTTCTTTAGATTTTTTTCTAAGTCACTGAGCTGAGATCTGTTTAGGGACTTTCTACAAGCTACTCTATTCATAATTGGTCATATGAGCATTTTCTCAAATAACAGTATTAGTGGTAATGCTTAAAATACTAGTTATCTCAAGAAAGCCTCATGAATTTCAAATTTTGAATATGCTAATTCACTAAGCAAGTTTGGCTCACACATAAGTAGAGGTTCTCACTATGACCTTCACATGGCTGGCTCCTTCTTATCGTTTATATGCTGACTTAAATGTCGCCTTTGCGGGTGACTATAAGAAGTCACTAAATCACTCTTTATGACATCACCCTCTAAAATTTCTTTATATTCCTAGGACCTGTGCATGGTCCAGAGCAGGCACTCAGAAAATATCATTTATTTCATTGTATTGCATTCTTTATGACAGCTAGCATAGTTCTTGGTTCTTGTTTTAAATTCAATAATTCAAATGTTTATATTTTTCTGTGTCACATTTTGTATCCTTTACAATTCTACAATCACTATCTCTCAAAAAGTAGACCATCTCTTCTCTTTTCTTTAAATAAACACATGAGTACATATAATAGAAATTAATAGAGAGAATTCTGTGGCATCTGGAGGAAAAGAACAAAAAAATCCTTAGGCAATTTATATTTTAGAAAAAAATTATGGTTAGTACCTCTATTTGGACAGATATAATATATACTATAAAGATTTTCTTCAATTATATATGGCCAAAAGTTATTAGTAAACAAAAAAAGAAAATATGTGATTAGTAATTCTTTCTATGTACAGAATATCAGACTCACATTTTTTCAAAGGTATTCCCTTTCATTCACAATATTTCTCATTACTTTCCACTGTTTTCTTGCTATTTTCTATTATTTTCCAGCATCATTATATGCTGATTAAAATCAATAAGAGATGTGTAAAGGTAGGTTTTGTTGCTGTCATTGTTTTATTTTTTTCTTTTTATTCTCTATACTATTATACCTTTGATTTTTTAAAATTCAATTTTGTAATCAGTAATTATGTTAATTACATCTTAAACACTTCAAATATGAAAATCTAAATTCCAAGGAAATACATATTCTACACTTCATAATGGCTGCATAATTTCTATGTAGAAGAGGTTCAAATGAGAAATCAAATTTCAAAAATGGCTAAGTTAATTGTCTTAAATTACATTTCTATAACAAACAGTACATTTCTTTGGTTGTATTTTTATTTGGAGTGTTTCAGAATGAGAATGTGAAGGAGATTCCCTAAAATTTCTTTTTTTACTCTCTTCTCCATCATAATACTCTTATGGTCTTTTGAAGAAGTGTTTTGTTCCTATCCTGTTTCTTCTTTTTTAAATTTAAAATTCAAGGTCAAATGCCAACTTGCTTAGAAAACTTGAATCAAACTAATAATAAATAATATTCTTATTCCCCAAAATAACTAAAACTTCTTTCTTTGATCATGTAAGTTTTATCCTATAAAAATACCAGTTATTAATATCCAAGTTACTATTTTGACATTGGAAACATCCAAACCTGTGGAGAAGTTTAATGAGTTTACTTGAACCAAACAAACAATTGCTGGAAAGAAAAATCTTAAGGAATTAAGAAAATGCTCCAGAGAATGCCAGTTTTACAGATTATTTTATACATCAGAGATGTAAAAAGGGTTCCAAGAAATCTAAAGAAATGGGAGAAAGCAAAACGGGGAAACTCTGAGATTAAATAAAAAGAAAAGTGGAGGGACACATACTTCTTTTCCATTGGTGGGTACAGGAGAGTTAATAATTAACATTTACAGCACATTGAGATGATATGCTGGGGATAAAATAATCCTGAGAGGTTCTGTTGTCTCTGT
The DNA here is from genome assembly GCA_030015415.1 of Cynopterus sphinx. Lineage (NCBI taxonomy): Eukaryota > Metazoa > Chordata > Mammalia > Chiroptera > Pteropodidae > Cynopterus > Cynopterus sphinx. Next base: position 95,180,924 of record CM057381.1, read on the forward strand.
TCTGGTGTGGTGGGCGTGCCCTGAGGGGTTTGGAAAAAATGGATTATTCTGACATTCCAAGGGTAAATTATTCTAGATGCAATAAGACAATAGGCTCAGTTAAGGGAAAGACTGACCTTTGTCAAGAAAGGTATAGGCCCAGGATGTGACTATCTGCCATGGCCTACTTTAGTTAAGAATTTTTATGTTCAGACCATCCTATGTGATTAACTTCTTTCTTTTAGTTTTTTGGGCCCACTATGCTGGTGTCCCCTGAACTTGTCAGATTTAGTATGTGGCCTCTTTTTTGTCCACAAGTATATAACTGGAAAGCCTAATACATTTATAATTTAGAATAAGCTTTTTACTAAGCAAAATTGACTTAAATTTATTCTCCTTTTAATACTATTGTATATTAAGTGTCAGTCTACATTTAGTAAAATTGAAATGGCAAGTACAAAGTGTCTGCAAAACAACTTCCAAAGTAGTCAATGGACTAGGTCAGTTTCCCTCAAAAAGAAATTTATTTGACAGTCCTTGTCAAAGGTGATGTTACAGCATAAAAAGAAAGGACAAACCTCGATAAATATGCACGGAATATGGATAACAAACAATTTTATGGTATAGCCCATATATGCAGTAGCTTGTTGAGTTTTAGATTGTTACATTTTTACTGAGGATGATTCTCTTAAAATGTCACTTGAGGAAAATGTTTTAAGTGAAAATACATGGCTCCAAAAATAATGGTAAAGGTTAAAACTAAGTTCCAGGGTTGCAATTTTTCTCAAGTTATCTGTTCTGATAACTTAGCAGTTTTGTTAAGATATTCTAAAAAAAAAAAAATTTACTTCAGGAAAAGGTTCAGAGTTCAGTTAAGTCAGCTCTTAGACATGAAAACAAACAAAAAAAAAAAACCTGTCAGTAGTCAAAATCTCCTTATATATGCTAAACTCACCACATTTTAACAAAATATTTGGGTTTATGTATGCACTTTAAAGGATTATGTGTTGTTATAAACATATACAAATACATGAATGAGGCTGATGCCTTATGAACACCAGGGGCTCTGATTTTTGAACATTAAAGTTTTTATTGGCAAAATGTGTGAATCATAATTTTTACTTATGAAGTACGGTTTACTCCATCACTTGTAGCCTCCCATTTTGAGATGACTTCCCTAAAAGCCTAAATGATCTTTCAGTTAATATTTGACTTTTAAATTCTGTCCCATGGTATCTCCCATAACAGGATAAGTGGGACATTGATCAGAATTTCAACAGTTTTTATTTTATTAAAATTCTCTAAAATGTTGGATTGTGCACATAGAGTTATTTTTCTCTGATGTATTTGAGAATATTTTAGAGAATCTTAGAATGTTTTCTCTTTATCTTAGGTAAAATTATCTGTATAAGAACTTGTTATTTTGAAGATGCATATTTTTAATAAAACTATAGGGTCAGTGATTATTGCCATTAGTTTGGTTTTAGATGAGAAGATCAATGTGTTAGCATGAGCACCTTTCATACTGAGCACACATGAAGACTGCACATTGATTTATGAGCCTTGCCTATGTGGAGCCTGTGACTACTGACACTGACACTTTGCATCTGAGCACAAAATGTGTTTGGTGAGCTGTCTACTCTTAGACTTCTCTTAGATCCAACTGTCCAGGGCAATGTTTTACCCACAGCTCAGGACTAGGCCCCATGCTTTGTACTTAAAGCAGTTATTTATTACTTATGGCTGCTTTTTCTCTGTGACATTTCCTTATTTACCATGGTAGGTATTCTGAAACCAACTGTCCCAACATGTGCAGTTCAGCATCACAGTATTTCTTCAGCCTTACTACTGTTCTGAAACAATGGCTAAGTACAATAAGACAGATTTTAAATATCTTAGTCTTAGGCACCAAAAGTTAGAGAGGGTCATGTCACCCTTGACTCTGTGCTGATAAACATCTTTCACACTGAATATGGTAGTTTGATGGCACATTAATACATAAAATAGCAATGTTTGGATATAAAACCCTTTTATAAGATGAAATTAAAAATTTCATTTATTTATGTTTATCTTTGTTTTTTTAAATGAGCAAATGATTACTTTGTTAAAAATGAATTATTTATCCATCTTTCTTGATTATTGTAAAATTATAAATATGCTGACAATGTTCCCACCCTGCTTATCAAGTGTTGAGAAATATAATGTCATCTTAACATGATTTAAATTTAATCAATAATTTAATTTTTCTGCTTAGTTTTTAATTTCTTTAAGCATGATTCTTTGATCTGCACTCCATCTTTAAGTCATTGGTTCACATAAGGGAGAATCCTTGTAGGACACTTAATCTATAGTTATTTTCGATTGCAAAGTTTTATCTAAGGTTCTATGAGACTGGTTGAGTTATTTTGCATATCAAGTGCTTTAATGGAATTTTTTAAACTTTCCATTTTCACATGCTTTTTAAAAAACATTTGCAGTTGAGCAATAAAATATTTGTACCATATTGATTGCTCTGAAAGTATCCCAAGACACTAATGAAAATAAAAGTCTGAATTTTAATGAGCTCAATACTAGATTTCTATTTTTTTATAAAAATAACAAACTGAGTCAATATGTTTGTACTATATTACTATGTTTTCCAGCCTCAATTTTTTTAGATTTATGAGAGGAAATAAAAAATCCTAAACCAAATTTTAAAAAGTAATGAATAGTGAGGCTCATAAGCATTATAAAAAGTGTCCTAAATAAAATATTTTTAAAGACAGGAGAAAAATTCCTAATAAATTAATTTTTATCAAGTTAATGACTATTGGCCTATGTTTTTATTTTTTTTTTCTAAAAGCATGATATATTTCAATTTAAAAAATATATTTAAGGGGAAATTGACAAATAAAGGAGAACAATAAACAAGATCTTGTTACAAATAGAATTTAAGAACTGACCACATAGATCACATAGCTATCAAATAATTAAAACATTAATTTACACACACACACACACACACACATATATATGTATTTGTATTTGTATTTATATTTATATTTATATTTGTATTTGTATTTGTATTTATATTTATATTTATATTTATATTTATATTTATATTTATATCTATATCTATATCTATATCTATATCTATATCTATATTTATATTTATATTTATATTTATATTTATATTTATATTTATATTTATATTTATATTTATATTTATATTTATATTTATATTTATATTTATATTTATATTATTTATATTTATATTATTTCTTTGCTTTATTTTTTTTGAGTCATTTACTTAAATAAGAATGACCTGTATTTTTAAAAATCCACCCCACCCTCCTTTTTGATCATATTCAGTTAAAAGAAAAGTAAAGCCTGCCGTAGCAGATTTCTGTTCCTACATAGTAAGGCAAACTAGTTCTCCTTCTATGAAATACCAAAAGGTTGAATAAACTACAACAAACATATTTCTAAATGATTTGCTGAATTAAACCGAACTCCTATAGGAGAATTGGAAATTCCCAAGAGCTTCTCTCTACCTGCATCCCCTCTCCCCCTCCACAAAACTAACACCGACACATGTGCACGCACGCGTGCACACACACACACACACACACACACACACACACACACACGGAGGAATCTGAAAACAAATTGATAAGTAGAACTAGAAGCTGGAATTTCCCTGTGAGCGTCTGTCAACATGGGAAATATAAGAACATATCTTGGCCTAATCAAATGAGAAAGACAATCTGAAATCCCCACAGAAAACTGGGACTCTGAAAAGATGCACCTTAAATAAAAGTATGATTTAAAAAATACACACACACACGTGCTAAAAAATACACATACACACAACACATTATATCTATTTGTATATGCATGTGTGTGTGTGTGTGTGTCTTTGTGTGTGTATGTGTAATTTTTTTTAAAGCAAAGTGATGGCCTTTTGGCAAAACAGGCCAATCACGAAAACTTTGTTTCAGTCCTCATTGAGATTGCATATGAGATAACCAAAACCACATAAAAATTTTTCATTAGAATTTGTCAGAGTCCTGGTCTAACATTATTTTTTTATTTGAATTAATATTATTACCATGAAGTGTAAAATTTCAAGTCAAAAAAAAAGAATTATAATGTACCCAGTGGTAGTAACCTCACCTCCACTCCATGTCTTCAAACACAAATTCGATTTGCACATTTGTCTACTCAATATTTCTACCAGATAGATTAGCAAAACATGAGCCAAGAAAAATAAAAAAGAAAGAAATCCAAGCATGAGTGGAAATTACAATGAGCTACAGTCAAAATACTACTAACATTACTACTACCAACTATTACTATACTACTACTAATAATAATAGCAGTCAGTATAGTGTCCCCAAAGCACTTTAGGTACTAGAATATTGTAAAAACAATATCACATTTATATGTATAAAGTTGTTTTAAAAATGTATGTTCAACCAAAAATATAAAAATATATAGAAGATTATTTCAAAATGAGCAGAGAGATTTTGGGGAAAAAACTAAATAAATAGAAATAAAAAACATAATTGTAAAAATTAACAATTCAATAGAAGTATCAAATAACAGAGTAGTTAGAGAGACCAACTGTGGTCTGCAAGATAAATCTTTAAAAAATGTAGCAGAGGAGAAAAGGAGAGGAAAGAAATCAAAAAATATTTTAACACATGAGAAGTAAAATAAGAAAGTCTAACAAATCTTTAATCAGATATCTAAATTAAGAACATAAAAGTGAAAAAACATTAAAGAAATAATAATGGAATATTTCCAGAATGGATGAAAATTATGACTAGAACACCAAGTATATTAAATCACATAGAGTGTAAATATAGAATCCTAATAATAAGGGTGCTCAAAAAGAAACAGCTAAGAAACTACACGAGATCACATGTCCTTAGAAAATAAATTGGAAATGGATGCTGGAATATGGTCTTCAAAGAGCTGAGAGAAAACAATTAATAATCTAATTTTGCCAAAAAAATTTTCAAAAAACTTACTGAGAAGTATATCATCCATGAAAGTAATACATAAAAGCATTTGAACACCTAAAGGGTAATATTAAAAGAAATATTAGGATACTAAACATCCGCATTAACTTTATAAGTACTTCAAAGCCCTGTTTTCCCCTCAGCAATTACACACTCCTTTTTCTCCCTCAGTAGCAATCACCATCCTGAATTTTATATTAAACATTTTCTTGCAGTTTTAGTGTTTTATCTCCTAAATATCTGTTACTAGCAAAATATTGTTTAGTTTGTTCTGTTTTTGAACATGAAATTAAACTATATACATTAGTGTTTACTCTAAACTAATTTTGCAAGGAGTGTGGATGAAGGTACCCATTTAGTCAGACCAGTATCATAATTAATAGCCTGCAGATTCAGAAACAAGCAGTAAATTATATTTTAAAAAATAATATTCAAGAGTTAGTGTTCAAGTAGTTTTTCAACTTACTACACCCACTCATGAATGCATTTCTAGAGCTACTATATTCTTATTCAGATGTCCAAGAAAAACTCGCTAATGCTGTTCATGCCATTCAACATTTGCCTGGCCTCCAAGCCTGTATTGCATGAACTATACCCAATTATTACATTCTAATCTTTATTATTTCTATTTAATTTCCAATTTAATTTTTTAAAACAATATTTTTTAATTAAAAAGTGATTGGAAAATCTATTCATTCTAATTTTGAGATTGTGTATAATGTGACTTTTATTTTTGCCTACTTGATTGGTATAAGACCAAGAGAATTCTCATTACCACTGTATTTGTTGTTGTTTTATTTTTATTTTTGTTTGAACAATTTTAGTGAGATTTACTTTTACACAACAAAATGCACATATGTAAAGTATACGATTTGATAAGTTTTAACATAAATATTCATATATGAAATAATTACCCCATAAATTTTCTTATGCTTTTTGTAAACCATCCCTTTCATCCCTTTCCACTGTCTATGCCCAATCAATAACTGATCTGCTTTGTTGACCATAAAGAGATTAGTTAGAATTTTCTAGAATTTTATATTATGTAAGCATATATATATGTACTCTTTTTTGGTACTGTATACTCTGCATAAATATGTAGATTCATCCATTTTATTGCTGGTTTCTCTACTATAACTCATGTGTTGCTGCAGGTTTGAGGTTCCAAGGTAAGGAGTACGAAGCTCAAGCAGTTGGAAGAAAATAAGGAGAGCCCTAGACAACTGTAACATAACTTTATTCCAGCAAGGGCACAGCTAACCACGCAGGGTAGCAGGGCCTTTTATGTGTAGGTTAAAAAATAGTGGCACACCTCCAAGTTAAAGAAACTTATGTAAGCATGCCAGCCACATAGATACCTAAGGGGAGAAGTGCTGACTCACTTATGCTTGGAAGTTAGCAGCTAATGGTGTTGGGAGGGAGCCATCTTTCTTTCTTCTCTCACTCTATCCTTTCAGGTTTCCTCCCTTACACCTATGTAGCTTGGCAAGTGAGCACTGCAGGAAGGCAGAGCTCTGTACCCACAGGCCACAACAACAATATAGGAAACAACATGCCACTAGGAGGCAGACTCCACATCCTAGGATTGCTAAGACCCATCACGAAGTGGACGTTAGATTTGCCCAACATTCCTGCTGAGGTTCCCCAGTGATCAACTGGACTTCCTATCTTTCATGGGAGAGATCTGTCAAGGCTTGTGAGATGTACCAGTGGTCTTGGATATAAACACAACATTTACTGTGAAAAATGGCACAAGTGATCCCTTGGGCAGAAGCTAAGATGTCCAAAGCCATATAATTTTGCAGTTTGATGTACTTTTCTAGTTTGATGTACTTTATCAATTATCAGACTAAGTGATTTATGAGTATAATTCAAAGATCGAGGAATATGTTCTGCCAAAGCTGTCACATGAGTTTCAACTACCACTTCACTTGCTGCAGTCAGAAAGATTTCTAAGGGGTATGTATATACTACCCTGGGGTTTGCTTACTACAAATATGTCATAAATAAAACACATCCCAGTTTGTGGGGTGCTGTGAGAGCACCTGCAAGGAGTTACTGGCAAATATGGGTATCCCCAAGTACAGTGGTCTGTCTGATATGAGGGAATGTAGGGCCATCCATGAACCCAGCACCCGTAGGCTTCAGGGGTAAAATCATAGTCGAGTGGGTGCCAACATGCTTTTGTTCTGTTCACCAATGTGTGATGGAAGAGACTGTAGTTATATTTTGGCATAGGAAACATGGCACCCACCTTAAAAGTCGGGACCCATGTTTCTTTCAATACAACAAGGCATATTCCCAATTACTTCCACCCCTTCACTAGTCAGCCATGACAATCTATCACATACCGACTATCCCCAGTAAGGGTTTATCCAAACCATACTTAGTCCTTCTTTCTGCATCTACTCTAGTATGGATGGTCCAGTCAGGTGACTGGGGTCCCTAGCAGGCCAGCTGATACCATGGTGTGACATTAGCTGAATCTATATGCCAAGGCAATCTTGCAGAGGCACTGACAGGAAACTGCACAGCGTGAGACATTTGGGTTCATGGCATAGATATGTGCACAGTCAACCACAGTATTCATATAAAAGCTGCATAAGGTTGAAAGAAAGGGAGGGCAACAGTACCAAAACAGGTCAATCTTTTCCATCAGGCAAAATGCATGCTAGCATCTTACCTTGTGATAAGATTGTTACTGTGAAGGAGGGGCTGGGCTCACCATCGGTACCATCTATACCTGTTCGCCTTGTGATATTGATCCCACCGTGTCAACATGGCCTTCAGCTTTAGCAACAGGCCTTGCAACAGTCCCACAGGCGGTATACCCAACCTTGCAGCCCTGGGGGATTGACAGTTGCTAGTAGGTGTTGTTTCCACAGCTTGTTGTACTGCTTAATTATTCCTGCTTCTTAGGAATTATATGAGGCATGCCATTTCCATTGTATGTCCATTTTGTTTTTTTTGTTTTGTTTTGTTTTGTTTTTGTTTTTTTTTTGGCTTACATGCTTGGTAAAATGGGTCCCTTGGTCACTTTCTACCACTAATGACCTGCTGAAGAGACACATAAATGTTTGAGAGCTTGGACGGTATGTTTTTGGTCTGTGGCTTCACAGAGCCATGTTAACATTAACCTGGTAGCCATGTCTACTGTATTAAGGGCATAAAATGCCCATTGAGCTTTTGGAAATGTTCCTATATAATCTATCTGCCACATGGAGAATGCAACCCTTTTCCTTGTTACTTTCTCATGCTCGTGTTCTATGTGGCAAGGATGCAGCATATTCTGGCTACACACCAGAAACTTGATACAGGCATCTGTGGCATCTTTCCACTTCAGAGGAACGTACCACTGTTGTTTTCTTGTCCACATAGCTTTGGTAAATGCATGCTGCAATTGTCTGTGGAGCCAGTGAGCCACATCAGTGGAAGGAGCCTTTTCTAGACATCTCACACACAAGAGCACATCTGCTTCATCATTTCCTGGTGCTACAAAGAAGAAATGACCCATAATATGATAAACGGTGACATTCTTTTCTTATCTTATTTTCCAAAGTTCTTGTCACATGGCTTGTCGCAATAAGAGCTTATGGCCCTCTAGCCAGTTTTGTCATTTCCATGTAGGCAACCACAATGTTAGACCTTTAAACACCACCCAGCTGTCAGTACAAATAGTCAGTGGGGTATCTTCATGGGCTATAACCATCCACACAGCACATAGCTCAGGCCATTGGCTCTTTTGGCCCATATCTGTCATACCAAATATGGTCAGTCGCTGGTTGCACCCCTACAGCTATGCACTTGGCTCACAGCCTCCTACTGGTCCCATCTGTGTACCAATCGATCATCAGTGGGTGTGAGTGGACTTCTTTCTTTGTAGGGAGACACTTCTAAATCTGTTGGAACTGCAGCATCCAGTATATTGTCAGTGGTAAATTTGACTAGGCCTTAAAATGTCTGTAATCTCAAGGCCAAAGAGCTAGCTGCTATGGTATTTTGTTGTTCCACCTGGCAAGCAATACTGCTTAACATTGACAATGTGCTTTGGTTGTAGCACATTGTGTGGAAGGTGATGCGTATGTCCTGGCACTATAGTCTTCACCATCTCAACTAGTAAACAAAATTCACCAAAAGAGGTTAGCAGATTGAGTCCTTACAATACATCCACCACTAGGATATATTCTGGCATCAGAGAAACACACACTTTAAATGGACATGGGGACAAACATTCTATTTCAAGAGGCAAAATCACAGCTTTGGTACAGTCTTAATGGTACTAACCTCATAGCCATCTCTGTGGGCGGCTAGTCCAGGAAATCTGTCTGGATTATCATAGATGAGACTGCAGGCAGCCCTGGTACCACCAGTTCTAGGACTCTTTGCACTCTGTGTGGGGACCAGTGGATTGCCAATTCAACATGAGGCCCCTGGTCCTCACCTATCCCTTCCAAATGGGCACATAACCATACAAGATTAACAGAGTCCTGGGGTTTCAAAAAGTCTTTCAAGGCCACAGGCCTAGCTCTTTCAGTGGGAGGTTTCTGCCCACACCTGAATTGCTGTTCAGGTTTCAAATGCTTCCACAGTTCTAATAACACTGCATTAGGCTGTGGTCTACCTTTTCTTGATTGACTCATGAAGCTAGACAATTAGTCCACATTTGCATTGTGGTAACCCAAAGAGACCACTTTACAGGGCCCTACTTTTTCTTCTTGGATTTCACGGGTCTGGTGTTACTGCATGGACATTTCTGTCCCCTGCCTCGCCTCATGGAGTCTCTCCTCTACATCCTCCAGAGCAGCCACTTCTGTAGTCACTTCATGCATCTATTTCCCCACATAGGGAGCCAGAATAGCAACCAACAAGCCAAAAGAAGTGGGGGCGCGGTCCCTAACACTAGGTCCCACAGCCAGCTGTAAACCGTTCATCATCTGGTCCCAGAGTACTCAAGTTAAACAGAGCTTGTGGCATTCCCAGTTCATGAATGATCTGCAGTAATTCACCATACAGTTGCCAATTACTCACATTGTTTAGGAGTTCTCTTGCTTCATTCCAAACAGTTTTCACAGCAACAGTAAGACATTCCATCAGGGTATTGTTCCCCAGACCTTGAGCCCAGCAGCAGCTGTTCTGTAGATGTTACTATAATGAGGGCTGTATGATTTTGGTTGTATGATCATTTTCTCCATCTCATCAGGGGAGCATGAGACACTGCCTTCCCCCCATCCCAAAGGTGCAGCAATCAGGTTCTCCAGGTTGCTGGTGACATTACTTCCCCAAATCCCGCAATTTTGTGGGTGTATACAGGGTATATATGGTGAATTCTTTTACCGTGGGACTGCCAGCTTGCACCCCACCTGGACCCAGGGGTTGTTCATACTTCACCTTGGTGTATGATGAGCTATAATTACAAGTAGACTTCTTCTGGGATGTCTTCCCCTACCCCTGAGGGTGACTCTGAGGGAGCTCAGCTTTCAGTTGATGCACCCTTGTTTTCAAGGCATCTACCTTTTGCAGAAGGTTCTGTACCTGCATGGCCTCTGCTAGAGCTTTGTCCCTGTTCTACTACAAAGCCTTTAAAGTCATCCAGTCTTCTCAGCCAGCTGTGGCCTGTGCTTTTTCCAGCAGCTGCTCCTCCTGGGAATGGAGGCTTCTAAATATTTATGGAGAACCCATTAACTGCCTCCCATGGCCCAGGTGGGGTACAAGTCATCAATACTGCCTCCTTGGGTTAACACACGCTCTGTGGGGGCCAAATGTCCTTCTCGTTTTCTGGTGGGACAGACGCTCTCTTACCTAAGAATCCTGTTCATGACTACATCATGTGTGTTTAGTTTATGCAGATTCAAGTTTCTGAGATAAGAGGTTTGAGGCTCGGGCATTTGGAAATAAATACAGGGAGTCATAGGCAACTGCAACACATTCCAGCAAGTGCACAGCCAACAGTGCAGGGAAGCAGCACCTTTTAATACACAGGTTAAATAATAGTGGCACACCACCAAGTTATAGGAGCCTGTCCATGCACACTGGCCACATGGGTATATAAAGGGAGAAGTACTGACTCATTTCTTCTTGGAAGTTGCTAAAGGAGTTGGGAGGCAGCCTGATTGCAGCCATCTTTTTTTCTCCTTATTCTCTTCATTTTTTAAAAAATGTTAGCAGTCACTTGAAGCTTTATAGCATTTATCTTTAAATTATCTCAGTCTACTTTCAAGTGATATTATATTACATTACATCCTGACCTTTGAGCTATTGCTACCATATGATTTATTTTACATGTGTTATATATTACTATATTTAATATTTTATTTAAACATTAATTATTTTTTAATGAGATTTGACAATTAAAAACAAATCTTATCTCTTTGCCAATGTAGTTACTATTTCTGGTATTTTTGTTTCTTGATGTAGATCCAGATTTACATTTGGAATCATTTTTTTCTGCTGAAGGCCTACCTTTAACATTTTTTTGTAATTTGTATATTTTGTTCATAAATTCTTCAGATTTTTTTTTCTAAAAAGTGTTTATTGGGCTTGATTTTAATTTTGTCTCCATTACTTTCTAGCTATTGGACCTTAGACTATTTCTTATTTTCTTTATGTACAACATGGAGATAGTAATAGTACACTCTTTAAAAGATTGTCTTGAAAATTAAGTTGATTAGTGAATGTATTTCACTTAGTAACCTCTCAATATATGTTTTAAGTTTTGGGAGTCTCTGAGGGAAAGCAATAATGATATGAGTAATTCTAACTTAACCCATTATGAAGTTTATTTATTACTCAACAGGAAATCTAGGAAGATATAGTTCCAGATATAATTTCTTTCACTCAGTTCAATAATATTAAAGCAAAGGTCTAACATGTCAATAAAATTTGTCTCTCATGGGACACAAAATAATTCTTTTAGTTCTAAATGTTACTTTTTCATAGTAGTTAATAAATGGATAAAAGAATGCTTTTTCTTGCTACAAATTTTATATGGACAGAATCATGTTTGGCAAGAAAAATCTTCATTGAATCACAGACAGCTAAACACTTGATAATTAAATAATGTTTCTCTGAACATATAGAGTCATATCATATATCCTGCTATAAATAATTTCAGGTAAAAAATGTTATATATGATCTACCACATTTTCCTTTAAAAAATGCCTTTTTTTCATTACAATAAGTATATCCTTTTTTTCTTGTTTTCTTTTTTTTTTTAATGTCTCTGACTCAAATAACAAAACATTTTACCATGATTATTTCCATAGTCATCCAATGTTATGTTTTTTTTTTTATTCTGTCATATTTGTGGGGACATTGTAAGTAAAAATTCCACAGATATAGACATAGATACAGATATGTAAAATGTCAGCTTATATTCATTTATCTATTCAAAAATATATAAAGAATATCTTCTATTTCTCAATTTCAGTACTGTGATAAAAAACAAACTCTCCCTGTTCATACAAATCTTATAGCTTGGATATACACTAGACTAGTGTGACTGGAAAAGATTTCCAATAACTATTCTCCTGTTCTTCCCGTTAGAACACTGATTTTTAGCTATGAATCTTACCACCGCCCTTAAAGCCTACATTTCCAAGTCCCATTGTAGGAGAATAATAAAGTCAGCTTTCCTAGGGAGAAGACTGTGAAATGAAGATTGCATACAGAAAGTTTATTAATAAATGCTTTCAGTGTCAATGCCAATAGTAGAATGAAGAAAGCAGGATTTGTAAGAATTGCAAGACTGTCATAACAAAGGTGTTAGTCAATCTCAGAAGGAACATTGAAGCCAGAATGGCCAAGAGTTTTCCAATTTTGAGAATAAGGTACCAGGCTTTAGCACCTTGCATCACCAGTTTTTGTAAGGGGAAGGGGCATGTCCGTGAGTCAGCTCTCTTCACTAACTGATAATCATGGAAGTCATGGTGGGGACATAGAGGCAGAGGTGCAGAAAAGTGCAACCTCAGCTGAAAACTGTCAGCTATTAAACTCCCACAGCACCCACTTTATTTCACTGTACCGTCTGCTGTTCAATCACTCTCAGGCTGACTATTTCTATGAAGTATGTCATATGATTTTATCAGTGAATTCATTGTCAAGAATCACTCAAAGATGTGCTTTCTTGGTTGTAAAGTATATCCCCTGGTTCACTGAGAAGTAATGCATAATCCAGGCTGGTGAATCAAGCACTCTGTATTGGTTTACTAGGGACAGGAAAAGCAATAAAACATTTAGAATATGAGTTGAACTTAGTCATGATGTATTGGTCTTTTCAGGGTTGGAAGAGTCCAATATTATAAACTTGACACTGATAAATCTATTTTCTCAAAGAAAATTAAACATTTTGTCCAATAGTAATTTTGAAGCTCAATACTTATAGTGGAGTATTACAAAGTAATAATAATAAAAATAATGGCTGTAATAAATAAGAGCCTGATTCTTTTGGGGAAATGGGCCCCTTGAAAAATTGGACTTCTAATAGAAAGTGAGTAGAGCAGAGCACATCATTTAAATTTGGGGGGGATCACACATTAAGCTGTTAGTATGCAAATTATGTTTTGTCAAATAAATATTTAAAATTTAGTGTGACCCTTCTTAACTTTTGCTTTAAGAATATAGTAACCATAAGGAGGGTCCAAGATAGTCCAATTTTATAAAAGAAGCATCACTATCAAATCCAATATCAGTCATATCCATTCTGAAGAACATCCAGTCTTGGATTACTTTCCGTTGAGGCCAAGTATAGAAGATTGAGGCATGAGATTTTGCTTTTTGTTCAGAGCTAGTTTTAAAAACAATAATACAAAACTATATTCTCCTTTTCTAGTACATAAGATAAGTGTCATAAATGAGGGAAAAAGACATGTGTAAAAAGAAAGCAAAGAGTATTTTGGTGTAATTGTTTTTTTTTTTTTTTTCTTTTTAAATTTGTCTCAAATGATCAAAAGTCATCTACAATGGTGAGTCAAATAATTCAAAAAAAAAAAAACATGAACATGCTGAGAGTAGAAAAGAAGAAAAAGAGATCACAAATAAACTTGAAACATAACCATAGGATGTCAAAACATTTATTTACAAATTGGCACTATCATCTAGCTTTTGTTTAATTAGACATTAAAGAAATTTACAAAAAACATAAAACAATTATACTCTTATCACTATTTTTTTGTTTTAAACAATATAGTTATTTTTACATTAGAATGCTTTTATTAAAATGTAATGAGTTTATTTGTTATAGTGAGCATATTAATAAATACATAGTTTTAATTTCTAATATAGTAAATATTAATACATGGAACATACATAAGACCTCTATTTATTATCCTTAGTAATTTCCATTTTAAAGGCACTGAGATCTACAAAGTTTGAGAATTGTTGTGCTAGAGAGGGCAAGTAGGCCCAGAAGAAAGTAAACATTTGTACTTTTCTGCTTTAATAGTTATACAGAAGGACAAAGAAGTATAGACATTTAAAAATTGCCAAAACAGTGGTTGAAGTAAGGCACAAAATTCTCCTAAAAACTAATAAAAGTAGAGAAACAGAATGAGCTTACAAATAAAGCTCACACTAATAGAAAGTGAGTAGAGCAGAGCACATCATTTAAATTACACTGTGGACTGTGGACTGTGTAGGAACTTGAGGTCTAAGTAAAGTTGAAGTGCAGAGATAATGGGAGAGTAAGAGAATATGAAGTTCTGAAGGTTGAACTCAAATGATGACAGGTTTGTCTCTTCTACTTAAGAGCTCTCATGTCTCTTGAGAAAGATGACATGCAGGATTAAAGCTCAGAGTGACTGAGGTGCAAGCTACTGGAAATGAACATGAAAAGTGAAGCTATTGGATGATAGTGAAGATCCTCTAACTGTACTAGAGCTTGGGTAATAGTAAAGGAGTAAAGGAAGGCAGGTAAATCTTCAATATGTGAGGGGAATAATAGAGAGATAGCAAATGAACTAAAAGAAAGGAGAGAGAGAGCAGGAAAAATAAGGGGGGCCTCAAATGCATCTGCTTTTTGGAGGTAAAGTAATAATTTATTGCACAATTTGTAACTAAATAGGGGTGGAAAATAATGAGCAGCATTCACTCAAAGGCACTGATTGAGCTATGGTATCTTCAAGGAATATCAGTATCTTCATGAAAGAAACTGTTTAAAGAAAATATGAGCTATTTCAGGGTTGAGGTTAAAGAAACAGTGAGTGAAATATTTCATATGGAATAATGGTTTCATGGGGCACCAAAGACAAATGTGAGTGGGAAGGGATCAATGAGAGTGTGGGTCAGAAAAAATTAAACATAGACTTATACATACAAGATTCAATAATAGGGGATAGTTGGATGAAGATATATATATTTTTGGATATTTAACAGGGCATGACATGAATGTGAATCATTAAGCGAGCTGTAGTACATAGCAAATCTTTGTATATATACATTGTATATATATAAATACATATAAGTATGCTTGTGTGTGTGTGTACGTCTTAAGACCTTATATCCCCTTTTGACACTTTCTTTACCTCTTAATGTTAATTTTGATTCTATATTCTCTAGAAATTTGAAAGTATTTCAAAATGTGATTTATACCTCTCTGTCTAACATGATATTGTCATAGGAGTAACCTACTTTTTGGAGCCTATAGACTCTAGAATCTTACAATCAATATTGGTAAAAGAAACTGGAAATGCCTTATAAAGATAGTCTGGGGGAGAAGGTATTAAACATAACTATAATCTCATAAGAATTAAAATTTGCAGAAAGCTTTAGTTTAGGTCAACTACAGAGTCAAAGCATTGTGTTAAATCTGATTTTGTCTAGTCAGAAAACCAGTTACCTTTGATCAGTAAAGCAAAGAGAGAGATCTATCAGATAATGTTATTCTATAAGCTATAATACTATTTTAAGAAAACACTGCACAAGCACTACTAGAAATGATTTGAAAAATTATTATTGTCAACCAGGTAGAAATTTTATTTACATATTTTTAACATTTAAAAATTTAATTTTAAGTAAAATAGTTCTTAATTTTTATTAATCAGTTCATTTATTTTTACAGATTTTTAAATAAAATTATAGAAATGTCAACAAGTAATTATTTCACTTCTATGTAAAAAACAAAAAAATTTATTCTGAATACCTTCTATTAGACAAATTTTGGTAGGCAGGTTCTTAGGGAAATATCTTTCCTATTGAGTAAGTAAATTGCCTCTCCAGTCTGTAATTTAGTTATACATACATACATATATATGCATGCATGCATGTATGTATGTATGTATGTATGTATGTGTGTGTGTGAATACACACACACACACATATATTCTTAACATTTTTTTTAATGGAGATGTTCACTTGCTTTTAATTAATTTAGTTACAATTTGCAGAAGTACTGTGACAACCTGGGAAAGAGGGTTTTTTTTGGTTGAGGCAAATCCTGCTTTAGTCTCAGTTGGTATGCAGAGCTAGAGAGAGATAGAAGTGCCATGAAAAACTGAAAGCTAAATTTAAAGTCAGGTACAGGACACACCAGGGGTACACGCCAAAGGACTTGTCAATGGAAACAAAGCCCTGGAAAGTTTGGCTGAAAAGTTGTGTTGAGGGGCAGACATACTTTCTATGGCACACAGAAAATTTTTCTTTACCCACTTCCCTAAAAAAATAATTTCATAAAATAGAATAAAATGTCAATTAATGTTCTCTTACTTTTTAAAATTAAATAAAAAGCTTAGAAATATGCATATTTAGAATGACACTAATTGTATTAAATTCTAATTTAAGAGTTGGTTCAGAATTGCCAATTAAGTGATTTTCTAACAAAATATGTAAAATCTAAAATGAGGTGATTATATTTAGCCTTACTGTGCATCATGCTGTTTTAATGATGCCTTGAAAGCATGCAGAATAGTGATGTAAGTAAAGACTGCTTTTCTTTAAATTATTTATTATAAAGCATATTATTTTTCCATCAAGACAATTATGGATAATATAACATATAACAATTCCAATGGAGTAGTTATTAAGTTGATTTAAAACATCTCATCAAACAAAACTCACTATTCCAGTTTTTATAAGTTCTATTTTGAATATTTTTCTTTGCCAGGAAAATTGAGTTAAGTTGAATTCTTCCTTTTTGAAAACATGGTTTATAATTCACCCACAGGATCAAATTCTATGAAATTTTAATGAACATTTGCAAGAGGGAGGAAGAAGGGCAGGGGAAAGAGAGAGATGTACAGATGTGATTGTAGAGAAAACAATTAAAAAAATTTTTTTGACTTGATATTTTACTTAAATTGGTTCAATGAGTATTGGTTAATTTTTATTTCAATGTTTAACCACCATGCTATATGCATCCAGCCGCTCTTCTTAAAGACTTTGCTTGTTAACCATCTAAAGGTTAAGTAAAGTCAACATACATTTTTAGACTATTTCTACAGTGCTTTACTTAGCTTCTTGGTAATACAACTCGGTAGAAGAACATGATATTTTATGTACTGAATTTCATTACGAGGCCTAAAATTTAGAAATATAAAATGTTACTAATGTTATAGGTATAGAATTGATAAAGCCATGTTTTCTTCATCTAAATTCTATTTAGGAATGACAGGTAGTAAATTAACTATTAAAAATTTAAGTTATATTTTTGTTGTTTGATTGCCTTTATTCTTTAATTTTGTTTAGAAGGACTACCTTACAGTCTTGTACTATTACCAAAGACATAATCTATTCATCATATTATATGTTATAAAATATATTTTTCTGTCCATATTAATTTTCTTGGGACAACTTATTGGTAATCAGATGTGTCATTGTGTGGTCCTTTATTTTTAAGAAACTCATTTCCTTTTTTAAAGACTAGTATGAACTCTAATGAGTCATGCACCCTTACTGATTTCTCCAGTGATGTGTTGTACTAATACATCATGTATGAAAGCTGTTTCTTTAATGATGTATTAATATAATACATCACTGGGCTGTAGCAGAAGAAAGATGAATTGCCTAAAATATGGTGCTTTCAATGGAACAAAAGATTTTTGGATCAGATTAATTCTAATTATAAAAATGATTCTACTTCTGAGAAAACTATTAGACTTATTATATTAGCTCTTCTTAGTTGGTATCTGTATCTCTTTGATTACATTTAAAGATGCTGTTAATTTGGCTTTTTTATTTTGAGGGATAAAATTGATGTAGAGCTTCTTGTAGTTATTCATATTTCAAATACAGCCAGCCTTTGGTCACTTTTCAATTATAATATCCACATATTTGCACTTCAACTAAAGTATAATTAAAGACTTTTACTATGTATAGAGAGTTGCAATTGTATGTTATTTTTAAGGGCTCTTTTCCATGTATGATAAATGATAAAAATTCATGTTATATGAAAAATACACAAGAATATTCTATGTGTGGTTTATTATTATGATAGAATACCAGTCAACTTGGTGACAAGTTATTTGTCCTTGGATGTTTATTTTTGTAGTGAATAATTATTGATATACATGTAGTCATTGTCATTTTATTACTCATATTTTTTATCTTTTCCTTTCTTCTTCTTTTTAAAAATTCCCTCCAAAATTTTCTCTAATACCAGCTGGAATTAGGTTTTTCTTGTCCAGAAAACTCTTTATCTGTCCTTCATTTCTAAATGATAGCTCTGCTGTGCAGAGTAACCTTGGCTGTAGGCCCTTGCTTTTCATCATTTTGAATATTTCATACCAATCTCTTCTGGCCTGCAAAATTTCTTTTAAGAAATCAGCTGACAGTGATATCCCTTATAGGGAAACAACTACCTTTCTCTTTCTACTTTTAAGATTTTCTCTTTGTCTTTAACCTTCAGTACTTTAATTATGATGTGTCTCATTGTGTACCTGTTTGAGCTTATCTTGATTGAGACTCTATGCTTTCTGGTCTTATATGTCTATTTTCTTCTCCACTTAAGAAAGTTTCAGACATTATTTCTTCGAGTATGTTTTCAATTCCTTGCACTCTCTTTTCTACTCTGGTACCCCATGATGTAAATATTGGTGCACTTGATGTTATCTCAGAGACCTTAAACTATCTTCATTCATTTTAAGAATTTTTTTTTCTTATTGTGGTTCTGATTGGATATTTTCTGCCACCTCATCTTCTAAATTTCTAATTCAATCCTCTGCTTCATCTAATCCACTGTTGGTTTTCTCTAATGTATTCCTTATTTCAGTTATTGTATTCTTCATTTCTAACTGGTTCTTTTTTATGTTTTCTATCTTTATTTGTGTGTTTCTTATTTCTTTGTTAAAGTTCTGAGCTTATCTACACTGCCCATAAGTTCATTAAGCACCCTTATAATCAGTGTTTTAAACTCTACATCTAGTAGATAGACTCCATTTTGTATAGTTCTTTTTCTGGAGGTTTTTTCTGTTCTTTCATTTGGGACATGTTTCTTTGTCTCCCCATTTTTGCTGCATCCCTGTGTTTGTTTTTGTATATTATGTAGAGAGGCTATGTCTGCTAGTCTTAGTAGAGTGGCTTTATGTAGTAGTTGTCCTTTAAGGACCAGTGGTACAGTTTCCCTGGTCACCTCAGCTGAGTTTTCCAGGTGTGGCTCCTTTATGGGTTGTGTATGCCCTCCTGTTGTAGTTGAGCCTTGGTTGCTGTTTACATGTCAATGGGAGGGACTGAACTTCAGTTTGATACATTTTGAAGACCAGCTTGTGACTACAGTAGAGGAGCTGTTGGGCAGAGGCCTGACTCTATGGAGTGGGATTTGCTTTAATATGCTCTAGTGCCTGTCCAGTCTGCCCTTTGGGTGTCTCATTTTTAATGTGGTGCCAGGTGGTGCTTTGGCTCAAACCAAAGTCAGCAATTAGGAATGAAGTTGTGGCCTCCTGGGAGGGATCTTCTCATAGGCCAAGTTTAGCCACAGCCTGTGCTCTGCCTAGAGCTACTTGACATGAGGCACCAAGCAACCCACGGATGGCCCCCATCATGCTGTGCTTGGAAGTGCCTTGAGAGCCAAAGTCACAAACCAAGGCCAGCTACTGCTAGTGTTTGGCTTGAGGCTACTCAACAAGAGGTATGGGGCACACTGAAGTTAGAGAATACTTGTTTGGGGTTGGTGAACCTTTGAAAAATTTTAGAAAATTCTAAAGCATGAACTAAGACTTGCTGTTTGTATGGAAAAGCCACTGGAAGCAGATAGGGTGGGCACACAAGTTGGGTTGGTGGGATATCAGAAAATCACCAGGGTAAGACATCAAGTGTCAACCGGGTTGATGGAGACTCATACATTGTGGCTGCTTGAATCTGCAAGTTGGCAGGGAGGGCTTTAAAAAGGAACCATACACGGGCCCCTAAAGAGGAATGTCTCAGACTCCAGAAGCCCTTCATTTCAGCCACCATTTCTGCTGGTTTTCATAATCAGGAATGTGAAAACTTTTCTTCCCAGCACAGGAACTCTGGGCAGAGGAGCCAGAACCCCTCATTCTTTGGGGAAGAGCTCTGTATCCAAAAAGTCTCTCTTGATTTTCAATCACCACACTGGGGTGTGGAACCAGCCTTTCATGTCTTTGACCCTCCTACTAGTCCTAAGGTGGCTTTTGCTGTATAGTTTTAGTTGTAGAACTTCTATTCAGCTAGACTTCAGGTGTTTCTCATTGATTGTTTTCTGTAGTTTAGTTCTAATTTTGATTGGTCATGAGAGGAGGCAAGCATAGAATTTACCTATGCTACCCTGAGATTAAAGCTTTTAAATATGAGAGAGGTGAAACATTAACTAACTATACTTTTTGTAAATTTTATTTAATAGAAAAGCAAAAGAACCTACAGTGATTTAATCATAGCAGAGTGTGTAATAGTCAGATTTCAAAATATTCAAATACTATTTAATATATTACAGAAACTACTTATGAGATGTGTGGCATTTTGAAGAATATGAAAGCCAAAATTTGCTCATAAAGAGATTAACATAGATATCAGAACAATCTAAAATGTGATTGGAAATACTATTCATAAATCAAAGTTGGTGAACAAGTAATGAAACTTTTGAAAATATGAGGATTTGCTCTTTGGGGTGAACTGGTTGATGTTCTGATAAAAAAAAATAAGGATAGAAGGAATTATATTTTTCCTTCAAATATCCGTATACTAACTCTGATCAATTTGTATCCTATTTTATTTTTTTAGAAAGATTTTTTATTATTTATTTATGTATGTCAATTTTTTAATGTCACCACATACTTGACCCCTGTTACCTTTGCTCCTCCCTCCTTCCCCCAACCTTTGGTAACCACTAGTCTAGTCTCTGTTTGTTTGTTTTATTCATTTGCTGCTTTTCGGTTTATATCCCATATATAAGTGATATTGTGTGATTACAACCTTTTCTATCTGGCTTAATTCACTTATCATGATTATCTCAAGGTTTATTTATATTGTCACAAATAGCAGTATTTAATCTCTTCTAATGACTGAGTAAAATTCCATTGTATGTATGTACCACAGCTTCTTTACCCAATCATCTATCATAGGACACTTTGGTTGCTTCCTTGTCCAGGCCACTGTGAATAATGATGCTGCTATGAACATCAGTGAGCAAATATCTTTTCGGATGTGGATTTTAAAGTCTTTGGGGTAAATACCCAGTAGAGAGATTGTTGGATCATATGGTAGATCAATTTTTAGTTTTTGGAAAAACCTCCATACTTCTTACCATAGTGGCTGTACCAATTTTCAGTCCCAACAGCAGTGTATGAAAGTTCCTTTTTCTCTGCATCTTCTCCAAAATTTATTACTTGTCCTGTTAATTAAAGCTATTCTGACAGGTATGAGATAGTATCGCATTTTGATATTGATTTGCACTTCCCTAACAGCTAGTGATCTTGAGCATTTTTTCATATATTTGTTGGCTATTTGAATATCCTCTAGGGAGAAGTGTCTGTTCAGATCCTCTGCCCATTTTTTGAATGGATCTCTTTTTTTTTTCCTTGTTATTGAGTCATACGAGTTTTTTCTATATGTTGGAGATTAGGCTTTTATCTGAGGCTTTGCTTGCAAATGTATTTTTTCTTTTGGATGGTTGTATCTTTTATCTTATTGACAGTTTCTTTTGCTGTGCAGAAGTTTTTAGTTTGATGTAGTCCCATCCATTTATTTTAGCTTTTACTTCCCTTGCCTTGGAGGTCAAATTCATAAAACCTTCTTTAAGTCCAAGGTTCTTGAGTTTAGTTTCTACGTTTTCTTCTATGTGTTTTATTGTTTCAAGTCTATTTTGATTTAATTTTAGTTTGTGGTGATAGACAACAGTCTAGTTTCATCCCATTGCAGGTGGCTTTCCAGTTTTCCCAGCACCATTTATTGAGGAGGCTTTCATTTCTCTATTGTATGCTGTTGGCTTCTCTTTCAAACATTATTTGTCCACATAAATATGGCTAAAGATCTGGGATTTTGATTCTGTTCCACTGGTCCATGTGTCTGTATTTCTGCCAATACCATGACATTTTGATTACTGTTGCTTTGTAGTATAATTTGAAGATGTACAGAGTGATGCCTCCATCCTTGTTCTTTTTTCTCAGAATGGCTTTGGCAATTTGGGATCTTTTGTGCTTCCATATAAATCTGATGATTTTTTGTTCTAATCCTTTAAAAAATGCTAATAGAATTTTTATGGAGATTGCATTAAATCTGATAATGCTTTAAGTAATAAGGTCATTTTAATTATATTGATTTTTTCCAATCCAAGAACATGGAATATCTTTCCATTTCTTTATGTCTAATTCAATACCTTTTAATAGGGTCTTATGTTTTTCTTTATATAGGTTCTTCACATATTTCATTAAATTTATTCCTAGATATTTTTGTTGTTGTTGTTGTAATTACAAAAATAATTATTTTTTCCTCTTCTTTTTCTGACACTTCATTATTAGAGTATTGGAACTCTATGGAGTTTTGAAAGTTGACTTTATATCTAGAAACTTTACTGTATTTGCTTACTGTTCCTAGTAGTGTTCTTGTAGGGTCCTTAGGGCTTTCCACATAGAGAATCATGTCATCCACAAATAGTGACAGTTTAACTTTTTTGTTTCTTTTTTGGATGCCTTTTATATCTTTCTTTTGCTTGATTGCACTTGCTAGGACCTCCACTGTTATATTGAATAACAGTGGTGATAGTGCACAGCCTAGCCTTGTTCCTGATCTTAGAGGAAAGGTTTTTAGTTTTTCACTGTTAAGTATAATATTGGCTGAGGGTTTGTTTGTTATTTTTGTTATGTTTATTATATGGCCTTTTTATGTTATGGTGCTTTTTTTTTCTATTCTGATTTTATTAAGTGTTTTGATCATAAATGTTTGCTCTATCTTATTGAAGTCTATTTCTGCATCTACTGATATAATCATATGATTCTTATTTTTAATTTGTTTATGTGGTGTATCATATTAATCCATTTGCATATGTGGTACCATTCCTCTGCCACTGGGATGAAGCCCACTTGATCGTAGTTTATAATCTTTTTAATATGTTGCTGTATTTGGTTCATTAGTATCTTATTTAGGATTTTTGCATCTGTGTTCATGAGAGATGGAGCAGGGTGTAGGCCATTGGCAGGGCATGGAGGAGGTTGGGGGGACAGTGGCAGGGATGGGATTAGGAGCAGAATGGAGGAGTAGGAGAAGGAGAGGAGGTGGGGAGAGTGCAGGTGCACAGGCCAGAGAGGCCTAGAGGTGCTGGTGGTGGGAAAGTTGAGGAGGGATAGAAGAAGGGGAAAGAGAGAGGGCAGGTGGAGAGAGAAGCAGCAGAGTCACTTCACTGACCAAATGCTGCCTGTTTTATGTTTTTTTTTTAATCTCCTATGACCCAATTATTCTTCAGCAATATGTTGTTTAATCTCCATGTATTTGTGGTTCTTTTCATTTTCTTTTTAAACTTGATCTCTAGTTTCAAAGCATCATGATCAGAGAATATAGTTGGTATGATTTCAACCTTTTTATATTTGCTGAGGTTCTCTCTGTCCAGTATGTGGTTAATCCTTGAGAAGTTTGCATGTGAACTAGAGAACAATGTATAAGCAGCTGTTGTGGGATGGAAGGCTCTTAAATGTTAATTAAGTCCATTTGGTCTAATGTGTCATTTAAGGATGTTATTTTCTTATTGATTTTCAGTTTGGATGATCTCTCCATATCCAACATTCAGGTATTTAGACCCCTTACTACAATAGGGTTTTGGTCTGTTTCTCCCTTTATTTCTATTAATAATTTCTTTATATTTAAGGACTTTCTGATTGAGAGCATAGATATTAATAATTTTGTCTTTGTTGTTGATTTTTGATAATTTTAATATAATATGTTTTGGTGAAGGCCTTTTTCAGTTGAGATAAATTGCTGTTCTGTTGACTTCTTGAATTTGAAGCTCCAACTCATTTCTTAGATTTGGGAAATTCTCATCAACTATTTGAAAATGTTTTCTACTCCCTGCTCCTTTTCCTCCCTTTTGAGCAAGTCCATTATTCTTATGTTTTCTCTCCTGATGGTATCAGCTAGTTCTTGAATTTCTCTTTCATTATTTTTTATTTTTCAGTTTTTCTCTTCTTCCTGCTGATTTATTTCTAGAATTCTGTTATTGTTATCACTGATCTTTTCTTCCATTTGGTCAACTCTATTTCTCAAATTTGCTATATCATTTTTCATCTTTTTCAGTGTGTTCTTCATCTCCAGAAGTTCTCTTTGTTTCTTTTTGAAGGTTTCAATCTTCTTGCTAAATAACTCATTCAGCTCATGTAGTTGTTTTTTTCAGTTCCTGAAATTGTTGATATGAATTGTTTTGAGTCTCATTGAGTTTTATCAGAAGTACCATCTTGAATTCCCTGTCATTTAAGAAGCATATTTCTATATCTTTAAACTTATTTTCTGGAGATTTTTCTGTTTTTTTGTTTTTTGTTTTGTTTTTTTTGTTTGTTTTGTTTTGTTTTGTTTTGTTTTTCTTTCTGAGCTGTCTTGTCACCTTGGTTGCTCATGGTGTGTAATGGGCTTTTTCTCTGCCTGGACATTAATGAAAGTCTGCTCATTTTTTTCAGAAAGGAGATTTAATATATAAAGGTTTCTCTTTAGCTTGTTGCAAAAAAAGCATTTTTCTTTTAATTTTAATTAAGTGGCATCTAAACCTTTTGGATCTCTGCTTTATATAAAGTCTTAATAAAGCTTTTTTTTTTCTTAAAGATTTTCAATCATGTTTGCTACCTTCAGAATCAGTCTTTCTCCTTGTTAATAACAATTTTGTTAGTGTTTGTTCAAATTAAACCTGGGGCTTTTTGGTGTTTGATCTTGGAGAATATTGAGAGACTGGCCTTCTGGGTTGGTATATGGGAGCTGTGGCTCATCCTCGTCTTTTGCAGCCATGGCTAGTAATAATCAGTGTTGTTTCTCTGTGGTCCCTGCTTTTCTGTCATCCCTACTTATCTATTTTCAGCCCTGATGCCTGGGCACTGCCGCCAGCCTTGTGGAGCTCACAGCTTTCCATGGCTGGGTTGCTCAGGGAAACTGCTGCACTTTCTTTCCTCCCACTCCTGCAGGGAGCTCCTGCTGTGAGAGGCAGCTTATTTGTTTCTCCCAGTCTACCACCTGACTCTAAGGGTTCTGATCTGTGGTAGCTTTTATGTGCAGATCCCACTCTCAGACTTGCTGGTGTGCAGTTTGTGTGTTTTTTGCTAAGTTTTAGATGTTCAGCTTATTGTTTCAAAGGGAGAGATCTGGGATGTCTCTCATTTAACCATGTCTCTTACCAGTTTCTTCCATATTTCTATATATTGAAATTTATCAGTAAACAAAAAATAAATATAATGAATAAAAAAACTCTCATGAAAAGTTTGGAAGTCATCACTCTGATTCTCATTAAAAAAATAGATAAACACCAATAATTTTTTTCAGGCATATCAGAGAACTGAGATCACATGAGAAACCAACGTCTCAAAATCTGAAGAGTCAGAAAATACAGAGAAACACAATCAGTATCAGCTTACTTGGCAGAAGCTTGTACTGGTAGAAATATTTCTTCATTTTCATGAATTACTGGTGGCTAAGTATGGACTGGTGTAAGAGTTGAAAATTCTTGTGAGCCCAGTCTAGAAAGAACATCTACACTACTATGAAGTTTGTCTCTAGGAACCCTATCAGATTTTCACAAAGATCAGAAAGAATTTCCACATGAATCTGGCCATGAGAGGAAAATCATCATTTTGAAATACATTCAAAGTTCTCTCCATTACAAAGTCTAAAAGTGAAACCACTTTAACAAAAAATCATCTGACCTATGGGAAGGACTATTAGCCAACTCAAGCCCTTTTAAGAATTTCTATCTTAAGTAAGAGTCAGAAAAAAATTACTGTTTAAGAAATGATTCTAAAAGTCATAGCTCTGATACTATAAAACTGAGAGTTAAACATAAGATTAAACATTTCCCCTCCTCAAAACCTATCACCAAGTAGATTAGAGTAATAATAGCTGCAAGATACTAACTCTATTTAAGAACGAGATTTTATGGTAACCCAAGAAAATGGAGAAGAAAAACAAAAGAAATTAGAAAAAAACAAATCCTCTGTAAGCCCTATCACTGTAAACATTAAACACAATTCAACAATGAAAGAGATTAATATAAATTCTCTCATAAAATTGAGACAATTTGTTGCTAGCAGATCTTCCTTTTTAAGAAATGTTAAAAAAAAGTTCTTCAGAGAGGAGGGAATTAGTATAGAAAAAAATATGTCAGAAATAGTAATACATGATACAGAAGGAAGATTTGTGAATACTGTGTTGTAAGGTACCAGGACTAACCATGCAATGTATAGTGTTATCCGAAAACGAACTTAGATAAGTTAAATGTATATTACACGTTCTAGGGAAACTACTAAATACAATTTTTTAAAAAACTATAGATATGCTGAAAAGAGAGAAAATGTTATCATATAAAATAGTTTAAAAAATTGAAAGCAGACAAAGATAAGATTTAAAAAGAAGCAGAAAGCAAGTTTAATTAATAGAAAACAGAATTGTGAATTATCTTAATCCTACAATATCAATAACCATTAAATGATTGGTTTAAATACAATAATTGAAAAAGAGAGGTTATCGAAACATATGAAAAATAGCCAATATATGTTGTTTATAAAAATTTTAAAAACAACTTTAAATACCAAGACACAATAAAGGATAAAGGAATAGATAAAGATATACAATTCTAACACCAACCAAAAGGAAGCTACTGTTTTTATTCATTTCAGACTGTGATGGCTGGAAAAATTATTATTTGGCTATCACCCATGGGGACATTATGTTCCAACAATAAGCTTTCCACTTCTGTACCCCACCACTTGCACAAATGACCTGGGGGTTGACAGTTAGTAAAAAAAAAGACAAATAAATTTATGTGTTCAAACAGAGTAAAGGATAAGGGTTTAGGACTTAAAAACCCTGTACCTCTACATTTTGGAGCTGCTTAATTTGGGGTCTGCATACCACTGGCAGACCCAGCTGGCTGAATAAAGAGTGTGTTTCCTATAATTCACTGATTTCTGGTGGTCCATGTGTCTATCAGGGGCAAGCAGCTCCAACAAGACAAAGCATACTTGAGAACAAGGGAAATTTTCAGAGATGGTTTTACATAATGATAGAGGAGTCAATAGGGCACAGCATTACATAACTCATATGCATCAAACAACATTAGATCAAAATATGTGGCAAAACTGATAGAACTGCAGAAGTGATAAACAAATCTACTATTTAAATTAGAAACTTCAACACTTTTTATCAGTAACTAACACATCTAGCATACAATCATTTAGAATATAATTGAACTGAACAGGACAATGAATCAATTGTATTTTATTAAAATTTATACACCACTTTATCCAACAATAATAGAGTACCTATTTTTTTCAAGCTCACATGGAACAGTCACCAAGATAGATCACACTGAGAGTAATAAAATGTATCTGAGGATATTTAAATGAATAAAAATTATACAAAGTATGCCATCAAACCACAATCAATTTAAACTAGAAATTGATAACAGAAAAATATCTGGAATGTGCTAAAACAATTGGAGATTAAACAACACATCTAAATAACCCATTACTTAAAGAAGAATTAAAAAAATATTTTGACTACATGAAATTGAATATACAATTCATCAATATTTGTGAGATATAGCAAAAGCAGTACTTGCAGATAATTTATAGCATGGAATACACATATTAGAAAATAATAAAGATCAAAATTGATATTCTAAGCTTTCACCTTTAAAAAGTAGGGAAATAAGTGCAATATAGTCCTAAAACATGAAGAAGAAAATAAATAAAATTTAAGGCAGAAATCAATAAAATTGATACTAAGAAGACAATAGTGCAAATCAACAAATGAAAAGCTGTTTCTTTTATAAGATCAATAACATTATTAAAACTCTAACCAGGCTAATCAAAAAAAAAAAAAAAGAAAACACAAATTATTAATATCAGAAATGTTGTATAAAGAAGACTGATAACCACTTGTATAGATCCCATGAACATTACAAGATTAATAAAGGAGTATAATAAGTCACTCTAGTGCCCAAACTTGATAAATAAAAGTGACACATTTTTTTTAAAAGCACAAAATACCAAATCACAGGGGAAAAAAAAAGTTAATCTGAATAGGCCAATATCTATTATAAAAATTGAATCAATAATTAATTTTTCAAAAATGCACCATGATTAAGGAGAGGGGGAAAATAAAAAATATAAAATGTTGAAAAAAGAAAATAAAGGTGACTGTGAGGGGAATAATGGGAGTTGGAAAACATGGGTTGAAGTTCTTATTCCAAGTTAAGTGATCATAGGAGGAAAAATTAGAAAATCTTTTTTGCCCTTATTTTCTCTTCCCCCCAAAAGTCTCAATCTTTTGAAGCTAGTTACAGTTCCTCTGAGATTTCAATGTCTGTTATCCTTTCAGAAAATTAAAAAAAAAAATTGCTATATGTTTATTTTGTCTCTGTTTCTACTGTATTTGCACAGTAGAAAGAGATCATGAGATTGGCATTATCATATTGAGACAAATAAAATATTTTCTAAAAGAGTTTATTATCCTAAAATAATATTCTCACAGCTACTAAAATTATCTTAATTTTTAAAGTCATGTATGCAAATGACCTTAAGTAGAAATGCAATTGTCAGGCTGAAAGGAAGCCTTGGGGAGATAACAAAAAGGTTGTATTTGGAGAATCCATTGTTTTCTGTACTCCATTGATTAAAATAATGAAATGTGGTGTGTAAACAAGTAAAAAGTCTTTTAAATTTAATTTAGAATACTATTTCCCCTTTTAATTATGAATATTTCTCTCTTAGTTATTAACATAGAAGGATTAAAAGTTATATGAACAATCTTATTCACAAAGGAACAAAACAATAGGTAGATAGGAAAGATTTTGTGTTTCAAAAATGAAATAGAAATCTTGATTAACATAGGAGGAATAAATTGTTAAATTTACCCACACTCTCCATTTTTAATCTCTATTATTCAATTTTATATCCATAAATGTTCTCATATTATCACTGGTAAAGCACTAATTAGTATTTGAGAACTGATTCATTTTATGTTTGACCTTTAGCTAATTTCTGTTTGTGAATTCTATTTTTGCGGTATATAAATAGCATGGCAAAACTGATTTTTCTCAGTTCTGAAAAGCCAATGTTTAATTAAAATAGTTCTGTTAATTTTTTTCTGTGCTTAGGGAAGCCACATTCTATCATAATATAAAGTGAATTTATTAATTATTTTAGAGGTAACAAGCAATGCTTTTTAATAATAACTCAATTTTTCATATAGACTTCTTTTGAATGTTTCTTGAATTTAGAAAGATTTTAAAATAATAAGTATATCGTATTTTTAATCATTAGATGTAGAGTATTATACACATGAGGAACATAAAGCAAAAGTAATTAAATTAATTTTGTTGTTAATTAATGATGAAAAATTGGGAAAAATTTAATATATACTGTATCTTGCTTACGTTATTCAATAAACTGTACCACAGGAAGCATTCTCTACACACCTAAGAGTGTCTGGTGCAATTATATATACAACAAAAATACAAAGATCATACTTGTCTTTACTTTTTACCCACATCCTAACTTTAATCAAGCAGTACCTATAAATTTTTTATGTAGGTTGTATTCAGGCCAAGCATTTGGTTTGAATTCATTTCATGAGACAAGTGTAAAACAAGATATCTCAATGAGAAAGACATCTGTTTAAACTCCGGAACTTCTTCTGAATGTTTCTACCTCCCAGTTATTCATCTACTGTTTTTATGTCAATTGTCAACTCCCCAAAACCCACCAGAAAAAAAAAATCTGTTGATCAAACAAAGCCAAATTTATTATATTTATCACTGGAAGGGAAAACACCAGCTGGCTAGACTTTCATCATGCTTCAGAATGGGAAATTGGGTAAGGATATGGATATTGTAGGGTTTCATCATCTAGACTGACTGGTTTAGGCAAGTCTTGAAATGTAGGAAACTAATTTCATTTAGACAAAATTTGGAATATACTAACTTTGGCTTTAAGGGTACAGCAAGAGAAGGGTTTTTAAATGCTTCTTAATGAGTAATTTTGAATAAGTAAGTTGGTTCACAGTCTTATATTCCAAGAAAAGATATTTATTGGAGCAAGCAGCTAGGTTATTTTCATTTATTCTCAGTATTTTTTAATGAAGAAAAGGGAAAGAATTTCCAGTATTGATTAACACAGGGATAAGGCATATGCTCATTTCACTTCTTATTTTGGGGATTTTGATTTTCTCCTACAAATCTAGGTAAAGAATTTTGTCTGCTTACAAATCAAGTTTCATAATTACTGAGACTTTATTCTTTTCACTAGACAGATTCACATAAAGATCTCAGTGTCCTATTTGGTGTTATTAACTGGGAAAGGGCCTCTTCTTTGTAGTCCATCATGAATAGTGCTGGTATTTTAATTTCTGTATCCATATAGTTTCTTTAAATTCTAGGGATTTTTTGCTGTTTTGTCCTTACAATGTATGGGAATACCTGCTCAGTTTGCAAGATTAGAAGTGGATTTGGGAGGTAATTAATAAAGCTTAAGCTTCAAGGCTCATTATATTCACAGGGCCCTTCTAGGACATTTTAGGTGGAACTAAAAATATTTTAACATGACCATAAAATTAAAAAAAAAAAAAACTATTGTAAAGTTAAGATATTTAACTGGGATATTTGACTGGGACTGCTTTTGGTCCCCTCTACAATGTCCCTTTACTTCACTTCTCTTCTTGTCTGGTCATGTCAAAAGGTCACTCTGACAAAAGTAAAGGTAAGTTTAGGATTTGGGATTTGGGTTTAGTAGAATATACATATGTGGTTCATAGTCACTTGCCTGCGTAGTTAAGTAATTCTAAGTCATTGTATGTGGAAATGACCTTCAGAAATACTATTTCTATCTATTTTACCTGATATTATGACAAAATAGTTTTCATGGGTGAAAATGTGTGGGGTAAATGTGTGCCAGATAGGATCAAAAGAACCAAAAACAGATTTCCAGTCAAAATATTAAATTTAGTTCTACACTCTCTCCATGGTAAACACCTTTTTAAAAATGAATACCACAAAGTTCCTTAATGTGACCACTGCTCTGATATGCAATAACCAAAACTACATTTCCCTTACAATCTCCTAAGTTCCTTACACTCTCATCTTGATTTCTTATCTCTACTGACCCTCAGGCCACCTTTCACTCTCTCCTGACGGTAACTATTATAATTATCTGTGCCTTAAACAGTTGGTTTCGCTAAATATTTTCTATCAGTCCAGTTCATAAAGCAGCATTGGCGCCTTTGATATTCTATTTCTGACCATTTTATAAGGAAGCAGGAAGAGAGCTTGAGGGAAACTATTTATGAATACTCCAGTAGTATAAAGTTATGTCCTAAGCTTTCCCTCTCACTCATCACTCACTCACTGACTTACCCAGAGCAACTTCCTGTACTGAAAGCTTCATTCATAAGTGCTTTATACAGGTGTACCATTTTTTAATTCTTTTATACCATATGTTTAATATATATTTTTCATGTTTAGACTTTTAGATATATGAATACCATTATCTTACAATTAACTATATAGTATTTTGCCATAGTAAATGCAATATAGGTTTATAGCCCAGGAGCAGTAGGTTATATCATATAGCCTAGGTTTATAGTAGAATATACCATCTAGGTTTGTGTAAGTGCACTCTATGATGTTCCCACATGCCAAAATCACCAAACAATGCATTTCTAGAAAGTAGTCCTACTTTTAAGTAATCCATTGGTATAGTAATATTTTACAATTTGTGTTTTCCTGGTTACAAATAATATTGAGAACCTTTTCATATACTTACTATTCATATGTCAACTTTTGTGACATATTCTCATTTTTCCCACTTAATGTTTGATTTTTATTATTGAGTTTTTAACATCTTCAGGAACCAAGTCCTTTTTCTGGTATGTATATTGCAAAAGATCTATCTAAATCGGTGTATTTTCTTTGAATTTTCTTAATATTGCCATTTTATGATAAAATTTTTCATTTTGATTAATTCTGATTTTTCAACTTTTCTTTCATGGTTTGTATTTTTGTGTCCTGCTTGATAATTTTACATCTACTGCAAGGTTTCAGAGATTTCTTCCTGTGGTTTGTTTTATATGGATGTTTACTTGTTGAAACCACTTATTGAAAGCATTTTTTCTCCACTGAATTGCCTTTGTGTCATTATTGAAAATCAAGTGGCCTTATAACATGGGTCTATTTCTAGACACTATTTCATTTATCTGTATGTTTAATTTTTACCAATACCACATTCTCTTGATTTCTATAATCATAGAATATCTTGAAATCAAATAGTCTAAATCTGTGTTTTTCACAAAACTGCCTAAGTTTTCCTAGTTCGTGCATT
The DNA here is from genome assembly GCA_030015415.1 of Cynopterus sphinx. Classification (NCBI taxonomy): domain Eukaryota; kingdom Metazoa; phylum Chordata; class Mammalia; order Chiroptera; family Pteropodidae; genus Cynopterus; species Cynopterus sphinx. The sequence goes on from CM057381.1 coordinate 95,213,847, forward strand.
CCTCTAAATATGTTGGCCTCATTTTGCTAAGTTCTACAAAAAAATTCACTAAAATTTTGATTAATACTGTTTGGTTTGTATATTGATTTGTGTCACTTTTGCGAAGTCTTATTTTCAAAGAGTTTGCCCATTTATTTGAGATATCGAATGTGTTTTTTATAATATTTTCTTGCTATCCACTTAACGTCTGGAGAATCTGTACTGATAATTCGTCTTTCTTGTTTTGGTAAATTCTCTTTGTCTCTTTCCCTTTAATCACTTTCACCAAAGATATATCAATTCTATTATCTGTTCAAAAATCAGCTTTTAGATTTATTAATTAATATATTTATTTTTTATTCCCTTCTGCAATAATTCTTACTATATATTATTTTCTACTTATTAGGTTTACTCTACTTTCTTATCAAGCATCTTAAAATAATACATTAAAAATCTTTCTTAGAACATTTTTTAAATAATTATTTAAATTTATATTTTTTCTCCTGAGTACTACTTTGAATATACTGTATTTTCATTATCATTTAGTTTGATGACATGAGAGCTGAAATAAGAAGGCAGAGTGTCATCTTGTTTTGCCTCAACAGGGAAAATCTGCACAAGACCACACACTTTTTTGGTTGTTTTGAATATGTCTATGAATAATCATAAATGTACTAAAAGTATTTATTTGGGAATTACAAGTAAATTTAGTGAGTAGGCAAATTCATAAATACAGAATTCATGAGTAATGAAGATTGCATATATGTGGTAAATGTAAGCATCACAATATTGGGTGTTGCTTGTTATCTATTTTGGCCATCTTTGCTTTTAATTAGATCAATTATTAATTTATACTTAATATAATTTCTGATCTGTTTGTATTCAGATTTAACATTTTATTATTTATTATTTTTACTTGGCTTGCCACTTCTGTTTTTCATTTCTCTTAATGCTTTCCTCACTTATTTTGAATATTTTCTTTTTTATTTAACATTTATTTAATTTCTCTATTGGATTTTTAGCCAAATATGACTTTAATCAGTTGCTCCAAGGATTATATTATGAATCTTCTAATCTCCACAATCTATTTGGAGTTAATATTATTGCCATTTATGTAAAATGTAGAAAATCTTATAATTCCGCAGTCCATTTACTCCACCCCATTATCCTTTACAGTATAGTTATCCAAGGGATATTTCTCTATAAATGCTCCATAAAAAAAAATACTGTAATTTTTATTTTATGCAATGAGATTTACTTAAACTTCTGATGCTTGTTGTTTGTTGCCAAAGACCTGAACTTCTGTTGCAGTCTGAGGATCTACATTTACTATTTCTAGTTGTACAGCTCTGTTGGAAAGAAATTCTGTTGGTTTTCTTTTACCTAAATATGTCTTTATTTTGCCATATTCATGAAAGATGTATTTCCTGGTTATATAACAATTCTCTTTGTCTTTAAACACTTTAAAGATTTTTTTCAGATGACTTTGGTCTTCATCATTTATGAAGCAAAGTCCATGGTCACTTAAATTACTGTTTCTCTGTGTTCCATTACCTAATATATAAAAATTACTCCACAACTTGATGGCTTAATAATATCTTTTTTTCTTCATGAATTAGTACTCTGTGAAGAGCTTCACAAGGAGTAACTTATCTATGTTTCACTAGCTGTATGCTGAGATGTCTCAAATGCTGGGTTTGAAATGATCCAAAGTTTCACTCATGCAGTATCTGGTACCTGCTATGGGAACACTCAAGTAGCTGGGGGTTGGAACAGCTTGAGTTCTTCTGGCACCTTTCTTCTTTCTAAACTTTCACTTACCTAGCTCACTTTTCCTCTGAGATCTGGAACATCATAATTTTTTGTAAACTTTATCCACTGTGGTTGTTGCCATCGTGACCTCTATAACTTTTTGTAGATTTAAAGACTATATAATGAATGGGAAAGTGCATAGAGAAAGAGAGAAAGATGAGAGAGATGCCAGCTCACATAGCTATTTAGAGGAACACTGTTACATGTTTTTCATCGTTAGGTTGGGGATCGTCACAAAAAAAAGATTAGAGAAATTGTGACTTTAAATCCAATATAGAAATTCATTTTTACCAACATTGGCATTTTACTCCCTATAAGATTATCTTACCTCTCTGCTTGGCATAAAAAATTTATTGTGGGAGAGGACTACCTACACATGTAGTAGATTTTTCAACTTTACACTATCAACAGAAATAGGCTATGAACTAAAAAAAAAAAAAATTAACATTTTACACATATTTAAAATCTAAGTGTGTGTGCGTGCATGTGTGTGTGTGTGTGTGCGTGTGTGTGTGTGTGTGTGTGTGTGTGTGTGTGTATGTGAATTAGGCAAGGCAACCCTTGGTTGACTTCACGGATTGCAAGGATCTTGTCAGTTTACTATCCCCTATTTTATTTTATTTTATTTTATTTTATTTTATTTATTTGTTTGTTTGTTTGTTCGTTCGTTTATTTATTTATTTATTTGTTTATTTATTTGTTTATTTATTTATTATTATTTTTTTTTTATGCTTACAACACCTGGTCTTCCTAGGTGGTCTACAATCCAAGGACTAACCAGGCCTGATCCTACTTAGCTTCTGAGATCAGATGGGATCAGGCGTGTTCAGGGTGGCATGGCCCCAAACAAATATAATTTTCAAATTTTATTTATTTATTTTTACTAAGGTTATTGGGGTAACATTGTTATTTACAATTATGTAATCTTCCGGTGTACATTATAATTTCACATCTGTATACTCTGTGTGTTTACCACACAAAATCCAGTTTCCTTCAGGTACCATATATTTGGTCTCCTTCACTCACTTCTCCCTCCCCATCCCCCACTATATTTCTCCCCCTTTAACTGTCTACCTACCCACTCCTTCCCCACTCCCTACCATCTGGTAATGACTAGTCTATAGTCCATGTCCACAAGTCTCAGTTTGTCTCAGTTTGTTTTCCCTGTTCATTTGCTGCTTTTAGATTTATATCCCACATATAAGTGATATGTGGGATTTTTAACTTTTTCTGTCTAGCTTATTTTGCTTAGCATGATTTTCTTGAGGTCCATTTATATTGTCTCAAATAGCAGTATTTTATCTCTTCTTTTGGCTGAGTAATATTCCATTGTAAGTATACATATTAAAAGTTACATTTGGACATTTTCTCAGCATCTATGTTCCAGGCTTTGTTAAATTTCTCTAGGTAATATAAACAATTATTTAAAAACCTTATTTTGAGGTCATTACAATTTAGTTGGAGATAAGATAATTTAAACACTGTTAAATAACAGTGTTTATAAATGTTAAAATGAGCACTAGACAAAATGGCATAGAAGTTCTTCTCAACTTTTTAGTTTTAAGGATAAAATAACAACAGCAATAATAACAAAATTATAACTGAGTTCCTATAGTAATTGCAGAAATATTATTACATAAAACTATTTTACAGTTAGCTAACAAAGTTCTCTATATATTGCACATGTGTACAGATACAACTCAAAACAATAAATAGTAATCACTAATTATAATGCTTCTTTTTGATAAACAGCTCTTTCTCATTTTCCATACCTAGAAATAAAGATGCATATTCTGAGTGCAATGTCCAGATTGTTATTTAATTCTTAATTTTATAAATATTCAAAATACTCCTGACATTTTGAGGTGGAAATCCTTCTCTGTGATTCTGATGATACTGTACATAGCACTCCTAAATGCATTTCATATAATAAGGCCTCATAATAATAATCCAGTCAATAAAGTAGCAGTTGGCTTATTTCCGGGCTCATCTGTATTTGCTAGTTGATTTCAGATGTTAATGGTAAGTTCCACCTGCAATTTAAGAACTCTCCATTACTGTTTGGCAGAAGAGCTCAGTCTGCAGCTAGGCTTTTTGAAAATTTCATCTGGGAAAACATGTAGCTTCCTTTCTTGAGCTGTTCAGAACTGCTATTAAATTATGTTTTATCTCCTTCCATGTTTAGAAAAAAAGAAAGTCAATGCTATGTAATACTTAGGGTTTATTGGAATTTTATTGTTTACTTTAAAATAATTTTCTTGTTTTCTTTTAAAATGGTCAACAGCATATACCAATAAATTGGAAGGACCTATGTCTGCTATGCTTTTTAAAAATAATTTAAGAGATACTTTCCAAAGACTCTTCTTTCACTGAGAAATAGTCCTTACAATGATGTTCTTCAACAATGGTCTTAAAAGTAGCTTGTGAGCTGGCCTTCGATACCTCTTCAACCTCATCTCCTCCTTTCTCTTTCATCTAATTCAGCTCCAGCCAATTTCTTGCTGTTTTTCCAACCACTGGTAATTTTCCCAACTTAAACCTTTTTTGTAGGTCTTTCTTGCAATACTCTTTCCTTAGATGCCCCATAGTTAACTATCTTGCTTCCTTTAAGTCTCAAAATTCATACTTATCATAGTAAAGTTGAAATTCGCCCATCCACCTCTTTTTTCTGCTCTGTTTTTATCATAGATCTTACCTTTAATATAATATATACTTTTTAATTTATTATTTCTTTGTTTATTATCTATCTCTAAGCATCCATATAAATGTCTGGAACATATTAGGCTCTCAATAAACATTTCTTAAAACACTTTTTAAATGATGGAAATATAGTATGGTAGTTACTTTTTAATATGTCCTCTAAGAATTGTGAAACCTATTGTAAGCAGAGGCTATTCCTTTTATCTAAATTCACTTCTTTTATAATTACAGGCTTCAGTACAAGGCTAAGATTCCATGCTTAAAACAAATAAAAGGTTTTCCTTGAATGTAAAAGAGATTCTCAGAATCTATAAAGGGTTGAGGGTCTAGGGGTTCCATGGCAAGATTACTTACTGGTATTTATGTGAAGAAATGGTAAGACATCAGGGTGACGGTTCTCTGAGGATTTGCATGTCCCTTTCATAGTACAGAAGTGGCAGTGCAAAAGGGGTAAAGCTAGGTGGGTCTGAAAAATCCCTGCAGCCTAGGAGATACCAGAGCATACCACAGGTTTGGACAAAGACCAAGAGACTGAACAAGTGTTGATAACAAAAAAAAAATTAGAGTTAAATTTCCACCTTCCAAAGACAATGAGAAATCTGAGACAAAATCAAATTAATTTTTAAAATGCAGTGATTGGGGATTTTTTATTTTATTATTTAGTTTGTTTCTTTCTGGCACAAGTAATTTTGTAGGCTGAGATCCATACATCCTAGGGAAGGTGAAACATTTATCACAAGAATAATAAGTAATAAGCTAACTGATAGCCCAAGGATACCTCTATGCTGAGGCTTGGCACATTTCACCGTCTCCCTCCCCTGCCCACCTTTTCCCCATAGTTTCTAATCATTTTTCCTTCCAGAAATGTATGTGTGTGTGTATGTGTGTGTGTGTGTGCGTATGCACGTGCGTTTGAGCAGTTGTGCACATGTGCCTGTGCATATATGTGTTATGCTTTTCATGTCAGTGTATGCCTATAATTCTATTTCTTATCTGATAAACTCATTAATCTATAGACTTTGAAATTTTTTCCATTGCTCCAGGTGGTTTAAGTCAGGTGCTTCACTTATTTTCCCATTGCACTTTTATTTTATTGAAATCATTTACTTCCCTGAGTCCTACACTGCAATCTTTATAGTAACAATTGTGCTTTTGTTACTTGCTTCCATGTTGCTTGAGGCATAGATACTTGGTGATTTTATGAGATCCTTCAGTTGTAAGTACTTGAAATGTATCGTTCTTAAAATAAGTAGCAACACATTTTTAAATAATCAAATAGAGGCTAAGTAGTTGCTAAGGCGACACAGTGGCAGTCTACATTCCAGTCAGTGTTCATCTGTATTCTAAACCCAGGCAATTTCTCCTCTTACAAAGTGCCTTTTGACATATGAGATCCCTGCGCAGTATGATTCTTATTTTAGAAGGCTTTTATATTTGAAAATCAAATAAGTTTTAGAAAATATAAGATTTTTAACTGGGAAGCTGGGAAAATTCATGCAATGAAAATTCAGAAATATACCAGGAGTAGCAGAGACACCAAGAGCTGGAGAGGCCTAAAGACAGCTAACCACCAGAACAGCATCTTTGAACTTTACACTTCTTTCTTAGTACTCTTTTCAGTCTCTCAAACTGCCATCCTTAGATCCTTAGTGTTCATGCAAGTATGAATCTCTAACCAAAAAGGACTTAGAAAAATCTCAGCAAAAGATTCTGATCACATAAGAAGCATTGCCTCAGAGTGAAAGAATACAATGATATCACAGTGTCAACTTATGTAAACTTTGAGCAGCTGTGAAGAAGCTACAGGATTGGAAACCTCCAGGTTGCTGGCATTGCTGGCTGTGGAGAAGTCATTCCCCCATTCAAAATTAAATGTCATGACCACAAGAAAGAGTAAAAGATGTTGGGGGTAGGGGCTAAGAGAATGCCATGAAGGCTTAAAGAAGTACAAATTAGTAGTTGTTAGATGGTCAAAGAGATGAGGAGCAGGCATAGAAAATGCAGTTATCATTAATGTAATGGCTAGGTGAAGAGCCAGAGTCGAGACAGAGTAATCAGGGAAATTGTTTCATAAACTATGTAAATGTCTAACCAATGTATTGTATATTTGAAACTAATAAAATTAAATTTAAAAAATGTTGGACAAATTAAATCAACATGTATACATTCCCATAGATGTCAAAATGTAATATTCTAAAATATTTCTAGAGATCCCAGGAGCAATACAAATTAAGGAGATTTAATTTAAAATTTCATTCACAGTTATCTGCCTCTGGAATAAATTGAACTGCTTCCAATCAAGAGAAAAATTTAAAAGGATTATCTTTTTCATTGTTTCTCAAATCCTATCTTTATATGAAAGCTCAGAGGGAACAGAAATGACTCCCAACGAGAACAACACTTATTGAGTTATTCTACTCTAAAATCCAAAAAATTACTTTGGAAATGTACCTGAATAAAATTTTATTGTCCTCCAATGGAACATCTCTAACAGTGTAATTATAACACCACCTAGAGCCACTAGAAATCAAATCCTTTAAGTAGTTACTTGAGCTATTTTCCACTATTTTCTAATGGAAACTTATTGGTTAGCTGGGCAGCTATAATGCATATTCCCCAAAATACAGGTTCTCATTTTCAAAGTAGTTTTTTCTACTTGAAACCATGTCTGAAGGAAATTGCTTTAAACAATGATGTATTTTCCTCAGGTCAATATCCTCTAGTGATCTGTGTTTACTTATGTAGTTCAAGTAATTTCAAAGGTATTTAAGTTAATGTGAGATAAGTAAATGGTATTTTTCATCTGCTTTCTTTTTTTCACTAAAAAGATGCACATGGCAAGTTCATATTATTTTCTAAAATGGCTATTTTCTAATTGAATATAAATTGCTCTGGCTGGTGGCGAAAACAGTGAGGCTGCTATGAAATCACTGCAGGAAATGATGAACACAAATAACAGGGTATAGGTCCAGACAAAATGGAAAGGAAGATTGTAGTCTAATCCTTTACAAAATGATATGAATGTTTCTACAAAATCTTACAACAAAGAACAGGTCATAAAACAAATATTGATATGCAAAAAGGAATTTAAGAGCTACTAAGATTCTAAAGTGGAGAATATTTTAAAAATAAAATCATAAAGAAAATATCTACCTTACCCATTACTATTAAGTAATAGAATCTCTCATTGATAAAACATGAATTGGATGACCAAGAATAACCAGAGAGGAGAAAAACAACAATAAAAAAACCATGAACCAAATGAACAAAGTGATAAACTTAAACCAGAGGAATCAGAATATCAGCAAATGATCAATATTGAGAATAAAATATACTTAATTTTGACACGCAAGTACTCAGATATTACACCACTCTCAGTTTTTTTCTGTTATATTTACTTAGGAGGTATTATAGTCATCTAAGAAACAGGGTTTCACCTAAGAGATCAAAAGAAAAGAGAGTTTTAGGATGAAGATGTTGAAGTTGGCTTAGAAAGCAATTGGTATAAATTAAAACAAAAATACTTTAGACTTCCAGAAAAATATCTGTAAAAAATGACTTTTTTTTATAACAAATGCATGACTAAGTAACTAGAGGGCCTTAGGCATAAAGTGAAGTTAACTATTAAGCATGTATACAAAAGCACAAGTAAACAAGCATGTATATAAATGAAATGAATATGAAATATATAAATCCAATATGCTTCTTTTCTCTCATTTCCTTTAAAAGTCAACATATTCTCTAAAAATATTTCAGTAAATAAATAGACATTTAAGTGTGTTATATACAAATATAAGGGTTATAATAGAGTACTTTAAGGGTTATAAATAGAATAAGGGTTATAATAGAATACTTTATAATAGAATAATATGTGTTGTTAGTAAAAAGTTAGAAATGTAGAAGAGAATGATGTCAACGTTTACAGAAAGATAGATCATGTTTAATATTGATGAATTAATAAATAGATGCATGCATCTAACATTTATAGTGACTGAGGCAAATATCTGAATTCCTAAAAACAGACTATTTAAAGTGCCTCTGAATGGAAGGGAGTAGACTCGTTTTTCTGTTATATCCTTCAATACTGACTGAATTTTACTATCTAGTACATGCATTACTCATTGATAAAGCAAATTAAAAAATAACAAAATGAAGCTATCTCCATAAAATATCATTAAAAAGATTACTACTAAAAGGATGATTACGTAGCACATGATTACTTTTTACTATTGCTCATGCTTATTACTGTCAGTGTTAAGGGTCATACTTGTACATTCTCAACTGTCAACACCCATTGCTCTGTTAATGCAAAAAGCAACTATTTTACTCCTTTGATAGCTTCTCTTTTATGCCTCTGATATAAGTACCCAGCCACTAACCCTTTATAAGGAGTAATGATCTATGTGAAGCAAGCAGTGATCTCTAGAAGACAAATTTTATTATATTTCTTTTTGCATTAAAACATTCACAGTAACAAGTATACACTTATTTTGGTGAATCTAAAAACCAGTATTGGGATATTATAGATTTCTGTAAAATTAGTACATTAGATATACATAGAAGGACCAGATAGAATATTGCATCAGCATTCAGAGGGAGATTTTTTTACTACTTTTATTCCATTCTCCAGGACAATTTTTTTTTTCTTTGTGATAAAGGCTAGGAGTAGGTTAAATCATCTAGCTTTTTCTTTGCCCAGGAGATTAAAGGAAGAGCAAATAACTTGTAGCTGGACTGTTTTCTACATCAAAGACAATATGGGAAGAGTTCTTAAAAATTTTTGTTATGATTATCTCTCCTTCTGAAAAAGAAAAATAAGATGTGAGAAAGCTGAAATTTTGGTTTATAAAACACATTCTTCAGAATGAAAGATGTAAATAAAACTTTATACATATTAAAACTTATTTCCTTTTGCTATTTTAGGATTCCACACTTGAATTTATAAACCAGTTGAACCACCACCAATAACATAAAAGCCTCCTGCTTGCTATGAAATGGATTTAGAAATAATAAATCAATTGGAAATGCTGATATGAGAACCACAAAGAGATAGATAAATGTACATCAACAGCCATTGGTGGCAATTACCTTAAGTGAGGTCCATGTATGAATAAGAAGAGCCTTGGTAACAAGCTGGACTGCACTATATGCATTCTGTTTAAGCAGAGTTAACTCCAGACCTAATGCACTGTTTTTTCTCCTTGAAAGAGATATTGAAATAGCCTGTGGTAAGTAAGCCAGATTTCAAGAGGACTCACTAACAATTTTCATTTATCTTAAGCAAGCACACTTGGATCATTAAAGTGTATGGTGTCTTGGGTTAGTGGAATGGGTAATTTCTTTTCTTTCTTTCTTTCTTTCTTTCTTTCTTTCTTTCTTTCTTTCTTTCTTTCTTTCTTTCTTTCTTTCTTTCTTTCTTTCTTTCTTTTGTTCTTTCTTTCTTTCTTTCTTTCTTTCTTTCTTTCTTTCTTTCTTTCTTTCTTTCTTTCTTTCTTTCTTTCTTTCTTTCCTTCGTTCTTTCCTTCGTTCTTTCTTTTGTTCTTTCTTTCTTTCTTTCTTTCTTTCTTTCTTTCTTTCTTTCTTTCTTTCTTTCTTTCTTTCTTTCGTTCTTTCTTTTGTTCTTTCTTTCTTTCTTTCTTTCTTTCTTTCTTTCTTTCTTTCTTTCTTTCTTTCTTTCTTGGAAGGGTTAAAGCAGTAAGTAGAACGTTCTTCACTATTTTCTATAAAATTGTTCACAAGTTTCTTCTGTTCCACTTCTGATAATCATTTGCTTCAACAGCTTGAATGCAATGAGCACACGATTTGATCATGTTAAAAGTATTCACTAGGGAGTTTTGTGATATGTGGCTATTCCTCTTGCTACCTGAGATGCCATTCAAAACTAGGGTAGGAAATTGTATTGGTAAATAGTAAAAAGAAGCTAGGCATGTATAATGATAGTGAATCAAGTGTTGATTTAATTGAATAAGTCAAAGGTGTTCCAGAGGTGACAATTAAAGGTGAAAAAAATGTTAAGCTCTATGAATTCAGATAGGATTGATATTAATTTGCTTTATATCAATCTCATTGGAGAAATTGAGACTATTCAGAAGCTGTCAACCAGTATATACAGTCAACACATGCTTAAATGATAATTGTTATATATTGGTTACCTACTATGCCATAAGCTTTCAACAAATAACTTCTACATTTAATCACCTTAGAAAGCAGATATTATTTTTCCAATGAGAAAACTGAAGCTCAGTCAAGTGTAAGTGCTTAAAGTGATACAGCTAATAAGCACCAAGTCAGGCTTTCTGACTCTAAAGTTCTTTTATTCTTCTTAGCATACTGTTCTAGATATCAGGTAATGTTTTAACAATGATGTTTTGCATATGATGCATTTTTATTTAAATTAGAGTTGAACTACCATCAACTAGTCTGACATCTACTTTCCCTCCAGCTATTCCCAAACACGTACCAAAAAAAAAAAAAAATGGAGAATGCAGTCTTTGTGCCTGTTACCCCGATAACCACTGGTATGAGAACACTGATCTTTTAAAGAAGCCCTGACAGATGGTAGCAGCAAAATTCTTGCCTCTTGAAAAAATACGTGAAAGAACTGTAATACTCGATATACTTTCATCTCTACCATATAAAGTATGTATGATACAGCTGTCTAAATTGACTAGTTGACAATGAGAATAAATACTCTAAGCAAAGAGTCAAATCATTTTAAATTTACAGTGAATCAGCCATAGCCAACTTATTGGTCTCTAGCTGAACACTTCTAATATTAAATAACATGAATTTTCATTTTTCCAAAGAAAATAGATAGACAAGGAGAGAAAACATATATAATAAACCTGATGATGCTACTCAGAAAGTCAATTGATCACTGTTTATATGTAGTTTAAACTTTGAAGTTTGCACAAGCTCAATAATTACTCCACCCAGAATATTGAATGACTCCTGAGCAATGCAAAAATAATTCTATACTTTTAAATAAAAAAATAATTTTCATCTCTCGAGATCATGTTACTGTGGATTCTAAACACTGGCGGAATTAGAAAGACATTATTTCACTCCATGCCTCACTCTCCAAAGCTATTGGTACTTAGACCATTATACAACCTCGAATTGGTAAGAACTGATTAAACTTCATTAATGAGGCACTTTGTTTAACTGACAGTGACGGAAAGGGAAAAAGTCTTTAAGAGTTTCCAAGTAGCTTAAACTAGCCTTAATTTTTGACAAGCACTGATTTGTATATTTTTTAAATGTATTTGCAACCATGGAAAGGATTGTGTTGGTTTATTATGTTCTGAGAAAATAATCATTTCAACAACTTGATTCAATCACTAGAATGCTCATGAAAGAAGGTAGATGGGGTAATGATGCATTTTGCTTGGGCCAACATGAAACTGTTCTAGCTATTCTAGCTACTCATGTATTACACATGAGGAGTTACTATACTTTGTTTGTTAAGGTATCATCCAAGACAGTTAAACCATGTAATAAATTTTTGAAGTGCTTCAAATCTAGAAAACATATCATACGATCAGAATTTTATGTGATAATGCTCAAAGAGATTCACGCTAGAAAGGAAAAGCATTTATCTTTAGAATATGTTTACTTACCAGATTTTTCAGATATTAATTAATTTTGAAAACTCTTCTAGCTCTCAAGCACACATAATGAACTAAAAATAAAAGTAAGTCAGTCTTAAAAGCTGACACACCTATGAGCAACAAGATTCTGCAGTGGTTTTACAATAAGTTAAACAATTAAAATAAAAATGACACATCTGAATCATTTATTTTCATCTCTTCAATGTTGATTGAACTGGTGACAGAATGGCCACAATGATGTGTGTATTCTTTAGACCATAATGGCATTGACAAGGGGAAACAGTGTTCATCATTGAGCTGAGGTGTTCACACATTGTCATATAGTAAAGATATCAGACTTCACCTTTCCACTATGAAACTGTATTTTTGTTTTATTTGAGGATGGAGTTGCAAAAAATATTAGTTAGCTAAAATATTAATATTTATAAATATTGTTCCTTTAAGTATATTTCATGAAATTAGAGGCAATTATCAAAATGACAAAAATATAAGAAATGTAAATGCAGTTCATTTTTTACACGCAATTTATAAAACTATTTATAAGATCTTTTCAAAATGCCATTTGCTTATCTCATATACTCAGCCAAATATTTGAAAATGATATTATATCATAATTTTCAAAGGGTTGGAGGTATACCTTCTGTGTCATAATCTTCAAAAATTTGAGATTTATCTAAGAAATTCATTTCTGTAAAAACTTTTGTCAATTTTACAATGCTATGTAAATGTAAAAAATTAGCACAATGATGTCTCCTGTCTTCCTTTACATAAGCATTATAAACATCAGTGGCTTCAATAATTCTGCACAGTCAGTTTTTATGATAGGTGTGTATTTGAGTAAGTGTTGGGGTTTAGAAGATTACTTCTTTTTATCCCTCATGTGGATATATGACAGACCACTCTCAAAGTAATACTCTCAGTCTTTGATTTCACTTCTTCCCAAATCATGCTATAAGCAGAAAAATCTCTGATTCTTGACAGAGTATGCTTTATGCACTGGAGATGTATTCAAGTAAATTGTCCAAGGTGTAAACTTGGTGGAGACAATGGGGGAACCAAGAGAACTCAGGAACTCAATTGCCACATACGTTAGTCACATCTTTAAACCTAGATTTTATTAGTGGTGGTGCTGATATATTTATCTCTGTATGTGTGTTTGCTGTTTCTCAATTTAGTCTAGACAGGAATAATAAGTATATAATTTGCTTGAGCAGTAAGACCTATCATTATAAGGAACAAATTTCCAAAATAATATTACTTCATAGCACTTTCCTTACTATCTGATTCATTTCTTTTTCACAAAGTAGAAACAGCACAAGGAAACTTCTACAGAGTTATTTATGCGTGTTGCACTGAGTTGTTTCTTTCATTTCTTCTAGTTCTAAATCATCTAGTTCTAAAATAGAGAAATTATAAAAATACTATCAATGCAGTTAATGACCTGGGATCTTGTCTCTTGCTGACACTTGCTCCCTGGCTCCATTTGCCTTTTCCATTAAAATAAGTATCAATTATTGAAAACTACCAATAAAGACAAACTGCATTTGAAAATATGAATAATTTGGATTATCTCATAAAGATGTTCTTAAAAACTCTTAAGCCTACCCAAAAGTCTCAAATTCATCACCATCATGGGCACTGATAGCATGAGTTTTTACTAATGAAAATGGTTTGTCTCCTATCACCATAGCTCATCCTCCTTTGATTCTGTTTTAGAATATGCTGTAGTGAATAAAATAATTTCTTTACAAAGAAGATATACAGTAAATTGTTCATGTCTGGTTAGTTATTTTGGTTTGACTTCAAGTATTGGCAAACAATGTATTTGTAATTAATTTGTTTTCTATTAACTTTCTTTAAGTTCCCTTTGTTTAAGATATAGTTTTAATGTTTTACATAAATGTAACATTTTGCATTTGAAAAATAACTTTTAAACTCATTTTCACCTGATATTCATAGAATGTGATATCTCTTTATATTGATGTATATTGAGACAGAGGAATCAGGGATCTTATTAAAACTCAGGTTCTGAATAAGTAAGTCTGAAATGGGTCTTGTAAATTTGTATTTCTAAGGAGCTTCATTTGATATTAATTCTCTAGTCTTCAGACTACACTTCGAATAACAAGAGTCTAAATTATGACCATAGAATGATAGAATGGAAAAAGAACAAAACTAAATCTTTTACTCCCACAGTGTACATGCAAGTAAATTTTGCTTTTCCAGTTACGGTATGCTTTTATGTTTTCTTCTAGAAGTCTTAAAAAGAAAATAATAATAATAATAATATTGCTGAGGCCAAACTCACCAGATTTTTTTTCTATCTGAATACAATATAATTTTTAAAAAATTACTATGTATAAGTAATTTTTCAGTTACCATATTTATCTAGTAACTGACTTAAAAATGTTTACATTGTATTAAACATGTATTTATTAAGCTGTGAACTAAAATTTTGTGTTTTGTAAATGCAGCTGACTTTAAGATTTCATTAGTACCATAATTAGACATTAAATACCAGGGGTTCCAGCAGAAAAATAAGCGCGCATATTTTTGCTAGGTAGTAAAATATGCTACAGTGTTTACTCATCCATCTATGCCAGTCTTAGTCACTATCTGAGCAACCTGCCTTGTGACTAAGAGAGAAGTGTAAGAAGAAACTGTTCTCCTCATAAGACCAGAGCCTTTAAATTACAGCAGATTTCCTACACATTTTCAACATTTTAAAACTATATTGAATAGCACCCCTATGAGGAGTCGGGTAGGAAGCATTTCCCCTCATCTCTATAATACTATACAGTAAAGTTTTTACTACTCAGAACACCTCATTGATTTGTTTAGTAAATGTATTTTAAGTGCATATTTTCTAGGAGACACAAAGATGGAAAGAAAAATTTCTAACCTCAAGGTGTTTCAATTAGAGTTGCAGCTATGCAAGCAGCTATGTATGATGAAATGTGCTAATATCTCTAACAGATTATGCATAACATGAAGCAGGACCTCAAGAGAAAGGGACAAATTAGTGATGATTTTAAGGAATATATAGATTATAAGGAATTAAAAGGATAAATAATCTAAACAGACAAATTGGGATTAGGGAAAGAAAAAGTTCCAAGCAGAGGGAGGAACCTTTCAAACGGGAAATAACATATTCCAAAGGCAGGATTGCATTAGGAACTGTGACTTATTTAGGGATCTTCATGTCATTTAAATATGGTGTCATGTATGAAAGGAGGGTGAGAGGTGAGATTGTATAGGTAAGACCACATTGCGAAGAATCTTCTATCTTTAAAGAAAAAAACTTAAATCTTACCTTTAAGTTGAAGAAAGCTATTTAAAATTTCAGCATCTATTATATCAGTTTTATAATTAAATGAATTACAAATAATTTCTCTTTTTTGTTAAACTAAATATGCAAATAAATATTTTGATTTTTTTCACACTAATTGGCTTAACATTAAAAATTAAAATGTTTCCAGTCCCCACTCATTTTTCTTTCCTTTTTATATTTGCCAATCTTTAGGAAAACAAAGAACCTGACTGTTTCTTATACCTCAAAACTATATTTCTCTTTTCTTCCAGCTTTTTTTGTTATGAGAGTAGAAAGAACAATATTTCTACCAGTATTCCCATCAGTTCTTTTCCCCACCTATTACAGATCTCAAATGTAGCACGCTCATTTCTCTATCCTTTATTCAAGTGTCATACTTACTTCCACATTGGATAATCAAAACTATTCTAAACACTTACATTACTCTGTTAGGTTAAAGTGTGTGTGTGTGTGTGTGTGTGTGTGTGTGTGTGTGTGTGTGTGTGTGTGTGATTGTGATTTGAATATCAGAGGTATAAATTTGACCTTTTATTAAATGCTAAAAGCAAGGAGGAGAAGTGACGATTTGCAGATATCTAACAGTTATTGCCTGGCAGTATAGCCTAAATTATTTTGTTTAAGCTTGTGCACTGGAAAGATTCTTTAAGTTCAATCAAGTGTTAATTACAGAAAGAGTCTATATTACCACTTAACATGTGAGTATCAGGATGTTTTCCTTTATCTGAAATTAGAGATTTAGTAAAGTATTTATGTAACAGAACTATTAAAAATATTTTTCATATTGTATTTAAAATAGTGGTGTTTCTTTTTGTAAAGAGACAATTTACTATGGAAGCATCTTTTTAATGATATATGTTATAGTTTAGTGAAAGAACCTCATTAAATGCGGTGCTTAGTAGGAATTTTTAATTTTAATTTGAAATATTGGGGAAATGTGATTTAGTTTGGCTATTTCTTCAAATCATCTGAAATGTTCAAATATAAATTTGTGATGAAAACTTCTAATTTTATAGTATTAGGTAAACAAATGGTTATATAATTTTGCCTTTATATTTATAGTATGCTGCCTGGTATACCCTCTTTTCTTTGGTAACAGATGGTTTGTAAATATGAAAACATCTCTCTAAAGGTTTTTACAGTTACCTTGTCTTAATTGTTTATAACTTTAAGAATTTAGAGAAAAAGCATGGGGGCGCATTTGACAAACTAAGTAACGACATAAAGAGGAAATATCTGGCTCTTGACATCTGTATATTGTGCAAATCAATGGAAGAAAAAAATTCTTATGATTATGAAAATATCTTTCACTAAATAGAGCATGAGAGAGGACTCTGATTTTTGAAGACTGTTTATTTGTAAATATGCTCATGTATACACACCTTCTTGATATGTGATAAGTGGCAACAATTACTTAAAGGGTTCATACAAAACACAGGAAATTTCTGATCCACGATCTCATTTTGAAAGTACTGAGAGCACCAATTTGCTGCACATTTCTACAGTTCTCATTTAGTTCTCATGGTTCAGAATATAGTAAACTGCAGAAAATTTTGAGACTTGGATCATTATTGTTCCCAATTCTTACCAAAATTTATAAAATATAATTAAATTAGTGACAAAGAACAATTGTTCTTAATGTCCCTAGAATCCAAAATGGGTTGAATAAAAATATGGCATAGAATCTTTCTGGCTTTAGTTGTTCTCTCACCTACTCCAAAATCAGTTATTTTTATGCCTCCTTCTAAAAATACCCTATAGCTTACCCTTTCTACTTGAATTTCCCCAGTGATTGTGGTTTGTTTAAAAAACGTAGGTCATTGTTACCAAATGATTTCTTTGTTCTTTTTCCTACAAAATATATGGAGGGAAAGCAAAGACTACGAAAACTTGGTCCATGCTTTATAGCCGTAGTGTCAAATTTCAACTGATTCCTTGAAGTAATTTAAATTCACAACAACCTCATTTTTTTATGATTCTTTCATACTTTACTATTTTTCTCAAGAATAACTGTATAATTTCCATTTTTATTTCCACCGACTTTTAGTAGATAGCCTTATTTTCTACTTTGTTTACTATTATTGTTAAGTGCCAGGTACTATGTTAACTAATTTGAATGTGCCCTAAGGTAGGTATTATTATTAGTTTAATTTTACAGATAAGATGACTGTATATAAAAATGGTATGTTAGAAAAATTTCTTTTCTTTTTAATATTTCTGTTTAATATCCCTTGAAATTCTCTATCTTCAAGTCTGAGCAGTGAGATTTACTGCCTGGGGAAGAAAGAAGGTGGGGACTACCAAGAATAAATCAGCTTTCAATCAGCTTTCAGCCTGAAATCTGAAATTCTTGACTGTATTAACTAGACAATAGTGATAAAAAGTCAGTGTACTTGAGAGAAACAAAAATTTCAAATGTTCTGTACTGTTCCTTTTTAATATATCTAGAGGCAGGTCAATGGACTTTATTATAACTAATTTTTAAGTGATGTCTCATAACTATGAAAAAAGTAAGAGACAAGCCTTCAATTTTCATACAAATTACCTGTTGGGATAAATACGTTTTGAACTGCATTTTATAACTACTTCTGGCCTGAGTTGAAAGGAATAGAGTCCTGTTAGGAAGACTCTAACCTGTCAAAAACAAGAGATCTTTTACTTCACCTTCTATTTGAGACTTTAACCAGAGTCACTTTTGCATGTGGCCATCCTAAAGCAGACTGAGCCTTGTACAGAGAGCAGATAAAGACCTATTTAGCCCTCCTAAGACTCCTTTGGCTCTCTACTGTTGGAAAATTACCTCTAAGTTTCATCATGATCATTGGGTATGTGTGTACTTGTGTGTGTATATGTATATAAGCATGCGTGTAAATGGAGCAAGTAATGTGTCTAATAGCCTTGTCGGCTGCCTACTGAGAATGTCAGAGGAAGATGTTGCAGGACACTACTTGTTCCTAGAAGTGAGAACTAAAATATGGTCTTTCTTTACCAGGTGCTCAAGAGAAATTAGAGGAAATAGGAATATCATAGTAATGACTCACCAGAAGGAGACAAGATTCAACAGGACAATAGCCTAAATTAAGAACATAGACCATGTGTTACATTAGCATCAATTTGAGCAGTCTATTAGAAGACTCAGTAGAGACTAGCAAGAGTCCCAAGGATGCTGAATAGATCTTAGTATCTCCCTCTCTCAAAATCATGTGGTTATACCCCATGCATACCCACTGTTCCCCCATTTACCCATATATAATCTTAAAGAGAAGTGGAATACTTCTGAAAGAATGTGCAACTAACAGAGTCATCTAGGCAGGAGACTATCAGCTTTCCAAGGAGATAATCCAAGTTACTGAACTGGGCTGGGAATACCAGATCAGAATCCATTTATCTCTGCTTAACACCAAAATATCTCTGCCCGTATCAGAAAGTTAGGAGCTCCCAAGAAGTATAATTTTAGTTGTAGTGAAATACAAAAGATATTTTTCTTTGCAGATCTAGGTATAGCGTGGAGAAACTTTCCTTAACAATTATAGCCCACTATGTTATAAATTCTGAGACCAAGGACCATGATTGTTTTTTATTTCTTTGTTCACACTGTCTACAGCATCAAAGTCTGCTTAGCCACTCATTATATACTTTAGAATGTAAAGATAAAATAAATAACTTGTTATTTATCTTTTAAAGTAATCTCACAGAAATAATAATTATGATTTCAAACTCTAAAATTTCCAAAAATTATCATTAACGCATTTCTTTTTCTTTTATCTGGAGTCTTTGTATTTTAACCAATCCACTTCATCATAGCATGTTCAATCTTCATTTCATTAGTAATTTTCCCCTTTTTTCTATAAACATGCACAAGTTGTCATTTCTTAAAATAAGTAAAAGAAACTTATTTTAACATTCTGCCTCTTTGGGGAATCATCTAATTTCTGTTCTTTTACAACCATTTTAATTATGATTTATAGTATCTGTATGCATTTCATACCTTCTCTCTCTCTCTCTCTCTCTCTTTTTACCTGCGTGTTCACTTTTCCCTTTACTAGCTTCAGAAATCTTCCCTAAGAACTAAAGTGTAGTTCTTAGTTCTTCCATTTATAAATTTTCATAAATGGAAGAGCATATTCTACTTTCTCCTGATATCTCTGAGACCTTGACCCTAATCACTCCTTTCTTAATGCTTTCTCCTCTCACAGATTTGGTAAATACATTATCCTTATTCTCCTTCTATCTCCTTGTTACCTCTATTCTTTTTTATTAATCCATTTACTTTGTTTGCTTCTTCCTCACTGACCACACATGCCTTTCCTTTTGTAATACTGGTTTCTTAATTGCTTTTCAAATAGGTCACATACATTTTCAGTCTGAAGGTATTAGTCATCTAGAGAGCCCCACTGTGAGAGCTGAATGTGAGTTTACATTAAGATATATCCAGAGTATAGTCCTAGGTCAGCTACTTAATAACTGTGTAGCTTTGAACAAGTTCTAACCTTTTCAAGTAAAATTTTTATTACCCATAGGAGTTGGATAATTATATTTATATCAAACTGCTGCTTGATAATTAAAAAATTAACCTTAAAAGTTGTATCAATGGATGACATATAGTATATATTAATAAATGGGTATAATTTTCATTCTTGGTGTTTTTTTTCCACTACCATCATAAACATTAAATGGGTTTTGGCTAAGTACCTACAAGAAGCATGTCCTTCCCACACCAGATTCTGGGGTTTACTTGCTTCTCTGATTAAATTTTAAAACTTATTTTCACAGTTCCAGTCAAAATGGTGAAGTAGGTATACCTTGTCTCCTCTCATGACAGCATCAAAATTACAATCTGCAGAGCTACCACCAATAAGAATCTCCTGAGGTGTAACAGAAGTCCTATAACTAAGGATGTATAGAAGAAACCACATTAAGACTGGAGGGCTCAATAGAGGCTGGTCCATATGTGGTAATTTAAAAATTGAGAGGGATATGTTGGCTGTAGAGGTACCCCCTGAAGAGTGAGGGCTCTGAGCTCCTCACAAGGCTCCCCAGCCCAAGGCTCCCCAGACATTTCTGGCAAGGTCTCAAAGCCAGAAAGAGAAGTCCTCATGATTTCTGGCTGTGAAAATCAGCTAAGACTGTGGCTGACTAAAACTGAGGGCTTCAGAAGTCCCAGGCATTTCCCTCAAAGGGTCCACCCATGAACTTACTCAGTGATGAACTCACTTTTTCTGAGCTCCACCACTGGAGTAGCAGCTAGAAAAGTGCCAGAGACGTATGGAAAGGAATGAAAAGACAGCTTTCTCTCAGACAGAAGTACTGGCAGAAGCCATTGTTTCTTTGTTGAGCCCTCTACCTTCTTAGTGTGCAGATTTAGGATGGAGACATATCAAAGTCTCTATCAACCTGATTAACACTGTTCACTCAATGAGATCTCATTCCACTCAAATTGTGGGCCCACCCAAGCTGCCTCCAGTGGCTTTTCCATACAAATAGCTTGTCTGGGTGCATGCTTCAGACTTTTCTAAAAACTCTCAAACGTTCACAAACCTAAAACAAGCAATATCTGAACTTAGCATGCCTCATACCTCTTTCCAAGTAGCTCCACACCCACCACTAGTGGAAGCCAGCTTCCATTCATAGCTTAACCTATTTCAAGTATCTCCAAACTCAGCTCAAGTGGCAACTATCTGCATATCACTTTGTAGATAATATTAAGTAACTCTGTGTAGGACACAGGAAGCAGCTGACCTTGGCCTCTAACAAAGCCCCTTCCAAGAGGCCCCAGAACAAACACACCCAGTGGCCAGCTTCAGACTACACCAGAGCACCACTCAAATACCTCCACAAAAGCCATAACCAAAGGGCAAACAAGGCAGGCGCAAAAACTCTACTAAAGCAAATCCTAATGTGTTGGATCAGCCTCTGCACAACAGCTCCTTCACTGTAGTCACATCCAGTACTCACAGTCAAGGTCAAGCCCTCCCATTGATATGTCAACATCAATCAAGGCTCTACCACAATAGAAGGGCAACTCACATAAGAGACACATCTGGAGGACCCAGTACAGGTGACCAGAAGACTGTGCCACTGGGCCCCACAGGACACCTCTTTTGGAAGTTCACTCTACCAAGATCAGGAGACATATCAGATCTATCTAATACATAGAAACAAACACAGAGAGGTAGCCAAAATGAGAAGACAAAAAATAATGATGCAAATGAAAGAACAGGACAAAGCTTTGAAAAAAAATAACTAAAAAGAAAAAGAGAGAGAGAGAAGCAATCTACTAGACAGAGCTCAAAACAATTGTTATAAAGATTCTCAAAGATCTCAGTTAGAACTTCAAGAACAAGTTAGGAACATAAAAAAAAAAGAAAAAAATAGAAAACATAGAAAGGAACCAGTCATAAATGAAGAATACGTTAGAGAGAATAAATAGTAATAAATCAACAATTTATAAGACAAAGTAACAACAACAAAAAAAAAACACCTTATCAGAAAAATCCAAAATAATAGGAATAGTAAACTGGGCCTCTGGGACAACATCAAGTGCAACAATGTTTGCATTAAAGGAGTACTAGAAAGAGAAGGCAGTGAGCAAGGGACTGAGAATATTTTGAAAAAATAATGACAGACAACTTTTCTAATCTGACAAAGAAATAGACATACAAGCCTAAGAAGCACAGAGAGTTCCAAACAAGATGAACCCAAAGAGCTCACACCAAGACATATAATAATTAAAATGCCAAGCATTAAAGACAAAGAATGTATTCTAAAAATATCAAGAAAAAGGGAGCTAGTTTCTTAAAACATAGCTCCCATAAGACTGTCAGTTGATTTCTCAAAAGAAACCTTGCAACCTAGAGAGACTGGCACAAAATATTCAAAGTGATGAAAAGCAAGGACCTAAAACCAAGACCCAGCAAAGTTATCAATTAAAATTGAAGGTGACCAGTCAGAAAAACATGGCAGAGTAAGAGATGTCCTTAGATCGCTCTCCTTGAAATAACAATAAGCTGAACATCTGAAACTCAACAAAATACACACAAACTGCACACCAGCATATCTGAATGTAGGATCTGTGCATACGAGCTACCACAATTCAGAACTCCAGCTGTCGGGAAGTAGACTGGGAGAAATAAAGAAGCTGCCTCACAAAGCCTCCAGAGCTCCTGGCATGAAGACGGTGAGAGGAGAAGGAGCAGTGAGTTCCCTGAGCAGCCCTGCGAGTTTCTAGCTGCTGGCCAGCGACAGGGACCAGTCATCAGAGCAGAAAGTAGAGAAGAGGGATGGGATCATGGAGAAACAACAGTTGATTTTTACCAGCCCTGGCTGAAAAATCAAGGCTGAGCCATAACCCCCAACTCCCAACCCAGAGAGGTCCTGCAACCATACCCTTCAAAAGTTCCCTGCAGAGTCCCAGGGGAATCTGAGCAAATGCTACCAAGACCATCTCTGACAGTGGCAGGGACTAAGGGTAGAGGGCATGATTAAAGATAAAATAACAAAAATGCATTTTTAAGGCTTTATATAAAGCAGGGATCCAAAAAGATTAAACACCACCTACTGGAAACCAAAAGAAAAATGCCTTCTATGCAACAGGCTAAAGACAGATCTTTATATAATAAATCTTTCTGGAAAAACATCAGAATACACTTCCGTTAATGCCCAGTTGGAGAAATAGTTCATTAAATACCATGAACAATCAAGGTGACAAGGCATCTCAGAAAGGAAAAAAAAAAATCTCCAAAATATAAGCTTACAGACATAGAAATATGCAACTTAAATGACAGAGAATTCAAAATGGTATTTCTAAAAAAAACTCAGTGAGTTCCAAAATGAGTCATATTAACAACTTCAGGAATTGAAAAAAAAAAAAAAAAAACTAGATGAGCAGAGCAAGGAGATTGAAACCCTCAAAAAGAACTGAATAGACCTTCTGGAGATAAAAATCAACTGCAAGTGTTAAAAAATGAAATAACAAGCTTGGGAAATAAATTTGGCCAAATAGAGGAAAGGAACAGTGATATCAAAGACAGAAATCTAGAAATATCTCAGAAGTAAGAAGAGAGAAACTGAAGAATGAAAATAATTAAAGAGAAATACAAAAACTAGCTGATACAATCAGAAGAGGAAACATAAGAATAATGGGCATTATTGTAGGCAAGGAGAAGGAGCAGAGACTAGAAAGCATTTTCAGACAAATAGTGGAAGAGAACATCCCAAATCTAAAGAATGAGCTGGAGCTTGGAATTCAAGAAGTCAATAGGACACCCAATTATCTCAACCCAAAAAGGCCTTCTCTAAGACACATCGTATTAAAGTTATAAAAAATCAATGATAAAGATAGAATTCTCAGAGAAGCCAGGTTGAAGAAAATGGTAAGTTATAAAGGGAAATTCATTAGATTATTGTTGGACTTCTCAGAGAAAACCTTAAAAGACAGAAAAAAAAATGGAATCAAATATTTAAACTATTAAGTCAAAGGAACTACCAGCTTAGAATAAGGTATCTAGCTAAGCTCTTCTTTAGATATGAAGAAAAATTAAGACCTTTCCAGACATACACAAATTGAGGGAATTCTCCACTATGAGGCTTGCACTACAAAAAATTCTGAAAGGGGTCAGTGCACCTAAAACAAATTGCATAATTAGGAGTAAAGGGACTATCAGGCAAATAGAAGCAAAGGAGTGTAATTCTTATTGAGAACAGGGCAGTATAAGCTTAAATAATAATAAGAAATGTTACAATAAGATACTAACGAACATTCAACAGACATAGGGAAATTCTGAGATACCAATGACTAAAAATGGAAGGATTCATCGATCCAAATTCTCAAAAGGGAATGGAGATACGGCATATGCACAAGAAAAACATACATACATATATATATACACACACACACACACACACACACACACACACACACACACACACATATACACACACATACATATATATATATATATATATATATATATATATATATATACGTACATACATACACACATACACCTATATATGTATATATATATATACACCTATATATACATATGTATATATGTATACGCCTATATATATGTATATATACATATATATTTATGTATATATATTTATTCATAATGGTAACCACACACTGAAGATTCAGAACTGAAGTATATAACATAAAACAAGACGAACCAGATGTATAATCCATAAAAGCCTATCAAAATAAGGAAAACAAAAACACAAGAACAAGGAAGTAATGGAAACACGAGCTACCAAAGAGCACAAGATAAAAATGGCTGTACAAAGACCTCATATTTTAATAATCACATTAAATGTTAATGGACTGAAATCACCAATAAAAAGGCACAGAGCTGCAGAATGTATCAAAACAAAACCCAACCATATACTGCCTCTGGGAGACACATCTCAGCTTCAAAGACAAATATAGACTTAAAGTGAAAGGGTGGAAAATTATATTTCAAGCAAATGCATTTTGAGAAAAGCAGGAGTAGCAGTACTAATATCAGACGAAATAGACCTCACAATAAAAAACGTAAAGAAAGATACTGAGAAACATTTCATAATGAAAAAGGGAATCATACAACAAGAAGACAAAATGCATTAATTTCTATGCTCTCAATCAGGGACCACCGAAATATGTAAAGCAATTACTAACAGAACTAAAAGAAAAAAACAGAGAAAAGCATTGTTGCAATAGGGGACATAAATACCCACAATCGGATATGGACAGATCATCCAAACAGAAAATCAATAAGGAAATAACATCTTTAAGTTACTCATTAGACTAACTGAACATAATTGACTTATACAGAGCCTTACATCCCCAAACGGTTGCTTATACATTCATCTCTAGTGCACGTGGAACATTCTCAAAAATTGACCACACATCGGGACAGAGAGATAGCCTTAATAAATATAAGAGGGTTAAAATTATACCAACCATATTCTCTGATCATAATTCTTTGAAGTTAGAGATCAATTTTAAAAAGAAAGCAGAAATAACCACAAATACATGGAGATTAAACAAGATGCTACTGAAGAATAACTGGTTCAAAGAAAAAATAAAGAGATCAAAAGATACACAGAAATTAATTATAATGATAGTATATCTATCAACAATTTTGGAACACAGCAAAAGGAGTCATAAGAGGAAAGTTCATATCACTACAGGCCTACCTCCAAAAACAATAATGAGCCCAAATAAATAACCTAACACTTTATTTTAAAAAAAACTAGAAAAGGAAGAACAAATGAAGCTTAAAGTCAGAAGAAAAAAAGAAATCATAAAAATTAGAGCAGAAATAAATGAAATTGAATGCAAAATAAATAGAAAAAAGTAAATGCAACAAAGGGCTGGTCCTTTGACAGGTTAATAAAGTTGACATATCTCTGGCTAGACTCACTTAAGAAAAAAGAGAAAGGACAAAAATAAACAAAATCAGGGATGAAAGAGGAAAAATTCTGACTGACATCACAAAATACAAAGGTTTATACAAGAATACTATGAAAAGAAAATGTATATAATGCCAAATTTAATAACCTAGAAGAAATGGATCAGCACTAGAAAAATACAAACTTCTTAGACTGAATCAAGAAGAACTGGAAAATCTAAGTAGACCGATCAGTAGTATGGAAATTGAAACAATCATCAAAAATGACCAAAAAGTAAAGGTCCCAGACCAGATGGCTTCACTACTGAATTCTGTTAAACATTTTAATAAAATTTAATACCTTTTCTCCTCAAACTCTTCCAAAAAATCGAAGAGGAGGCAAGACTTCTCAACTCATTTTATGGGGCTAGTATTACCCTGATACCAAATCTGATCAAGACAACACAGAAAAATAAAACTACAGACCAACATTTCTCATGAACACAGATACAAAAATCCTTAATAAGATATTAGCAAATTGAATAAAGCAAGATATTAAAAAGATTATAAATCACAATCAAGTGGGCTTCACCCCAAAGGCAAAGGGATGGCTCAAATGTGCAAATCGATCAATGTGATACACCACATAAACAAATTTAAAAATAGGAATCATATGATCATATCAATAGAAGCAGAAAAAGACTTTGACAAGATACATCATTCATTTATGATCAAAACAGTTAGCAAAGTCAGTATAGAAGGAAACACAATAAAGGCGATACATAACAAAACCTCAGATAACATTATACTTAATAATGAAAAACTGAAAACCTTCCTTCTAAGATCAGGAACAAGGCAAGGCTGTCCACTATCACCACTGCTACTCAATATGACATTGGAGGTCTTAGCAAGTACCATCAGACAATAGAAAGTTATAAAAGGCATCCAGATAAGAAACAAAGAAGTCAAACTGTCACTATTTAGAGATGACATGATTCTCTATAGAACACTACTAGAAACAATAAGCAAATATAGTAATGTCTCTGGATACAAAATCAATGTTCGAAAATCCATAGCATTCTTATACTCTAATAATAAAGTGTCAGAAATAGAAATGGAAAAAATAATTTCTTTTACAATTGCAGCAAGAAAGATAAATACCTGGAAATAAATTTAATGAAATATGTGAGGGACTTGTGTAATGAAAACTATAAAACCCTTTAAAAAATTGAAGATGATAAAAAGAAATGGAAAGACATTCTGTTTTCTTGGATTGGATGAATCAATTGAGTTAAAATGATCATATTACCTAAAGCATTATATGGATTTAATGTAATTCCCATCAAAATCTCATCAGCATTTTTTTTAAAAAAACTGGAAAAAGAATCACCGATTTGTATGGAAGCACAGAAGACCCTGAATTTCCAAAGCCATCCTGAGAAAAAAGAATGAGGCTGGAGGCATCATGCTGCCCAACTTCAAATTATACTACAAAGCAACAATATTGGAAGCAAAACAGACACATGAACCAGTGGAACAAAATCATGTCCAGAAGTAAACCCATATTTATAACAGCATATAATTTTCAATAAAAAAGCCAAAAACATACAGTGGTGAAAGGAAATCCTCTTCAATAAATAGTGTGGGAAACCTGGAAAGCCACTTGCAAAAGAAGGAAACTAGACTGTTGTCTATCACCACACAGCAAAATTAACTCAAAATACATATGTCTATTTTATTAACCTTCTAAAGAATATGAAGAAATAGATAAAAGAGTAACTTTAGAGTAGAGAAATATGATAAATACTGCCTGAACCTCATATTTAAAGGTAACAGCAACAGTGATCAATTATAAATATTATGCGCACTTGATGTTATGTGATGTAAATGGCATTTTACTTCTATTGTCTTTCTCCGGAAACCATATATATTTAGTCAAATAATGAGAAAAACATCAAACAAATGTCCTTATTGAGGTACACTCTACAAAATACCTGTCCAGTAGTCTTCAAAACTGTCAAAGCCATCAAAAATAAGAAAGCCAGAAAAATTCTCAGTGCCAGGAGAAACTTAGAGACGGAGAGACTAAATGTTTTCATGCGTTTTATCCTAGAACAGAAAAAGGATATTTGTTAAAACTCAGAAAATTTGAATAAATACATAATAACATGCCAATATTGGTTCATAAATTGTGACCTATGTATCATACTAATATAAGATGTTAATAATAGTAGAACCTGATGTGGGGTTTGTTAGGTAGAATAATGTTGCCCATAAAGATGTTTATGTCCTAATCTCCAGACCCTGTGACCTTACATGGCAAACTTCAGGTGCAATAACATTTAAAGACCTTGAGATGGGGAAAGGATCTTGAATGATAGGTGTGGGCCTAATCTAATTACACAAATCCTTAAAAGTCTTAGCTATGTTGACAGAACAGAATGAAAGAAATAATTTGAGACATGAAAGAAACTCTACCAATCACTGCTGACTTTGAAGATGGAGGAAAGGTACTATAATCCAAGGCATGTGAGTGCCCAAGATAAGCTAGGAACAACCTCAAAATGATTCTGTCCTAGACTCTCCACTAACAAATGCAGCTCTCCAAACACCTTGATTTTAGCTCTGTGAAAACCACATTGGGCTTTTGGACTTCTTACTTATAGAACTATATGATAAAAATTTTGAAATGTTTAAAGCTGCTAATTTTGTGGTAATTTGATAGAGCAATAATATTTTTCTTGAAAAAACTAATACAAATGTATATGGCAACTCTGTATTATCTTCATATTACTTTTTGAATCTAAAATTATTCTAAAGTAAGAGACTTGTTTAAAAAGTATTAGTCAATATTTTGAAACTAAATCAGGAACGAACTTGAGCAAGAAATACATATTTTGCATTTAATATATTTGAGAGATCACTGAGTAAATAAAAAGTGATTTTCTTAAAGTCAGTAAAACCTCACTAGCCTCAGCGATATACAGCTTAATCTCTTTCACTATATTGCCAATTTATTTCCCAGAAATTTACACATCATGAAGAGTAAGCCTTAACTGATACTCTAGAGCAAACTTTTCTGAAGTATCTATATAAAGTAGCTGAATGCTCATCCTCTAAGCCATAAAAAGTTCAGAGACCTTTTATTTATCTCCAACAGACCTTAGGAGAGGGCTGACTTCTCATTCAGCTCCAGCTACAGACTCCTTCTAGATTACCTGCTCATTCTCTCCATCAGTCTCTCTCCTCCAACGTTCTTCCTTGTTTTGTTCCCACCATACTCCATGTTGACCACAAATCCTCTTGCTTCATTTCAGCAGAAGCAATATTAACATTGTTTTTCTTTGTAACATATAGTAGACAACAAAAAGCAACTTCAATTTCAGTGTTCCTGGCAATTGTTATCAGTTCTTTGCCATGGATTTCTTAGAAGCCGACATCTTTTCAGGACATAATTATTAGTTTACAGAATTCTCCCTTATGTTTTTGCTCCATTTTTCACCTTTTTTTTCTACAGGGTTGGTAATAAAATTTTAATTTTTTAATATTCTATTAAGAGAAAATTGCTTTTTTTGTTTTGTCCTCTATTTTTAAGAACACTCCAAAAGAGAAAGACAATTCATTGTTTTTACATCCAAATAAATTCAACAAGATTGTTTTCAAAACAAAAACAGTCCGACATGAATCATGCTGCAACAGTTTTAACAAATCAGATAAATGAAAATATAATTACTATAAATATAAATATAGTCCACTTGTCAGCGTTAAGCTGATCAAGAAGGAAAGATTTCAGTGGTGAGATGGCCAGTTAAAAGAAAGCATGAAGAGACAACATGAGAATGAAACGGCAGGCACCAACTTTATTGTTGGGAGTGCACACTTCTGTGCTAGGGGACCACATGAGCTTTATATATGTCAGAGAACAATAGTGCATTCTGCCACACATGCGTAATACAATATGTTGAGTCATACTGATATAAGTTAGGTGCAGGGGCCCTACTACATTAATGTAACATTCTAAATCTGGAGTCCTATCCCTAACCGTGACCCTGAATAACAGCCAGACCTAGGATCCACACCACTCAACCTTAAAATCATCACAACATTCAAAAACTAACATTCTAAACTAACATTCCAAAACTAACATTTAGTATCTTGTACACTAGATTGCAACATACATACTTATCGTTATTGTCTATGCATTCTGCCAACTTCCTTGATTTTGACCCCAAAATTAATCTTGCCTAAGTAAAATAAAAAAATAACATTTAAAGAAAGGATAGTGGAGTAGTTCAAGGAATTGAAAAAGATAATCCTTAGAAACAAGGTCAATTCTGAGGCAAAAGGTAATAAGAGTTTAGGATCATCACCCAGGGACATTGCTGTGAGATAAGTCATCTTACATCTCTAGTTTTATGTCTCTTTGTGTAAATGTTAACCCTCCAGTAAAAAGATATCAATGATCCAGCTTGGAACACTAATGCTAAACTTTGGAATATTTAGTCATGATAAAGGAAAATGGGAACAAAAGGAAGAACATAGAAGCACTCACATAACCACCAATGAAATCCCTGAGAGCTAGAGAGTCACATCAGTTTGTGCTTACTCACCCCGTAAAAATAACTATGATAAGATGATGATCATACATCCCATATTCTAAAATTACACAAAAGTCATTCAGTTGTTTCAGGAGAAGAAATAACTTTTACTACAATAAATTTTCATTTAACAAAAAATTTAATTGTTTGAAATAACCTTTAAAAACTTCAATTTTATCTGTTACTAAAAGAGATAAAATAGGACATGTAAGAAGTAATATCAGACTAAACTTTCTGATAAGCATATTTATAAAGCAGTATATACTAGTTTAGAAAAGGGTAAACTCTTCTTTTAAAAGTTGGTGAACCCACAAGAGAAAGATAAAACTAATATACACGAGGGATCAATGCCATAATAGTAGTTAAATTTTTAGTTTATATTTTGTATATAATGGCACAGAAAAAGTTAAATAACCCACTTTAAAATAATTAAGAAAAATAAAGTCAAATTGACACAAGTTAATTATTTCATTCTTGGCTTAAAAAAATATTGGCATTAATTAAGCATCATCAGATGCGTAAGAATAAAAATTTTTAGAAGAGATGGAACATGTGAGAGGTGATGGTAGACGGAGTATCTTAGATATTAAACTTTTATCCACATTAAAAAGCAACAGAAACCATTTAAGTTATAAATATAACTTGGAATTTTAAAACTCCATTTATCTAAAAATAATCAATAGTAAGCAACTTAAAACAGATGTTGGCCTTTGCAAAGATGTTAAAACACTTTTATAAATTATATTCTACATGTTTAAAAGTTTGGTAAAAACATGGAAGATACAAAAGCACTCAAACATATATAAAGGTAAACTATGATGCATAAGCTGAAACATAAACAAATGGAATTAATAGTAGATTAGGTATTGCATTAAAATATGAAAAAAACTTGATAACATAGAAATTGTTACTTTAAAAAACAATAGAGCAAAAAGGGAATTAAAAAATGAACAGAGCATCAAAGAATTGGGGGAATCTTTAAGTGGCCTAATATTCGTATAATTGGAATCACCAAGGAAAGAGAAAAGAAAGGCTCACAGAACAATTATTTGAAGAAATAATGGTTGAAAACCTTCCAAATTGTATTTTTATTATTCTACAGACCTGAAAACCTAAACAAACTCCAAGAAGAAGAAACAGAGTACTACTCAAAGGTACACCCAAATCGAATTGCTAAAAACTAGTGCTGAGAAAAGCCCTTAAAAGTAGCCAGAGACTAAAAGACTTGTTATATGCAAAGGAATTAAGATAAGGATTATGGCATATTTCTTGTCAGAAACAATGTAAGTGAGAAGACAGTGGTGTAACATGTTTAACACACTGAAAGAAAAATGTTATAAGCCTAGAATTCTGTACCAAGTCAAATAATCTTCCCAAAAGAAATACTTTTGTACCCATATAAAACATAAAAATGTTCATTATCAGCTGACCCCCACTACAAGAAATACTGAAGAAATTTCTTTAGGTTACAAAAAATATTATCCCATATATAAATGTGGATCTTCACAAAGGATAGAAGAGTATTGGAAATAGTAACTACACTGGTAAATATATAAAAATATTCTTATTGTTTAAATCTCTCATAAAGGATCAACTACTTTAAAAAGACAGTGTATTGTGAGATTTATAATATATGTAAAAATAAAAAGTATTATTACAATAGAACACAATTAAAGAGGGAAGAAATTTATCTGTACTATTGAAAAGATCTTACATAGTAATAACCCATTCTTCCTATTACATATGGTTTTTATGATAATCATTTTTATGATGTAATAGAAGTACTATTTAAATAATAATTGCACAGAAGTAAGATATAATTAATGGACAATATATGTTTTTAAATTACAACTGACATACAATATTATATTAGTTTTTGGGTTATAGCAAAGTGATTAGACATTTATATACCTTACAAAATGATCATTCCTTTAAATCCAATATACAAATCCAATATGACACTATATGTAGTTATTACAATATTTCTATATTCCCCATGCTATTCTCTACATCTCTATTACAGTCTTGTAACTGTCAATTTGTACGTCTTATTTCTCCCATTTTTCATCCCTTTACTTTTAAGTCATTTATTTCTACTTTAAATAGGTTTCTTGTAAAAAAAAATATGTAGTCACATTTTTTACCCACTCTGCCAATCTCTTTCTTTTAATTAGTACATTTAGCTTGTCACATTTAAAGTTTATATTGGTATAGTTGAAATAATATCTACTCTTCTGTAACTTCTATTTGTTGGATTCATTTTTTTTGTTTTTTTTTTACCTCCTTTTTTGTCTGATTTTAACTGTTTTAATGATTCAATTTTATGTCCTCCCTGAGTGTATCAATGACACTTAAAAAAATTATTATTTGCCATTGGCTTTACTATATACATTCCTAACTACTATAAGTCCCCCTTCAAATCACATTATTCTACTTCATAAGCAGTGAAGGTCCTCATATCTGGGTATTCTCAATTTCTCCTTCTTGCCCCTTGTGACTTTTCTCTCATTTATGCACTTACCCTTATACCATTCCACTCAATACATAATTGCTTTTATTGATTTAAACAGTCATCTTCCAGATTGATTAGGAATATAAGAAAAAATATTTTCTTTTCCTTTGTAAATCTTTCTCCAACAGTCTTCTTTACTTAAACTAGATCCAGCTTTTTGATTTATATCATTTCTTTACACCTGAAAAAAAATATATATATATATATTTTTTGCAGGGAAGTTCTGATGGAAACAAATTTGCCCAGTTTTATTTGTCTGACATTATTTTTCCCTTCACTTTTGAAAAATTATTTCACTGGATATAGTTTGGTGTTTTTATTTATTTATTTTGTTAACAGTTTAAAAATGTTATACCAGTCTTTTCTTATGTGCATGGTTTCTAGTGAGGCGTGTGCTTTTCCTTTTTTATTCTCTAGGCAATGTGGTTTTTCCTGATTTGAAGATTTTTTTTTTTGTTAAGATTTTCTGCAATTTGAATATGATATAACAAGATGGTCATTTTGTATTTATCCTGCTTGAGGTTCTCTCTGGTTTGGTATTTACCATTTATTTTGGATAGTTCTCAGCTTTTATCATTACAAAGGTTTATTTTGTTTTCTTCCCTGTTCTCCTTCTGATATTCTATTATACATATGTTATACTTTTGAAATTATACCACAATTCTTGGATACTCTGTTTTGTGTTGTCCTGTATTTTTTTTTTTTATTCTCATTTTATTGACCTATCTCCAAGCTCCCTAGCTACTTCCTGCTAAGAGTTTACTGACAATCCTATTAAAGACATTCCTCATATCTATTGCAGTGTTTTTGATTCTTTGCATTTATTTTTAAAATGTTTCTTATATTTTTTTATCTCTATGCTTATATTACCCAACCACTCTTGGATGATATCTACTTCTTCCATCAGAGCCTTTGAAATGTTAGTCATAGTTATTTAAAATCACATCTGATAATTTCAACTTCTATGTCATACCTGAATCTGTTACTACTGCTAGGTTTATCTCCTCAATGTTTATTTTCACCTTTTGGTATGCTTTGTAATTTTTTGTTGAGAAGTGGATGTACTGATTCATTTAGTAGAAAATGAGTTAAATTAGTGTGAGAATTTATTTTGATCTGATTAAGAAATGGGCTCTGTTTAATGTTTACTATCGCTGTACCCACCAGAGGCTTCACATTCCCTTAGCATCCTTGTTTTTGTCTCCTCTACTGGATTTGGCTTTTTAAAACATACTTTATCAGTGGGTGTCTATATCCTGCAGCCTTTTAGCTGTTATTTGATGTATATTCTGGGGCATTATTGGTGTAGAGATAAGGTATGGGAAGGGCAAGTGTTCTGTAAACAATGATTAAATCTCCATCTTTTAGTGAGTCTGTGTCTCTGGTACTTCCACAAGTGTTTCTCCAGTGGTATAGCTTTTGCCCTCCCTTTGGTGAAATAAGAAGGCTAGAAGGAGCTAGAGTTGGAGAAATGCCTTTTGCCCCAACTTGGATAACACTCTGTTCAATCTACACCACGCCCCCAGTATTGCCCTGAAGTCTAGTATTTTGATATGGAGAATGTTCTGAGCATATCTCACAATGATTACTCTTCTCTCCTTGCCTGAGCCAGGAGAAGATTTTTCTCATATCTTCATCTTGAGAATATGAAGACAAAGTTCATGAACATGTGGGGGTTTCTCTATGACTATCATCCCCAGGAGATTCACACTCTAAAGCTAGTCCATACACAGTCCCTAGCAATTTATCAAAATTACTGGTTACATTTTTCTACCAATTTATGGCTCCAGCAACTTTTGCTACAGGTAAGTATATAAGTAGATCTCACTGGTGACTCTCATGTGCCTATATCCCCAGATTCTGGTGTGGCAGTTTTCCCTGCAACACGATTTGTTCTCTCTGTCTCTCTGTTTCTCTCTCTCTTCTCTCTCTGCCTCTGTCTCTCCCTCTCTGTCAAAAAAAAAAAAAAAGCAAAAAAAAAAAAAAAAACATTTGTTTAACTTTCCAGCTTTATCTTATTGTAAGGATGAAAGTGATATCTGCCAAACTTTTATATGTTGGAGTTGAAAATGGAAGTCAAATGATTATAAAGTTATTTGTTGTGCTGTTTTGAAAAATCCCTTGAGTTAAAAAAGTTATGTTTGAGTCCATGATCAATTAATTACTATGTTAACTTTTGCAGGTCACTGAACTCAGCACCTTAATTTTTGTTTACCTTTTAAATAGAACAAATTGCAGGGTCTGTGTCTGAGGTAAAATAATAAGTCTTGACATCCAATAAGTCATTAATGTGTTCTCCATAGACTTTAAAAATTTATTTCCAAACAATTTTGTTACCTGTTTATTATTTCAATTTTTGTTGTAGCAACTATATCAACCTTACTTTGAATGCTATGAAAGACATTACCCCAATATATATAGAAAATATCTTCACTTCTATATTAATTAAATAATTAAAACATCTTTCTCAAAATTATAATATTTGGGTCACTCTTCTAATAAGATATTTTTTGGTCAAGCAGAGTCACCTTGTTTGTCCAGCTTTATTTATACTTCATTTTGTTAACTCATTGTGTTATTTTTAGTGCCTGATTTAAATAGCTACACTGAATTCTTTTTTAATTAATTATTTTTCTATACTGATTTGGTGATTTACATTCTAGTTTTGTTCTTCTAGTAGTTTTCTTTAAAGTTTTAATAATCTATATTTGACGTAGCAAGTCTAAACAATATAATTTACTTTCAGTTGTATAATACATGATCATTAAAATGTTTTAACTCATATTGTTTTTATGTTATTTTTTAAATTAAGCTTATAGAGATAACATTGGTTAATGCAATTATATAATTTTCAGGTGCAGATTATAATTTAACATTTGTATATTCTATTGTGTGTTTCCACCTAAAGTCCAGTTTCCTTCAACTACCATATATTTGATCTCATTTATCCACTTCACCCTCCCTCTCTCCTCCTGTATTTGACCACCTTTACCCTATTTACCTTACCCCTCTCCTCGCCCCCCCACACCCTCTGGTAACCATTAGTCCATACCCATGAGTCTCTGTTTATTTGTCCTCTTCCTTTGTTGTTTTTAGGTTTATATCCCACATATAAGTGATATCATGTGATTTTCAACTTTTTCTATCTGGCTTATTTCACTTTATGCTATTGTTTTCTAAAGTTTTCATTTAATTGCATTTCAAATGTTCTCTCATCTTAGTGTCTTCTCTCTATCTTGAATAAACACACATTTATACTTTAATAACTGCCTACTCTTTGTGTAGTTCAGCATTTTATTTTTGGGGTTGTTTTAATCTTTAAAGCATGTTTTTTGGAAGTTCTTTTGGTGAAGGACTAAAATAAACTCAATCTTTTTCTAAAGATATTTTATTTTGCTTTCATTCTTGACTGATGGATAAGTTGGATATGGAATCCTACCTTTATTATATTTTCCTTCAGCTCTGTGATAAAATATATATTATCTTCAGGTGTTTGCCATTGTTTATTAGAAATCTGGTAAACATTTAGTTGTAATATATTTGTATTATATTTACAGTTTAAATGACTTTTCTTTTGACTGTTTGTCCTGGTACTCTATTATATTTCCATAATACATTAGTT
Source organism: Cynopterus sphinx (assembly GCA_030015415.1). Taxonomy (NCBI): domain Eukaryota; kingdom Metazoa; phylum Chordata; class Mammalia; order Chiroptera; family Pteropodidae; genus Cynopterus; species Cynopterus sphinx. The sequence goes on from CM057381.1 coordinate 95,250,378, forward strand.
CTTATTTATTTTAAATAATATGCTATTTCTTCCAGATAAATACTCATGAAGTTAATCAATGTGGGAGATTCATCTTCTCAATCATTAGTTTTTAAGGATTGCCTCTCTCCTATTTAACTTTTTGTCTGCTATTTTTTTAAATTCCATTTTAAGATATGTTGAACCTTATTATCACATTGTCTGTATCTTTTGTCTTTTATTGAATTAGTCTATCTCAGCTATTCACTTGCATGTAATCTGCTATTTATCTTGTCCAGTGAGGTTTTAATTTCAATGGCCCAAACTTTCATTTTCAGAAGGTCTTATAACTTACATTTACTTAAACTATTTTTCTTGTTTGAATCATTAGACATGAATATGCTTTAGTGTTCATTGCTTTAAAATAACCCCAAACATAATTTTATTTTGCTATACATTGCTATAATATGCCATTAAAGACAGCAATACATTTTGGAGAATTAAAACATCTCTCAACATGTTTCTTTAAATATTGAGAATTAAAAAATAATTTTATTTTTATGAAACATGAGAATATTATTTGTTACTGTAAATTTTATTTTGAAAAAAGTCTTTTTAAAAGCAAATACAGTAATAAACTTACAATTTTTTGGTAAATTTAACAGACACATATTAAATTTCTATTAGAGTTTTATATCATTTTATAATATGTGGTTGGGATTGATTTGACATTATAAAACATTATTCTTATGCATATCATGAATAACAATAGGCTTGGTTTTCTGTACATTTGTGTGATCAGAATTTTCAAACACTCACTGATCTGTGGGTACAAATAGCCTTACATTAGCTAAAATATGGCTAACATCAGGATATAAATAGAAAATATACTTTATGAATTAGTTGAATATTTTTTGACAGAGAAGCCAAACCTTTTAAATATGATCAATAAGATGAAGCCATGTTTTTAATAAGTTCACTATAGTTTCCATTATTCATGTGATTAAAAAATAACTGCTTATATTGTGGTACTGTCAGTCTCTTTTTTAGCCAAATTGGGAGTACTAGTGGAAGCTAGGCATTAGGTGTAGGCTGGAATTCATGTAAGAGCTCAGTGCTAAGTGAAAGCATATTTTAGAATGCAAATAGGTTGCAACAATTGCAGGAGTTTAAATCAATTGTTAATAAGTGAGTTAGTATTCCAAGAACCTTGTGAGTATATTAACTGTCTGTTTTTTTTTTTTAATAGCATAAACAATACAGTTTTAAATGTTCAGATGGGTGGGCTTATTGTTGTGTTTATATCATTATTCTCCCCATAGTTTAATATATCCATTATTTTAAATGATTTGTCTCAAAGGAATATCAATAAATATCCTGATATAAACCACTAAAATCACTGTTTTAAATATGTTTTAACAAGTATATACCTAATAATACTATTATGCAACTATTGTATTACTATTTCATGTAAAAAAACACTTAATTTCAGTTTTTGCATAAATGCTAACTAGTTTTCTTTAGACTGAACATTTAATATGACTCGTAAACTGAAACAAACTTCAAAACATGTGGCAATTTGAAGATGAAAATAATAACTGGTTTTAACAAGATGGACCTTTCTTCAAAGACCTTTATGTTTCAAGTGTTGTTCAGTTTTTTCATTTGTCACAAAACAAAATATACCATTGTGACATGCTTTATGTTTTCTAATATCTTGAGGCAAACTAGCTAACAAATATATTATTCTCTTGTAAAGGAGAGGAGTCCAGGATGATGTTTGAAGCTACACTACCCATGCTAGACCAAACTGCTGCTTTTTTCCATGCCATCTTAACTGTTATAGAAATAATGTGTGAAGTTCAAACTATAATGCCTACTTTATAATGCCATTTTGTTCTTTCTACAAAGATTCATTATCTTACATTAACTATGCCCTTAAATCTCTCAATAATTGTGTATTATTTTTCTGTTCTCTCTACAGTATTTAACTGTGAGCTTATTCAGCTTTGTACAGTGGTATGACAGGTTTATGGGATGCTGTAAAGCAGGGAAAAGTAAAGCTCTTATTGCTAGGCCTTCTAAACTATTTAAGAAAATACATTTGCTACAAATATGGCATTAGGACCATGTTCTACTGGGTGCAGGTTTACTCATTTTTATTTAAATTTTTTCTAAAGGAGAAAGTATAACTTAAGATTTTAAAAATTGAAAACGACTTAAAAACTGGAAATTTTTTCTTGCTTTTTAAATAATAGTGAAAGGAGATCAGATATATAAGTAATAAAAATAATGTGAATGAATAAACTTTTTTATCTAATGTAATTGAACTTAAAAGATAGTCTAAAGGAACTCTATTGATGGAATTATAATCAAGTATTTACAAGTTTCTTACCAAATAAAAATTTTTGTAGACTAGTCAATTTGAATTATGTTTTTCATCAATTATTCCAATAGAAGTCATTGTAGATATTAAAGTGTATCAGAATATGCTACCATGATATACGATTGCAAGAATTCAGGACATGATACCCCCAAACATGACATTTATATATTTTGACTATTTTGAACTATAGGCACTTGAAAAACAGCAGATGCAGGAAGAGACTTTGTCTGAATTCACCTTATTTGCCTAAAGACAAATCCTCCCAAAGGTACTCAACTGTCATAAATCTCCCCTGGAGATTATCAATCAGGCAATGTTGAATTTTATCAGAAACAGAGAACAGAGTAGGTACCACATCCAGATATAGTTTTTCACTATCATACCTCCCAATTATTCTTTTAAGGGCCCATTCATCCTGTCTAGAAATTATTTACTCTCTCCTTAAGAGGCTTACAACCCCCCTCCCCTTTTTCTATTAAGGTGATATTTAATCCTAAATTCTAAAGCTACCTCTTTGATAATTATTCACTTTTCCTGGGTGTCTCTCATGTAAACACGAGGTACACAGGTTAATAAACTTACGCTTGTTTTTCTCCTGTTATTCTGTCTTTTATTATAAGGGATCTCAACCAAGAACTCAGAAAGGTAGAGGGAGAATTATTTTTCTCCCCTATACTGTATTATCACTATAATAGGTAGTAGTATCTCTACAGCCCAGATATCTATGTGTTTTTATAAGTAAAATGCATAACTTTAATTGGTATATGTAAAGAACACCAATGATTTTATAAAAAAAATAAAACCATAAACTTTGATAAATTCTATAGTTTAATAGTATAAAGAAAATAAAAATTAAAGAAATCAGGCATTTATACTAGCATACCTGTGTTTAAATTTTAGCTTCACCATCTATTTTGTCACTAATATGGGGACCTAATGAGTTCACAATAAAGCACTTAGTCTACTGCCTTAATGATTTATAAATGCTACAGTGAACCTTATTATAATCTTTAGTTTAATCCTTTCAAAGCAATAATGCCAACGATTATAGATAACAAAATACTCTGATCCAAACTCTATTATATTTCTAAATTATAAAAATCATTTTCTTTTCCACAGGAGGACATTCTTTAAATGATTTAAAATCATCAATAAAGAAGTAATATTATTTGCTTATAAATATTTAAATATTAATATTGTGTTATTTAATTTTACTAGAGACTTTCTTTTACTCCAAAGTTTCTAAAAATAACATCTGCTTGGTCTTTCTCAGATTTTTTTGTTGACTTCTATACTGCTTGAAATATATATGTAAGGATAATTTAAGTAGACAATTTTTACTTCTTAAAAGACAAGTCAAATTTATAGATAGGACCTAGGCCTGTCATGTCATACTTTAAAAAAAAATTATACCTAGAAGTGAATATTCAGTAAATAGTTGCTGAATGACTGAATGACAGAATGAATTATTGTTGAAATTCTCTTTTTGGTTCTCCACAGCAAGCAGATTCTCTCTAAAACATGAAAATTTATTTCCCTTATTGCAAGCTATGATTACATATGTCACTTCAAGCATATAATGAAATGTATTATTTTTTATTCCAGGTCACAATAAAATCAGATTGCTCTTTTTTTTGCTGGAATTTAGAAGTCATGACTAGCTCTTTTATCATTATTCTTCACTCTTCTTTTTGAAATGGCTACATGTCATATATATTTTTTATTATTTATCGATTCATTCTGATGGTTATCCAAGTACCATGGAGACTGCCAACAAGGAAGCCCACGGCTGATGATAAACAGTTCTGTATCCAGGCCTGAATATTAATGTGTACAAACACACTCCCTTGTTTCTACTGGCCCTATATGAAAAATCATTATTTCACAGAAGTGAATTTTTATATTAGTAAATTACTCACTTATTAAACAATTATTTAGTCTAATATCAAAGCCCACTGTCTCAAAGATTAAGATTATTTTAAACTAAATAATATTGACAATGAAAAATAGCATTCACTTTCCTTATAAATAGTTTAAAAATAAACACTACATATATAGTGAATAATTTTTTTCTTCAAAAAGATTATTTTTACATTAATACATGTTTTCATCCATGGTGCAACTCTTAACTACCATATTATCTCTTTTTTTCTTCTCTAGAAACTAAAATATAAAATAAATAAAATTTTTAAATCACTATATCAACAGAGTTTTTCCTAATATTTCTGAAGGGGACCAAAATCCTAACTCTCTCTTTTGAGATGTTGTGAGGAGAAAGAAAGATGGCTGTATTCAGGCTAATTCCCAGTTCCCTTAGTGGCTATTTCTGAGCAGAAGTGACTCAGCATTTACCCTTTATGTAACCATGTGCCTGGTATGCATGCACAGACTTCCATTATTTGCCAGTGTGCCATTATTGTTTAACCTGTGTATAAAAGGTCCTGCTGCCCTGAGAGGCAGGATATGCCCTTGCTGAAATAAAAATCTGTCTCATAGTAGCCTATAGCTCCCTGCATTTTATTACAATTGCCCAAGCCTTGTTCCCCTTACCTCAGAACCTCAAATCTGCAGCTACACACTTGGTTTAGTCATAGCAGAATTCTTACACCCACAAAATTGCGGTATTTGGGGAAGTAATGCCACCAGCAACCTGGGGAACCTGATTGCTGCACCTTTGGCATGGGGGGAAGGCAGTGTCTCATGCTCCCCTGATGAGATGGAGAAAATGATCATACAACCAAAATCATACAGCCCTCATTATGGTAGCATCTACAGAACAGCTGCTGCTGGGCTCAAGGTCTGGGGAACAATACCCTGATGGAATGTCTTACTGTTGCTGTGCAAACTGTTTGGAATGAAGCAAGAGAACTCCTAAACAATGTGAGTAATTGGCAACTGTATGGTGAATTACTGCAGATCATTTATGAACTGGGAATGCCACAAGATCTGTTTAACTTGAATACTCTGGGACCAGATGATGAACGGTTTACAGCTGGCTGTGGGACCTAGTGTTAGGGACCGCGCCCCCACTTCTTTTGGCTTGTTGGTTGCTATTCTGGCTCCCTATGTGGGGAAATAGATGCATGAAGAGACTACAGAAGTGGCTGCTCTGGAGGATGTAGAGGAGAGACTCCATGAGGCAAGGCAGGGGACAGAAATGTCCATGAAGCAAAACCAGACCACCGAAAGCCAAGAAGAAAAAGAAGGGCCCTGTATAGTGGTTTCTTTGGGTTACCACAATGCAAATGTGAACTGATTTTCTAGCTGCATGAGTCAATCAAGAAAAGGTAGACCACAGCCTAATGCAGTGTTAGAACTGTGGAAGCATTTGAAACCTGAACAGCAATTCAGGTGTGGGCAGAAACCTCCCACTGAAAGAGCTAGGCCTGTGGCCTTGAAAGATTTTTTGAAACCCCAGGACTCTGTGTTAATCCTGTATGCTTATGTGCCCATTTGGAAGGGATAGGTAGGGACCAGAGGCCGCACGTGGAATTGGCAATCCACTGGTCTCGCCACGGAGTGCAGAGTCTTAGAACTGGTGGTATCAGGGCTGACTGCAGTCTCATCTATGATAATCCAGACAGATTTCCTGGACTAGCCACCCACAGAGATGGCTATGAGGTTAGTACCATTAAGACCAAAGCTGTGATTTTGCCTCTTGGGATAGAATGCTTGTCGCTATGTCCATTTAAAGTGTGTGTTTCTCTGATCCCGGAATATATCCTAGTGGTGGATGTATTGTAAGGACTCAATCTGCAGACCTCTTTTGGTGAATTTTGTTTACTAGTTGAGATGATAAAGACTGTAGTGCCAAAAAATATGCATCATCTTTCACAGAAAGTGCCAGAACCAATATCTCTTGCCTGGTGGACATGATGAAATAGGGGCTACAATCCAGGAATTAGAGAAAGCTCATATTGCATGCCTGACTCGAAGTTTTTATAATGCCCCTGTTGCCAGTGAAGAAGATGGATGACTCATGGAGGATGATTGTGGATTATTGGGATTTGAATAAAGTGACTCCCTTGCAGTACAAGGCTAGAATGCATCATTATGTCTTGGATTTGGCTAATGCTTTTTTATCCATAGATTTAGCTCCTGAAAGTCAAGACCAATTTGCCATCAAGTGGAAAGAAAGACAAAGGATTTTGTTGTACCATCCCAAGGCTATTTACATAGCCCAGTGATTTGCTATGGGCTAGTAGTCTAGGATTTGGCAACCTAGACCCAATCGACAATGGTGGAATTGTTTCATTATATTGATGATATCATCTTACCCTCTGCTTCCCTTACAGATCTAGAACAAGCAACATCAGCACCAATGCAACATCTGAAAACATGTGGCTGGGTGATAAATCCAACAAAGGATCAGTGACCTGACTTATCTGTCAAATTCTTGGATATTTTATAGTGGGTAAAATGAAAGTTATCCCTGATACTATAATTGATAAAATACAAGCATACCCAGGACCCACTATAGCTAAAAAATTGCATAGTTATGTGGGCCTTTGGGGATACTGAAGAGAGTTTGTGCCTCACCTAGCACAGCTAGCATGGCATGATCAATAGGGGAACTACTTGGCAGTGAGACAAAATAGTAAAGAAGGTGTTTACCACTACCAAGTGTGACGTGTAACAAGCCCAAGCCTACAGACAACAGATCCAGGTAAACCCTTCGAATTGGACATTCATGTAATAGCAGAAGGATATGGCTGGGGCCTATAACAACATTTAGAACTAACTGGGACCCCAGGGGGTTTTTAGTCCCAACTGTGGCAAGGCACAGAGAGCCAATACTCCCTAACAGAGAAGTAATTAGCAGCTGTACATACATCCTTGTAGGCCACTGAGACATGACTGGCATGGCAAAAGTATAGGTGTGCACTGCCTACCTATTCAGGGTTGGTTACACACATGAATATAGGCCCCCAAAACAGGGATGGCCCTAATGCCTAACCTGACAAAATGGTGTGTGTATCTGGAGCAATGAAGTACCATAGCTGCCAATCCTCTGGCCATGGAAATGTGGACAGTTTTAGGCCTAGTCGAATTTACCACTGACAATATACTAGAGGCTGCAGTTCCTACAGATTTATAAGTTTCCCCCTACAAAAAAGGGAGGCCTCACAAACCCGCTGATGTGTGGTACACAGATGGGACCAGTAGTGGGCAGAGAGTCAAGTGGGTATCTATAGGGGTGCAACCAGCTATTGACCATGTTTAGTATGAAACAGGTACAGGCCAAAGCAGTCAATGGACTGAACTGCAGGTTGTATAAATGGTTATAGACCATGAAGATGTCCCCTTGACTATTTGTACTGACAGATGGGGTTTAAAGGTTTGACAGTACAGTTTCCTATGTGGAAAATGGAAAACTGGCTATTGGGTCATAGGCCCTTATGGAGATAAGCCATGTAGCAAGACCTATGAAAGAAAAGTATGTAACTGTTTATCATGTTACAGGCCATGTCCCCTTTGTAATAACAGGAAATGGTAAAGTGGATGGACTCTTGTGTTTGTGATGGCTAGGAATGGCTCTTGCCACTGATGTGGTGCACTGGATCCTAGATGATTACAGCATGCAGGGGCTGAGATATGTGGACAGTGAAACATCAATGGAACCTTCCCTTGAAGTTGAAAGATGTCACAGATACTGGTGCCAAGTGTTTGGTATACAGCCAGGATACTCCACATCTTTGCTGTATAAAGCAAGAGAATGCCTAAGTAACAAGGGAAAGGGTCCCATTAAACATGTGGCAGATAAATTACATACCACCTCTTCCAAAAGCTCAATGGGCATTCTGTGCCCTTAGGGCATTAGACACGGCAACCAGGTAATTGTTGACATTATGTGCCTTTTATAGTAGGCTGTGAGTGGTAAAAAGTGATTAAGGGACTCATTTCACCAGGCATGAGGTCCAAATGTGGACCAGGCAAATGAACAGTAAGTGGAAATGGCATGCCCCATATAATCCTCAAGAAGCGTGCATGATTGAGCAGTACAATGGGCTGTTAAAGCAGTGCCTATGAGCAATCGTCAATCCCTCAGGGCTGCAAGGCTGGGCATTGTGCCTGTGAAACATGTTGTGGGGCCTGAATGAATAACCTCAAGCTGGAGGTCCCTCTCCGGTAGAGCTGCTATTACATAGGGCCGTGGTCCCAATCTAGTTACACTAAAACTCTATTGAAACCTGGTCATGGGCTCACTGGTAACATATTCCTACCTGCCCTTACTTGTCTGAAAAAAGGGAAAACAGTGCAATGGACTTGAACATGGAAAATAAAGACTCTGCATTGCCAGGGGGTAGGCCTAATAGCGACATAGAGGTAAATTTACAGGTCAATTTTTGGGTAATGGCTGACTGACCACCACAAAAAACTGTGAGATGTCTCACAGAAAATATGGAAGATGAATATATCACCTTTAGGTTGAACTTTTGTGTTGTCACTGTGGCCTCTCATGAGTTTTCCCATACTGTGTCACATTGATATAGTGGGATCAATCCCAGAAGGGGAATGGGCATGGTACTGATGGCCAAGACTCCCCACCACCCCCGCCCTGGAAGTAACAATCTTATCACAAGATAAGACACTGGCATGCATCATGTCTGATGGAAAAGACTTACCTGTATTGATATTTGTCCTTCTTTCTTTCCAACCTTAGGACACTTTACACAATACCATTGTTGACTGCACACACACCTATGCTCCAAATGTCTCACGCTGTTGTGTCTGCATGGAGTTTCCTATCAGTGCCTCTGCAGGACTGCCCTGGCATATACATGCAAATGATGTCACAGCATGGGATTGGCTGACCCAATGGGGACTGCAGTCACTCAACTGGACTGTCATCCTTACTCAAGTGGATAAACAAAGAAGAACGTGGCATGGGCTGGATAAACTCTTACTGGGGCTACTCAGTACATGATAGATGGTCATGGCTGACTAATTAAGAGGTGAAGGTACTGCAAAATTGCATGGATTTAGATATCTTAATTTCTGCCCAAAGGGGAACTTCTGCTATTCGTGTTTGTATCCCAGATGACCAGCACATCTCATGAGCCTTGGCAGATCTCTCCCAAAAAATATAGGCAGTCCAGAGGCTCACCGAGGATCCTCTTCAGGAGTGTTGGACAAGACTAACATCCACTTGGTGCTGGGTCTTAGCTCTCCTAGGAGGTGGAGACTGCCTCCTAGTGGCACATTGTTGTTCCCTGTATTGTTGTTGTGGTATATGGGTACAGAGCTCTGCCTCCTGCATCCATCACTTGCCAAACCTCTGTAGGTTTAGGGGAGGAACGCTGAAGGGGTGGAATGTGAGGAGAAAGAAAGATGGCTGCAGTAAGGCTTTTCCCGATATCCTTAACAGCTAACTTCTGCGAAGAAGTGAGTCAACATTTCTTCCTTTGTGTAACCATGTACCCAATATGCATGCACAGGCTTCCATTATCTGGCAGTGTGCCATTATCATTTAACTTGTGTATAAAAGTCGCTGCTGCCCTGTGCAGTTGGTTGTGTCCTATCTGAAATAAAGATCTATATCTCAGTTGCCTAGTGTTCCCTACATTTTCTTCCAACTGCCCAAGCCTCGTACCCCTTACCTCAGAACTTCAAATCTGCAGCAACACAGATGTTGATCTCAAGTTGGTTATTAAGAAACAAAAGAATAGAAAAAAACCTTGACTTTCCACTTTTCCTCCCTAAGATATTCAGAAGAAAAGGCCTGCTTCAGGAAGGGAATCTTACCTTAGCCTCATTTGAATTGAGTATAGTAGATAGGAAAGTTCTATGCAGTGTCTTGATAGCTAGATCACCCACTTTGTTCCATTGAAATAGGAATTTGCCTGACATATGGCCTTCACTCTTTCTCAATTACCTGTAAATTGTTCACTTGCATTTTTGAAAATCTAAGATCTCTTTCCTCCTTTTTCTTCTTTGTCCAAAATGACATATGTTCCTAATGTCTCACTGTCTTTGGAATTTTTCATGCTTATGTGAATTCTCTGCTTTCCAATATGTCTTGTCATCCATCTTGAAAAAAAAAAATATCTGTTCAATTATTTTATTTATCATTGATTTATCACAAAACAAGTGATTAGAAACTTTGAATTCTCTGATATGTCTCTTCTTCTATTTCATTTCTTGTTGTGATTTTTCCTAGTCATATTTTAGTATTTAAACTATTGCATAGCTGTAAATATTTTTCTTACCTTTTTTTCTTTAATTTCACCAGGTTCTTTAAGTGAAAATCTTACTCTCTTCTAGTTCCTCATTCATATCCTTAAGTGATACCACATTACTTTTCAGAAATTGTTGATAGCAATGCTATCATTGATTCAGCCACACTTATTTATCCAAACATCTTCCTAACTCTTCCTATCCTTTACTCCTGCCAGAATGAGTCCTTCCTAATCCATGAATGTACCCTGTTAATTTTCACATCTACGTTTTGGTAAGGTGTTTTGGCTACTGACTCATGCTCCTATTTTTCTCTTCCCATATTCATCAACTATTCTGTTTGTTTGTATCCTGTAAAGCATTCCCCAATTATTCTAGTTCATGTTAGTTTTGAAATCCTCAGCACTCAAAAGAATTTTTTCAGTACTTGCTCATTTCTGGCACATTGTGAAGAATTGGTGTATAAATATTAACATAAGCTACCTTTCCCTCTAGTATTGAATTTTATTATGACATGTGCCCAAAGAAACATAAACATGGTGTCATGGAAGCAAGGAGGAGTAAAACAACTACCATCTGTACCATTTTACCTCTTTTGAAGTCTTGTGTAATTTTAAGTTTCTGGAATGAAGGACACACTACTCATGCTTTTCTTGTTTTCCATATAGCACCTGGCATATTGTGGTAACATAAAATCTCTGTAAAACTGTGTTGATTTTGGATTTGTTTGATGCCTATTTTAATTATTGACCTTAAAAATCACATTGTACATAATAACCAGGATGTTAATATATTTTCAACTCTTTAAAAAAATGTCAACATGGAAATTCAAAAGTACTAATTATAAGAGCACTTAGATTTGCCATAGAAATAAAATTTCATGTTTATCCTTGAGCATAAGAATGTCTTACAAATCAAACAATCTAACACCTGCACAGGCTAAGAGGAGTTGAAACACTGCTTGGGTTTTTTTTTTTTTTTTTTTTTTTTTATCATCCCTAGTCTCTCTCTTTGCATCTCAACCCTCTTTTTGCTCTGTCAATTTAGTTATAGAAGATTGTATTACTCAAACTTTGCCTGGAATAGCAAAGTTAAGAAGGTTTTAATAGTGCAAAAAAATTCCTTTTCGAAGTACAAGAATTAAGAGCAAAAATTACCACATTAAGAAATAAATGCCGTAATTCATTCAGTTAAGTATGTCAAAAAAATAATAATTTAGTTGAAAACTGTAAGTTACATTTGGATAGACCGAATGTACCAACAGAACTCCTCATACCTCTGCCTCTTTTTATTTCCTCTTTAGACATGTCTGTCTTATAGAAGACCATAGAAATTAATTGAATTAAAACATGTGACTAATAATACATATAATAATATTAAATTATGTTATATTAACTTAATAACATTTATTTTTCTACCTGATGTAGCTTCTTGAGGTAGGTGTTTCATCTAGCATACTCTTGTATAGCCAAGGGCTAAAACAGTCATGGCATAAAATAGATAATAAGTGCTTCTGGAATTAATCAGTGGATATTTTGTATGGTTTTATAAAGAGAAAAAATAGTGTTACAAAGCAGTCAATAAAAGCTCAGTTTTCTCAGTAAGTACATCTGATAAAAATCAGAGTTGTTTTAGATTTAGCTAGCTTATTTGCTGTTTTTCAAATGTTTTGCATTAGCAAAACCTTTAATGAGTTTGGCCTCAAAATTTTTTTTTCTATTCATATGATTCTGATTCCTATAGAGTTAACTCTTACAAAACTATCTTAATTATTTATTTGAGTTCCAAGGAACATTTTGAAAGGGTTTACTAAGAAAATTTATGTCTGTTTTTTAAAAATAGAAATTCCCATTTTTATCAACACTTTTTACACTATTTTCAAAACCTGTAACCATTCACTGATTCTTTATGTTTATTATGATCCCTATTCCTATTTCTAATGTCATTGGAGAAGAATGCTATTGTATTAGTTAAATAAACAAATTCTTCATAACTATCTTATGAATTTCTAATGTGGATTCTGCAACAATTGTTATAACTTAGTGTCTCATAATTTAGCCACAATATTTGTCTTAATAAATATATACATACTAATCTCGTCAATGACATTTTTCTTGAGTCACTATGTGGAAAAGTTCTAAGTTTGCCTTAGAAATGGATTTTGAGTTTATGTATGTGAGTGTTGAAAAGAAACAGGTGGGACCAAAACTCCAGAGAATAATATTGCTATCCTTTCTCTTGATCATGTTTAAGTTCACCATGTAAATAGAAAATGCATTTTTTTATTGTTTTTATAAAAATCATTGAAATTAAGAAATTCTGTTCTTGGTTCTTATTTTCAGTAAAATAAAGATATTTAATTCAATAATATTAATTATATTAATATATAATATAACTTCTCCACTAGATAGTTCAACAACCAAAATTTTATTAGTATACTTAATTTTTTAAAGATTCATTATATCCCTGTTATGTGGTGGAGATGTGGTGATATATGCTTTAATTTCCAGTGAATTCAAAAAATTTTCTGATGCAGTCAGTGCTATATGAACTAAGTATTTTTAAATCATACTCCTGATTTACCTAATGCTAAAAAGCAAATAAGCCTCTCTGTCCTTTGCCTATTTTCATTGTTCAAGTATGTTATAGAATATTCTTCTATATATTTAATATTTTCAAGAAACAAAAATTTTCTGAGATTGTTTAAGTATTCATATAAAATAAAGCCTTTCTATACAAACTATTTAATTCTTATATTTCCATATTGTAATGCAACACTTCATATAAAACTTTGACTTCTATATATTAAATAGATAATTTGATAAACTAAAATAAATAATACAATAAGAGTATCCATACCAGTCATGTAACAATACAAAGGAACTCCTAATTTGAAATCTTTCCTTTTGAAATAAAATAATCTCTGAAATGTAAAAGCCTTTACTATATTGTCTAACTTTTAATGACTTTGGTGAAAACATACAGACATGTCTACTTAACATTCATAAATATTAAGCATTAATAAAATATTTGTAAATAAATACAAACAAAATTGACAAAAGCATAAGTCCCTATGTCTTAAAAATCTGTGTAAAATTTTGAGTTCTTTAATGTGTCTCCTAGAATGTGAAAATATTTTTAAATGCATGGCATCAAAAAATAATCTAATGCTTAGATTCAACTTGAAATCTTATATTATAAATAAAAATATTTTAAATAAGTGGATTTTCATAAAACTTAAGAGCATAAAGTAAGTTTGACATGTATAAATAAAACAAGGGAGCTAAAATTCATTAATAGATGTGATCTGCTTTTTTGTTATTTCAGGTCTGAAAATGCTGTACCTGCAACATGGTGCATTATCAAAAACAAAGAAAACACTATTAAAACTGATAAATGAATTTAGTAAAAGGTAGCTCACAAAATTAATATTCAAAAATTGGTTGCATTTTATACACCAATAAAGAACTGTCAGAAAGAGAAATTAAGTAAATGATCTCATTTACAATTGCATGAATAAAATAAATTCCTAAAAGTAAATTTAATCAAGGCCATACTCATAAAATAAGACATTGGAAAAAAATTAAATAAAGAAAATACAAATAAATGGATAGAAACAATTAACATCAAAATGTCCATACTACCCAAAGCAATCTAGAGATTCAATGAAATCTCTATCAAAATATCAATAACATTTTTTTGCAGAACTACATTACATAATTCTAAAATTTATATGAAACTGCAAAAGACCTTGAATAGCCACAGCAATCTTGAAAAAGAACAAAGTTGGAGATGTCATGTTACCTGATATCAAACTATACTACAAGGTTATAGTAAAGAAAACATTATGGTACTGGCATAAAAACAAACATATATCAATGGAACAGAATAGAGAGCTCAGAATTAAACAAATGCCTATATGGCCAATTAATCTATGACAAAAAAGGCAAAAATATACAATGGCATGAAAATAGTTTATTCAATAGATGAGGTTGGGAAAACTGGACAGATATATGCAAAAAAAATTAAACTAGAACACCTTCTTACATCATATGCAAGAATAAACTAAATTGAATTAAGATTTAAATGTAAGACCAAGAGCCATAACCACTATGTTATACACCTAAAACTAATATAAAAATATTGCATGTCAACTACAATTCAAGAAAAAACTTACAGACATTACCCAATGAATAAATAACTCATCAAAAAAAAAAAAAGCAAATAAAGGCAAAATGTTATTTTAATATATGATTTCAAGGGGAAAGTTTTTTTAAAAAATTCTATTCATTTCGTCTTTACCTAATATGTTGGTTTCCCGAATCAGGTTTATGAGGTTTCCTTTGTTAGAAAAAAATGAAGAACAAAACTATGGAATTTATTTTGGCATGCTACCATGATTTTCATTAAAAGTTACAACTTATATCTCAAATTGCAGTGAAGGTAGAAAAAACAATGCTCTGGATAAACTAGCTTGGGTTTTACATGCTTGAAGCCTAGAATAACAAGGTCTTGTTTCCCATAGGAGTTATATCAATGATAGTAACAATTTAAACATGTTTTAGTTACTTTTTTTGATGAAGTTACTCTTTTTGATAAAGAAGCAGTTGGACAAAAATAATCATTGAATGTCTAAAAAGGGTCATATTCAGAGATTTTTGAATTTCTAAATATTTGGCTCTGGCCATTATGATTTGATTTTTTTTTAATACTGCTTATAGGTAAACTGCTAAATATGGTTTAGAATTAGAAAATGGGATTTAGTCATTTTTATATGCCATTTCCTAAATACTGCCCATGTCATGTTAAATCTTTTAGTTCTCTTCTGGGATATAATAAAGCCACATACTTATAGTATTTTCTAATGGATGGGAATCTTAAAGATATCTAGCTTAATCTCATTTTCTGTATGGAAATAGACATCCTAACTAATTAATACATTTTTTAAAAATTATAAACACAATTATATCTTTATCAATGTTTCAAGAGTTGTTTTTATTTACTTAAATATTATGAAAGTACTGATTAACTTAATTTTATTTTTAACAGATATCTTCATTAGAAAAAAATTAAAATATTTTAAAAGTAGACAAAATTTGTGCAATTTGATGCCACTGGCACTAAAATAGTATTCAAAAAAATTATTGGCATAGCTTTAAAATCAATTATATACAAAACACATATGCTTAGTTAAATAAAGGGCATTATTTTTAGGTGGCTGCAGAATCTATGAAGAAAGAAATAACTAGCCAGACTTTTCTTACATAAAGCAATTTCAGGTAGAAGATTTAGCAGGGTTAATGAAATAAATATAATGATCATCTGATTTGTTCCTACAGTTAAATTAGACTGACAACGTTTAACAAAACCATACGTGATTTTTTTTCAAAGAGATATTTGTAATTATTTCTTTGAAAGAGTAATTTTATTTATAATAAAACAATTAATAACTATAGAATAGTAGCTATGTGACTGGTACTATTATAAATTATTTATATAAAGTATTCTATATAATAAAACAACTCTATAAGAAAATATTGTTATTTTTGTGTTTTATTTATCTTGTCATTTTAGGAAAATTTTAAGCTCTTGGTATTTTTTTAATTAAAATTATTGGGGTGACATTGATTAATAAAATCAAATAAGATTAAAGTGTTCAATTCAATAATATGCTGTATGTATATTGCATTGTGTGTCACCAATCAAAGTTAAATTTCCTTCTGCCACCAAATATTTGACCCTCACTCCTTTCCTCTATCTATTCACCTCCCCTTTCCCCTCTTTCCTCTGATAACCACTAATACACTGTCTGTGTCCATGAATCTCTTTGTCATGTTTTGTTTGTTACTTTTAGTTTTATAACCCACGTATCAGTGAAATCAATTGGTTCTCAACTTTTTCCGTCTGACATTTCTATTAGCATGATAATCTCAAGATCCATCCACATAGCAAATGGCAGTATTTCATCTTTTCTTATGGTTTAATAGTATTCCATTGTATATATGAACCTCATCTTTATCTGATCACCTATTGATGGACAGTTCAGTTTCCATATCTTGGTCATTGCAAATAATGCTACTATGAATATTGAGGTCTATGTATCTTTTCAGATAAATGTTTTCAAATTTTGGGGGTAAATACCCAGAAGAAAGATTGCTGGGTCATCTGGTAATTCTATTTTTAGTTTTTGAGGAATCTCCATACTGTTTCCATAATGATGGTATGAATATACATTCCCACTAGTGGCATATGAGGGTTCCTTTTCCTCCACAACCTCTCCAACACCTGTTATTATTTGTCCTGTTGATAATAGCCATTCTAACAGGTGGTATCACATTATGTTTTTATTTGCATTTCCCTAGTGAGGTTAACTATCTTTTCATATGTTTGTTGAACATTTTATGTCTTCTTTGGAGAAGTGTCTGTTTAGGTCCTCTGCCCATTTTTTAAATGATAGTTTGTTTTTGATTGTTGAGTTGTATGAATTCTTTACATATTTTGAAAATTAGGGCCTTATCAGAGGTGTTGTTTGCAAATATCTTATCCCATTCAAATAGTTGCCACTTGGCCTTGTTGATGGTTTTTTTTTTTTTTTTTTTTTTTTTTTTGCTGTGCAGAAGTTTGATGTATTCCCATTCACTTATTTTTGCTTTTGCTTCTCTTGTCTTTGAGGTCAGATTTATAAAATCTTCTTTAAATCTAAGGTTCATGTGTTTTCTTCTTTGCAATTTATTGTTTCAGTCTAGTTTCATTCTTTTGCATGTGGCTTTCCAGATTTTGCAGTACCATTTATTTAAGAGGCTTTCCTTTCTCCATTGTATATTTCTGTCTCTTTTGTAAATATTTATTTGCCCATGTATACAGAAGTGTAATTCTGGACTCTCAATTCTGTTTCATTTGTCTGTGTGTCTGTTTTTCTGCCAATCCCATATTGTTTTGAGTATTATTGCTTTGTAGCATAAATTGACGTCAGGTAGAGTGCTACCACCAGCCTGTTCTTTTCCCAGAATTGCTTTGGCTATTTGAGGTCTTTTGGACTTCCATACAAATCTGATTATTTTTTGTTTTATTTATTTAAAAACTTCTTTTGGAATTTTTATGGGGATTGCATTAAATCTGTGTAATGTTTTAGATAGTAAGGTCATATTACCTATGTTGATTTTTCCAATACATGAACAAGGGATATCTTCCTTTTTTTTTTTTTTTTGTCCTTTTCAATTTCTTTTAATAATGTCTTGTAGTTTTCAGTGTATAGATCTTGCACATGCTTCATTAGGTTTACTCCTAAGTATTTTATTATTTTTGTTGTAATTGCAAAATAAAAGTTTTTTCATTGTTTTCTTTAAATTCTTTGAGTACAGAAGTGCTATGGATTTTTGTGCATCAATTTTGTATTCTAAAACTACTGTATTTGTTTAGTATTTCTGACAGTTTTTTAGCAGAACCTTTAGGGTTCATCTGCAAAAAAGTGATAATTTGACTTTCTCATTCCCCTATTCAATGACTTTTATTTCTTTTTTTGCCTTATTGCTCTAGCTAGGACTCCAATATTATACTGAATAATAATGATGATAACAGATTGCTTTGTCTTGTTCCTGATCTTGAAAGGTTTTTAGTTTTTCTCCATTAATTATCACGTTAGCTGAGGGTTTGTTATATATAACCTTTACTATGTTAAAGTGCTTTTCTTTTATATCCATTTTATTGTTTTAATTATAAATGGATATTTTATCTTCTCAACTTATTTTTATCTATTGATATGATCATTTTATTTTTACTCTTTATTTTGTTTCTGTGGTGTACCACATTGATTAATTTTTCATATGTTAAACCATTCCCTTGCACTGGAGTAAAGCCCACTTGATCATAGTGCATAATCTTTTTTAATGTGTTGTTGTATTTAATTTGCTAGTATTTCATTTAGGACTTTTGTGTCTGTATTTATGAGAGATGTTAGTCTATAGTTTTCTTTTTTCTGGTATTTTCACTGGGTTTTGGTATCAGGGTAATGTTGGCCTCATAAGAAAAGAATTATTATCTCATTTTTAATTTTTTGGAGAAGATTGAGAATAGTGATTAAATCTTCCTTGAATGTTTGATAGAATTCACTGGTGAAGCCATTTGGTCTTGGACTTTTACTTTTTGAGAGGTTTTTAATAATTGTTTAAATTTCCATACTGTTGAGTGGTCTATTTAGATTTTCCAGTTTTGCTTGATTCAGTCTAGGAAGGTTGTATATTTCTAAGAACTTGTCTATTTCTTCTAGTTTATAAATTTGGTGACATGTAATTTTTCATATGATCATCATCATGAATGATTCTTTGTATTTGGTAGCATCAGTTGTAACATCTTTATTTCTGATTTTTTAAATTTGTGTTCTTACTCTTTTTTGCTTAGTGAGTCTGGCCAGGAGCTTGTTAATTTTATAAATCTTCTCAAAGAACTAACTCTTTGTCACATACTCTTTCCATATGCTTGGTATTTACTTATATAAATAGAAAATATGTGTACTATATTGTGGATGTGTGAGGAGATGTGGTGTATAGGATGTCTCTGTACTTTCTACTCAGTTTTGTTGTGAACCTACAATTGCTCTAAAACATAAAGCTTATTAATGAGCTTTATATAAAAAGCATTGTCTAGTAAAAAAGGGGGGACAGAGGAAATGTAGAAAAGAATAAAAGTGGTCAATACAGGGTGATGAAAGAAAATTTATCTTTGAGTGATAAATGCGCAATGCAGCATATACATAGTGTATTATTGAGTTGTACATTTGAAACCTACATAATTTTATTAACCAATATCACCCTAATAAATTTAAGTAAGCTAATTAATTAATTAACTAATTAAAAATAAGTACTTAATGCCCTTTGGACAAAATAAAATATGGTGAAAAGTTTGCACCATGAGAGATGATTCCTAGAATTAGCAGAGTGATTATATTGTAAAATATAAAATGTCAAATTACTATAGTGTACACCTAAAACTAATATAACCAATGTAAAATTGTATACAACTATATTTAAATAAAATAATAAATTTTAAAAAAACATGTCTCAAATATATATGTTTTTAATTTGCAGGTGTTGTACATTTTTTCTATTATGTTACAATATTTTAATGTAGATTTTCTCCTCTTTCTTAACACTAGATAGGGAGAGATTTATACAAGCCTTTCCATTGCATAAAAGCAGAAGTAGGAAAGCTCTATAGTTTTCTGACTGTTTTGATGTATATACATTATCACTTTCTACATTTTTAAGATGTAAAGTTAGGTTGTTTATTTGGAATCCTTTTTGTTTCTTTAGATAGTCCTGTAATAATATAAACTTTCCTCTTATTATCATCTTTGCTATATCCAAAAAGTTTTAATATGTTGTTTTTCTATTACTGAATTTGTTGGTGTTTTATGATTTTCCCCCTGTTCTCTCTTGCATGTTATATATCTTAGTTTGGATTTATTTTATGTGGTTATCATTATATATACCATGATACACACACACACACATACACACACACACAGTAGACTTTATTTCTTCTCTGTGTGTTTTATCTCCATTCCTTTTTTGCAGATTAGGAGATTAAGATCTTTACTTGCTCCTTTTCTCTAATTTGTTGTCTCTCATTATCCCTCTTTATGTTGTATATTTCTTTCCAAGTTGCAATAGCTGTTGTCTTCTCTTTTGAAAGCAGAAGTTTTTGTGGTTTGTTTGTTTGTTTGTTTTTTACCTTTAACCATTATTTGACATTTAAGCTTATAATACCTTTTTCTCAGTAAGAGTTGCACTTTTCTGCTTCTTTTTACCTGTTGGTCATCTTACATTTAGTTATGTATTCTTCTGTCCTTTTGTTTTAGACAGATGCCCTACAATATTTCCTGTAAAGGCCTTCTGGTGGAAAATTCCTTCAACTTCTACATGTATGAAAAGGTCTTTGTTTTTGGATGGTAATTTCTATCAGTATTTTAAATATTTGGTTCCACTCCCTTCTATCTTGTAAGGATTGTCATGAGAAGTTCAATGATAATCTAATCAGTTTTCTTTAGAGGTTACAGTCTTCTTTTCCTTGCCTGCCTTGAGAATTCATTTTGTCATTAATTTTTGACAGTTTTAATATAATGTATCTTGGAGAAGGCCTTTTTAGGTTGAGATAGTTGGGAGTTTTATTTGCTTTTTGGATTTGTAGATCTAGTTCTTCCCATAGGTTTGAGAAATTCTCATCAACTAATTGAACAGGCTTTCTT
The DNA here is from genome assembly GCA_030015415.1 of Cynopterus sphinx. Classification (NCBI taxonomy): domain Eukaryota; kingdom Metazoa; phylum Chordata; class Mammalia; order Chiroptera; family Pteropodidae; genus Cynopterus; species Cynopterus sphinx. The sequence goes on from CM057381.1 coordinate 95,271,143, forward strand.
TTCCCATCTTCCTCTTTTCTTCTTCTGATATACCCATAATTCTTATGTTGCTTTATCTAATGGTATAAGATAGTTCTTATAAGTTATTTCATTTTTTTTTAATTTTTACTTTTGAGTCTCTCTTTATTTCTGCGTTATTTCTGGGTTTATATGTTTGATATCACTTTCTTTCCTCTATATGGTCAACTCTATTTCCTAGGCTTGCTATTTCATTTTTATTATCTTTTATTGAATTTTTCAACTCCTGAATAACCCACCTTCTGATTCTCTGATGCAAGGATCTCTCATTTCAACAGTTAAATCCTGTTGTATATCACATTTTAAGAGAGACTGGCATGGACTATAAATAAATTTTATTTTTTCTCTTAGGCTATGGTCTTCCTATTTGGGTTTGTCAAGAATTGTAACTTCTCACAAAAGAATGGTGTCTTAGTCAATTATGGCTGTTATAACAAACTACAACAGACTGGATAGCTTATAAACCACAAAATTTATATTTTTTTCATTTCTGGAGGCTGAGAAGTTTAAGATCAAGACACTGACATAGTTACGTTTTTGTAAGGGCCGTATTCCTGGTTCATAGCCAACATCTTCTCACTGTGTCCTCACATGGAGGATGGGATTAAGGGTGTCTCTAGAGCATCTTTTATAAAGCAGTAATCTCATTTATGAGGACTCCACCTTCATGATTTAAACACATCTCAAGGTCCCTACTATTACTTTATGGGGTTAATATTTCAACATATGAATTTTGAGAGAACATAAACATTCAGTCCATAATAACTGTGGAGCTTATTTTTCTTTTCATCTTGATATCATTATTTTTCAAATTTTAAACTATATTCATGTTTATTGCTAACAACAGAAAATATGTAAAATTGTTTAAAAAAGAAATTAAAAATTACCCAGCGTTAAAGAGATACATTTATTTTTCTAAAATATTTCATATTTTTACAATACTTGTTTATTTAGTATTGAACCTAAAATGTTGTTTAGGTTCTAGGATTCTAAGATAGGTTGATAGATAAATAGGTAGGTAGATAATCAAAAGATGATAGATAAATAGATAGAACTTCAGATATTTAACTTTTTCTTAAGCTACTAAATAAGTTCTTGTGGTATAAACACAACTTCATATGAATCAGAAAACTGAAATCAGCATAATTTACTTCATAGAACTTTTCTTTCTGACTCTCTGTCTCTTACACACACACACACACACACACACATGCAGCCTTATTCAAAATCACAGTAGTATATGCAAGGCAGGCTTTATTGAAGATTTTGAGAAGTTATAGAAAAGTAGAGTTTACATAAGCCTTTCAAACAGATCAAAAATTTTTATTTGGCATTTTTATCTATCCACCAGCAGAGATTACTTCTCTTCCCTCTCTCCCAAGCCTAACACTGTCTTTTCTCACTTATTGTTGACATTTGCTCTAAGAACTAATGTTTGTTCACCTTTTATTTGCATAGCTACTGCTAGCTACTTCATTCTGTTCCAGCTCCTAAAGTGCATCATAAAACTATTGTGCTTCTCAACCAAGATTTATACTGTAAATAGATTCCTCTTTTATAAAAGGCAACATAAAAATAATTGTTTTTTGAACTGAACATGTTGGTGAGGTATCTACTACAATCACCAGAAAATTAATTAAAATATTTTTATAAGTTACTTATACTGTCCTCGATGATATTTTCTCATTTGTTTGTAATGCATTAGCAGGATTAAGCATGAAGATGAACATAGGGGGAATCCAAGCATCTCATGACCTCCTGTTGATATTCTCTCAGGCTTAGGTTATACAGTCTTGGGTATATCCCTTCCTCCTTAAGGTCTTGGTTTTTAGATTGGTAAAATATATGGGATTTCTTAGAAAATGTTTTCTAGTTTTTCAATCTAAAGTTCTTCCTCTCTCATTTCTCTCATCTATACATGTGCAATTTTTAAATTACCTAGAAAAATATTTCAAGAGTGTCCATTTTCTGAAATCTATAAATATAATGTATAAATGGTAGTTAATATACAACTCATAATACATAACTATGCTGGCAGCATGAGCAGAAAGTGATTAAAGCTAAACTTGAGTTCTAAATTCAATTATTGCAACTTTCTTGTGGCAATAATATTTGAAAAGTTTTAGAGTTTGGTTTAGAGGGAAAACAAAAGATGATACATTTAGACATTTTTTGTGGGGGGGGATGTAGTTTTTATTTTCATGCAATGATTAAACCTCTAAATATTGATATCTCAGTAGATCTTGCTTGAGTAAAGCAGCATACTGAAAAATTCAAGATTTTATGCAATCATGAAAAATTGGACAGTTCCCCACTCATAGTGTAAGAGAGATAACAACAAAACTACATAACAAGTGTCTGAAACACTGTGATGTCTTAAAATTTTCTAATGTTGATAAAATAAACCACTTAATTTTTTCTTACTGTAACCAAATAGAGAGTTTGTACCTCCTGGAACATAGCAGAGCCAAATGTTGAACACTAAAAATTGCAATAGAGAAATTAAAGTAGCTTTATTATAGCACCATGTAAGGAGAATGGGAAAGCTATTGCTCAAAAGCTGGAACTTCTCAATGGCTAACAATTAGGGTGTTTTAAGGAGTTATGGAGAACAGGTGTGCAGAAGCATGCCGGTGGGACAAGTTTTAATTGGTGGACCTTGGAATTTGGCCATTTATGGTGAGGTACTTCAGCATCAGATTTTCATAGACAATGAACCCTTTGCTTCAAAGAGTTCTCAAGTTTCAGTCATGTCCTGATCCTTTGATTCCATGGGAAGAAGAGAGACTGGTTCCAGGGATGCAGCTGGAGGCCGAGGTTGACACGTGTGTAGTATTGTCTCTGAAAATAACTCAAGGATTGTATTAATTTCGAATCTACTTTATGGGATCAGAACCAGTTTAAAGATAGTTAATATAATTTATGTTTTATTTCACCTAAAGGTTCTATTCAAAGATAACTCTACTTAAAATAAAATACTCTTGCTATGCCACAAAGTCTTTGTTTTGTCATCTTGCTTTGAATACCATTTAATAATTAGAATAACTAAAATTAAATAACCTGACAAGCACTATTTTGTTTTTTCTAACTGTGTAACAATTATTCTTTACAATAAAAGACTCTATACTGCAAATATAATGATGCAATGAATTTTACTGAAAACTGGTAGTATTTAAAATCTTGTAAAAGACAAAAGTATTTCAACAATAAACATTAAATTACAACTTTATCAATTATGAATGGTGCAAGTTATTTCTGACATCGTCCTTTGGTTAAGTGTTAATTGAAAATATAGAGGTCATTTTATTTGTACATGTTCAATTGTTCAGCCACCAGTGTTTTGTGAATAAATTAAACATCAACTCTGGACAATGATGATGTATTCCATGCTTCAAAGGCCGCAGCTGCCAAATATTCATAGCAATCAATCAACATCTTTTCCGTCATATTTTGTATCTTAAAAACCCACTGGGGTAATTATTGTGAGCAAATTTTCTTTTATTAGATAAAATTGCTGGATCTATTGATTAACCTATTGTCCTTTGTGACTGCCTCATATGTAGCTAAAATATTAAAACCATAATCTTTTTTACATTAATAAAAAAATTTAAAACCCACCCTAGATAATTTAACATAATTCATTGTCTGTGAATAGAATTACCTTTATGTGAGTGCTATTACAATCTATAATTTATAAATAAAAAGCTAAACAAAGGATTAAAAATAGATAAAAGGTTTGTTTTCCACAACTGAGAGATTTTGCACTAAATTCCAAAACATAATTTGGTGGTCACTGATCTGTACCCAGAGAAAAAGAATCTCTGTGAGATAAGTATGTCAGTTAATTGGAACATTAGATAGAAGTCAGGTCATAGCTGTGCAGATGTTCATAAAAATGACTTCTTACCTCCAAATGTAAAAATAATGTATATTGTAAATCAAAAACTTCAAGGAAAGGAAGGAAAACATATGCAACTGCCTTGAATTTGCCTTAATTTTGAAAAACCTCTTTCTAGTCCTCCTTTGCATTATCAAAGCCTTATTGTAATGAAACTTTTAAATAAACAAATCAGGATAATGATTCCAGAGTATGATGCAAGCACAATCTAATTTTTAAATAAATAGTTAGAAGATAATTGCTAATTCAGAAGTTTCAATCTGGCAGTCTTGGACCAAAGACTTACAGATAGGTTTGGTTTGGCCTATACAGTATTTTAAAATGGTGTTAAGTAAGTTGATAGTACTTAGAAGTTGGAATAATTCATATATATAACATTTGTATTTTCAAATTTTCTTGAAAAAATAATTTAAGCATCTGACAACTCTAAGCCCACATAGCAAATGGCAAACTGCGTAACGGAATCCCTCTCTTTTCTGAACATCTTTACATGGATTCTTTAGGGCACCTTAATTTCTACAAATACTGCCTGTTCTTATTACATTTATTTGTAGACTTGTGTTATTCCTAACTGATTCTTAAAAGAAGAAAGAATATCCTATTTGTTTCAGTATCTGGTACAAGACTTCATGCATAAAAGAAACTTGTTAAATGCTCTGTGTTTTTTAATGTGTATGGAATAATTAATTAGTGAATAAATGTTAGTATATTACTAAATATAATTATATTTGAATATAATGGAGTTTCTAAAGGATAGTAATAAATTTGAAACATTGAAAACATTTATTTATAATTTTTTTCTTTAAAACCTTATAATTTATTTTAAGATTTAAAGAACTTCCAGTGCAGTATGGTGTTTTTGAAATTCTGTATTCTATTAGCAGAGGAATACATTGGCCAAATGGAAACTTACATGAACACCAGATATACACAGAATATCTCTCCTCATTGAAACAGGAGTTGATAATCCAAGGATCCTCAGCTAACCCTGCTTCTGGGTTCTAATGCATTTTAAAAACATCACTTAGGTTCTGTGAATCTGTTTGGAAACCACTAAAACTGTCATATTTTCCTCATTTGAAAAAAAAGAATTGATGTTCAGTGAGGATAATGGATTTGTTCATTATGAGCAGACCCAGGATGCCTGGTTATAAAGCTATATTCTGAAACATATGGGAAATGAAAAAGTGTGTCAAACACCATTTCTGCCTACCAAAAACAAACAAACAAACAAAAAACACACAAAAACAAAAACAAAAAAACACACAAATAAAAATTTTTCAGGAAACAAAGTGTTTCTTTAAAAAGGCAAATATAAAAATTCTTGTTAATATAATGTTTTAGACTTGTGTTTAATATGAATTAAAGGCATATTGTTTTATAGCTATATACACTACAATAGGTTGTCTCAAACTCAGCACTCTTGACAATTGGGGCTTCATAATATTTTGTTGTAGGGAGAGGTCTTGTGCATTGTAATTTAGCAGTATCACTGGCTCTACCCTGGAAGAACCCAGATTGTGATGACCAAAAATGCCTCCAGATGTTGCCACATGTCCCCAGGGAAAAAACTGCTCTATATTACCTTTTTTAGATGCTAAATTTTGCTAAACACAACCTTTATACACACTTTCAAATTCTAATTATGAAATATAAACAAATTATAATAATTTTCAAAATATTTGGAATTATTTTGAAGCATCCAGCAAGATTTTAAGTATTGTTTTTTTAGTGTAGGATTTGTAGAAAAGGAATTTTTATATTTATTATTAAGTAAAATCTAGACCTGAACAGTAAAGTCATCACCAAGTGTATTCTATGCTCTCTTAAAGATCAAGTGTCAAGGAGAGATACCTTAGCCTGGGAGGTGCTAGGCTGGGTTTACTTAAGTCTGATTGAAATCCTACATTAGAGACACTAAGAGTAGATGTCAAGCAGAGTTGGTACATTAAGCATTCTTGGCCAGGCATTTCAAAACTTTAAGTGAGCCTTTGAGGTTTAAATACCTATTCCCATTTACCTAAATTTTATTAACATTTTCTATTTGTTTAAAAGTCAAACCAAAAATGAAATAAAAAAATTAACATCATAGATGATATGTTATTCATTATGCACTAGACAATGTTCTAAGCTTTTTGCTAACTCATTTAATTTTATTAACTCATTTAATCCTCATAGCAAGACAATACTTATCCCTATTTTAGTCATACAAAAATCATGTAATAGTCTCATAATCATTTATTTAGTAAGCTAAACAAAAACTAGGATGTGAACCCATTTATTTGGACTTCAAGAGTTGATGCTTTTACCCTCAAGTCTCTGTCTCTCTTCTGGATATACATGATTGAATTTTTATTCTTAGTCACTTTTGATGATTATAATCGCTGTTTTAGAGAATTATGTATTTATTTGGTAAAATAGCATCTCAATCTAACAACCTTTTTGTTTAAACAAAACTTTATCTGATTTATAATTACCATCCAAGATGTTTCTGTTAAATAAAATGAGGTCCAATTTATCTTCTGAGCTGTAAGTGATATGTGTGTATGTATATGACATAATTATATAAAATACCTAAGTAAAGGTATATATGTAATATGTGGTGCATACATAGATTTTTTAACTGCATTTTGACATAGATTTAATCTTATGGAAAAATTGGAAGAGTTCTCTCTTTCTCCCTTCCAAGTCTCCATTCTTTTTCTGTTTTCTCTCCATTTTCTTTTTACCCCCTCTTCCTGTTTCCTGTAAAGTTACCATTTTTCTTTTTGTAATTAGTATACAATTTGTAGGATAAAACTTTGCAGCCATTCCATTGCTCAACACATCCCATTGCTCTTCAATTTTTTTCTCCTAGCTTTAGAATTTATTAATAAGCTTATGTGAATAATTATTATTTATTGCTATGTAAAAATGAATTGCTTCAAAATGTAGCATCTTGATACAATAAATACTTATTATTTAATAGTTTCTGTGTGCCATGATTTTAGAAGCTGCTTTACTAGATTGTTCTAATTAAGAGTCTCTCATACAGAGACAAAGAAATTTTGGCTGAGGTTATTGTCACATTGAAAATGACTAATGTGGTTGACTCTCATAGCTATTGGAAGGAGGCCTCAGTTCCTCACTATCTCAGCCCTTTCCCATTTGGTTCCCTTTAAAGGTTGTTGTGTGTCTTCTTGACATAGAAGGTGACTTGCCCTAAAGTGAGTAATCTAGAGAGAATAGGGTAGAGGCTCTAATATGTTTTATGGCCTAGCCTCAGAAGACTCACACCATCATTTCTATTATATTTTATTGGTTAGTTAGTGTGGGAGGAAAGTACCAAAGAGTGTGAATACTAGGAGTTGAAATAATTGGAGACCATCTTAGATTCTGGCTACCACAATTACTTTTATGACACTTGACAAATAATAATTTTCTAATTCCTTTATTCCCTCTAAATTTATTATTTGGCTTTCTGGAGTAAAGTTAAGCTTTTTTTTCTCATATGTTTGTTTGTTTGTTTGTTTATTTATTTATTTATGCATTTAATCACTGTGACTTCATTACTTCTTATTTTATTCAATAATTATAATCTCTGACTATAATTATTTAATGCTTACATTTTCCCAAATTCAGCCAAATAGATTCCCTTCAAGTTGCCTCTGTTACTTTTAATATATACCCCCTTTTTTTAATTAGCCATGTTTTGAATTATTTAATTTATTGGTTCTCAAAGAGTGGTTTGCTTGGGGTACTAGGTTCTCAAACCTTTTCAGTGGAATTGTAAGCTCAAAACTACTATTATAATAGCACCATGATCATATTTGGCTTTTAAGTAGGGTGACATTTACACTGATAGTGCAAATAATATGGTAAAAATAAAATAAACCTAGAACCTTAACACTAATCAAGAGCATCCCAACAAACTGTACTAGTAGTTATACTCTTTACCACTCTCCAAAGGAAAAAAAAAACAGTTTAACATTTAAAAAACATAATAAATTGGAAAAAATAATTAATTTTTAAAATCTGTACCTTTAAAAATGTTTTCTATTGTGTGTGACAAAATAGAAAGCATCCGTAAAGCACTTTTGCTACATACCCAATTACAGCAACTATCCTGGTGGAAAACATTTGAATACTATTTTTGAGTTGTGATTTGAACTAAGTGATTTGTTCATGGCATATACTGAAAGAATAAAAAATAAACTAAGATCATTCAGACTTCAGTGACTGGCAGACACATTTTTAAGAGTGAAACTAAGTCAATAGCTTTAAGAAAAACAAATGTATATTGATTGTCAACAACGTAATTATACCTTGTTTTATCACACTTTGCAGATATTGCATTTTTTACAAATTGAAAATTTGTGGCAACCCTGTGTTGAGCAAGTTCATTGTTTTTATTTTTCTAACAGCTTGTATGATGGTTAACATTTTTTTAGGAATAAAGTATTTTTAATTAAAGTGCATATATTTTAGGCAAAATGATATTGCACATTTAATAGACTACAATATAGTATAAACATAATTTTATATGCATTAATAAATGAAAAAATGTTGTGTGACGTACTTTACTGAGATATTTGGTTTATTGTGGTAGTCTGGAACAGAACCTGCAATATCTGAGAATGCTTGTGCAGTTTAACATTTTATGTGAAAATTAAACATTCAGAACACATTTTTTATTTTTATATTTTGTTTTTTCTATTATAGTTGAAATGCAATATTATATTAGTTTCAGGTATACATCACAGTAAGTAGACATTTTTATAACTTATGATCACCCCAATAAATCCAGTACTCATCTGACACCATACATAGTTATTACAATAACTCCAACTATATTCCCCATGCTGAACTCTACGTCTTCATGACTATTTTGTAATTACCAATTTGTACCTGTTAAAACCCTCCCTTATTCACCCACCTCCCACCCCACAATCTGATGAATACCAGAATGTTCTTTGTATCAATGAGGTTATTTCTGTTGTTTGTTTATCCTGTTCTCTAAATTCCACATAGGGCATTTGTCTTTCCGTGTCTTACTTTATACAGCATAAATACCCTCTTCTTCCATCCATGTTGATACAGATGGAAAGGTTTTATTCTTTTTTTTTATGGCTGAGTAATATTACATTATATATACATACCTCCCTTTCTTTATCCATTCATCCATTGATAGACACCCAGGATACTTCCATATCTTGGCTACTGTAAATAACGCTGCAATGAACATATGGATTTACATGTCCCTTCAAAATGGTGTGTTGAAACTCTGCAGATAAATATCCAGAAGTGAGATTATTGGAATCTTTCTTGTCTCTTATTAGAGCCTTTGTTTTAGTCAATTTTGTCTTGTACAAGTATTGCTACCCCAGATTTTTGTTTGTTTCTGTTTTCATGTAACATCTCTTATCATCCTTTTATTTTTAGTTTCTGTGTGTGTTCTTTAGTCTGAAGTGAGTCTCTTGTAGGCAGTATATGTATGAGTCTTGTTTTCTTATCCATAATTTATTATTCATATTTTTTCTTTGTCTTAAAGAAGTCCCTCTAACATTTTCTGAAATACTGGCTTGGTGGTGATGGACTCCTTCAGCTTTTTTTTTTTTTTTTTTTTTTTGTCTGGGAAGCTCTTTATCTGTCCTTCAGTTCTAAATGATAGCTTTGCTGGGTACTGCAATCTTGGTTATAGGTTCTTACTTTTCATCTCTTGGTTACCTGCCAATCCCTTCTGGCTTGCAAAGTTTATATTGGGAAATCAGCTGACAGTCTGATGGGAGCTTCCTAGTAGGTAACTAATAGCATTTCTCTTGCTGCTTTTAAGATTATTTCTTTGCCTTTAACCTTTGGCATTTGAATTATGGTACATCTTGCTGTAGGCCTTTTGGGGTTCAACTTGTCTGGGATTCTGTGCTTCCTGGGCTTTTTGTAGGTCTATTTCATTCACCAGGTTAAAGAAGTTTTTGGTCATTGTTTTGTTTTGTTTTGTTTTTTTCTTTCGTATTTTAATAGCTTTCAATTTCTTGCACTATCTTTTTTTCTTCTGGTACCCCATGATACAAATGTTGGTGCACTTGATATTGTTCCAAAGGCCCCTTAAACTGTTATCATATTTTTGTATTCTTTTTTTTCTTATTGCTGTTCTGATTGAGTGTTTTCCACTGCCTTTTATTAAAAAATGCTTATTTGATCCTCTGCTTCTTCTAATGTACTGTTAATTTATTTTAAGGCATTCTTCATTTTAATTATTATATTCTTCAGTTCTGACTGGTTCTATTTTTATGTTTTCTATCACCACTTTTAAATTTTCTATCTCTTTGTTAAAGTTCTCCCAGAGTTCCTTTAATTTTCCCATAAGTTCATTGAGCATCCTCAGAACAAGTGGTTCAAACTCTGCATCTAGTAGATTTTGTCTCTATTTTTCTGAGTTATTTTTCTGCAGCTCTGTTCTGTTCTTTCATTTGGAACATGTCCTTTGTCTTCTCATTTTGGCTGCCTGCTTGTGTTTGTTTCTTTGTATTACCTAGGGCAGTTATGTCTCTTGGTCTTCATACAGTGGCCTTATGTGGTAGGTGAGTTGTGGGGCTCAGTGGCAGGGTCTTTCCTGGTCATCTGAGCTGGGTGGTATGAGTATGTCTCTTGTTTGAGTTGTGAGTGTCCTTTTATTGTAATCTTGCCTTGGTTGCTGTTTATTTGTCAATGAGAGAAACTGACCTTCAGATTGTGATGACTATCCATGACCAATTGAGGAGCTGTTGTGCAAGGGTTGACCTTACAGATCAAGAGTCACTTTAGCAGGGCTCTTGTTCCTGCTCTGTCTGCCCTTTGGGTGAGTCACCCTCAAATGTGACTTTGGGTGGTGCTCTAGCTGAGCCTGAAGCCAGCCACTGAACATGCAGGCTAAGGCAACCTGAAAGGGGTCCTGCCAAAGGCCAAGTTTAGCTGCAGCCAGTGTTCTGCCTGGGGCCACGTAGCATGAGCCACCAAGCAATCTGCAAATGGCCACTCATGCTGGATTTGGATGTCCCTGGAGAGGCCATGCTGCAAACTGAAGCAAACTGTCTCTAGTGCCAGCCTTGGGACCATTCAGAAAAAGGTATGAGACACAAGGAGTCCAGATGCTACTTCTTTAGGATTTGTAGAACTTTGAGATATTATAGGATAGTTTATAGCATTAGTCAAGATGACCCAATTGTATGAAAAATCCACTGGAGGTGGCCTGGGAAGGCCTGCAAGTTAGGAGATGCTAGGTCTCACCATATCATCAGGTCGGGTGAGTGTTGTTAACCAGGGTGATGAAGACTCAGTTTGGTGGCTACTGGGTGGGAGGAGGGCTCAACAAAGAAAGAGTGGTCACACTAGCACTTCTGTCTAAAAGAAAGCTGCTCCTCTAGCCCTTGCACTGATGCCAGACAACTCAGTTCTTCCCTGTATGTTCCTGACACCTATTGAGATACTGCCCCTGCAGTGGAGCTCAGAGTGAGTGTGTCTATCAGCATGTAAGTCCATGTAGGTTCCTTAAGAGGAAAGTCTGTGACTCCCTCAGCTCTCCATCTCACTTAGCCATAATCTCTACTGGTTTTAAGAGCAAGAAGTTGTGGGGACTTTTATTCCTAGAATCCTAGAATCCTGGGCTGGGGAGCCTTGTCTGGGTATGGATCCCCTCACTTCACAGCTAAGATATCTCCTGATTCCTAAGCCATGATCTGGGGCTGGTCTGTTTCATATCTCCACCCCTTCTACCAGTCTTGAGGTGGCCTTTTATGTATGTTCCTGGTTGAAGGACTTCAGGTGACTCCCTATGATGGCTATTCTGTAGATGAGTTGTAATTTTAATGTGGTTGTGATAAGAAGCAAGCACAGCATTTACCTACTCAGTCATCTTGACGGAAAGATCTAGAACACTTTTATCAGCTACCATCAGCGAAGACTGAGATTAGTGGTGATTATAGCAAATATTATTTTATTTTATATTGTTCAGTCAAATATGTTTGCGAATTTTGGTGAAAATCTTCTTCACTCAGTGAACCAATATCTTCCAGATGACTAATGTGTGATATCATAAAAGCATGTGTCAGTAAGACATACATTCAAAATATAAAATGAAACAAGAAATTTAAATGTGACAAGGTGTGGAGTTTATTGATCTGGTTTCAGATTCCATTTTTCAACTTATCTTAAACAGAAAAACAGAAACAAAAAACTAACATTCGAGTTTTGGTGTAGCATCAAAGAAGAATATGCATGAATAACTGTAAAATTTATTAAAATACTCTTCTCCTTTCCTACTGCAAATATGTAGCTGTATTTTTTAAAACACTTCGATAAAAGCAATATGTAACAAAAGATTAAGACCAGAAGCAGACATTAGGAAACAGCTCCCTTCTAGTAAGTCATATGCTAAACAATGCAATTATTCTTACTAAATTTTTACAGGAAAAAATTTTTAATGCCTACAACACCTGGTATTCCTAGGTGATCTTCCATAGGAATATTATTTTTCACAACAAACTCTATTAATATCCATGTGTAATGAATTTATAAGTTTTTCAAAACAAATTATGGAATGCATAAATATTTCATTTATTTGTTTTACTTTCATTTATAGTAAATATAAATAGATATAACCTACATAAAAAAATCTGGAGGTTTCTTGATTATTTTAAAAGTATAAATATAACGAATCCAAGAAATTGGAGAACTGTTGTTTTAAATTACTTTTTTTGTTGTTTACTATTTTGACTTTTTATATAAAATATCCGTATTTTAGAAGATTTTATTATTTTTACACTTGAAAATGGCAATTTTCTATGTACAGGCATAAAAAGGGAAATACAAAATGTAGCTCATGCCTCTAGCAAGTGATTAGCCAAGATTACCTGGAGGTTGAAATGGCCCAGAAAATTTCACTCTAAGGTCATTCAGCTATTCAAACACTGCTTTTAAAATTAGTCACCCAGAGAATCTTGGAAATTTATTTTAAATTTAACTGAACTTTGTCATTCAATGAACAAAAACTAAAATACCACTTCTAGGAGGTGTATCAGTCTTGTCTCTGTGACAAACAAGTAAAAGTGCTGGATCTATTTGTTTCTAATAAGTCCTTCAGATATTTGGTATACAGTGGCATTCTATAGGGAATCATGCATATGATATACATATAGTGAATCAAATATGTGTGTGTGTGTATGTGTGTGTGTATATATATATATATATATATATATATATATATATATATGTTATTTATAGTCCATCTCTCTATATAAACTATGTCGCTATCAATATAAATAGCCTTCTGCACTTTGCAATTATCAGGTTTACACAGCATTAGTAAGAGGTATATATTCTTCTCATATTGAGCAGAGAGTTTCATCTCTTTACATAAGTAGTTGAAGCTTTTTAATCCTGAACTCTCCTGGTGCTAGTCTTTGATCTAGGTTGCCTGCAGACTGGCTAACAGACAGAACTTACCACTTTAATAACTATATCTATCCTTAGCACAAGAAAAACTACACTGAATTTCTGTTAAAATTGTATCATAATTTGGAAGGTTCTGGGGTGTTTTTTTGAAACACAGTTAAAGGGAAAAACTAAAAAGAAACTAGTTCAACAACAAAAAAATATAAATGATGCATATTTTCAAGGGATTATCTTTAAGAACTTAATGATTTCCAGTAGTTTTTTTTTATTTTTTTTATTTAAAATATTCTAAAATGCTGAATGATATATTTTCGTAGGATACTGATTTAAAATAATCTCTAAAAATATTGTGGTTAAACATTTTGAACAGCTCATATTTATTTCTCATGTGAGAACTCCTGACTAATCTTTACTTTGTTAAAACTTTATTTTCATATTTCAAAGAATGTACTTGAGCATTGTCAAATGGCAATTAAGTTTTGATGGTTTTAAATTTAATTTGAATGTTTAAATATTTTATACTATCTACAGGAACTTATATGTGATGGTTGTGATAAAGTTCTTTCTCAGGTTAAATGATTCATTTAGCATTTTTAAATGTAGCAAAGCCAAAAATAATAGATCTTAGTTTATTTAACTTTTAAAGCTAAAGTAAAAACAGTATTAAATATTGTTAATTAAACTGACATTGTTTGGGGGTAACTTAAATTTTTTATCATTATATTGCTGTGTTTTTTTTTTTATTTAATTCAGCCCTTATTTAACTTAACTTTCAATGTATAGACATGAATAACTGAGAATGTACTGATTCTTTATAATAATATATTAATTTATAGCAGTTATTCATTATTACAAAAATATTTATTTAAAGCTTGCCATGTTTCAAGAATGGTATCGATGAAAAACTCATGGGAGAGAATGACTTTGAACAATAAAATTACAAACAATTATATAACTCCAATCTCTGTTAGAAAAAATGATATATTGAAGAATAATTTGGTAATCTATTTTTATTTCAAATGGTCAGGGATGATCTTACAAAAGAATTGTCATTAATATTATGATAAGAAAGGTGAAGAGAACTTACTCATATGAAGAGTGAAAAAAAAAAAACATGTACTTTTAAAATGCAAAAGCCATAAATATGAAATAGTGTGACTCTTTCAAAAGTGTCACAGGAAGAATACTAGTGTGCTGGGGCATAATGGATAGGAATGAATGTCTAATCAAACTTTTGAAGGGTATGCTAAAATTTTGCATACTATTTCAAGTACATGGGAAGTTATTGAAGGATTTTAAGAAGAGAATGATGTAGTATTTCTACTATGCTAAAAGTCATTCTGAAACCATCTCAGAAAAGATATTTACACACTGAAGTTTATAGCAGCATTATTCACAGTAGCCAAGACGTGGAAGTAATTGAAGTGTTTTATGATAGATGATTGGCTAAAGAAGCTGTGGTACAGTGGAATATTAGCCATAAGAAGAGATGAAATACTGCCATTTGCAACAACATGGATGGACCTTGAAATAATCATACAAAGTAAAATCAGGCAGACAGAAAAGGTTGAAAATCACATGATATTACTTACATGTGGGATATAAACTTAAAAGCAACAAATGAACAATACCAACAGAGATTCATGGACATAAACAATAGATTAGTGGTTACCAGAAGGGAGGGGGAACATAATTAAAGTGTTAAATAAATAAATAAACAAATTAACTAATTAATTAATTAAATAATTTAAAAAATCATTCTGTCTGCTACATGGAGAATAGAATATGGCGTGGCAGTAGTAAAAGTGACAAACAAGTCAGGAGGCTCTTTTAGTACTTCAAAGTAGAACATAGAGGTGGATAATGTTACAGAGCATTTGTAATAGAAGTGATAAGATTGGAGGACTGGAGGATGAGGTGAATGAGAGCTTGAGGTGATTCTAGGTTTCAATTTTGAGCTCTGATGGTACTATTTCCTGAGAGGGAGCTCTGAGGAGGCACAAACTTTTAGAGAATGATTAAGAGTCTGATCATGGACATACTTTGCTTGAAAAGCCTAGGATGAAATCTAGGAGAAACTTGAATAAGTAATTTAATATATGAGAGAATTTCAGAAAGGAGGCTGGACTCATATGCATATTTGGTACTATAGCATATAGATGCAAGTCTCTACAACACTTAAAGGAAATGAGATTGTCTGAGATAAAATGTAAAGTGGACAATGGAGGACTAATATTTAGAGTTAAGCAAAAATACTTTAGGAATTTCTTACCTCTCTCTCCCTTTCAATATCTAATCTATGAATACGAACTTTTACAAAAGACTGTTACATTTGCAGAAGTCAAATAATTTATTTTTAGATGACTTTCTTTCCAATGGCTATCCTAATTTGATAAAAAAATAATTTTCAAGTGAAATTTGATAGAAATTATCTATAAAATCATCTGGATCTGGAGATTTATTTATTCAGAGAAAATATTTTTACTATTTTTCAACTGATTTAATTAATTTATTTCTCTTGCACTGATTTAAGATATATATTTCTAAGGCATTACACATTTCAATCTTATTTAAAATATATGAGTCAGTTATACAGTTGTTCATTATACATTTTTACTATTTTGTACAATATCTATTGTTACCTTATTTATTCTTATTGATTCTTTCATTAGTTATAATAATTTGTTTGTAGATTTCCTGGGCTTTTTTTGTGTAAAGAAACAGAAGACATATAACCTAACAATACTGACATCTCTATCTCTCTCTTTTTAAATCTAATATATTTTATTTTGTTTATTTCTTATATTTTTATAGTACTTGCTCAGAACTTTAGTATACTCTGGAATAGAGACAAAAAATAGACTTCCTAAGCCTCTAGGAAGTATGGAGAGTGAAAAAGAAAGAAATGGTCTTTTTAGAGTTAGAATTTAAAACTAAATTTAATTCAGGTCATAAATACCTTTGGTTTCAGATTTTGAATCTACTTGAGCCATGATTTTTATTTTTGTTACCTAGATATCAAGGAGGAAACCATACATGAGGGACCTGTGCTATCCACATAATAGAAAATCTATACAATGTATATAAAATGCATCTTAATGAAACACATCAATTAAAAATTAAGTGCGAAAATACCATGTGGATTTTTTCAAATTGTTCTATCCCAAGATTCTAGCAGCAAACCTTGTATTTAACATAGAATTTTTCTTGTAGTAAAAAGTTTGTGTTGAATAGCTCAGAAAGTACCAGTGAATAACTCAGAAAGCTTTATTTGTTTGTTTGTTTATACAAAAATTCCTATATATAATTTAATTTTAATAAAACTGTCCTCCTCCATGTTTTACCTTTTTGTTTCCATAAATCCCAAACACATCAACATGCAAATAACCTGTAAGAATAGTACTCTCCAGCACAACACTATCTTTTTTTGATAACAAGTTTAACAATTTTAAGATGTCTGATATGGCAGAATTCTTCTCTATGAACATTTTCTCAATTATCATTATCAATTATAGTTTATTTAAGCTTTAGTCAATGCTGAATTACAGTGGTGGGAGGTTTATGATTTCTATTTTTATATTCAGATTCTTCCATATCATTCTTTTTGCATTCTTTCTTTCAAGGATTGATTGAAAATTTTAGATGTTCTTTAAACAATTTATGGTGATTTGGGATAGGAAAAGAGTCTATTGCACATCTTCAGTCCTTGTGACATCTTTTTAACTGTAGAAATTTCTTAAAATGCCTGGTTGACCCTGCAGATGCTAATACACTAGGTCTGGCGTAGGGTTCAGGTCTTTGCCTTTAGTTAAACTTTCTGGGGTATTTTTATGAAAAAGTACATTTTAGAAACATTATAATGAACTAAAAGCTAATTCAAATCAGGAAACTTGGGTTTTAATTCAAGCTCTATCATTTAAAGAAAGTCACTTACCATCTTTGTGCCTCAGAGATGTTTTCTGTGGAAGATGATATCTACTACTCATACTTGTGAGAAATAAAATTAATAATGTCTGTGAAGCAAAGAGCACCTGATGGCTAATGTTCTGTAAAATGAGTTTTCTTTCTTTTTTGAGCTGCTCAGATAAAGAGAAAGAATCTTCTCAGGGAAGTATTGCTGGTATAGGATCACCTGACCTCATGTCTTATATAAATAACCCCTTCAAGCCATTGTCACCGAGACAAACATAATTATCTGCAGTTATACTAATTTTCCCTGTTTTTCAACGAGTACTTTCTGAGTAATATACTGCATTAGTTTGAGTTTTCAATAAATATTATATGTGATATGACTCTATTGCTGTCCTATGGACACATCTGCGATGCAGCTTCAGACCACACCCATGAATAGACTTACATAGGGGAAGACATCCCCAAAAGCTTGAGAAGAAAGACACCAAAAACCAGAAGAGGTTGAGGCGAACATGACTTCGGCTCTAAATTAACTCTGCTTTATTGATTGATTGATTGATTGAATTACTTACTTATTTATTTACTGACTTATTATTTTTTATTTCTCTATTTTATTTTAATGAAGCCAGAGGAAAAACTGTAGGTTCACTTTAAAAGCAGGATTCTGGAAGAATTCTGATCTTTACCTTTGACACTTTTTTTTTCATAATTCATATATTTCACCACTATTCAGTTTTGCTAAATTCTTCAATGCTCATTATAAATTTTCAGTTTTTATAAATAAGTTTTTTAAGTTTATGAAATATAGAATAATCTTGTCACTATAAGATTGAATAATTAAAAATATATATGTACACACACATGTATCTACATAGACACACATGCATAAGCATAAATAACTAAAACACTGACAAATACAATTGTACTTGACTCAATGATCTAAATATTAACACTCACATCCATGCACCATACTATAGTTTTATTCCTCAGGCATTTGAATTTAATAACTATGTTAATCATCACTTAACTCTGCATTCATATAATTAAATATTAATTTTAAATTGATTAATACAAATCAATCAATTTAATGTGGATTAAAAATAAAAGTAATTCTATTTTAATCTATTTTATGGAATAAAACTTTTAGCTCACTTAAAAGATTCATTAAAGATATTAATAATTTTTATTTAGAATATCTAAAAAATATGTACTTTTTAAAATGTATTTTCTGGTATTTTTAATTAAAATCAATAGCAAAGCGTAAAATCAAATACTGAGTAATAATAACTCTAAAGAGTTGCTATAAAAACCCAAGTTAGGAAAATAATATTTAAAGTTCTAATTAAAAGCTAATGAAGATTAAATGTTCTGAAATCCAATTTTCAATCTATTTGAAGGTCATCCTCTTTTGGTGTGAAGATGAATAAATAGTAAAATCAAACTGCCAACTTAAACAGTAAAGTCATTAAAAAACAAGATAAAAGATGTGACAAAGAAAATTAAAATGCTATTGAACTACTAAAGTCACCAAAATAGTTTATATCCTCTGTAAACAGAAAAATAAACTGAATTTCTATGTTGGGGATAAATAAATGCAAGTATTTAGAAGATTATTTTTATGAGTAATTAAATTATATGCAATCTTTCAAGTCAGTCCACACTATAGCTATATTTATGCTAGCAATGCTTTCACATGGTTTTAAAATGAAACTTCTGAAGGATTTTTTCCTGGAGTTAAAGTTGCTAATTAATTTATAATATGTGAAAAAAATGCATTATATATAGATTGAACACTTTTCAAAGTAGCTTATTTCCTAATATTTATACATTCTTATGTATAAAGATATATTTATTTATTTAACAAATATATATTAGTGCTTTTTCTCCACAGATATATATTATTGCCTAAAGACTGAATATTATCATACTCTCTGATACATTTATGCAATGCCAATTAGAACTTATACATCATTTTATATATAAAAATCAATTGAAATAAAAATTTAACATAGTAAAATACAAAGATTTAAATTAAATTATACTAATATTTAGTGGAAACTGCTTTAGTAAAAATAGAGATTTAAAATTGCTATTGGAGCAAAATAAAAATATTGGCTAATGGCAGCAAGATATTTTGCCTCTATACTCATACCAACTACCCATTTCCCTTTTAGACTTTCTGTGTTTATAAATATGTAAGCTCTGTTTTTAGAGACTCTCTTCTAAAATAAGTTTCTGCTTTTCTTTCAGACATGTATTTGATGGAGGAAGCTGTAAAATGAGGGGAATTTCACTCATTTTCTTTACCTATCATCTGTCTCTTATCTCCTAAATGTCTGTATTAACTTAATTTCTCTTAAACAGTTGTGAATTTTCTTTCCTCAATGAAAAATTTTACTTTCTTCTTTACACAGATAATTTAAGCAATCAGAAATGTACTCAGAGATTTTGTTCCCTTTTCTTAAAACAACAAATATACCAACAACAATCACATTCCTTCTGTTCCCATTTAGGGTCCAGGGCTATATCCCCCCAATCTACTCTTGATTGACTTCCTCTTCACTTTCACATTTTGAGTGATCTAGCTTCATCAGTTATCTCCTAATTAAGTCCATTTCTTCCTAAGTACTCTTTAACCCATATCAAACTTTTTTATAAATAACTTTAAAAAAAAAACTTTTTATTTTTCAGTTATTAACTGACTTTCCTTCACTTCATCTTAAAAAAATTTCTTAAATGGGTTAAAGGTGACACCAGCCAATTCTCTGGAATCATTTGGGTATCCAAACAATTTAACTCAATTTTGACACTAACCAGTTGCCTAGTTAGAATAGACCCCAGTTTATGAGCTCAGACTCACAAGACTGCCCCAACTTTAAATAGTAGTTACAACTCTTGGATCACTTATACTGGAGGCTCTCATAACCCTCTCTTCAGGTTGGATAATTTACTAGAATGGCTTACAGAACACAGGAAGACACTTAATTTACATTTTCTAGTTTGTTATAAAAGATACAAATGAACAGCCTGAAGAAGAGATATATAAGGCCAGGTATGGAAAAGGCTTGAACATAAGAGCTTCTGTCGCTGTGGAATCAGGATGTGCCACTAACACAGAAACTCCCCAAACACTGTTTTTCAAGTTATTATTTATTTATTTGTTTGTTTGTTTATTTGTTTATTTATATTTTTAAAAACAATGTTTTATGCATACAGCTCCTGGTCTTCCTAGGTGGTCTCCTATTTAAGTACTTACCAGGTCTGACCTGGTTTAGCTTCCGAGATCAGACAGAATCGGGCTTGTTTAGGGCTGCATGGCCATAGACTCAAGAGTTTTTATAACCCAATCTCCCAATCTCCAGCCCTGGTTGACTCCCTCGACAAGGTTGAGGGTGGGGATAAGAATTAACACCCTATAATATTAGAAAATGTTGGTTATTTTTGGTGAGCAGCCTTATTCTCAGCCTATTCACCCCAAGTCAACTCATTAGCATAAACTCAGATGTGATCAAAAGGGACTACATATAACTAATAAATGACACATATCAATCAGAAATTCCAAGGATTTTTAGAGTTCTATGACAGGAACTAGAGACAAAGACAAAATATATTTATTATACTATAGATATTTTATATCTACCTTCTCAAATTCTCTACTTCTTGCTGACTTCTTATTACTTTTAGGTAGTTAGGGAGCCATGAGTGCTGGGAGTGAAAGTCCAGTTCTGTAACCATAGAAATGACAACATTGATGGCCCAAAACTAAAAGGTCACCCTAGGACTTTTCAGAATTAAAAAATTAATTTTTAAATAACAATACCCCGACATCCTGGAGTACAAGGAAATAAATGACCAGTTTAGGCCAGCCACAAACACTTGTGCAGTAAGTAATACTCTGACTTTCTCCCCATCTCAATCCCATTATACCATCATTATAATGTCATGTCATGCATATGCTCAGAAGTTCATGAATCTAATAATAATAGACTGAATTCTGGGAAGGTGCATGTGCAGTTGACAATAGGTTATATAACAGCCAACTGTCAATCAAAATGACCTCACACATCAATCAGCTAGCACCAGTCTTGTAGCCATGTATCACAGCTCAAATATAAGATAAACCTCCCCACCTTTATAAAGTTTTTAGCCTTCTCTGCTTCAAGAGAGAAGCAGCCCGTTTCTCTCTTGAAATGTACTTCAATAAATCTTACTTTCCCTAATCTTCACTGTTCTGTAATTCTTTACTGTATCTGTTGGAAGAACCGAAGCTCCCCAGTACCACTGGGCAATGACAGATTTAGATCGCCCCTACTGGTAACATTACAATAGTGATGTCACTGAAACTAGTTAATGAGTTTCTTTTTCAACAAATTCAAGAAATATATTTTTTTTCCACAGGATCAAGAGATATTAGGCCACCAAAGTGATGCTATCATGATGATTTGGGGTAATTGATATTGTTTATGTACATAGGAGCCCCGAAGAAAGAGTTTCCCAAGAACCTGAACATTCTAGGAATAATGCTGTGTGGATTAATTAGCTTATACCACTTTAAACAAAGAATATAATAGTCATCCTTATCAACTATCTTATAAGTAGGTTCTCTTATTCTTCTGTTTATTATGGTATTATTTCACTTAACTTCCATTGTTATAGTTTATATTTCAGGAGATAGAACAAATAAATGTATGTGTTCATCCTGTAACTTAAATCAAAAGTTATTTCTTTATATTAACAATAAAGTTATGCCTTTTGCTTAAAAGATTTTTGAAGAAGTTCTGTTACTTTCAAGAAAAAAATTATTTGGGTGTGCTTAATTGTCAGACCTAAGACATAAGAAATTAGTAATGTTTATTTTTTTATTTTACTAAGTTTAGCTATGCTCTCAGAGTAAGTTATAACTCATTGAAATGCACACATTTCATCATCTAAGTTACAATGAGAGTTAGACCTTGAAATAATTAAGGGTGTATATCGAAAGAGTGAAACAGGGAAGTTGGGAAGAAATATATGTAGCATACAACGCATTGTGTCTACTTTTTTATAGAGTAAACAGCAATGTGCATAAAAAAAAAAATATTTGTTCTAGGAAGGAAGAAATCAGATGTTGAAAAAGAGTTAAAAAATAAAAAAAGGACAAACAAAACAGAAATGTAATCTGTGTGGTATATACCTCCTAACTAAATGGAGGACATCAATGATGTTTTCTGGTACATGTTCTGGTAATTCCTGGGACAGGGGAAAGTTTTGGAGAGACTCAGTCTCTTAAATATCCGCAATTACTATTTTCCTAATGAAAGATATTTATGACTGTGTGTAAGCAGGGTATATCAGAAATTACGTGCTCTTTGGCCTGTTTCCTGCTCCTGCTGAGTGCCAGTAAGGTTGTATCAAGGGGTGACTCAGAGCTCTGGGCTTCTGCTAAACCACTGTTACCTCCTTCCTGTCACCTTTACGATCATCTATGGGGACTTCAGCAGCTATGATGAAATGTCCTCCAACATCTGCAAGATCTGGGAAATGGTGGACTAGCTAGAGGTGAAGGGCAAGATGGTTAGTAGGACAGAGGGCTACATTGATGACTAGCTTATTGGTGGAAATGCCTCTGCTGAAGGCCCTGAGGGCAAGTGTACTGAAAACGGTAATCACTGATTGATATTGTTATGAACCATCATTTGCAAGAAACCACCGTCACACAAGATGCCAAAAGAAGTACATCAAAGATTACATAAAACCAATCAAAGGGAAACTTGAAGAAAAGAAGCCAGAAAAAGAGTAATACCTTTTATAACAGGGGCTGCAGAACAAATCAAGCATATCCTCACTAATTTCAAAAAAATCTATCAGTTCCTTACTGGTGAAAACATGAATCCAAATGGTGTGGTTGTTCTGCTGGATTACCCATGAGGATGATGTAACTTCATATATGATTTTCTTTAAAGATGGTTTAGAAATGGAAAAATGTTATCAAATTTGGCAATTTGGCTCTATCACCTGTCTCCATCATCATAACTGGCTAATGCTTTTCATCCACATACCAGGATTAGGACAAATGGGAATGATGTTATCCTGAGCTCTTTATTCTAACCTTAATTATTTGGATCAGAGGCATCTTGGGAAAAAATATGACATGTAGGTTATCTAAAATTAAAATACATTTAAACTCATTTGAGAGATTTTCTCTTGGTTTAATAACCTATTTAAATTGATCATGTGTAGTGTTCCTGAAGGAGTTTGACCCTGGTTGTAGACCACTATTATAAAGAATAAGATCATTTTTAGAAAATTTCTACAGTGAAAACTACTTCTTGGACTGGAATATGAAAAAGTAGAATCAAAAGTTTTAATTCTGAGTTGAAATAAAGGAAAAGGCCATACAGCAAAGCCAACATTTAAACTGGGTTCCTTAGACATCTCATTTCCTCATTACATACAAGAGGTAGTTAACTTTGGACGAGATTACCAAAAGAATAAAACAGATTCATATAGTTGAAAATAAATAAATTATTTTGTTGCTTTGGTAACTTAGTTTTCCTTTAGCAACGTGAAGAAGCAATGTAAACTACTAAATATGACCTAACACTCAATAGATCAAAAACTGTAAGTTACAGAAAACTTGGATGGTGGTGACCATAACAATATTATAACTATTATAGTCAAGAAGAGGAACACAATATAATTTAGAAAAACAAAATTTTAAATGTTAAGAGAAAAGATTGTTTCAATGCAAAAAAAAATTAAAAGGGAAAAATACTAGAGAGTCATGAAAGAAGCTTAAATATAAAAATTGGGAATAAAATGCAAATGTTATTGAAGGGCAGTCAGTATTTATAAAATTACATGTTTTCAAAAACTGTCTTTGTGAAAATTCATTGTGCTGGTAACTGTGATAATCATCACAAAACATCTGTGATCAAGACAGATTAATTTCTGTCCTAACATAATATACTTTCTAGTGGCATAAATTGCCAAAACTGTGTAAATTTCAGAAAGGCCAAAAAGGCCAGTGATCCACTTGAGTTCCATATGGGAGCATGTGTCCTAAACTTCTACCCACCTTATTCAGATAACTTTTACTAGCAACACCATACTATTCTTTTTTCTTAACTTAATATTTATAGTTCTATTTTTTTAAATTATAGTTGACAAAAATATTATGTGAATTTTAAGTTTATGATACAGTGATTAGACATTTATATAATGTATAAAGTGATCATCTCAATAAATCCAGTACCCATCTGACACCACACGTAGTTATTACAATAATACTCACTTATTCCCCATGTTATACTCTATATTCCCATGACTATTTTGTAACTAACAATTTGTGCCTTAATCTTAATCTCCCCAATTCACCTATTCCCCTACCCCTCAATGTGATAACCATCAAGAAGCTCTCTGTAAATATGAGCTTCTTTATGTTGTTTGTTTATCCTGTTCTCTAGATTTTACATATGACATTTGTTTTTCTCTGACTTAAGTTCATTCTCGTAGGAGGAGCCCTGCCTCAAGCCAAATTTAGCTGCAGTCTATGCTCTGACTGGGGCCACCTGTCATGAGTCATCCAGCAGTTCTCAGATGGCCACCACCCACACTGGGCTTGGAATCTCTTGAGAGGTCAAGTGACAAATTAATGTGGGTTGCTGCTGGTGCTGGGCTTAGGACTGCTCAGCAAGAGGTATGGGACACATGGAGGCCAAATACTTCCTGTTTCATTTCTGTGAACCTTTGAAAGATGTTAGGAAAATTTGCAGCAGGAGACAAGACAGGACACTGTGTGAAAAATCTACTGGAAGCAGATGTGTAGGCTGTAAGTTAGGAGGGGTGGAGTCTCAGGGAACCAATAAGGTGGGGAAACCATCATTAGCTATGTTGCCAAAGACTCAAATATGGCTGTTGCCGGAGTCTGCAAGCTGGGTAGGGGAGGGTTCAACAAAGAAACAATTTCTTCTACCTATACTTATGTCTGGGAAAAAGCTGCCCCTCCAACCCTCATCCTGAAGCCAGATAACTCAGTCCCTCCCTGTATGTCTTAGGTACCTTTAAAGTCGCTGCCCTAGTACTGAAGCTGAGTGAATGAGTCTGTCACCAAGTAAATTCGTGTGGGGCCTTTTAAGAGGTGCACTTGGAACTGCCCCAGTCCTTTGTCTCACTCAGCCACAATATCTGCTCTTTTTCAAATCCAGAAGTTGTAGGCACATGTCTTCCTGGTACTGACACCCTATGCTGGGAAACCTGGTGTGTGGTTGGGACCCCTTCATCTTTTGGGGTACCATTGCAGCCAAGATATTTCTCCTGATTCTTAACCACCATTGCAAGAGTGGGACCAGACCATTTTTGTCTCTACCTCTCCTACCAGTCTCAAAGTGGCCTCTTTTTTGTGTCCCTAGTTTTAGGACTTTTGTTCAGCTAAACTTCAGGCAACTCCTAATAATTACTGTTCTGTAGTTTAGCTGTAATTTTAATGTGATTAGGAGAAGTGGCAAGTATAACGTTTACCTACTTTGCCATCTTGAACAGAACATCATACTGGTCTAAAGATGACAAAATTTATGATAAGAGTTAAACTCAGACTATGAAACACTTAATTCTTATTATTTGCAGATCCTATATCTAAGAATTTGCCTACTGGATAAAATTTATTGGGGACCCCCAAATCAATATTTATGACACTTTTATGGTCATTTGCAGACATATGAATGCACAAAGAGATGAAAAATTGTCTCCTTAAGTGAATGTCTTTATTTGAAGTTGAAAAATATAACACTGTGTTCTTTGTTTAGATTTCATATAACAAACAAGTGTCTTTTTTCAAGTTCATTTAAGTCACGTTTTTCTCCTTTTTGTTGGTAATTTTGTTGTTTGAAATGGTTCTCACAACAAAATGCTAAAGCGCTGCCTTGTGTTCTTTAGCACAAAAAAGCTGTGATGTGTCTTATGGAGAGAATAACAGTGTGTTAGGTAAGCATAAGTTATAGAACTATTGTCAGAGTTCAGAATTGATGAATCAATAATATATACTAAAAAATGTTCTTTAAGCAGCAGCAAACATCATATAAAGTTATGTACTGGTCAGTTGACAAAAGACTGGCAGGAATCTAAACCTGTATTTCCCCTAATAGCAATGATTTTATATTTGCTAGTTAGTGTTCCTGGTTCCTTTAGCAAACATAACTACTGCAAATTGACTGTATAATGAGTTTTTAAATAGTTTATGCAACTAACATGTGTTTGGCATTAACTTAAATGCCCAATTTTCTTAAATGTTTTTAAAATTATTAAGCCTCTTCCTACTTGCACATTCCCCATCCTTTAGCTAGCACAAAAAATATCTGATTGAGTTCCTTGTCTTAATTTGCTGTTACTCTTTTATTCACACTTGCTGATCTACTTTATACATTGTCCCATGTTCTATCTCTCTATGGCTGCTTCCTCATATTAGGAGTAATTTAATTACTTACAGAGATCTTTAGATTTCTGTTTAAGCAGAAGCTCTTTGTTCATTTATTAAATTAGTGAACTTCTGCCTCAAGTACATAGCCTTTATCAATTATAATTTTATCACTGTCACTAATTTTCTTCTTAATTGTCATGGCAAAAATCCATGCAAAATCTGAAATTCTGAAAAAGCAACTTTCATTGTATGTAATCTCACTTGGTCAAGGTACTTTGCAAAAACATCTCTGAATATTTACTATCATTTTTATGGGAGGGATTTTACAGATCATTTTAACTTTAGGCAGAGTGAAAAAATGAAAGGAAAAGGTCATTCAGGTTGCAGTTTGGATGACCTATATCGTTATTACAAAACCTTTTTTCCTAATATTGTTTCTTATCTCTTTCTATAAAATGGCCTGTGGAGATACTATGAAACAAAGACATAACTCTGTAATGACAGCTGGAAAAGCATAAAATTCAGAATTAATTATGGATTGTCTAAAACTCTAGCAACCAAAGTAGGCATTTATAAATTTTGTTTAAGCTGAGAAATCATCTCAATAGTTGAAAGAATATAAACCATTTTCTTCTTCTGTTTACTCAATTTAGAAGAAAATATCTTAGCTATAAATAAATTTTAAAAAATTTTAAGACAAAATTGTAGTCAAAAGTACTCAAAATTAAAATAAAAAGCTGAATGCCATTAAAATGGTGAAATTCAGTCCTAAACATATTAATTATTTCCTCAAGTACTAAATAGAATATTCGATATAATCATGTTATTATGTTCCAGGATTCAAGGTCTGAGAACATTTTTGATGTCAAAAGGTTGATTTTAGAATATAGAGTGTATAGAAACATGTAATAGATTCTTATAAAAATTCTAAAATTATAAAATCAAGTGATATTTAAGAAATTAAATATGGAATCCAACGTTACAAAAAAGTCAACATGCATTCAAAATCAAGGTTTTAAAGCATTCTTGCTAAGTTTAACAAACGTATATTTCATGAGTTAATTTATATGTGTTCCAACAAAGCCTTTTTACATTTACCATGTATTGGTATATTAATATTATAAATGTGAATTCCATGACTTTAAATGTTGGAGAATGGACATTTGGTTGAACTATCTTAAAGAGGTTGTGGCGTACACATCAAGAATCTTTTAATCTAGAGTAGGTGTTGATCAACTGTGGCTACAGATAAAATCCAGCTCACATCCAGTGTTTGTATAGCCTATGATGTAAGAAAGTATTTTACATTTTAGAGTTGGAAGAAAATTACAAAGAAGTATATGAGACAGAGACACTGTGTCTCCCACAAAGACTAAAATATTATTTGAATTTGTTCTTTCACAGAAAAGTTTTGCCAACTCTTGAACAAGAGGACAATTTCTTTCTCTGAATTTTCAAGACTCTGCCAGTGCTGGTCTCCATTTGATCAATAATATAAAAATATCTGTAGAATTGTATTTATAAACTGAGTATCTTACAAAACTTCGAAAGGTTAGCTTAAAATGAGAGAGGATTAAATTTTAACACATTTATATATATACACAATATACTTATCCAAACAGCTGAAGTAATAAATCAAATATCTACAAAATGAAATTTAGTGAATTTTGTGGCTATTTGTATGTAATATATTTAATGTGATATATTAGTTTAACTTTAAATGACTCAATGATTGTATACTTGGATAGGATAATTTAAAATATTATGCTGTTGTCTATGTGACCCATACTATTTAACTTAGTTATTATTATAGTTATCTATTATCTATCTATCTAGCAAGTTATCTGCCCCCAATTAGAATCTAATGATCCATGTGCACAAGAATAGTGCAATATTAATGATGACTATCTTGTATTATGGCTAATATACAATTTGGAATGTTATTGGTCATTTACTTAGTCACTAAATAAATGGAGGAGTATACAATTCCTTATTAAACACATACTCATAAATATTTACTGTCAATAAATTAATAAATTAATAGTTTAATATATAAATTACTGTTTTACTGTATTATTATAATTGTGTGTCTTATTCAAAGAGTTGTTTCTGATTAGAAAAAAATTAAAATATTTTATTCAGTTAAGAAAAGCTTATTATTTGAAGTTACTGATTAAATTGACTGTCTCAGTATAGAAAGGGAAAGTACAAGGATATGAAAGCAATAAAGGGTATTTGTCATATTACTTCCACTCTAAGAACTTTCTCCACCATTTCTTATGAATAAATATGCTGACAATAAATTTCCAGATTTCATTTGCTTGAACAGGCTTTACTTTTCCTTCATATTTGAAATATATAGAATTCTGGTTCAACAATTTTGTTCTTTTAGCACTGTAAAGATGTTGCATTAGCTAACTGATCTTGCACATTTAATATATCATTTGAAAGTTAATTTCAGTTGTTTTTTATAACAAAAATTTTAATTAACTTTTAAATCTCTATTTAAAAATTCTTTTTTATAGTTTCTGAAATTTCTGATGAAATTCTAAGACCTTATTTTTTCCCTCCCTCAAATATTGTAGCATGTTTTTTAAAAATTCAATGTCTGATAATGCTTTATCTGGGTCCTTGTGAGTTTGTTTCTTTTACCTTTTAATAATTCTGGTTTGTGTTCACGTTTTACTTATGACTTATGTGTCTAATAAGTTGCCTCTGTATTCTAGACTGTATTTAAAGTTTATACATGTAATTTGAGCCCTTATGAAGATATCTTCTTCCAAGAAGAGTTTTGGTTTGTTTCTGGCAAAGATATTAACAATCACAGTTCCAAGGATTCAGACAATTCAGAGCTGAGCAACAAATACTGCAAAGGCTCACCAATTTTGAACTTACTTTTTGAAATCTGCAGCAAAATATCTACCAATCTCTCCTCAGTGGCCCTGAATACCAGTTGTCATTTCCATACATGCTATATGCTTGAATCTCTGAAATATTCTGCTCAGCTCCTTACCTTCTTAGTTGCCTTTTCTGGAATCATATTTAAAATTTATCTCAAAAGATTTGTTCAAGATATTGAGTTAGGTAAACATTATACTCACCTGCTCCCGTAACTGCATTAAAATTACAACTAAATTACAGAACCATCAATTTGGAGAATCACCTAAAGTCTCGCTGAACATATCATCTATAACTGATAATAGAATATAAAGAAGAGGACACATAAAGAGTAATGAGAGATCAGAGTCACCTCAGGTAGCAGACAACCAGACCAGGCTTGAACTACAGTGTTTCTTGAACAAATCTTGAAAGTCTGTGAGCTAGAGGTGAATGGTGGCTAGCCTTGGTGTGATCTGAGACTTTTGCGAAAAGCCATAGGTTCAGAACCAGCACCAAAGTTTGTTTTATTGGCCAGGTGAAATCCCTGGGTCACCTTCCCCACAACTTGAGTACCACCAAAAAGCTCTTTCAGTTGCTGAGCCTTACAGTCTATGAGCAGCAACCTCAGGCCTTGGGCTCCCCTGGGCAGCTCTTTTTGTTTAAACTGCCTCTGCAATGGTACTGATGTAGCTGACCTCAGTTCACAGCCTAGAATTTCCCTTGTGCTTCCAGCTCTAGCACAGGCTAAATTGCTTTGTACTTCCTACCACATAGCTCTGGGAGCTAACAGGCAGAGAATGACCTTGGACTACATGGGAACCCCTTCTAAGAGGCCACAGAACCAACACAGCTGGTTGCAGATTCAGACCACAACAAAGAACCATCTGATTAATCCTACAAGCAGCACAGCCATACTATGGTCTCAACAGGAGCACAAATCCTTTGTGGTAAACCCCACTCCATGAAATCAGCCCCCACACAGCAACCCATAATCTGTGGGTGTGGCGAAGTCAGCCTGAGATTTAAGCCTATCCATGGACATGCTAATAGTAATCAAGGCTTAACCACAATAGGTTAGCACACACAACTCACACGAAGGATATTCTTGGAGCTCCCAGTGCAGGTGATCAGGTAGACTGCCACAAGACCACACAGGACAGCAACTACATAAGGCCACTGGGCCAAGACTGCGAGATATAACAAATTTACCTGATACATAGAAATGAACACAGGGAACTAAAATGAGAAAACAAATAAATATGTTGAAAATGAAACAACAGGAGAAAACTCCAAAAAGAAGAAGAGGAAGAAGGAGGAGGAGGAGGAGGAGGAGGAGGAGGAGGAGGAGGAGGAGGAGGAGGAGGAGGAGGAGGAGGAGGAGGAGGAGGAGGAGGAGGAGAAGGAGAAGAAGAAGAAGAAGAAGAAGAAGAAGAAGAAGAAGAAGAAGAAGAAGAAGAAGAAGAAGAAAATAAAATGGATACAGATACAGAGTTTAAAACACTGGTTATAAGGATGCTCAATAAACATAGCAGAAGAAAAGATGATCTCAATGAGAACTTCAACAGAGAGATAATAAGCATAAAAAAGGACATAGAAATTATAAAAAAGAAAACTCTTGGAAATGATGAATATAATACCTGAAATGAAGAAATTCACTAGAAGGAATTTACAGTAGATTAGATGAAGCAGAGAAGAAAATCAATGATTTGGAAGGTAAGGTAGTAGAAAACACCCATTAGAACACCCAAAAGAGAAAAGAATTAAAAAAATAAAGTTTAAGAGACATCTGGGATGACATAAAATGTACCAACTTTTGCATCATAGGAGTACTAAAAAAAGAGAGAGACCAAAAGATTGAAAACTTAGTTGAAGAAATAATAATAAAAACCTTTCTAAAATGATGAAGCAAATAGACATACAAGTTTGGGAAGTGGAAAGAATCCCAAATAAGAGAAAACTAATCAGACCCACACCAAGGCACATTATAATTAAAATGCCAAGGTTAAAAACAAAGAGATAATCCTGAAAGCAGCAAGAGAAAGGCAGCTAGTTTCATAC
This sequence comes from Cynopterus sphinx, assembly GCA_030015415.1. Classification (NCBI taxonomy): domain Eukaryota; kingdom Metazoa; phylum Chordata; class Mammalia; order Chiroptera; family Pteropodidae; genus Cynopterus; species Cynopterus sphinx. The sequence goes on from CM057381.1 coordinate 95,302,711, forward strand.
AAGGGTACTGCCATAAAAATACCAGTTTATATCTTAATAGAAACTTTGCAGGCCAGAAGGGAATGACACAAAGTATTCAAAGTGATAAAAAACAAGAACTTACAAACAAGACAACTCTACCCAGCAAGGAAATCAATTAGAATTGAAGGCAAGATAGACAGCTTCCTTGACAAAAAAGAAATTAAAATAACAACAAAAAAAACAACAACAACAAGCTAAAGGAATTCATCACCACCAAACCAGTATTACAAAAAATGTTAAAGAGACTTCTTTAAGAAGAAGGTGAAAAAAATAAATATGAATAATAAAATGGCAATAATAATCTATTTATCAATAATCACTCTAATTGAAAAAAATAGGGTAACCAAATGAATAAAATAATATGACCCATGCAAATGCTTGTATAAGAGAGCCACTTCAAATCAAAAGAAAAACAAAGTGAAAGTAAAGGGATGAAAAAATATGAAAATGAAAATGAAAAAACTTGTGGTAGCAATACTTAAATGAGACAAAATAGATTAAAACAAAGATTATAATAATAGACAAAGAAGTACATTGTGTACTGATAAAGTGATCAACCCAACAAGAGAATATAGCACTCGTAAACTTTTATATACCCAACATAGGAGCACCTAAACATATAAAGAAAATATTGACAAACATAAAGGGAGAGATTGGCAGTAATACAATCATTGTAGAGGACTTTTACACCTCCATAACAGAAATGAACAGATTTTCCAGACAGAAAATTGATGAGAAAATGGCCTAAAATGTCACACTAGAGCAGATAGATTGAACTGATAATTTTAAAGCATTAACCCCAAAAGAAGCAGAATATACATTCTTCTCAAGTGCACATAAAACATTTTCTAGGTTAGACCCCATGGTAGGCCACAAAACAAATCTCAATAAATTTAAGAAGATTCAAATCTTATCAAGCTTCTTCTTTGACCACAATGAAATAGAAATGACTTACAAGAAAAAATTAAAAACATATAAACACATGGAGGCCAAATAACATGTTACTTAATAGTAAATAGGTTAAAAATGAGACCAAGGAAGAAATGATAAGATATTTAGAGACAAATGAAAATGAAAACACAATGATTCAAAATCTGTCAGACACAGCAAGAGCAGTCCTAGGAGAGAAATTCATAGCAATACAACTTTATTCACCCCAAAACAAGAAAAATCTCATAATAACAATCTAACCTTACACCTAAAGAAACTAGAAAAAGAACAGCAAAGAAAACTCAAAGTGAGTAGGAAAATGGAACTAATAATGATCAGAGCAGAAATAGTCTAAAAATATACAAAAAAAAAAAAAAAGAATAAAACAAATAGCTGGTTCTTTGAAAAGATAAACAGAATTGGCAAACCTTTAAAAACACATCAAGAAAAAAAGAGAGAAGACTCAAATAAATAAAATCAGAAAATAAAGAGAACTGACTTCATAGAAATACAAATGATTATAAGATAATACTGACAGCAATTATATGCCAACAAACTGGACATTCTGGAAGAAACTGATATATTCTTAGAAACACAGTTTTCTAAGATTGAGTTGAAAAAGAAACAAAAAATCTGAACTGACCGATTACTACTAACAAAATCAACTCATTCATCAAAAAACTCCCAAAAAACAAAAGTTCTGGACTGCATGGCTTTGCAATATAAATATGCTGATATTCATGATGAACAGAGATGCAAAAATTTTCAATAAAATTTTAGCAAACTAATTTCAGTAACACATTAAAAAAAATCATACACCATAACCAAGATAGATTTATTTCTGGGATGCAAATTTGATTCAACATTAACAAATTAATTGTGATGTACCACATTAAAAATTGAAAAATAAAAATCATAGGATCACATTAATAAATGCAGAAAAAATATTTGGCAGAATCCAGCACGAAAATGTGACAAAAACTCTCAGCAAAATGGGAATAGAGAAAATAAACCTCAACATAATAAAGGTCATGTATGATAAAACTATAGTTAACACTAAATGGAGAAAAAAATAAAAACATTTTTTCTTAAGATCAGGAACAAGTCAAGAATGAGCACTTTCATAATTTCTGTTCAACATACTGTTGCAAGGCTTAGTTACAACAATCAGATGAGGCATCCAAATTGGAAAAGAAGAAGCAAAGCTGTCATTATTTGCAGATGACATGATACTATGTAGAGAGAACCCTAAATATTCCACAAAAAAAATGTTAGAACTGATAAATTCAGTAAAGTAGCAGAATATAAAATTATTATTCAGTAATCAGTTATATTTTTATAGACCTATGACAAACTATCAGAAAGTAAAATTAAGAAAACAATCCCATTTACAATTACATTAAAAAATAAAATAACTAGGAATTAATTTAGCCAAGAAGGTAAAAGACCTGTACTTGGAGAATTATAAGTCATTGAAAAAATGAAATTAAGGAAGAGACAAATAAATAGAAGCATTTATCATGTTCATGGTTATAAAGAAATAACATTGTAAAATGTCCATACTACCCAAAGCCACCTATAGATTCAATGTAATCCTTATCAAAACACTAATGCCTCTTTTTACAGAAATAGAACAAATAATTCAAAAATTTATATGGAACCATAAAAGATTCTAAATAGTCATAAAAATCTTAAGAAAGAACAAAGTTGGAGTTATCACACTACCTGATATCAAACTATACTACAAGTCTACAGTAATCAAAACAACATGGTACTGGCATAAAACAAACAAACAAACAAACAAAACAAACAGATATATTGACCAATGGAACAGAATAGAGAATGCAGAAATAAATCTACAAGTATATGCAATGAGGTAAAGATTATCTCCAATAAACCATGCTGGAAAAACTGAATAGATACATGTATAAATGATGAAACTGGACTACCTTCTTACACTATGTATAAGAATAAACTCAAAATAAATTGAAGACTTAAATGTAAGACCCGAAACCATAAAATTCCTATAAGAAACATAAGGAATAAATGGTCTGACATTGCTCTTACTAATAGGTTTTTCAGATATATTTCTTTGGGCAAAGGAAATAAAATAAAAAATAAACAAATGAGAGTACATCAAACAAAACATTTTTCCACAGTAAAAGAAACTATCAGCAAAATGAAAAGGCACGCTATTGAATGGGAGAAGATATGGGCCTATGATACATTTGATAAAGAGTTAATTTTCAAAATTTATAAAGAATTTATACAACTTAACACACACACACACAAAACAAACAATCCAATTAAAAAATAGGCAAAAGACCCAAAAAGGCATTTTTTCAAAGAGGATATACAGATAGCCAGTAGTTATATAAAAAGATGCTTAACATCACTAATCATCAGAGAAATGCAAAATAAAACTACAATGAGATATCACCTTACATCTATCAGAATTATTGTCAACCAGTTAAAAAAAAAAAGTATTGGTGAGAATGTGGAGAAAAAAGAATCATGTTGCACCGTTGGTAGGATTGTAAATTTGTACAGCCACTATGGAAAAGGGTTTAGAGGTTCTTCAAAAAATTAAAAATGGAATTCCCTTATGACCCAGCAATTACACTCTTGGGTACTTACCCATCCCCCAAAACCAAAATGCTAATTTGAAAAGATATATGCACTGCTATGTTTATTGAATTGATATTTACAATAGCCAATATATAGAATAGTGCTCATAAATAGATGATTTAATAAAGAAGAGGTGGAACATATAGACAATAGAATATTAGCCATAAGAAAGTGAAATCTTACCATTTGCAATGACATGAATGGACCAAAAGGGCATTAGGCTAAGTGAAATAAGTCAGACGAGTAAAATAAACACCATATGATTCCTCTTATCTGTGGAATCAAAGGAACAGTGTAAATGAACATTCAATTGCTAATTGGGAGGGAGGTTGGGGGGACTGAGTGAAAAGTTGGAGGGATTAAGAAGTACAAATTGAAGAACAGTCATGGGGCCGGGACATTCAACATGGAGAGTATAGTCAATAATATTTTAATGGCTGCATATACTGCCAGGTGCGTATGAGAGTAATCAAGGGAATTACTTTGTAAATTATATAAATGTCTAACCACTGTGCTCTACACCTGAAACTAATACAAAATAAAAAATAAAAAATAAAGTAAGACTCATCCAAAATGCCAGACAGACTCTATTAACTGGTATTCCATGTACTCCTAGATATGAGTTGAATAATTCTTTATTGTCTTGATATCTCCAATAACTTCAAGCAAACAAAAAGAATATACATTTTCGTAGTACTTGTAAGAGTTAGTCCAAATTATCTAGTCTCTTGAATCCTTGAAAGATGGTATTTCATTTTCATTATTTACTTTTTCATACACATTGATTAGGCTGGCCTATGCTTTCTCTGAAATCATGTTTGTCAATGGAGTTTTCGACTCCATGTATGTTGTAATTTTATCTCTGAAATTTATAATCATACTATGTAAAACTAAATATGAGAATAGTTGCCATCAGTTAAGCTCTACTAGTTGCTTAATAAGAATAGTTGCCATCAGTTAAGCTCTACTAGTTGCTTTCATTTACTAAGAAAAAATATCCCTGTCTCTTTTCCCTAATTTCGTCTTCCATTGATTCTCTTTCTCAGCTAATTGCTTTGTTATTTGAGGAAAAAAAAGGTTAATCAGAAGAGTTTTGCAAACTCTTATCATCATGTCTACTCATTCATGTATGTCTAAACTTTTAGACACTTCCTTCACTCTTGTTTCTGGAGACCAGGTTTTTTTTGCCACCCATTTTACACCCTATTCTCACTTACTTAGAAATTCTCACCTTCTTTTAAAGCATTTTTATTTTTTCTCATTTATTCTCATTAACTACAAGGATAATGCAATGTTACAATGTAAAAATAAAAATCACTCTTTTGACACCCATCTCTTTCCAATAATAACTCCATTTCTGTGCTTCCTTTGAAAGTAAAACCGTAGATTTCAACACAGCCTGAATCCAGTTTCTCTCACCCCATTGCTACTCTTCCTATTTCATTTAAAAGTGCTCCTGTCACTGCCATTATTACCTCTATTTTGCTAAATTCAACTGTCAATTCTGAATCCTCTTCTTACTTACTACCTCATCAACATTTGGCCCATTTACTTAGCGTTTGAAATGTTTTCACGGGTTGGATGCCAAAATACTATACTCATTACATGTCTTACACTCTCAGAAAAGATATCAGACCTTTTTTGTGATTCCTTCTCATAATGCTGACCTCTAAATATGTATGAATGCCAGGACTTTGGCCTTGGATATCTCTATATAGTCACTCTTTATATGCAATTTTATTATTTTAATGCCATATATACTCCAATAACTGCCAAAATGTTGTTTTGATCTATACCCATATCACTTTTATAAGTTTCAGACTGATATATGTATCTGCTGCATTTGATATATGTAACATTTTCATTTGAAAATCCAGTAGCTATATACGTTAACATTTTCCAAAAGTAAACTTTTCATCATTTCTATTAATAACCCCTTCCACAGTCATGACCATCTTAAATGTTCAGGTTAAAGCCTAAGAATCATTCATAACACATCTTTGTCTTCCATTCTCATTCAATCTGTCAACTAATTCTGCCAGTTTAAGCTTCAGGATATGCCATGATTTGATAAGAATTCATCATTTTTATTGTTACCATGCTTGCCTAGCTACTATAATCTCTCACATGGAGAACACAGATAATTTACTAACTTACTTCTCTTAACTCTTATTCTCTAAGTCAAGTAGTGCTATAATTCTGCTCAAAACATTTCAAAGAACAAAGCAAAGAATTACAAGAAGAGAAAATCAGAAATTTTCAGAGGGTCCTTTTATCTTCTACAACTTCTTGCCTTTACTTTTCTCCCTGAACCTCACTCTTATTCTCCCTTTAACTGTATTTATGTTTAGCTGGCTTCATTCTTGTTTTCCAAGTACAAAAATGCAAGTACATTCTACTTCAGGGTATTTGAACTAGCTTATCTCCTTTCGAAGAACTTTCTTCCTACAGGTATTCTTATGGTAAACTTCCTTTTGGTCTTTGCTCAAATGTTCTATTTTAAATAACCTCTTAACTCTGTCTTCTTTCTCTTTTTCTTCTTTTTTTATACTGCTGTTAATCATATTTCATAATAAAGGCTTTACTTTTAAATCTGTTCATTGATCTTTGTTCTCTATTGAACTATATAAACTTCACGATGTCAGAAATTGTTGTTGATTTTGATCAAAATGCCTGCTCATATTTATGCTCTTAACAAAACATTTTTACCACGGTATACTTCATATCTCAGACTTTTTTCATTTAAAAATTTTGTTATAAAATATGTTGTTAGGCAGTGAGATATTTAAATTTGAATTTGAATTTAAGTATAAATAGTAGCAAGAACAACTTTTCTAGTGAGTTCTCTAAAGCTAGAGAAATAATATAAACTCCTTTACACATTACATAAGTAGTAATTCTATTTAGAGCAATATTTTCTGAGGAGCACACAAGTGTGGTATATCACTGTTTTAATGGCTTCAGACCTACTATTAGAGAGTTTAAGACACAGTTTTTTTTTGATATTTGATCTTTAACATTGTTGGTAGTAGATAAATAGATTTGAATAATAGTTTTAAAAACTTTTAAAGTGATTTTTCCTGCTTTGCTTTAATTTTAATTCAAATTGAAAGATATACTGCAAGTGTACTTAAAAATGTTATTTATACCTTTGATGTATTTTGTATTTTGCTTTCAAGTACACTTACTGTAATTACTACTTAATTAAATATTGGAAAGAAAACAAAAAGTTTTAAAAATAATTAATAAAAAATTTTAAATAAGTAAACTTTTATGAATTATAATATACATCAAAAAGTGTAGAGACCATAAGTCAATAATTTTTTCAAAGTGAATTTACCTACATAACTGAGATTCAGATTAAAAAAATGAAACATTACTTGCACGTGAGGAGCTTCCTTATACTTTTTCAAGGGACTATTGCCCCAAAAATAAATTCTACATTCACTTTTAACGCCAGATTTACCTGTATGGATTTTTGCCTTTTGATATTTACGGTTATAAATTTTTCATTTTTTACATACCTGAACTTTTTCTCTTTTGTGTTTTTTTCTTTGCTTAACATTACTTTTGTGAGCTATAACTGTGTTTTTGCATGTGGCAAAATAAAAATTAGTATTTTTTACTGTGGCAGAATATTCCACTTTATGAATATTGTTATTTATTTATTCTTCTGCTGAACAATGTTTAGATTGTATTCAGTTTTTGACTAATATTTAATGCTACCATGTACAGACTGCATGTCTTGGGTTGGTACATATAGTCAGTTCTGTTGAATATCAAAGGTTGAATTCATGACTCAATAGGTATACACATAGTTAATTTTAGCACATACTGCCAAATGATTTCCCAAAGTGTGTTCACCAATTTACACTTACCAGTAGTGCATGATAGTTTTATTTACCTCATATTCTTTTTGCGTCATTATCATGGACTTATAGTAAGTAATATCTAGTGATGATTTTAATTTGTATTGCCTAAAGACTAAAAAAGTTAAATGTCTTTCTATTGTTTAGTTTGATATTTTCTTTGTTAATAGTATATTTTGAAAAACAGAAAACAATTTTAATGTAGCTCAATTTATTATTTTTTTCTCCTGTGAGTCTGACCATTTTTGTTTTCTGATAAAAAAATATTTATTACCACAACTACAGAAAAATATTTTTTTCATAATATTACAAGCTATTATTTACTTTTTACATTTAGATTGATAACCCTCTTGAAACTGAGTTTTATAAGTATCATTTGAGCTAATATAATTAACTTAAAATTTTATCCTCTTCACTGTATTGTTACCTGTGTCATAAATGACAATGACCATATATGGAAGGATTTATTTCTTCACTTTATTAAGTCCATTGGTCTGCTTTTCTATCCTTACACCAATTTTACATTCTCTTAATTACAATAGCTTTCTATATACAATCTCAGTTTCTGGTAAAGTGTTTAAGGTTTAGAGCAACACTACTTACGCATCTTTGGAACCAAGTGTTTAAAGTCATTGAGAGTAAAATCTAAATATATCCACTTACAACATAACTTAACACATTTTACCATAAATGGATAAATTATTATTAATTCTTTATTTCTCAATTATATTTATATAAATCTTAAACATTTTTAATAACATTGATCAGTGCATTTTATAAAACTTTGTTTCATACATTTATCAGAAAAAGTTGCAGCAGATGATGTGCTTCTAAAGAGTGAAATTTAGGAGTAACCACAACAATTTTTAACAGCCCTAGATTTTGATATAGAATCTCGGGATGATGACAGAGGAAAAAGGCACAGCATGGTTAAAAGGAGATAAAAGAAATGGAAGACACACTAGGGTGTCTGAGGGAAGAGAATACATTATAAGCCAATTAAGTGAAAAATTTTCCCAAAAAACAGAGGTAACTGGTACTTTAAATACTGGGTGAGGTAGGTATTGGGACCTTATACAGTCCACAGAACAGAAAACAAAATCTGATGGACCATATGAAGCATGGGCAGGGGTCATTGGTCCTGTCTTTTAATGGGAGGCAAATCTCACACTCTCAGCATTCTAGAAAGAAACATAGCAGAATCTCACTTAGACCAGAAGGTATGCCCTACAGTACACCTGGTTCTAACACTGTGTATTTGATCTTTTCCTGAAGCAAAGCTTTGGGAAGTTCATGTAGTCCTGTTTTTGGATTATGGTATCTAGAGAACTCAAAAATTGAGACAATTCTGAATTACTTGATGAGAGGAGTGAGGTGATGGCAGGGTTTGCAATTCAAAACAACCTGGGGATTGGGTGCTCAAGAGAAACTTGCTTTTCTCATGTGCAGATAAATTTTTATGGAAATTCTTTTTAAAACCATGTCCTGTGACACTGTCAAAGTCATATTCTCTAACTCACTCAACTTTTATCTTTACCACAGATCATTTCACATTGCTTTTTCATTTTGCTTCACCTGAAGGAAAAGCAGTTAAATGTTATAGGATTTATTTGTGTTCCAAAGCTGGTTGAGTACAGCATTGTAAACTCCAAAAATATTTTAGATGTGTGGAAATGACCTACTCTCCCACAAACTGCTCAACAGATTATAATATAAGCAAGTCTCAAAAGAAAATCTCTGCCACTCATGCAGACAATTATTAATCATGTATTTATTAGCGAGCAATCACAAAGCAGTTTCAACAGTTCATTCAGCTTGAAAAAACAGTTGTTCTTTTAGTTATCATGACCATATCTTAAAAAATTAATGTTGGGCAGATCATCAGTTTTCCAGGGTCAGGAAGGGTTTTCTAACCACTAAAGTTGGGATCACAAATCTGCCTAATCCAGTGGCAGAAAAAAGATGTTTTAAAAATCAAGTCTTTCATGCCATCCCCACTGGCTATCTGCCTCACTGGATTTCTATATACTTACTTGTGTGGGAGTGTTTTGAAATATTTTAGCCATTCCACATAATTGAAATGCATTTAAATTGGTCAAAGAAAGCTTATTCAAAATATTTTTCATGCTAGCTGATGGAATATTCTTTTCTCTAATAAAAGTCCACTTCTGATATTTATTGTTAATAGTGTAAGTATGAGGTGTAAATCAAATTCATATTAAAAAGAAAACTTATTGGAGCCAACTGTGACATGCAGGTATTATGAATAATGCTAGATGGTTATATATAGTCTATACATCTTTTATTAGGATGCTATCCCTACAGAATTATATTTTAACTAAAATAACACCCACATAATGCCACACTATATATGATAAAATATTTTAAAATAAGTTATAAATATTAAAGAATCTAGTTAGTCTAAAATAATCAAATCATAAAAATTTCAAGTTACTTTATTATTTTACATGGAATAGAAGGGATTAGAGTGAAGTTTAATAGATTGAGTATGATGTTCAAAAATACAATAAATATTAAATTGACACTTTATTTTGCGTCTTAACATTTATTTAAATCAAAAAGTGCATCATTAAACTATGGGACCTTTTTGAGACAGTAAATTTATCCTAAGACATTGAAAGACAATTCTCATTTAATTAGTTTTAAGACAATAAGAAACAAACATAAAGGATTAAGTATTAATGTCTTCTCACTTTAAGATTAGGAAAATACATTATATCATGTAATAGAGGTCTTGATGAAGAATACTCCCTATCATATCATCTTTCATAATGTATTCTTCAGGTAATGCACAAGATTGATATACATTGTTTAGGTTCTAATTAACACTATACAGAAAATACGTTTAAGAAGTCTTAATGCATCTCATATCATTATTGAGGTTTAAATCCATTAGTTACATTTAACTGTAAGATAAAGCCATAAACTGATAGAAGACTGCATATTAGCAAACTGCTCTAGAGGTGAGTTTTGCTTTTAGGAGTATTTCTAATAGAGTGCCTCTGAAAAAAGGGAGATTCACTATGTTTACCTTTTGCCTGACTTTGTATCTTATGAGGAAATCCATGGTAACTCTTTGAAACTCATTCTCAATATAGAATAGCAAGCATATGTTAGGCATTGTTATAAAATTAATGTAAAAAATATTCAAAATTTGCAATGCAATTATAACGTTTAACCTACTTTGATATCTATTAATGTTTGCATGATTCTGAAAATGACTCATCATTTATATTGAACTTTAATTCTCGCTTTCAAATACAGTGTTAAAATAATGGACTTTTGTAACAGCCTTAAAGTAAAAAATTATAGAATGTTATTTAATTAAATATCTATATAATTAATAATTTAGATAAAAATGGAATAACTAAAATGATGAAAAGAGATAAAATGTGTTTAATAAATTTATTTTTTGCTAGTTTTAATTTCTTTTCCTATCATAAAATATACCAGAATTTTTAACTTTTTTTTTTTTCAGAAATGTAGTAACCACATAAACAATGTTTCTGGAAGGAAAAAATCCACTGTTCTAAAATCTTGGTGACAAAAACTTTGTTCCAGATAAAATCTGCTAGCAAAAATACTTTTAAAATTACATATGAGACTTTTGTACGTTTATGCTAAATCGATAACTCTAATTCTGTATTATAATGCCAAAGGAAGAAATTTCAACACTTAAGAAATTTGCTTACTTATCATTCCCTCTCTTGAGTTGCTTACTTATGTTTCCTTTTTTTTCTTTTTTTCTTGTGCACAGAAACTTATTTATTAATTCATTTTGATTAAAATTATTGAATTGACATTGTTTAACATAATTAATTAGGTCTAAAGTGTACAATTCAACAATACATCATATGTAATTATATTTCTTTCTATCACTATATATTTGACCCCATTTTGACCTACCTCCAATCTCCCCCAACCTTCTGATAAGCACTACATGGTTGTCCATGTCCACGAGTCTCTGTTAGTCTTGTTGCTTTCAGTTTTATATTTCATATATTAGTGAAATCATACAGTTTTTGACTTTTCTCTCTGACTTATTTTGATTAGCTGATAATCTTAAGATCCATTCATATTGTCACAAATGGTAGTATTTCATCTTTTCTTATGGGTGAGTAATATTTCACATCTTTATCTAATCACCTACTGAAGGGCACTTTGGTTGTTTCCATGTCTTGGCCACAGTAAATAACTCTGCAATGAACATTGGGATTGCTGGGTCACATGGTAATTCTATTCTTGTTTTTTTTTTTTTGAGGAACCCCCATACTGTTTTCCATACTGGCTTAACAACTGGTAGTGTCTGAGGTTTCCTTCTTCCCCACAATCTTTCCAATATTTGTTATTCCTTGTCCTATCGATAATAAACATTCTAACAGGTGTGAAGTAATATTTCATTGTTGTTTAAATTTGCATTTCACTAATAGCTAGTGAAACTGAGCGTTGTTTACACATGTCTGTTGGCTATTTGTATGTCTTCATGGGAGAAGTATCTGTTCTGGTCCTCAGTCCATTTTTTAATTGAATTGTTTTTATTTATTATTATTATTGTTGAATTGTATGAGTTCTTTATATTTTGGAAAGTAAGCTATTATCAGAAACATTGTTTGCAAATATCTTTTCCTATTCAGATGGTTGCCTCTTTTCCTTGTTGATGGTTTATTTCTGCTGTGCAGAAGCTTCTTAGTTTGATATAGTCTCATTCATTTATTTTCGCTTTTACTTCCCTTGCCTTTGAGGTCAAATTCATAAAATACTTTTGAATCCATGTCCATAATTATAGCACTTATGTTTTCTTCTATGGAAGGTTTTTTGTTTGTTGCAAGTCTTATATTTAGGTCTTTGATCCATTTTGAGTTAATTTTTGTGTATGGTGATAGAAGTCTAGGTTTATTCTTTTGCATGTGGCTTTCTAGTTTTCCAAGTACCATTTATTGAAGAGGCTTTCTTTTTTTTTTTTTTTTTTTTTTGGCTTCTCTGTTGAAAATCATTTGACCAAACTACTGTAGGAGTTTAATTCTGGACTCTCAATTCTGTTCCACTGGTCTATGTGTCTGTTTTGCTGCCAATACCACGCCATTTTGATTACTGTCACTTTGTAGTATAATTTGAAGATGTGCATAGTGATGCCTCCATCCTGTTCTTTTTTTTCCAGGATGGCTATGGCAATTTGGAGTCTTTTGCACTTCCATATAAATCTGATGATTTTTTTGTTGCATTTCTTTACCAAATGCCAATGGGATTTTGATGGGGATTGCATCAAATGTGAATATTGCTTTGGAAATAAGGTCATTTTAACTACGTTGATTCTTCTGATCAATGAACACTTTCCATCTCTTATTGTCTTCTTCAATTTTTTATTATTATTTATTACTATTATTTATGCCTACAGCCCCTGGTCTTCCTAGGTGGTCTCACATCCAAGCACTAACCAGGCCTGATCCTGCTTAGCTTCTGAGATCAGATATTGGGCTTGTTCAAGGTGGCATGGCCATAGACCATGGATCATGGCTCCACTGGGGCACGAATCCAGGACCTTCTGCATATAAAGCAGATATGCTAATCTTTACTCTATGGAACCACATCCTTTTTCGATTTTTTTTAATGATGTATAACAGTCTTTAGTGTATAGGTACTTCACATGCTTCATGGGTTTATTCCTAGGTATTTTATTCTATTTGTTGCAATCGCAAAAGCAATTTTTTTTCATTTCATTTTTTGAAAATTAGATATTATTGTATAGCAACACTATAGATTTTTATACAATGATTTTGTATCCTGAAACTTTACTGTACTAGTTTATTATCTCTAATAGTTTTTGGTGGAGTCTTTAAGGGTTTAGATAGAGAAAATCATGCCATCTGTAAAAAATAACAATTTGATTTTTTTTTCCAATTTGGATGCCTTTTTTTTCTTTCTCTTGTGTAATTGCTCTAGCTAGAACTTCCAACATGTTGATTAACAGTGGTGACTATGAACAGCAATGTCATGTTCTTGATTTCAGAAAAAAATATTTCAGTTTTTCATTATCAAGCAGGGTGTTAGCCAAGAGTTTATCATATATAAATATATAGCATTTATTATGTTGAAATACTTTCTTTCTACACTCACTTTATTAAGTGTTCTATTCATAGATGCATACTGTATCATGTCAAAGGCTTTTTCTGCATCTATTGATATGATCATAAAATTTATATTTTTTATTTTTTATCTGATATATCATTTTAATTGATTCGCATGTCAAATCATCCCTGTGCCCCTGGAATGCAGCCCACTTGATTATGATGCATAATCCTTTTTATGTAATGTATTCTATTTGATAGTATTTTATTTAGGACTTTGCATCTGTATTCATAAGAAATATTGGTCAATAGTTTTGTGTGTGTGTATGCGTGTGTGTGTGTGTGTGTGTGTGTGTGTGTGTGTGTGTGTGTGTGTGTGTGTCGTCTTTACCACGTTTGGTATTAAGGTAATGTTGGTTCATAAAAAGAGTTAGAAAGTACTACCTTTTCTTCTAATTTATGGAAATGTTTGAGAAAAACAAATATTAAATCGTCTTTGAATGCTTGGTAGAATTCACTGGTGAAGCCAGCTCGTCCTAAACTTTTACTTTTTGGTAGTTTTTTGGTAATTGTTTCAATTTTCATACTGCTAATCAGTCTATTCAGATTTTCAGTTTTTCATAATTCAATCTAGGAAATTTACAAATTTCTAAGAACTTGTCATTTATTCTAGATTATTGAACTTGGTGGTATATAACCTTTCATAGTATTCTTGGATGATCCTTTGTTTATTTGTTTCCTTTTTCTTTTTTCCTTAGTGAGTATAGCCAAAGGTTCGTCAATTTTATTAATCTTCTCAAAGAACCAGCTCTTTGTTGCATTAATTCTTTTATTGTATCTTTATTCTTCATTTTATTCAATTTCATTCTAATTTTTATTATATCTTTTCTTCTGCTGACTGGGTTTTATTTATTCTTTTTTTAGTTCTTTTAAGGTGCAAAGTTAGGTTGTTTATTTGGGATTTTTCTTGTTTCCTTTTTTTTTTTTTTTAACACCTACAGCACCTGGTTTCCTAGGTGGTCTCTATCCAACCATCCAAGTACTAACCAGGCCTGAACCTGCTTGGCTTCTGAGATCAGATGAGATCGGGCACGTTCAGGGTGGCATGGCCATAAACTTGTTTTCTGATATGTCTGTAATGACATAAACTTTCCTCTTATTACTGCTTTTATTTTTATTCCAAAGTTTCAATATGTTATATTTTTATTCTCATTATTTTCTGTGTCTTTTGATCTTTTCATTATTTTCTCTACTTTCTAGAAATAGTGTGCTGTTTAATCTCCACATAGAAATTGGTTCTTCTGACTTTCTATTCACAATTGATCTTCATTTTCAAAGCATTGTGTTTGTAGAATATGCTTGGTATGATTTCAGACTTTTGAAATTTGTTGAGGCTAGTTTTTTGTCCCAACATTGTGATCTATCCTTGATAATGTTCCATGTGCACTTGAGAAGAATATATAATCTGATGTTTTGGGATGAAAGCCTCTATAAATGTCAATTATGTCCCTTTGGTCTAATGTATTCTTTAATAAAGTTATCTCCTTATTGATTTTATGCTTGGATAATCTATCCATAGCTGTCAATGCAGTATTTAGGTCTCTTCCTATAATTGTTTTTTGTAAGTTCCCCTCTTTAGTTCTATTACTAGTTGCTTTACATATTTTGGTGCTCCCCAGTTGCAATCATGTTTATCGATGTGTAGTGTCTTCTTGAGGTATTGTCCCCTTTATAATTATGAAGTTTCCATCTTTGTCTCATTGCCTTTTTTATCTTGAAGTCTGTTTCATCAGATATAAATACGACTATACCCTCTTTTCTCTGGCTTCCATTAGCTTAGAGTATTGTTTCTCACCCTTTCACTTTGAGTCTATGTTTGTCTGTGCAGCTGAGATGTGTCTATTGAAATAGTGTATGATTGGATTTTGGTTTTTGATTTAATCTGCTACTCTTTGCCTTTATATTGATGAGTTCAGTCCATTTATATTTAGGATGATCACTGAAATATGAGATTTCCCTATAACCATCACACACACACACACACACACACACACACACACACACACACACACACACACAGCTTGGAGTATCAATTATTTTTTGTCCCTGTGTTTTTCTCTGTTATTTTAATTTGGTGGTATTCTATGATGTTTCCTCTTGTTTTATATTACGTGTCTCAGCTCTGAATTTTTCTGTGTGGTTACCATTAAGTTTATGTAAAAGAATGTTTTGTATATACAAGAGACCTTTTTCTTCTGTGTGTGTCTTAACTCCAGTCTCTTTTACAGATTCAGATTTCTATTCCCTATCCTTTTCTGTTTTTGCTGTGAGTTCATTTCTAGGTTACAACAACTGTTGTCTTCTTTTTAAAACATGTTTTTTTGACCTTTAAGTACTATGTAATATTTCAATTTATAATTCACTGTTCTTTATAAAGGTAGCCCTTTCCTGTTTCTGTCTATCTCTTAGTCATCTTACTCATAGATTTTTGTGTCTTTTTGTTTCAGGTACAATGGCCCCCTTCAGTATTTCCTGTAATGAAGGCCTTGTAGTGAAAAAAATTTCTCAGCTATGTATATCTGAAAAGGTCTTTATTTCTCCTCCATATCTAAAAGAGAATTTTGCTGGATATATTATTTTTGGCTGGTAATTTCTCTCAGTGGTTTGAATGTTTGGATCCACTCCCTTATAGCTTATAAGAATTACATGAGAGGTCCAATGACAATCCAATGGGTTTTCTTTATAGATTACTGTCTTTCTTTTCCCTGGCTGACTTGAGAATTCTTTCTTTGTCATTAATTTTTGACAGTTTAAATATAATATTATATATCTTGAAGGAGGTCTTTTTGGATTGAGATAATTAGGTGTTCTGTTTGATTTTTGGATTTGTGGGTCCAGTCTTCCCATAGGTTTGGGAAATTCTCATCAACTATTTGTTTGAATAGGTTCTCTATTTCCTTCTTCCTCTCCTCTCCTTCTAGTATAGCCATTATTTTTATTTTGCTTTTTTTGATGATAGTCAGATAGTAGAGTTTCTTTCTTTCTTTCTTTCTTTCTTTCTTTCTTTCTTTCTTTCTTTCTTTCTTTCTTTCTTTCTTTCTTTCTTTTTAAATGTCAAGTCTCTTTCTTCCATTTGCATCATTTTCAGATTTCTATCTTTGATATCACTAATTCTTTTCTCCATATGGTCAGCTTGCTATTTCAGTCTTCATCCTTCATCTCTTTTATTGAAGTCTTCCACTCCAGATGTTCCATTTTGTTCTTCTGTAGAGTTTTAGTCTCCCTGTGTATTCCTACATCTTTATGTTTATTTTCTGGAGAATGTTGATTGTTCTTCTGAGTTGACTTGTCACCTTGGTTGTTCATGGTGTTTGATGAATTATTTCTCTACCAAGGCATTAATGAGAATGCCTAGCTTTTATGTATATATAATGATATAATATATACACATTATTATTACTATTATTATTATTATTTTAATATTATTTAGTAATCTCTCTTTAGCAAGTTGATTAGAAGGAGTTTTTTTGTGTGTTTCAGTAGGTTGTGCCCAAGCCTACTAGATTTCTGCTTCTGGTGAAGAAAATGCCCTTTATTCTCTGGAGAGGTGTGTGTCTCTGTTACTAAGTTGCTGCAGCTACAAGGCTCCATCTCCATGGGAGAGTGTGAAGATGAATGTCTATCTGTGCCTCTGAAGAGCCCCTGAAGTCCTGGTACTGCCCCCAAAGCTAGATGAAGTTCTGGGGCCTGCTGCTAGCTCTGGAAGATTGTGGGTAGGTAGCTGGAATCCCTAAGTCAGCTTTCTGCCTGGCAAAGGTGGTTGCTAAAACACAGTTGTTAGCCCTTTACATTCTCAGTCTGCATTGTTCACTGGGCTCTGCCACATGGAATATGCTGATCACTTAGGCAGGACTGCTTAGGGGCTTCAAAGAGCATAAACTAACACCTTATTCTCCCTTCCTCCATGACCTGCAAGGAGGTCCTGGGTGCTTCACAGAACCTGTATCTAGCATCTGTCTCCAGTCCTCTCCTTTCCTCCTCCCTTTCCTCCTTGCTTTCAGTGTGGTGAGAACTATTTTGGACTTCTCATTTCCAGAACTATAAGAAAATACATTTATGTTGTTCTAAGACACTAAGCATGTGAGAATGTGTTTCAGCAGCAACAGGAGACTAATACACTACCCTAAAGTATATAAATCCACATGTTCATCTGAGCTGCTAGTTAGGTTAACCATGTAAATATCTTTTAAAAATTTCAAGATTTATAATTTTCTTATTTATGATAGTTTCAATTATTACAGGTTGGTTCATGTTCACTGGGCTTTCACGTTTATTTTTTAGGGTTTTAACCTCCATCTACATATTTTTGTGTTATTTAATCTGTTATTTTATTCCTGCATTATCTATAGTGTTAAACATGTGATTTTTTCTAGATGTTTTTTGGTGGATGTTCATGGCAAAGCCAAACTTATTATTTTAAAATAAAACATTAAATTCTAAAAAGAAAACATGTTGTATTTATTTTTTTACTCTTCAATATATCATAAACAGTCTGCATTCCTCTGTATCTCTTATTTTGGTGAAAGGCCTTCTATCACATTGGGCATTTTTAAATTAAAAGCCATATTCACATTTCCACATGTATTTATTATAACTTACTGGCTATTTTATATCTTAGCTACTTTTTGACTTTCTCCCTTTCTCACTGTCTGTATCATATTGACTCTTACTCTGTTAGTTTTGGCCAGTTTGTGTTGCCTGGACTATTGCTTTTCTTATTTCTTATAGTGACTTTCATTTGCAGTATATAGTTTTTGTTTTTGCTGCCTCCATCTTTTGAACGTTTTTCTCTTTTTACATTTTGATAGAACCTCACATTGTAAGTTCCTCCTTCAAAAGGTAGAATACAAAAGCCACTATTTTTTTTTAGTCTCCCTTGGAGTTAGTATGCAGACATAAGACTAGATTCTACCACTCAGACACACACAGATAAGACTTTAGTTCTGAAGTAAGTGGTTATATGTCTGTTATTCTGTAAGAAGTGGTGGCATAAGTGATTTCAATGTCAGGTTATTTTTTGCAGTCAGGTTTGTCATTAGGGAAGTTTCCATCAGTAGCCTAGCTTGTGATGTAGTTCTGAGTATCTCTCAGAGAAATTTAATCTCAAGCATGTTTCTCTAGATATTTCAATGTATCTATGAGCTAATGTCCTTTAGCAATTATTTTTCTGATTAATTATTCATAAATATACAGAACTATATTTATGTTCTACATAATAACTAGAATGACATTTAAAAGGGCAAATAGAATTCCAGTGCCAAAACTCAGCATTATTGAGTTCCTTCAATGACACTCACCAGGATGAAATCCTGGCTCTTATAAATTATTTATAAAATCCTCTATAAAACTGCTTCAACCTTGGTTTTTATTTTTTTTCTCATTGCATTCTCCATATCAAGTTTTACAACTTCAAAACTCTTGCCCATGATTCTATCTAAAATATTCATCTCCCTTCTTTCTATCACTAAGGTCATGCTGACTTTCTAAAACTCAAATCAAGTATGAGCTTCTCCATACAGCCTTCAGTGTCTTTTCCCCACCTCTCTCTAACATCCTGTTTTGTGCAAGGTGTCATTCCTCTGTGACCTCATAGCTCCCTACAAAGTCTTTTACCATAATACTCTCTTCATTATATATAATTGTCTGTGTTTATGTTTCTCCCCTACTATTTCTTGAGATCTTTGATAAAGACTAGAAATATCCATACCAGTTAAATTTGTGTATTTCCCACACTCATCTAGCACCTACTATTTTATATATTAATACATGTTTAAGTGATTCTGGTACAAGTATGAGTGTAACTGTATGTAATTTAATTAGAAATATACTTATATTTAAAACAGGGAGAGGCAAGGATGGGGAAAAACTTTTTTTTTTCTTAAGGCAGAAGTAAGTAGAGACTTTTTTCTTTTAAGATGGTTTATAAGAAAAAAATTCTATGAACAAACAGGTTTAGAAAATATTGCAGAGTACGTCCCTTTTTAGAAGTTTATGTTATTTATTGGAATATAAAGGTTTTTAGAAATCATATAGTATCAAAAATGTACACTTTAATTTTTCATTTTAGTACTACATACTAACAGGTTGAGGAAATAAGGTTCTGAGGGATATAGCCTGAAAAGTAATGTACAAGTGAAAACAGATCCAGCACGTTTCTATTATTTTTTTTCTGTTGTTTTCAATGCTGTAGGTAGTAGAAGTCTCTTCTAGTAATCCATTATATTACTACTTTTCTAATGTTCAGAAAACTGCACTTTAAATGTTTTTATATGGAATCAATGGCATTGCCAAACCTGAGTGAAAAATATTTGATGGTAGATTTATTTTATTCAACCCATTTATTTAAAAATGAACTTTCAAAATTGACCTATGCAGCTGTCAATGATTCTTATTTTAATACTGATTTGACTCAATGTTAAACAAACCAAATAAACAGGATTCTAAACAAAGGGGAGTCAAATTAACAGACAGTAAAATTGACACCCTTGAAGAACAATTTGTTTTAAAATGACTATCATATTTTTCATGAGTCTATACATTACAGCAGAAATTGTGTTTCTATAAAGACTTGACTTCTTACCAAAATAGCATTTAGACCTATTTTTCAATATAACTATCTATGAAAGTGTAGCAATTTTGTTTGAAATTCTGTGTAGAAACACAAGTTTCATATAGTTATTAACTTTACTGTCTCAAATTAGAGATTGCTATTTGATTCTTTCCCATGCATCTTCAATTTTAGCTGGAAAAAATGGCCACCCAGAATAATACATATACTTACTTTTCTTGTAACTGTTTGTGAAGATGTGACTACATTCTAGCTAATCAGATATTAACATTAAAATAAAATTAATATTTTTTACAACTCTTAGAATTTCATGTGAAGAGCCCTGGGTACATTCTTGTATCTTAAATACCTGTACTGGATAGGGAAATTTGCATTATGAGGATAAAAATCATAGTATAGAGATGAAAAATTAATAAATTGGAAGAATACAGTCTGAAGTAGTTTTTTTTTCCTTCTTTCAAAAATGGACACAATAATATTTCGAGAATCAAATACTGTCCTAGAACCGGTTGCCTGTTATGGTTGCCACTCCCCATAAAGAGGTAGAATGATTTCCTTTTCCCTGGAAACTGTGTGATATTGTGATGGCCTCAAAGAACAGAATATGGTAATAGAAACATTGCAAGACTTCTCAGGCTAAGTCATAAAATGAAATCCAGCTTTTACCGAGTCTCTTTCCCTCCTGGGACACTTGCCCTTAGAACCAGGACTTGTGAAGAACACAAGTGAAAGAACATCATGGAGAGGATCAACCACCAGATTTATGACTAAGCAAGGTTTAAGATGAATACAGCCCTCAGGTTCTGAATCTTCTGGCTGACAGTCTCAACAGTGAAGCAAAAACACATTATCCCATTCACATTCCTCACCCACACAACCTGGGCATAATGAAAGTTTGTTTTATTCTATACCACTATATTTTGGGGTAATTTTGCTACAGAGACAGATAACTGAAAACCAAATTACTGAGAATTTTGTGGATTAGTGCTGCCAAACAAAACCTGAAATGAATAACTCTGAAATTTAATGTGAAAACTAAGTAAACATTATCATGTTTAAGCCAGTCTAGTCAGGGTTTTGTTTTATTTTTTTTTATAGTAAAAGTTAGTCCAACTTTTATTCATGATCTTTCTCATGCTCATGGCTAAGATTTCTATGTTTATATTCATTACCCAAATCTGTCTTGACCCCAGACCTTGCCATGAGCTCCAGATTTGTATATTCAATTGTCTACTACTGATCTTTACCTTCATGCCTCACAGAATCATGAGATTCAACATATATATCTCAACTCAAACTCATTAACATTTTTCCACAATTTGATCTTTTTATAGTCTGTATTTTTGTTAAAATGATCATCAAATACCCAGTTAATCCAAAAAATAGGTATTTCTTCTTTTTTCTCTTTCAGATATGTAATTGTCCAGCTGTTCAGAAACAAATTCTATTTGCTGTCTACCAAGATATTTTCTCCTTTAGTATAGATTGCCCATATTGTAGTTCCATCTATCATTAGTTATTTCCTTTCCCACATCATTTCAAAATGATTTTTCTATAGTAGCTTCTCTGCTTACATTATCACCAGTCCATCCTCCACTGTGCAGCTAACAAAGACTTTTCCAAAATGAAAATGTAATCAGGTCAGTTTTTTGATTATAGAGCTCTGGCTTACATCTCCCATTTGATATCTCATCATACTTCTAACAATAGAGAACCAATGCTATTATACGATTCTTCTCTGTATCATCATCCTAGCACCATTTTTATGCATTGACCACAACATGTAACTTAATGTTCCTTGTTTCTCCCATTATAATATGCTATCTAGAAGGCATTAACTGTATCTTTTTCCTCTATATTTTCTAGCCTAATTTCTGGTGCATTAAATACACATTAAATATTATTGAAATTAATATTTTTGGAATAACTAACTACTAAGCAGCCTACTGACCTAAAATTAGCAACCATTTTTCACTCTCCACCCTACTCCATCAATAAGAAAAAAACATGGGTTTTTTTTGCTTACACAGTATTTTTCCTTATTATAAAATTTACTTTTATTGTAAGTGTCAATATATATGACAATATTCATTTATTCAATCCAGAGCAGAGGCAGGTTTATTGGGAAATTAACGAGGCTTAGGATTTAGGGCCACATAATTGAATAACCTTTTCTAAAATCATGTATGTGTGTGTGTGTGTGTGTGTGTGTGTGTGTGTGTGTGTGTGTGTGTATTTACCATTTTTATTATTAGTTTCAAGTATATTGGTTAAACATTTATAGAATTTATGGAACAATGTCCCTGATTACTCTTTATCTCCTCTGTCTCTACATATAGACAATACATTAATACTAACTGCATTCCCTATGCTATGCTCCCCATCCACATGACCATCTATCAACTAATTTCTATGTCTTTAATACTTCATCACTTTCTCCCAGCCTTCCAATGCCCCTCCTTTCTGGTGGTCATCAGCTCTTCCTCTATATTTGTGAATCTGTTTTTGATTAGTTTGTTCTTTTTGTTCCTTAGATTCTGCATGTAAGTGAAATTATATGGTATTTATCTTTCTCTGCCTGACTTATTTCATTCAGCATAATAACCTCTAGGTCCATCAATGTCACTGAATGGTAAGATTTCATTTTTAATGGTTGAGTAATATTCCATTATATATATGAACCATATTTCTTTATCCAATAGCCTGTTGATGGGCAGTTAGGTTGCTTCCATAGCTTTGCTATTGTAAATTGTGCTGTCATAAAGCTAGGGGTGCATAGATCTTTACAAATTATATAGTCTTGTTTTTGTTGTTGTTGTTGTTGTTTTTTGATAAATACCCAAAAGTGCAATTGCTGAGTCAAAAGTCATACCCATTTTTAAATTTTTAAGGAACTTTCAGAGTTTTTTCCATAGTGGCTGTATGAATTTGCAACCCCACCAACAGTGTGTGAGGGTCCCCTTTTCTCCACATCCTCACCAGCATTTGTTGTTCTTTGATTTATTGATGACAGCTATTCTCATTGTTTTAATTTGCATTTATCTGATAATTAGTGACCTTAAGCATATTTTCATGTCTATTGGCCATCTGTATTTACTTTTTGGAGAAATATCTATTCATGTGTCCTGCTCACTTTTAGAGAAATGGCTTGTTTTTTTTTTTTTATTGTTGAGTTGTATGAGTCTTTATATTATGAAAATTTACCTCTTATCAGATGTATCATAAGTAAATATCTTCTTCCATTCAGTTGATTGCCTTTTTTATTTTGATTATAGTTTCCTTTGCTGTGCAAAAACGTTTTCAGTGTATTATTTTTTATTTCCCTTGCCTAAGAATTCATATTTGAAAAGAAATTACTATTAGCAATATCAGAAAGATTACAACCTATTTTTTCTTCTCGAAGTTTAATGGTTTGCAGTCTTACATATAGGTCTTTAATCCATTTGGAGTCTATTATTGTATACACTATAAGAAGGTGGTCCAGGATCTTTTTTGTTGTTGTTGCATATATTAGTTCAATTTTCCCAACACTATTTATTAAAGACACTAACTTTACCTCATTGTATGTTCTTGGCTCTTTTGTTGTGTATTAAGTGTATAGCGTGGATTTATTTCTTGGTTCTTTATTCTGTTCTATTGAACAATATATCTGTTTTTATGCCAGTACCATGCTGTTTTAATTACTGTAACCTTGTGTATAGTTTGATATCAGATAGTGTGATACCTCCAACTTTGTTCTTCTTTCTCAAGATTTCCTTGGCTATTCAGAGTCTTTTATAGTGCCATATAAATTTTAGAATTATTTATTCTAGCTGTATGAAAATGTCATTGGTATTTTGATAGGGAATGCAATGAATCTCTAGATTTCTTTGGGTACTATGGACATTTTGATGATGTTGATTTTTTTATATCCATGAACACAATATATGTTTGCATTTATTTTTATCTTCCTCAATTGTTTTTTTTTTTTTTTAAAGATATAATTTTCTGAGAACAGACTTTTTACCTCCTTGGTTAATTTGACTACCAGATAGATATTTTATTGCTTCTGATGTAATTGTAAATGAGATTGTTAATTTCTCTTTCTGAAAGGTCATCACTGGTATATAAAAATATCACTGAGTTCTGAATATTAATTTTGTATCCTAATTTACTGAATTCATTGATCAGTTCTAACAGTTTTATGGTGGAATCTTTAGGGTTCTCTAGATGTGGAATCATGTCATCTGCAAATAACAAGAGTTTTACTTTTTCTTTTCCAATTAGAATAACTTCTTTTTCTCTTTCTTGTCTTATTGCTGTGGCTAATACTTCCAATACAATGTTGATCAGAAGTGGTGAAAGCAGGCATCCTTGTCTTGTTCCTGATCTTAAAGAAAACACACTTAGGGTTTCCCCATTGAGTATGATGTTAGCTGTAGGCTTGTTATACGTGGCCTTTATTATGTTGAGGTGTGTTTTATCTATTCCCACTTTTCTGAGAGTTTTTATCACAATGGATGCTGGATTTTGTTGAACATTTTTTTCTACATATATTGATATGATCATATGGTTTTTATCTTTCATTCTGTTAACGTGGTATATCAAATTCACTAATTTGCAGATATTGTACCAACCTTGCACTCCAGGGATAAATCCAACTTGATTATGGTGTATGATAATTTTAATGTATTGCTGAATTCGATTTGATAATATTTTGTTGAGGATTTTTGCATCAATGTTCATAAGAAATATCGGCCTATAGATTTTTTTTGTAATGTTTTTGGTTTTGGAATCAAGGAAATGGTGTTTTCATAAAAGGAATGTTTTTTTTTAATAGTTTGAGAAGAATAGATGTTAATTCTTTGAATGTTTGGTAAAATTAGCTTATGAAGCCATATGATCCAGGACTTGTTTTTTAGGAGGTTTTTGATTACTAATTTGATTTCATTAGCAGTAATTGATAAGTTCAGATTTTCTGTTTCTTCTTGACTCAGTCTTGAGAGATTGTATGTCTCTAGGATTGCATCCCTTTCTTCCAGATTGTCCAATTTGTTGGCGCATAATTGCCTTCAATATTATCTATGATCCTTTGTATTTCTGTGGAATCCATAGTTATTTTTCCACTTTTATTTCTGATTTTATTTATTTGAATCCTCTCTTTTTTTAACTTGATGAGTCTGGTTAAGAGTCTTTCAATTTGCTTTAGCCATTCAAAAAACAAGCTCTTGGTTTTATTAATCTTTTGTATTGTTTTCCTAGACTCTATTTCATTTATGTCTGCTCTGATCTTTATTATTTCCTTCCTTCTACTCTGTTTTTGTTTGCTATTCTTTTTCTAGTTCTTTAAAGTGTAAATTTAGATTGTTTAGTTGAGATTTTTCTTGTTTCTTGAGGTAGGCTTGTATTGCTGAATTCTCCTCTTAGGACTGCTGTCTGTGTCCCATGGATTTTGAATCATTGTGTTTTCATTTTCATTTGTCTCTAGATATCTTTTGATTTCTTTTTTGTTCTCATTGTTAGCCCATTCATTGTTTAGTAGCATGCTATTTAGTCTCCATGTGATTATTTTCCAGTTTTTTACTTGTAGTTAATTTCTAGTTTTATACCATTATAATCAGAGAAGTCGGTTGATATGATTTCAATCTTCTTAAATTTACTGATACTTGCTCCCTGTCGCCCTTCTCCGAGCCAGGTGTACTCCATATGTTAATGAATTCACCTCATTTCAAATTTCTTTGGAAAACCCCCACTTTTAGTACCTAGAATAGAAGATGGGAAAAAGGCAGAACTATGTAACTTGTCTTTCTTTACAGGCCCTTCAAAATGTACAGAAGGAGATTTAGTCCTGGTTTTCGTGCTGCGCACTCAGCCTTAGGGGATGGACTTCCTCATCAGTTTCAGCCTGGGAACTCTGTGTGGATCTGGAAGTTTACATCCAAAGGACTAGAACCAAAATGGAAAGGACACTTCACTGTCTACCTGACAACACCCACTGCAGTTAAAGTATTCAACATCCCATCATGGATTCATCATTCCCACGTGAAGGCAGCACGAGTGGACAGCTCAGGTAGGTGGGCCCTTAAGACTAACACTCAAACATATATGTCTAGCCCTCTGTTCTTTCTTTCTTCCTCTTTACCCCAGACATTCGACCAGCCACACCAGAACCAGAAGGACTATTAATAACTTTGCTAGTGACAATACACAAGGTCTTAAATAAGACCACCCCACACATAGGACAAGATTACTGGTTTTGCCTAAACCCAAAACCCCCTTACTATGTTGGGGTAGAAACTCCCCTAAACTTAACTGAGCTCAGCAGGCTAGAACTTCAAGTCAGTTCACTAGCAGACGGAGTCATCCAAAATAGAAGAGTTTTAGATTCATTATTCTTAGAACAAGATGAATTATGTATGGCTCTAGGTGAAACCTATTACTTCTATGCCAATAACTCTGAAATAATTAGAGGAAGTTTATTACTAGTACACAGAAAGAAATTTAGATGCCAAGGAAAAACAAAGACTAGAATCAGATGACTGGTTTCATAGGATGTTCTAACATCCCTCTGCTATAGCTGGACCTTTAATCCTCCTTCTCCTCTTAATAACTTTTGGCTTATGTTTCCTCAATTTCTTGTATATATATATATATATATATATATATATATATATATATATATATGGAAAAGAATAAATTCTTAATAAAGAATCAAGGATTTGATTTTCTGGAAAGGCCAGTGGGGAATGTGCTGGCTGGAAAATTACTGTTTGGCTATCACCCATGGGAACGTAACACTCTTAACAATACATTTTCTGCTTCTGTACCCCCTGCTTACACAACCAACCTGTGGGTTGTCAGTAAGAAGAAGAAAAATAAGCTTATGTGTTCAAATAGGATGAAGAATGGGGTTTAGGGCTTAATAACCTCTCTACATTTTGGGGCTGCTTAATTTGGGGTCTGTGTACTTTTGGCAGACCCAGCTGGCTGAATAAAAAATATGTTTCCTATACCTCACTGATTTCTGGAGGTCCATGTGTCTATCGGGGGCTAGTGACAACAAAAACAGTGCCAGCTGCCTGCTGGAAATGTTTGGCTCTGAAACAGGGCAGGACGTGGCAGCCACTGGACAATAAGCCACCCAGCCTCCAGCAATTTGTAGGTTGAGTGGAGTGAGATGGGCTGATCTCCTCAGGCCAGTGCTGCTTCTGAATTGGTCATGTGGGAGGGATCCACAGGAAAAGCTGGCACAGTCTGTAGATTGCATTGTAGCACCCCCTCTTCTCCCAACTAAGGCACAATAAGACTGTCAGTCCAGTCTTCTTTCAGGCGCTGGATAATGCAGTCTTTCCCCGAATGAATCTTGTGCAACCCTCTGACCTACCACTGGTGCCCCAGGTGAGTGTTCACAAGTCAGGAAGCCTGTGCATGGGCCATTAAAGGGATGTCTAAGGTTTTAGTTTTCTTCTATCTCACCCAGATGACCAGAATACTCTTTGATTTTTACAGTCAGCATTTTTGGGAACTCTTCTTCCATGGGCTGGAATTCAGGTCTGGGGAGCCTGCAAATGAGGCTAAGACCTCTCTCTCCTTCAGGGAAGTCTCTGTAGCCTCTTTCTTCCTCTTGGTGTTCCTCTACCACCCATGGGTGTGGGTCCAGCATGATTAGCAACTTTGCCCCTCCTACCAGCTTCCATGTGCCTCCTTTTTATATTATCAGATGTACGTGTTATGATCAGCTGGACTTCAGGTGAATCTTCACATAGATTATTTTATAACTTGGTTGTAATTTTAATGCAGATCTGAGAGTAGGCAAACCCTGCTTTTACCTCATCTGCTGTTTTCCTCACACTCCTATATTTGTCATTCTAATTCTTTTTTTTAACATAGTTTCCCAAATTATGCCCCACATATCTAGATTTATTCTTGTTCTAATCAGAATTTATTTACTGCTTACCATGTGACAAAGATCATACTACATCTGCACAAAAAAATGAGAATAAATAAAATTAATTCTACATAATTTCTTTAAGACATCAGAATGTTCTATTTGCATAAGGTCATCCTCACTCCATCTCATATTATCATAATTCTATCCTCTTATTTATTCCCTTCATTAATAACATAATTAATTCCAAATCCTTAGAAATCTAATCTTAACATATTCTTTTGTCCATATGTTACCACTCGGGTGATGTGAAATCTGGTGTCTCCCTGTGATAACCTGCTGAAATGTGGTAAGGGTAAGAGTTAATTAAAACCTAAAACTAGACAAAAGCCTAGCTCCTGGAACCCTTAGCCACATTCTGTTAATCATGAAACTTGTAACAATGAGCTCAAACGCTAACTGCCTGAGTGACTCTGCTTAGCATGAGAAATAATCAATTTAACATAAGCTGGAAATTATTACTTGGCTACCATCTGGGCACTAACAATAAGCATTCTGCTTCTGTACCCCAGCGTGCACACCTCGCCAGTGGGTTGACAGGTAATGAATAGAAGAAAAATAGACCTTTTCGTTCAGACAGAATAACGAACAGAATTTTAGGCTTAAAAACCCTGTACCTCTACGTTTCGGGGCTGCTTAATTTGGGGTCTGCGTAACCCTGGCAGACCCAGCTGGCTGAATAAACACTGTGATCCCTGAGTTCTGGTGGTCCGTGTGTCTTTCAGGGCCTGCGGCCACAACATCCCCAGTGGCTTGGAGGAGGAAGACAGTGTTGTTGTGTGTTCTCCCTTGGTTCTTCTCCACTGATGCAACAAAGAATGGCAGGACAGTGAGATTTAGGAAAAGTAAGATTTATTTGAAAGTTTATTTTAGAAGGAGACATACCACATTAAAGAAGACTGCAGCCCTGTGGGATTTGGGTGGTGAAGAGATAAGACAGTACTCCCTAAGGGAGGAGTGGGTTTTCAGCAAAGAGAGCTGTAACAATACAGAAGTGTGAAGTTCTGTTTATATTTAGGCTGTGATGGATGGTTCCAAAGGCATTTCTAAGTGATTGGCTCATGAGGTATTAGGTTAGTACCTTCTGGGCATGTGTCTGTAGCTGGTTTGGGCAGCAGTTTTTATGCCTTTGTGCTCTATGATTTGGGGTAATTTATAACCCTAAAGGGAGGTATTTCTGGGAGGTCCTTAAGGAAGGTCTTCAAGAGAAGTTTCTATGGTTACAAAGCTAGGCCTTCTCTTCTGTCAGTCATGCCTAACCAACTATATAACACATATAGCCTATAACTTTCTTTTCCTAAACACTCCTAATCAGTAACTACTAATTATATGTTCAAGGAAAACTAACCTACTGCTCAAGTTAATATTTCTTTCACCATTCAGTTTTTATACATCTGTCTGAAACATACTTCAACTCAAATTGGCAAGGTTAATCACTGATTGTTTTGCCTTCTAAGCAATCTAATTATACCTCCATCACAGTGTTTATCCCACTGTGTCAGGAGATATCAGTTAGAATTGTATTCAGCTGCTTAAAACACTACATTGATAGCAGTGACTCTATTGAATATTTTGTTTACTCATCTGTTTTCTCCTTCCATTTCTACCCTGCTCTGTGCCCAAGAAGGCTGATCTTTACAGACCATTTCATTACATATCCTTTCCTCTCTAGATTCTGGTTGACTTCAGCCAGTTCGAGGTGCTGGCAAGAAATTGATATTTGAAAGGAGAGAGTGGTCAGGGTGTGTATTCTTTGCTTTACTTCCTGCTAGGCCTCAGTGCTGGCTATGTTCTTCTGTAACCTCACATCCTATTGAGTGACTTTTCTGCTGTGATCCTGTCCTTCGTTTCTTGTCAAGTTTTGTCATCATCTCTCATTTTGTCACATCAGGCAAAGGACAGGTAATTATTTTTTGCTCTTACTGGTTTTAAGTGTTTTGTCATCTCAATTTTAGTTCTTTTAAACTTGACCTTACCACTACCAATAGCTCCTTTGTTATATTCATTTCATTTTAAACATTTATTTCTTTGAATGTACCATTTGTTCTTTGCAAAGAGATTTGGTATCATATGTTGACCAAGAAGACAACTTTTAAAATGTATCTCATTATCTTTCTGGTCTTATGTGAAAAGTAGTTTTAACAGAATGAAAAAGGAAAAACATTTAAACTTTAAAAATTAAATAAGAATATTTTCTGAAAAATATTTTTTTATTGAAGACTGGCATTAAATTATTTAGCCTTAGCCTTTGCATATCTATTTGTGCCATCAAATTATACCACGCTTTTAGCGAAGTGTGAAATTTTACTGTGTTTTCTTAGAGAGAATGTGACAGCCTACTGAAATGTGGTAAGGGTAAAAGTTAATTAAAACCTAAAACTAGACAAAGGCTAGCTCCTGGAACCCTTAGCCACATTCTGTTAATCATGAAACTTGTAACAATGAGCTCAAACGCTAATTGCCTGAGTGACCCTGCTTACCTGCTTGGCATAAGAAACAATTAATTGTATATGAGCTGGAAATTATTGCTTGGCTACTGTCATGGGAACATAGGCTATTAACAAAAAGCATTCTGCTTCTATACCCCTGCATGCACTCCTGGCCAGTGGGTTGACAGGTAGTGTATAGAAGAAAAGTAGATCTTTGTGTTCAGACAGAATGAAGAATGGGATTTAGGGCTTAAAAACCTTGTATCTCTACATTTCGGGGCTCCTCCTGGCAAGGACAGCCACCGGCTAATACACAGCCTTTGAGAGCATACCTGGTTTGGTCTATTCAATGTTGGCCACAACAAGAAGAGGAGAAATAATTATATTGCCTGCACAAGAACGTACATTTTTGTCATTAACAACTTTCTTACTCCAAAAATATTTATCATAGAGTTGATTTCATGAAAACATTAGATTTTAGAGATTTTAGGGAAAAACTACTTGACTAGGAGTTGGAAGTTAGGTCATAATTCTAATTCTACCAAAAAATCATTGAAGTAACCTTTTAAAACTCTTAGTTTCCTCATCCTGAAAATGGAAGGTTTTAAGCACCACTGTCTTTGATTCTGTTACAAAAGGTTTACAATTTTGAAATTCCAAGAGTAATCTTTGGTTACAAAGAATTTTTCTTAGGATTATTATATTGATTTTAGGTTTGAGGCTATCACAAATCTCTCCTAACTGGCATAGTTTGGGGCAGGTCTTTGGAAAAATCATATATCTCATGGAGATGTCAAGAATTAAGATATTGCCCTTAGAATTTCTGCTAGCTCTGTGAAAATAATACAAATATTAGAAAACTCTAAGATGATGAAAGGCTATCTAGTTCTCCTAATGAGAACTAAATAAACCAGATCAATCCTTCTTCAAAGCAACATTTTCTTTTACTGCACGTTGCCTTGAGACCATCGTCACTTGCACCTTTAGGTTAGAATATCATAGTGATAGCCTGGCCATCTTGGGTACTGGAGACCATAGAAAAAAAATCAGGGTAATTTAATGTCTTCATGGAAAATGAATCAGTGATCTTGGACATTCGTTCCTCTCTTTTCCCACCAGGGCTTGTTATTGTGAAATATGGTGTAATATTTATAAAGCTGCTATACCTTAGATTTTTAAGGCTCAGATTCTGGTCAAAGGAGAATCAGCACACAAGAGTGCTGGCAAGTGTCTCTGTGTGGCCTGGGATTCTCATCCCTCTACTTAAATTAAAAGATTAAGGCCTTTATCCCTTATCCTTTAAATAAAAAGTAACAGTCTGATTAGATAAATACTTGGGGAAAAGGCTAAAATAACTGAAGAATATGACTGCCTTTAAAAAAAAACACAGCAAACTGGATTACATTCATCATATAAAGTAGTGAAGGACCAAGAATTTAAAATATTGCCCTCAACTGGCATTGAATATACAACAATCACTCCCAATAGAGAAGATAGAAAATAAAATCAATTCAGGCAAGTTCATTTAAGAACTTTTAAATTACCAACATCAGTATCTGGCACAATGCCTTTATGATATGTTAAAGGAAAGAAGGGATAAACTTAAATTCTGATCTGGAGCTTCCATTTAATAGTTCACCTTTATGTCCTCTGGGTAAGCCCCTTTACTATATACTGATATAAGCACTCTGAGCAGTGATTCTTGCTGTAATGCTTACACTCTTAACCTTTAACCATTATGTACAATAAAACACTGCTCACTTGTAGGAGAACAGTCCATATGTATATATCATTAGGCATTCTTTGCCCTTATCTTGTTTATAGCATAGCACAGCAATGCTTTTTTTTTTCTTCTGCTATATACTGAACCCAATATTCTGTATATATCCCAGTCACTATATTTTTAGACATTTTAATATAAATGTGAATAGAGTATCTGAAAGGAAGATTAAAGCAAAAGTAAGAAATAGCAGTATGGAGGTATGCATGAGTAAGAGGGAAGACAAATGCCCTGAAGTAGACAGGCAGAATTTCTACATAAACAGTTGGTGTGCTTGGGTATAAAACTGTAGGTGTTCACAGATTCCAACCCAAGTGTTCAGGCTGGGTTTCTAATTTAAAGGCCACAACACAGTGATGGCCCTAGTCCTGCCATTAGTAATTCTGCAATATTATCATTTACCTTGATTTGTATAATATAAATAATGATATATGCTCACAAACTTGCAGGGAAAAAATAAGATAAAATGATTACGATGTTAATATATCTAAATATTTTTGACAAATGCAAACTTTTTTTCATTTTAATAATAAAAGTTTTAAAAGAGGTTTAGATTATAAAAGTTTTATTATTATTATTATTGTTTTTTAACAGTAAATGTCTGAGCCATGAATGGTAAAAATTTCCTCAGAATGACCAGAATCTGGCCTCAAAAGTGACACAAAGTAGGCAGCTACTGCTCAAACTCTATAATAGAATTGCTACCATTCCTACTAGCCTATCTTTTCTCTTTAAATATAATTCCATGGACATTAAGGTATATGGCTACCAAAGCATAGTATGGTAGGATATTTGGGAATGGAAAGAAACTGTTTTCTTTGCTGCTAAGATTAACATTTATAGCACTGAGAGCTCAAATCCTTAAATATGCCTTGCCATAGTTATAATCAAATATCTTACTTTTTTACTTACCTCATCTTTACTCCTGTGTTTCATAAATAAAATTAACTAATTTACCTCTATTATATTTGTAATGTTGGGTCCAAAGTTTAGAATTTCAAATTCCCTATTTGTCCTCTGAGCAAAATTGCAGGCATCTTTGTCCTAAGTGTAAACTATTATAAAGAATGCAGGGTGATCAGATCAAACCCAAACAGCATAATAAAAAGTGTTTAAGAATTTGGGAATAAGATTTATAATATGACTCATAAAAGTGCTGTAGTAATTATAAGACAGACATTGTATCCAGTAGCAATCAGATTTCTTAGGTTGTTGAAACCACTTTCTAATACAGATGGTAATAGCATTTGTGAATATTAAGAAAAATGCCTGTCAATTTTATTCATGCCACCAATATTTAAAGACTATGATGTGTGAGGTCTGTGCCAACAAGTTCTAAAGTATTGCAATCAATTTTATCAAATCAATTTTAAGTGGTAATTTGTATTTATAAACTTAAATATTTAAAATACAGATTAAATCTGTAAAACAAATTTTACCTATTTGAAATTATTAAAATATTTTTTTCTTATAATTATGAAAATATGTGTTGTATAATTGGTTTGAACCAAATATTATTAGATTTATTTTGAAATGTCATAAGTTATATCATATTCTGTGCTACATATATATTTTCTTGATGTTCACTACCCAAAATATTCCATCTGGTAGGTTAAAACTATTTTAAGAAAAGCTATGTCAAATGCTGTTGTCAAGAATGTGACAGAAATGGAGATAGTAGGAATAAATCAGCTTACCAAGAGGGAGATACAAAAATGACAGAGGAATCAGTGTTTCCAACTGTAGAAACACAGAGGGTTAAAAAAAAAAATAGAAAGAGAGAAAGAATATTCTAAGGAATAAAATATAATATGCAAGAATCCAAGCAAAACTCAGGGAAAACTATTTTCAATTGCTTTATAAAAGCATTTGTTTTTTCCCAATTTTAAACTAAAATCATACAAGAAACATGTTCACATAGTTTCCAGCTCTAGAAATGACTCGACATAGTACATACGGCACTTAGACTCGATGAGTATATGTAAGTGGGGGTGAGGCAGCTCAAGAGTGAAAGTACTTGGATACAATTTTTCAAGAAATGAGAAATATCTGTCAAAAATATAAAGGCAATGGCTTAAATTTTTGTATAATGATGTTTTCATTTATAAGCAAGATCTTTGTTAAGCAACATTTGAGAACCACAGTTTTGAATGCTTTGCCAAGAAACCACTAATTATTTATTGCAGTTCATATACTTACACAAAAAAAATACGCCAGGGATCAGATAATTTATTGCTCACAGAGAATCTTAGCATCAGTTCTCAGAGTCCTAGTCCTCATGGGATGTGAGAATCTCATGTGCAATGGGAGTGCAGCACAAGAGATCAAGGCTGAAATTATGAGACTCAGAAATGATAATGGGTTGTGTGGCACACCTGCTCCTCCTCTTTGAGGTTTGAGGAGAGATGAAGAGGGGTGGAGGGGAGGGAGAGAGAGAGAGAGAGAGAGAGAGAGAGAATGAGAGAGAGAGAGATTGAGAGAAATAAGAAATAGTGTTCTATGATATAAACAAATGTCTGCGATTGGGAAGACGACAGTGAAGAGAAGATCTTTAGCTTCACTATCCTAGAGTGTAAGCAAATATGACTCTTGAAAGATATACCTCTAAAATTCTTTAGAGGAATTCACTATCACTAACTTCCAAGGCATATTTGCTTCTTAATTATCTCTTAATCTTTGCTTGTAAAGTCTGCACTGTGTGAAAGTGTGAAAATACCTACAGATAATTGTCTCCCAAAACATCTCTAGACCAAATACAAGACACAAGACGTGAAATTCCTTTGTTATTCATCATTTCAATTGAAAACTAAATCACTCTTGTTTAAGACTTTCTTTCAACGATAACGTTTTCTAGTAGATTTACTAATCACCTATGCAAATATTGCAATTCAAAAACACATAATATTTAATTAGATTTATTCTATCAGTGGCAGAAAAAAGATATTTCAGAGAGATTGTGAACTATACCTATATTTGCATAGATTTCTTCTCTCTGTGTCTACATCACTCTACCTAAGATTTTATTTTTTACTTAAATATTCTTCCCATTAAAGCTTTAACAATAGAGTGCAAGAACCCTTCATTTAAAAATGCAAATCCTCTAATTTTGATTTAAAGAAATAATAAACATATAATAAATTAATAAATAAATTTTTAACCAAATTTATTTAATAAATAATAAGTTTTTATTAAATAAATAGAACAATTCAATATTTCAGTTATTCAATTATGTTTATTTTTGAAACCATAACAAATGTAACATGAAATTATAATATAAAATTACTTACATATATTTCTTTTCTTAATTTAGAACTGGTATAGCCACATAGTAATGTTTCTTCAACTAAAAACTATTTATATTAATTTTTTTGGCTTTATTTTTAATATACTGTAGTCTGAGATCAATACTCCTTACATTACTTTATTATGTTATTTAAGCAAAATAGGGTTAACAGTGACTGTTTTTCTTCTGCAATTGATTTGAATAAAATTTTATATATATTCTTTCTTCTTTCTTCCATGGGATGCCCCATACACATACAGATACATTCTGTCTCCATAGTTTAAGACAAAATTGAAAAAAAAAAAAAAAGAAACAACAGAACTTTTTGCCACTACTCCTTATTCTCTATCATTTTAATTCGTAAACTTACTTTTTTTTTTTCACTTCTCACTCACTTCATTTTATTGCATGCGCATGAATAATACATGGAAACTTTTGCATCAAGTTTACCAAACACATTTTTGTGATAAATCTAGTATCCAGTGAAAAGTATGAGTTTGAAAATATATCTTCTATGAAAATGAAAAAATCCAACTGAATGACTAATTTTTCTTAAAAGTGTCTTCATGAAAGATGGAGGAAAGAACAAAATATTTATAGAAATTACAAATTGAATTATGGTCAGTTCAGTGTGTTTCTAGAGATTAAAATATATGAACTTAAACTCAGCAAGTCATTAAAGAAGAAACAAGAATCTATATTCTTCCTAAAGTAAAACAGAGACCAATTATTTAATAAATGGGCACCACTGGATTTTTCTGTTTTACTCAAATATTCTTGATTATACTGACGTTTTTTCTTTAGATACTAGCATTCATACAACTAATCTTTTTAGAGGAAATAACAATAACATATTCTACCCATATGAGAACTGCTCAAGCTATGGGTTGTTTAGCTCAAGCTTAATTGGTCATAAATGACATTCACCCTAATCGAAAAATTGCGTGTAGTGATTCTTTCTGGTTTGCTTGTTCAGACTGGTTGCTTTTATTTAAAATTCAAGTAATTACACTATTACTGTGTAAAGTTCTAGATTATATAGTATTTACAAACAGAATGCATAGAAAATTCACATTCATTATAAATTTCTTCTATACCTCTTGAAATCTTAAATTGTTTTACTGAGATATGTAGATAGATTATGTTGTCATATTTGACATTATATACAGCTCTGATACTCAGTATTTGCAATATTTGTATCCTATAATGTCTTCACAATACTGAATTAGCAAATACTGAATTACTGTTCCTAGGAGAATATAGGTGAGGTGCCTGCAAACTTCTGGTCATAGCATTATCATGATTACACTTGCTTTTTGTGTGTCTCTGCTTAAAAACATTTTATTTCATATAGTTTGTTGAGTCAGTGACATTAAACTCACAGTCTGAAACACAATAACTCATGCCCAAACAAAGCTTATCTAATATATCAATATTCTTTATAAGACACAACAGTCTTCTTTCACTTACAAACACCAGACAATTCAGCACATATCTGTTTTCTGTTCCTACACTTTTTTTTCCAGAGTATCTCATAAATGAAATTATGTCTTGTAAATGAATTTTAAGTATACAGCCTTTTGAATATAACTTATTTACTATAATAAATTTGTGATTTATCAATACTGCAGTCTTTATCAGCTGATCATTCTCTTTATTTTTCAGTAGTAACTAAGATATGAATATATTACATTTGCAAATAGAAAAACATTTAGATTGCATTGGTGATTTTTTAATAAAATTTTCGAAGATAATACTGTACAAGTTTTTGTTAACATAAGTTTTTATTTATCTTGGGTAAATATTTAAGAGGAGAAATTCTGGTTATATTAAGTAAATTTTTATCTTTATAAAAAACTGTCAAACTGCTTTCCTAAATGATAGTATTATTTAGCACTCTTACAAGCAAAATATATGAGCTCTAGTTGCTCTGATATTTGTCAGGCATTGGCATTTTTTTTTTTTTCAGTTTTTCCAAACTAAAAACTATACAGTGGTATTCCAGTGTGATTTAATTTGCTTTTCCTCAATGAATACTGATATTGAGCATCTTTTCATGTTTTCTTTTGCATCCATATATCT
Organism: Cynopterus sphinx; assembly: GCA_030015415.1. Classification (NCBI taxonomy): domain Eukaryota; kingdom Metazoa; phylum Chordata; class Mammalia; order Chiroptera; family Pteropodidae; genus Cynopterus; species Cynopterus sphinx. The sequence continues at coordinate 95,340,374 of CM057381.1, forward strand.
TTTTACAGAGATTTCTAGTCTTCAAATTTAGAAAGTCTAAATCTGCAACAGTAAGAGAAACTGCATCTAATTAATTTCTCATTCATTAACATTTTTTTAAGCACCCAGTGGAGGACCATGTATAAGATCCTGTACACCAAGTGTTCGCAAACACTGGGCCAGTACCATTCAGAGTCCTGTTAGAAACTAGGCCACACAGCAGGAGGTAAACAGCTGGCTAACAAGCAAAGCTTCATCTGTATTTGCAGCCACTCCCTAGTGCTAGCATTGCCACCTCAACTCCACCTCAGATCATCAGCTATTAGATTCTCACAGGAGCACCCAGTCCCTGGTGCCAAAAATGTTGGGGACTGCTACAAAGTGTAGAGCAAACCCTTCTCTTTTTTTTTTTGCTGCAGTTCTTAGGGAACCTATTCTCTAACATAACCCAGATACAAACCATTTGCAATTTGCTCCCAATTTGATTTGATTTCTTCTCACCTTTTAAATGGCTCTAGCCCCTCTTCCTTCAGTGCCATCACAGTTGAGCTAGTTCTTGAAGTCAATCTGTATATCTTAAAGAATGTTAAATGACATGGTATAATCAATTTAGAATACAGCTTCATGTTTTAAGGTAATTTCATCCCTTTTTTCCATATTTTCTTTATAAATAATACAAAAAAGCTTTCATATTTGTTCTTCAAATTTCTTTGATATATTAAAAAGAATTAGAGAATTTAATAATACTACTACATTATAAAGAAAAAAGAACTGCTATTTTAGCAAAACATTCTTTACTTTAACTTCATTACTGGCTCTCATTTTTTAAAATCTGGCTTTAGTGACTTGAAATTAACAGTTAGAAATATATATCAAATTTTATAATTAATAATAAATGTGTCATTGATTTTACAGCATTTCAAATAGTCAGGATAAATTTATCTCCAGCTACACAGTATTAATCATACAGCATATAGAAATTAAGTAGTACTTTACAAAATAATGCAAATCAATACAAAGTCAGAAGTTAGCAGTAGAATAGAGTATATTGGGGTTTCATTAATAGTTTAATGTTATGAGAATAAAGTGCTTAAAAATTAATAAAGTAATTATCAGTGTAAAAATAAAATTAGAGTCATTAATGATTCACAGCATTATAGCTTGCATACATTAAAAAATAAATAAAATAAAGACAACTGCAATTAAAGACAACTTTACAATAAATTTTTATTTTGTCAAGAGACTACTGATCAGTGAAGAAATTCACTGTGTAGTTTGCTAAGGGGAAAAGTAGAAAAACTATAATTGCTAAAATGAAGGTGGTAGTCATGGTAATCTGACTAAGAATAAAAATCTGTCACTCTTAATAGTGGGAGATAAAGGCTTAAATCCATACAGAGTTGAATGAAATATATTTTCTTATTTATTGATCAGAATAAGGTCTTCAGTTAATTATGTTCAAGTCATATCTGGTATCCCAGAATCACCAAAAGTTCATGATCTTTCACCGGCTTCATCTTTTCATGTTTCTATCTATCTGTCTATCTATCATCTATCTATCTATCTATCTATCTATCTATCTATCTATCTATCTATCTATCATCTATCTATCTATCTATTGGCAAGGCAACCCTTGGTTGACATCAAAGATTGCAAGGACGTTATGCTTACAGCACCTGGACTTCCTAGGTGGTCTCTCATCCAAGTATTAACTAGGTCTGCCCCTTCTTAGCATCTGAGATTAGATGGGGGCTTCAGCTTTTTAAAGCAAATTGTGATGAAACTCAACAGTGAGTTCTGATATCTGATATACAAATGATGCTTATGTAAAAAGCTTTTTCTTTATACATTCATGATTTTATTGCTGCCCACTTTTTCATAAGTCTTTCTATCATTAGGAGGAGCACAACCACGTGTATTAACATAGAAAGGATTAAACCAATTAGGTCTAGAAAATTTGAAACTAAGAAAAAATTGTAAAAGGAGTATAAATAAATTACACAGATTAGAAGTAATTATAGAATATAAATTTCATTTTTAGAAGACAATTATATTTTACTTTGGACTACATAAATTCAAGCATCTCAACATACCATAAAAGGTAAATACATCCAGTTTGTATTCAGTGGCTGCTCCAGTACTTTTAATTAGGATGATCTGACAATTGGCGTGGTGATAAAAGGAGGGGCTATATTGCATTTATTAATAAGCATCGTGTTCTTGTTTGGATTGTATGTTTATTTAGAAACTGGAGCTTGGAATTTAAAAAGTCAATAGAACACCCAATTCCTTAACCCAAAAGGCCTTCACCAAGATGTGTTGTATTAAAGTTAACAAAAATCAATAGACAAAGATAGAATTCTCAGGTCAGCCAGAAAAAAGAAAATGGTACTGTATAAAGAAAAAACATTAGATTATCATGGGACTTCTCAGCATAAACCTAACAAGCCAGAAAGAAATGGAATCAAATATTTAAACTATTAAGAGAAAGGAGCTACCAACTTAGAATAATGTATCCTGCTAAGATCTCCTTTAGATATGAAGAAGAAATTAAGACCTTTCCGGACATACAAAAATTGAGGGAATTCTCCACTCTGAGGCCTGCACTACAGAAAATTTTGAAAGGGGTCAGCTCACCTAAAACAAAATAACAACAAAAAATTAAAGTGACTATCAGGTAAATAGAAGCAGAGGAGTGAAACCCTTGCTAAGAAAAAGGCATTATAAGCTTAAAGAATAAGAGAATTGCTATAGCAAGATAGTAATGAACATTCAATGTACATAGAAACAAATTGAGATGACAATGACTGAAAAGAGGAGAATTCAAAGATCCAAATTTGCAAAAGGGAAAGAAGATAAGGCACACACAGAAGACATTATATATATATATATATATATATATATCTTTTTCATATTTATAATGGTACTGCACACCATAGAGTCAGAGCTAAAGTATATAACATAAAACAAAAAGAATCAGAGACAAAACCCACAAAAGCCAAGCAAAATAAAAGAAACAGAAACCCAAAACCAAGAAAGCAATGGAAACACTGAGCAACCAGAAAGCAAAAGATAAAATGGCTACAAGACATTATATTTCAATAATCACTCTAAAAGTAAATGGACCTAACTCATGAATAAAAGGCACATAGTTGCAGAATGAATAAAAACAAAAACAAAACCCAACCATATGCTGCCTCCAGGAGACACATCTCAGCTCCAGAGACAAATGTAGATTTGAAGTGAAAGACTGGAAAATGATATTTGAAGCAAATGGCGTTCAGAGAAAGGCTGGTGTAGTGGTACCATTGGAAGAACAAACTTCAAAATAAAAAAGGTAAAGAAAGATACTGAAGAACACTTCATAATAATAAAGGGAATCATGCACCAAGATATAAGACTTATTAAAATCTATGCTCCCAAAGGGGGAGCCCCAAAATATGTAAAGCAATTACTAACAGAACTAAAGGAAGAAACAGACCAGAATACTATCATAGTAGGAGAACTAAATACACCACTGTCAAATATCCAAACAGAAAATCAATAATGAAATAACATCCTTAACACATTAGACAAACTGGACGTAACTGACATTTAGAGAGACTTCTATCTCAAAACAGCTGCTTATACATTCTTCTCTAGTGCACTGCACATAAGACATTCTCAAGAATTAACCACATACTGGGACACAGAAATGGTCTCAACAAATGTAACAGCATAGAAATCATACCAATCATATTCTTTGATCATAACGCTTTGAAACTAGAGATCAACTGCAAAAGAAATCAGGAAGAACCACAAATATATAAAAATTAAATAACATATAGCTGAAGAATAACCGGGTCAGAGAAAAAATTAAAAAAAGAGATCAAGAGATACATAAAAACAAATGATAATGATGGTACAAAATATCAAAACTTCTGAGACATGGCAAAAGCAGTCATAAGAGGACAGTTCATATCATGACAGGCCTATCTCCAAAAACAATGGCACAGAACTATGATTGTCTATACAGCTTTTTGTATTTATTTCAGTCATAGAATTCATTTTAATTGTTTAAAAATGTAAGATAGTCAACTGTGGATGAATGTACTATGCCACCATAACACCATATAAAAATAATATTTAAAATTGTGAAAAATAAACACCCAATTATTATCATTAGTGGCATTATTTTAAATTCAAATTCTAAAATCTTTATTTATTTAATTTTTTTACTTGCTCAAATATGATAGTACAATGTTGATTTAATTTTTAAAAAAATATTTGTTATAAAATTAAACTGAGGAAGAAAAAATAATCATGTGTTTAATCATACGTGCTTTTGATTTTCATTAAAAGACATTTATGTGTTTCATTATCAAATAAAATACAATTAGATATATTCATTTTATAAATGAATTTAAAAAATAAATTCATACGTATATAATTGTCAACATTTTTCTTATATGATTAATGATCTACTTTCTAGAAGCATGTTAAATGTTCTCACAATAAAAAATAAATTGTATTAAGTGAAAAATATATTAAGCTATTCTGTGTATTCTTTAAAACATTTTATTTTAGCTATTTTAGTTGATATGGGACAGAGAACTCAAAACTATACATGTACCATATGTCAAAATATTTTAGGAACCTCTGGGATTTAAGGAAAAAAAAATGTCTTTTTGTCAGTCACAAAATAATTGAGGAGTAGGGTCTGTGTGTGTGTGTGTGTGTGTGTGTGTGTGTGTGTGTGTGTGTGTTTATTTTTTTAAAGAATATGTTCAAATTCTGACCATAATGTAAGATTTATTTTTTTTCTTTGTTGGTCCAAATTTCCCTGAGTTTACTGTTTTATGTATATTAATGGCTTTTAATGTTAGTTAAACTTTATAGATATAGTTCTTCTCTGGGATTTTTTGTTGCCATTCTTTCTAGTTGTTCTTGCTTCCTTTAGTTATTTATTTACTTTTTAGGAAGGTAGTTTTAATTGCAAGCCACAAGTTCTGAAGAAGAAAACAAATCATTATGTGTAGGAAGTGAGATAAATTGATTAGATTAAAACATTCTTAGAGTCAGAGGTAGGGCCAATCCTTCACAAATCACATGGCTAATAATAATAAAGGTATGGTTTTAAAAAAATAAGTATTGTGTGGTAATCTAATAGAAAGAGAACAAATGTAAGACCTTCAACACCAGACAACAAGGGTTTCTTGTGAAAATAAAGTGTCAACACAATGTGAGTTGCCTGAAACAAATTAAATGCCCAAGCCAAACAAATTAGATGCCCATAAATGTTAGTTTTACATACGCATTTGGAATAATCAGTAATATTTTTATGATGTATGATGAATCACAATATATCCTAATACAGATACAAACATTTGAAAAATGAAATGACTATCTCTTTTATATATTTTTTAAACATGCTATTTTTGTGCAATACACTTATTCTCACTTTCATGAAATTCACTATACTCTTTTTCATGATAGACAAATATATATAGTAAAAGTTAGATCTGTCTTATTCCAGTTTTAACTCACCATAAGCACATTTTGGTAATCCTTTAATTGCTGTCAGTATTATAAGTTCATGTTGTATTTTCACCACTTTAAAGACTTTTAGGATCTCAAGTCAAGATGATGAAAAAGGTTAAATGCTGTGATCTCTTCCTCTCATGACCACATCAAAATTACAACTGAACTACAGAATAACCATCATTGATTATCACCTGAAGTTTAGCTGAATAGAAGTTCTATAACTAAGGACATACAGAAGAAACAACATCAAGACAAATAGAAGGAATAGAAATATGAAACCAATTGGCCTCAAATCCACATGAGAGGGATATCTCTCCTATGGAGGTCCCCTTTGAGAAGTGAAAGCACCCAACTCCATATCAGTTTCCCCAAAACAGGATTCCAGTGCTGGGAAGAGATGTCTCCACAACGTATGGCTGTGAAAACCAGCAGAGTTTGTGGCTAAGAGAAATAGAAGGCTGCTAGAGTCCGAGGCACTTCTCTTAAAAGGCCCATAAATGAATTTACCTGCATATGAATTCACTAAATCTGAGCTCCAACACTGGGGCAAAGCTTGAAATGTGCCAGGGACAGATGAAGAGGAACTGAATTGTCTGGCTTTGGTGCAAGGGCTGGAGGAGCAACTATTTCTCAGAGAAAAGTGCTGGCAAAAGGCATTGTCCCTTTGTTGAGCCCTCCCCCACATAACATGTAGACTTAAGTGGACACCATATCCGAGTTGGCATCAAACTGGCTAATATCTTTTTGCCCTACCCCAGTGATTTCCTGAGATCCTACATTGACAAAATCACAGGCTTACCCAAGTCACTTTTAATAGCTTTTCCTCACAAACAGATTGTCTTGACTCATGCTGTGGATGTTCTTAAAATTTCTCAAAGGTTTATAAACCCCAAACAAGCAGAATCTTACTTCATCATGCCCCATACTCCTTGCTAAGCAGCTCAAGCTTAGCATTGGTGGCAGCTGGTCTTGGTTTAAGGCTTGGCCTCTCCCAGATACCTCTAAGCTTAGTATGGATGACAGCCCTCTGTGAATTGCTTTCTGACTCATGCCATGTGGCCCCAGAAAGGTCACAGGCTGGGCTGAACATGGCCTGTGTGTATTTGGGGAGGGCAAAGCTCCTGGAAGGTCCCAAAACTGAAATACCTGGTAGCCAGCTACAGAACAAGCCAGAGCACCACCCAGCTACCTCTTCAGAACATACACTTAAAGGACAGACTGGGAAGGCACCAGAGCCCTGCTAAAGCAAATCCTACTTTATAGGGTCAGTCTCTGTACAACAGCTCCTCAACTGTAGTCACTGCCAGTTCTCCCAGCCAGTCCAAAGTTCAATCCCTCCCGTCAACATACAAATGGCAACCAAGGATCAATGACAACAACAGGGCACACACAACACACACACAAGTAATACACCTGTAGCACCTGGCTCAGGTGACCAGGAAGACTGTGTCACTTAGCCCCACAGGACACCGACTACATAAAGCCACTCTATTAAGACTGGAAAACATAGCAGCTCTACCTAATACATAGAACAAAACACAAAGAGGCAGCCAAAAAAGGGACACAAAGAAACGTGTTCCAAATAAAAGAACAGAAGAAAGCTTCAGAAGAACTAAACGAAATGAAGGCAAGCAATCTACCAAATACAGAACTGAAAACACCAATTATAATGATGCTCAATGATCTCAGTGAGAACTTGAACAGAGATAGAAAACATAAAAATGGAGAGAGAAAACATTAAAAAAAATCAGAAATGAAAAAAATACAATAACTGGAATAAAGACTACATTAGAGAGACCCAACAGTAGATTAGATGAAGCAGGAATCAAATCAGCAATTAGGAAGATAAGGTAACAGAAAACACCCAATCAAAGCAACAAAGTGAAAAAAATAAGAATCCAAAATAATAAGATTAGTTTAAGTGTCCTCTGAGACAATAATTGTGTCATAGGAGTACGAGAAGAAGAAAGAGTAAGGGATTAAAAAACTTTTTGAAGAAATAATGATAAAAAAAATTCACTAACCCAGTGAAGAAAATAGACATACAACCTCAGGAAGCTCACTGAATCCCAAACAAAATGAACCCAAAGAGGCCCACAATTATTATTAAAATGCTAACCATTAAAGAAAAAGAAAGAATCTTAAAAGCAAAAAGAGAAAAGTATTTGATTACCTACAAGGCAACACCCATTGTCAGCTAATTTATTTTATTTTATTTTTATTTTTTAAGTGAAGTAACCCTTGGTTGACCTCACAGATTGCAAGGATTTTGTCAGTTTACAATCCCTTATTTTTTATGCCAACTGAACCTGGTCTTCCTAGGTGGTCTCCCATCTAAGTATTAACCAGGTCCAATCTTGCTTATCTTCCAAGATCAGATGGGATTTGGCTTGTTCAGGGTGGCATGGCTGGAGACAAAGACAAAGAAAGAATCTTAAAAGCAACAAGAGGAAAGCATTTAATTGCCTACAAGAGAACACCCACTGTCAGCTGATTTTATAACAGAAACTTTGCAGTCCAGAAGGAATCAGCATTGAATATGCAAAGTGGTGAAAAAATGTGAACCTATAACCAAGATTACTCTACCCAGCAAAGCTATCCTTTAGAATTAAAGGAAGATTAATAGTTTTCCAGACCAAAAAAAAGTTTACAAAGTTTATCACAACCAAACCAGTTTTAAAAGACATGTTAAAGAGACTTTTTTTAAGTAGAAGAAAAAATTAAAAATATGAATAACAAAATGATAATATTATGTATCTATCAACAATTACTTTAAATGTCAATGAAATACATGTTCTAATCAAGAGACATTGGGTGGCTGAATGAGTAAGAAAACAATACCTTATATATATATTGCCTATAAGAGACTCACTTCAAATTGAACGATACACACAGATAGAAAATAAAGGAATGGGAAAAGGTATTTTGTGAAAATGAAAACAAATAAATAATTTTTATAAAAATAATGGGGTAGTAATACTTAAGACAAAATTGACTTTAAAACAAAGGCTATAGCAGGAAAGAAAGAAGGACCCAATAATTCCACTTCTGGATATTTATCCAAAGAAACCCAAAACGCTTCTTCAAAGGACTTGTGCATCCATATGGTCATTGTGGCAGTATTTACAATAGCTAAGAAATGGAGACAACCTGGATGTGAATCGATGGGAAAATAGACAAAGAGGTGGTACATATATATAATACTATCTACTCATATAAAAGAATGAAATATTGTCATCTGCAACAATGTGGATGGACATAGAGGGTATTGTGCTTAGTAAAATATATCAGACAGAGAAAGACATATACTGTATGATTTCTTATATGTGGAATATAATAAATATAAATAAGAAAATACATAGATACAGAGAACATTTTGATGATTGACAGGGAGAGGTTTAGGGGAATGGGTGATAAAGCAGAAGGGATTAAAAAGTACAAATTAGTATTTACAAAATAGTCATAGGGATGTAAGTTATAACATAAGAAATATAATCAATAATATTGTCATAACAATGTATTGAATCAGATGGGTAAAGATTTATCAGGGTGTTTACTTTGTAAGTTGTATAAATGTCAATCATTATGTTGTATACTTGAAACAAATGTAATACTGTGTGTTAGCTATAACTGAAAAATTATATATATATGTATATATACATATACATATATACACATATACATATATATAATAGACTTTTAGGTTTTAACTATATTAGATTATGGTCATGAAAGTGCTTAATAGACTGCACTATTTATGTGGATCTTATTAAAGCAAATAAAGAGCCATTCTAGGCTCAAAATTATGTTTTTTTTTCAGTTCTAAAATCATGCTTTTCTATGAAAATGGACTCCACTAACATTATATATCTTTCATATTTTTCATTGTTAATCTGCATGTATTTCAGTTCCGACTGATTTTGTTTATCATTAAGAAATCAAAATCAAGATAAATATTATCTATATAAAATTTATGTAAGGATGACATAGAAGTCAAACCTATAGTAAACAAACATTTGTTGAAAAGTAAAAGTTTTTGATAATTTTAAGTGTAAATTAAATAAGCTCCTAAAATTCTTAAAGTTATAATGAGTATTTAGGCATATCTCTACTAAATTAAATATAATGCTTTCATGAAAATGTTAGTAATATCTTTTGCAGTGTCAGGACTGCAATGCTGACCAACAAATGGTAGTAATTAGTCAGTGAAGCAATACCAGAACTCCTGTTATGACCATTTCAGTTTAACTACTTTCATTGCAAGTTTAATTGCCCACATAAAGCTAAGTGCTTTAAAATAAGCTCAGAACATTACCAAATAGTTTTATGAAATAATCAATTATAACATAGCAATTTTATGGAATGGCAGAAATACTTTCACATTGATATTAATTTTAATATTTAAAAAACAGAAAAATAATGTTTCTATTTACCATTGCAGAGATAAAAGCAACAAAGCCAAATTTTGTTTGCTGTGGGGACTTAAAAATCTATTGTGTTTATGTTACATGCAATTCATTTTGAAGCAGCAGTGAAATGCATAAACTAAGCTCATAAACTTCTGTTCATTGGCCTACTAGAAGACATGTAATATATAAGAAATCAATAGGAAATGAACATATATCAAATGGATTTCTTTATATGGTAAAATGAGTGGGAATGATTGATTTTCTTTTTACATTTCTCTCCTTGTACTAAATATTTCTTAAACATTCACAGGGCATTGGAAAAAGAACACATTTTAAATAAGGAATATTTGATGTTCATAATTTCAGCTATTGATTTCCAATATTTAGTACTTTCTTATGGACATATTCTTCTGAGACAAAATGTAGAAAGAATCAAAAACCATGTAATGTATATAAGACATTTATATTTTTAATACCACTTTTGAATGACATTAGAAATCTCTATGCTACTATACTACTGCATACCCTTGTAATAATTTTCAATTAAAACAGTTTCCTTCTTTTTAGATAGCCAGCATGTGTTTTTGTGTGTTTCCTTAACTAAGAGGAACATTTTATGGAACAGCTTTTTGGACTTTTATAATTAATTTAAATAAATAAATAACATTTTAAGAATATAATGGAAATTTTCAGAAACAGGCTCAGAAGAAGTGAGAAAAAGCATTATAAGAAAAGTAAAATTTTGCCAGGAACAAATAGAAATCAATTATGTTAAATTATTAAATCTACACAATGGAAAAACTCACAAGTCAACCATTTCTAAGTATGAATGATACCCACAGTGATATACAAGATATTTCTGTGCAAACTAACTGCTGCATAGATAGCCATGGTTAGTGATTGAGGGCTATGTTTTTTATATCTAAGCATTAATATAATATATAGATAAATATGACTGACCACATTTTTGGACTTTTTCCTTCAGTATTCCAGTCACATATTTGTGTTGTTTGAGTCATTTTTCAATGTTTCTAAGGAAATGTGTAAAATCTCTGCTTTATTCATAGGAACCCTAAAAAATAAATTTCTATATTTATTAGATATATTTGTGAGTCCCTAAAGTCTAGAGTATTTGACAGAGGTTTTCTGAGCAATCTTTGTATATCTTTTTTTATTAGAACAAGCAAAAAGAAAATTTGGAAAGCTAATGAATTAATAAAAAGTAAATATTTTTGTGGATAGGGGCAATAATCTATTTATTTTCTGTTCAATTTCTAGCTTATTACCTGCCATAGTAAAAGGTACTCACATAAGAAGAGCGAGGGAGTAATGATGCTGAATTGTGAAAAAAATATTGTAAATCTCATATCCTAAAAAGAAATAGGAAATAATAACTTTATTATTGTTGTGGATTAATTATTTTGGGTTTTGACAACCAGTACCATCTGGCAAAGGGCTGGATGTAAGTGAATAGTTTGTATAATCTTGTTCTTAAGTAAATTAAATTATCCTATTTTGTTATGTCTTTGACTATCATTTTGATGTTGCATGCACATGTTCTGAATTTTTTTCTGTTCAAAATAAATTAGCACAAAAATTAAAAATGCATGAAAGAATTCTTGTCATCATTTCATTATTAGGCTCTTGCTTTCTCTCATTCTCACTCTCTTGCTCTCAGTAGTATATGGATTTAAACTAATAATAGAATTTCAATTTTAGAATAGTAATCACAGAATCTATTTTTTAGATACTCTTCAAGATACAGAAGAGAAAATTAAGATTTTGGAGTGTATTCTGTATCTCTGCAGTGCATCATTCACTCTAGTGGGAGCCATGGTTCCATCTGGCAACCTGCTCTAGGCTACAGGCTATAGATGAACTTGCACCACTCTACTGTGATGTGTAAATGATTATGTATTTGATGGAGTAATGCAAACAGATCTTATCTTGTGCTCAAGGTATAAGAATTTGGCTCTTGCCTCCTTTACTTTTTGGCCTGGTGATTGACTTTTGCCTTGTTTTTGAGTCTGCAACCAGGTTTTAGAGCCTCACTAGTCCGTATGTTCTCAGCAGTGTTTCAACTTCCTTTACACACAATAACTTAAGGTAAGCTCTGCTCTTTACCACATTTCACAAGTTTTGTGAAATCTTTTTAAATTATGGGGGAGCTGGGTTACCAGTCCTGACCATCTCTCTTATTTTCCTTTCAAAGCCACATGACTCACGGTTTAGCATCAAAACTCTTGTACTGCTGACTTATGACTTTTTCAAATGAATACAATCTCCTGAGAGGTTAAGTTTAGTCTCATTATACCAGTGCTTTTCTTGCCTTAGCATACATTTGAATCACCCAGAGGGCCTGTTGAACAGATTTCTGGGCCCTGCCCCCAGAATTTCTGATTCAGTAGATTTCATCAAGGCCTGAGAGTTTTCATTTCTAACAAAGTAATGCTGATGCTCTTGTCTGCTTTGAGAATCATTGCTCTATTCTAACTCCTTAGTTTAATGATAAGTGGCTCTGTCTCATCTATATTGATTTTTCACTTTGTCTTATATCTCTGATGAATAACAATATCTCCATATTACTCTAATAATAATATCCAGAATTAATTGAGTTCTTACTATGTTCCAAGTAACATATATATTTTATATGATTTATTTTAATCCATAAACAAATTTAAAAGATTATTCTTACTTTATAAATAAATTATATGAGTCACAGTAATGTCCAGAAACTTCATCATGATTACACAGGTTGTAAGTGAAAGAATTGAGATTTGAAATCAGGTTGTCTGATTCAAACCCTTAAATATTAGAAAGTTCATGATATATTTATATATGGGTAAATGTCATTAGAAATTTTCTATTTTCTTATCTAAAGGTTCTGATAGAAATCAGATTTCAGCATAAAATATAGTTATTATAATTATATATTAGTTATGATGCAAAAGAGAGTTCCTGAAGAAAGTAATGAATTTATGTTACTACTGAACACAATATGAAGATTTTAAAATCAATATCACAAAGGCAGAATACTTGAAAAACTGTCTTTGAAAAACAATTAAGATGCAATTTAATAAATATGCATCACACCAGTGTGTGTGTGTGTGTGTGTGTGTGTGTGTGTGTGTGTGTGTGTGAGAGAGAGAGAGAGAGAGAGAGAAGGTAAATGTCTTCTGGTATCTTCGGATGAATATTCTCATGTTTCTATACACTCATGTTTCTAAATATTTACAATTCTAAGGTAGGATGAAAATTTATTTACAAGCATAATTATTTTATGCAGTCAAATTTGAACACAATTTGTGTTATCCTAACGAATTTGCCTGACTACTTTTCATTTGCTTAATACTCTGAAGCATAAGAAGTTATACAACCATATTGCTTTAGAATTTTCCCCTGTAACTCAAAAGTAGAATATCGCTTTCAAGATGCTTAAGACAGTGTCAGAAACCTCCATTTAATCCTATTTTGTACCATACAGATACCTTCTTTTATGCTCTAGGACTAAGAAGCACAAAGTAAACCAGAGAGATACCTATTAAGAGTTATTATGGTTAGTTCCAAATGTACTTTAAACATCCTGAAAGATAAAATAACTTTAGCTATAGACTATTTTTTATTTGTTTAATTTCCTTGACCATTATAAAATTACTAAGTACACAAAATATAATGATGTTTTCATCAGATACTTTCTTTGCCTTCTTGATTCTGTTTTATTGCTACAGAAATACAATTCAAGAATGATCAATAGACACTTAAATTGTATTTGTGCTAATGCTAGTTGAATATTTCTTAAGAGTCTTTGGTTAAATAACTTTTAGTACAATATGTTAAAATACTCTTTTGGATAAATATCAAATTTAATCAAATATTACTCATTAGATCAGATGTCAGTTCTAAATCACTCAAGAGCTGAGCAATTAAGGCCATTGTTTTTTTAGGATTGAGCATGCTTCACAATTTTTTTTCCAATTGAGATCTCAACAAAATCTAGACTCATCAGCATAGTCTTGCATTAAGGAACTGGACTTGGAAAAATCAATTGCTTATTCAGAGAAACTCAATGAGCTATTCAATTCAAGTTAAAAATATACATTTTACTTTTTTAAGATTATCTAAGAAATTAGAAGTTCAGATAAAAAGGGAACTTAAAATTCTCAAGAGTAATTATGTTACCATTAGTCTCAATATACTAAATATATTTGATATGTATATATTGCAATCTCTTCTGAAATAGTGCTGTTTCTATTATATACCAATGATTTATCTTCAAATCATATACCATCTGTGACATAAAAATGACAGCTATAATACATTATTTTTACAAACATCTATGGGAACAAAACAAAATAGAGATTCACTTAAATGTGCTAAGCTTACCTTTATATAGAAAATAATGTTTCATTTATAATACCAAATTGTAGACAAGATGTAAACTTGGACTCCAGTTCAAATTTAAAATAAATAGAAGAAAGCATTTATATGGAATTATGAAGAATTCATGCAGCTAGGAAAATCTAAAGAAAGCCTAATTAGGAAGCAATTTTAATGTTAAAATCAGGACAAGTATTTCAGCAGCAGCATCTTTAGAAAAAGGGATCTTAGGCTTTTTTTTGAGTTTTCCTAGCTGCATTTGAAATTTTGAAAATATTGAAAATATTTGCCAGATATAAAATAACTTTCAAGCATTCTTTACTTTATTAGTAAAGCTAGAAATCTTGGAATAATAGCAGAAATTCTTTAAAAAATTAAAAAGGTGTTTTCTTAATTAATTTGTCATAAAGATTAAAAAAAAAAAACAAAGCTTCTAATTATCAGAAACCATTTCAAAAGTTAGAAGATTTGACTTATGCTAAAGGCTATAATGCAGATATGAGGAACAGAAGGCAAAGTTTTAGACCTTTGGCTATAGCAGCCTATGAAATAATGTTTAAAGTCAGTAGTTATCTATATCTATCACTCTATTATCTATCACTTATTCAACATTCATTCACTCATTTGTTCATTCATTATTTTTTTTGTTAGGTTCCATGACATTCTGAGATTATTATGATGCAACTAGAAAATGAGGGTCCACAAACTCTTACCTAAAATATCTGGGTTTAAATTGCTTTGGAATTAAGAGTGTTTTAAAATTATTGATAAAAATAAGGTGCAAGTACTTTTTATTATATAACACTCCAAGCATGTTCTAGGATGCACCCCACAATTGGACACGTTTGTTTATTGAAGCAAAATTTATGAACTTTTTACATTGTATATACTTTCACATTTGTTAGGTCAAATACTAATTGAATTCAGGTCAAGTTAAATTTCTCCACTAAAGGAATTATTTTAAAAATAAAAGAAAGTAAAAATATTATTTTCAGAGATATTTATATTTCAGAAATGTGACTTTGGAATTGCAAACTTGTATTTAGGCTAGGTCCAAATTAATGTAAGAGAAACCTTGAAGTTCTCCTCATGGCCTCCCTAAATTTCCTCTTTCAAAGTTCCTGAAGATTCATAAAATAATGATAATATTTTTTTTAAATGAAGTTACATAAAATCTGCCAAAAGCACTCTTACAAAGTAAGGATATAAGTTCAATGCTGCTGGCATATTTCTGTTTTAACAAACCCAAGCCTAAAAAGTGTAGTATCTCATGAACAACCAAAATTAATTTATAATTTTATAAAGTCCAAAGCAGTTGTCCTTGATAGGCTTCCCTTTTTCAAGCAGTGTCTCTGACTTCTGGGTTCAGAGCTGCTGTACTCCTTTGCAACAATCTAGCAGAAATAAAAGAATGGAAAATGCACTTTATCTTTTTAATCACCTAGGCCGTGAAGTAATTATATATATAATAGATATATATAATTATATATATTATAATTATATATAATACATATTAGTGTTATAAAACACTAATTATAATATATATAAATTATTATATATATATATAAATTATATATATATATATATATATATATATATATATATATATATATATATATATATATATATAATCACTTCACCTCATCTTCTTGGCAAGACCTTGTCATGTAGCTATCGCCAGATGTCAAGGAAGCTAGAAAATGTGGTTGTAGACTATTCAGACTCTTGCCCACTAAAACTCTGTGATTAAGGTGAGGGAACACAAATTTTACTGAACATTTTGTTATTTCTGTCATACTTGAATTTGAGATTTGAGAGACAAATAATGAATGAAATATCAGTGATTCTTATTCATATATTGCCCTGATTATGAGGGTTCTATCATTGACTATAATACACAAAGAGCTCCAACTCTTCTTATAATTTTGTATTATAGGAGCTGTCTTAAGCAGAAAAAATAATACACTATGACTTTCATACCTGCCATTTATCATGTCTTTTCTTTCTATGTCTATTCAGGAATTACAGGGCCCAGAATAAGATACATATTACAAGACCAAAATTAGATGAAGATGGAAATTGTTCCATTACAATGTGATTGATATCAGAAAAGAAAAAAAGTAACAAAAATAAAAGTTTTATAACAGTTGCAATATTTTTGAAATGTCTACAAATTTAGATTTTTTTTTAAATAATCTTCCTGTTATAGATGGTGAGAAATAAACTCTAATTAAAAGTAGGAAAGGAGATAGGTATCAGTATTTCTCTTCTCTAGGCCAAAGTCTTGGAAAGGGGAGAGGGCTTAATATTTTAATTAATTTAATGGGGAACTTATGCTCAGGTTTATGTTTAGAAATCTGGGGAATAAAAATCACATATAAATCACACACTAATTTTAATGTTATTTACCAGCTTTGTCTACATGGTTATGTTTTACATGATTGCAGGCATACATTATTTTTATCAATCATTTATCAAGATTATATGAAACCAGTGGGCTAAATTTTTTAAGATTATAAACTGCAAGTTAAACATAAATTCAACAAATGATTATCTACTTAATCTTTAAGAGAGAGAAGCAAATTCAGACTCATATTGTTCATTAGATTTAGCAGTCTAATTGAACTTTATTGAAAATCCAGATCATCTATATTCCTTCTAGAAAGAAATGCCTTAGACCAACATTCATTCAGTTTATTTTTAACATTAATGACAGTTATGAAAGCACTGCCAATTTCACCTTTTAATTTGTTAGTGATAACACTAAAAATGATCAATAATGATATATTAGAAATTTCAAAGTCTGAAAGAAAAACCTAAAGAGAAATTCATAAATTATTAGCCCAGAGATTTTATTTTAATCCCCTAAAGATTCAGTAATTTATACCTCACAACAAAGTTGTTCAGCCTATTGCTAAAATGCTGTCTCTCATTTTATATAATGAAACCTTTAACCACTGATACAGGATACAAGATGTCTTTAGCAGTAGGAGTCATTCAGGAAAACTGGAACCATACCAGTTATTGGAACAGCAAGAATTTAATGAAAGAAGTTGGTTGAAGAAATATTGGAGGATTAAAGAACAAAAATATAAAAATAACAGAATAACTGCAGAAAGCATGTACTGATGCTTGAGCTTGACAAAAAGAAAAGCAGTTTGGATTATTTAATTCTGGAAGTTTACAGAGTAGATGCAGAGAATTAAAATGGGGTTGCTGTGCTGGTACCTTTGAAGAGGTGCATAGAAACTAGTTCATATAGTGGAAATAAATTAGAAATGCTAAGCAATTGTATCTGCCCGTTGCAGACAAGATGCTGACAGAAGCAATGACTAAACAAAAAAGAGTACATTCTTTCTCATGCTCCATATTAACAGAAGCTGATGTAATCCCATCTCAAGGAGAAATGTAGTTTGTTTAAAAACTAGTTTATTACCTAAGTAATATCATTTGAGAGTTTATAGATTGGATAGATACATAGTAAAATTAAATATCTGTGCAATTCCACTTAGAACATTTTTTAGTCTTTAAAACAAAATGAGAAATACTTTACATAGTGAATCTAGCAAAATTTACTCTTGATCACAACATATTCCCAAAATTTATCAAGCCATTAACTTACTCTCTACTTTTATGCATTGTATATTTAATTACCTATTAAATTACTATATTTATCTTATTAGATTATTATTTTAACCTATCAAATTAAATTATGTAGCAAAATTTTGTCTACATGATTCATTGTTTTCACAAGAATTTATTTTAAACATATTTGCAGAACTTTGTTTTAAAACTTTAACATTTGTATTTTAAAAAAATATGTATCTGTCATCATTTTCTCATTGCCTCATGGCTTTCTCTTTTTTTATTCTAATTAACATTTAGCTTTGACTCCTATAATTTTTGTTTTTCACCATTAAAAACTGGAGTGAGTGATTTTATCCTGTCCTCTAAATATATGTTATTAGCTAAATCCATCATAGACAGCTATAACTTTTTTCTTTATACATCTTTCAAAGTATCTCAGCATAACCTTGATGTTGTGCTTACTAATTTGATGAACTATTTGAAGATTTTTCTCTCGAACCAGAAATAATCTCTCTAAAATCCCATAAAATTTTTATCTTTACATTTGTAATGGTGTAAACATTTTCCAATCAGATCGAAACGTTATGTTTATATGTTATATTCTTCTACTCTACTTTTAAATTAGAACAGCATCTTCCTGTAAGCATTGTTATATGCCAAGTAGTTTTTTAGGTACAAAGAATGTAAATTTGAATAAAAGAAAAAAGTTATTCTATGGAATTCATGATTAGCCAATAGTGATGTAAATAAAGAATTAAGACAGTGTGAGATAAATGCAGTAACAGTAATATAAACAAGATACAGAAATAGAAAAAGAAAATAGAGATTAATTTTACTGGGAGTGAATTAAGAAAAGAATTCCAGTTGCATCTTAAGCGACATTTGAATGGGTATGAAACAATTGTTGGGGTTAGACAGTAAAAGGATAATATTTCATGTAGAAAAGACAGCATGAGTAAAAATACAGAGATGTGAAAGTTCAAGGCACACTATAGGTATTTCAAGGAGTTCAGTAAAACTTAAGATGAAATGTGAGGGATCATTTAGCAGAAGAGACATAGGCAGTGCCCAAATCACAGAGAAGCTTGAATGCAGTGCAAAAGGTTTTGTGCTACATTCAGTAGAAAGTTCAGAATTAAAGTATTGTAAATGTAAGACAAACAATTTTACTTAACTGAGATCATTTAAGGTCTGGTCGATTGGACCAAAGATCAGCAGAAGACAGAAATACTTTAGGATATAGGTTAAATGGTAAAAAGTACATAACCTAGTCAAACACTCTTGTTCAAGATATTGGATTTTGAGGAAGAGACACAGAGAAATCCAGAATACTTGGAAATAAATACAGCAGTGGAAGCAACTAATGCTTACTGGCAACAAGCTGAAGGCTGCCTAGTGTTTTGTGTCAATGGTATAGTGAAGAAAGTAATGACATATTAACTAATACATTTTTTGCTATACCCACAGCTGCAATTTCTGTTCTAGTCCCAACCTGTTGCATTATTGTTTCCAATATTTCCTTCTGTTTTAGAAATTAAGTCATTTACTTTCAATAATTTTTTTTTTAATTTAGCCAGAATTATTTTCTATAGCATCCCAATTAATGTTGTATAGACCTAAAGCAGTACAAGTTGCATTACAGAAATGGCTCTCTTTAACATAAAAGGTGATACCAGTTTCAAAATATTCTTACTTTGAAAGTCTAAACATGCACGCAATGTCAGGATAATATAAGATTACCTTGTTGAAAGTAATAGTGGAAAATATACAGATTTGATATGATAATTTTATTTCAATACTAGAATTACTGAGTAAATAAAATACATTTTTCACAAGCTCATATAAACTATATTAGAGTGCTACAATAACATCTTTTTATAACTGTAATGTGCTCATTTTTATTAAATATTTTTAATTTTCAGAATGAAAAAATAAAATATGCATTACATTAGCATAAAGAAGGGTGCTTTGAGTTCTGTAAATATTCCTAATTTTCTTTCCAATATGCTTTTATGATCTTATTTTGACTTATGTAGTAACTAGTTTTTATATTCTAATTAATATTGATAAAATACTACTACTAATTTGGTCGAAACATTCAATATTATATGTCATAAGAGATGTTTGAGGAGTGTCATTCTTTTTTTTTTTTTTTAAGCCTATAGCACCTGGTATTCCAAGGTGGTCTCCTATCCAAGTACTAACCAGGCCAGACCTGCTTAGCTTCTGAGATCAGACAAAATCAGTTCTGTTCAAGTTAGCATGGTCATAGACAGGAGTGTCATTCACTTTTAAAAGGCACAATTTATGTACAGTAAAACTCACTCTTTGTAGTGTACACTCCATTATCTTCTGTCACTCTGCTGTGTTCTGGCTTTCAGTTTATTCTGGCAAGTCTTCTATCTGTAATTCTTAAGGTTGTTTCTCCTTATGTGTCATGTCTTTTATTCTACTTACCTTCAAAAAATTTGTTTTAATATTTAGGTTTTTTGTTTTAGTATTTAAGTTTTATCAGTTTGAATGTTATGTGTTCAAGCAAGTGTGTGTGTGTTGTGATTTGCATTATCCTGTTTAATGTTTTCAAAACCTTAAATCTTTGATTTATTCTTTAAATTAGCTTTAGAAAAATTTTAAACATTATTTTTTGAAAATTTTCTCTACAATTCTGTCTCTCTCTCTCTCTTTCTCTGCATTCTAAGTATATATGTATTGGGAATTCAAAAATTATGTAACACTTTCCTATAGCCCTTGGATATGCTGCTCTTTGTTATTGACTAAAGCATATATTTTTCCTTTTTTAGTTTGGATAATTTCTATTAATTTATTTTTAAGGGTACTAACTTTTTCTTTGATTTTACTAATTCTAGTTATGGAAAATTTGACAGCATTTTTTATATCTGTTACCATGTTCTTCATTTATATTATTTTAATGTGATTCCATCTCTAGGCTGAAATTCCTTATGTGTTTCTTCATGGTTTTACCTTTTTTTACTTTTACTTTTAACATGCTAATTATAATTATTTTAATCATAATTATTTGATAGTTGTAATTTCTAAAATATATCTAAATCTCATGTTATTGATTACTTTATCTATCTCATAACTTTTAGTTAAAACTTAAACCTGTTGTGTAGTGCACTAGAGACAGAGGTATATATTATTTGTACCTGGAATTTTTTGCTTGGCTTTAATGTGAGAGGTTGCATCAATCTCATTAGGAATCATTCCAACTTTAGGTTGCGCTGTTGCTATGCTTAATTTCCTTGCACACCATATTTTTTAAAAATTTAGCATTAATGTGTGAGTTAGTTTACTGAAGACTTTTCCCTGAATTATTGCTTCAACCTCAACTGTAGGTCTTGTGTTTATGTATGCACATCAGAGAGGTCTTGTTCTACACTTTTGCCTGGCACCAGGGCTAAAATGATGTAACTTGTTTCTTAAGACTTGCTAATCTGTTGGCATGGGACACAGAGCTGGGAAGAGGTGTTATTTCCTGTTCTTTTATTTTGCTCCATCTTAGGGAGATGCTATGTTCCTGGGTGCAACATAGGAAGGGTCTCTTAGAGATCTTGTAACACTCATCCCATTCTATGGACTCTCTTATAATCCAAGGGCTTTTTCCTGAAATTTCTATAGAAACAATTTTCAAGTTTCTATATTTATTTCTTTCCTTTAGTTTCCAATTAGTGATTGCCCCGTGATGTCAGCATTCTGATTAAGTTTTATTGTGAAAAGAGAGGGGAAGAAAGCTTGAGAACAGGCAGAATGGTCTGAGAGAGATTATTTTGAGAGCTATTAACTAAAATGAAGGATATGTTATATAAGGCAACTAAAACTTCCTGCCTCTGTAGCTTTTTAATTGATTAGAAGAAGCAAATTGAAAGTGAGGAGGAAACTCTGTGGGGTTATTCTTTCCTTGTGCATGTTTGCAGTTAAATAACAATATGATGAGGTCCTGTAGGATATAAGAAGTCCAACAGCATTTTTTCATTTTCAATTGATCTTCATCTCCTTCACTTCAAACTGTCAATGTTTCTGCTTAAGTAAGCCCATAATTTTTATATCAATCTATAGACCAGTCACACATTGGTGCTCTCTTGTTAATATGCTTCATTATTTTTTTGTAATATGAACTAGCTGAGAAGTTTCCAAATATTTAAGTTCTGGTTCTTTTTTGTTTAACAATTTCTTCTTCAACTCATTTCTTTCCTCACATTTTGGCATAAACAGTCAGGAGAAACCAAGCTGCTCTCTCGACATTTTACTTAGAAATACCCTCAGTTAAATTACCAATTTCATTGGTAAGTTTTACCTTCCACAAAAAAACTAAATCATGGATACAGTGCAGCCATGCTCTTTGCCATTTTATAACAAGGATTGAATTTTTTCTATTTTCCAATGATATTTCCTCATTCTTGTCTGAAACTCAACCACGGTAGCCTTTAACATCCATATTTCTACCAACTTTCTTCTTAATAGTATTTCTGTATACTCTAAGAAAATGAAAGGTATCTCTCCCACTTTCTTCTTTTTTTTGTTTCCCTAGGTTTTCACCAGAATCACCTTTAACACTCCAATTTCTAGCTGGAAGCCCAAAGCTCAGACTTTCATCATCCAGTTCCAAAACTGTTTCCAATTTTTTAGGTATTTATTACAGCAGTATCCCACTTCTCAGTAACAAAATCTACCTTAGTCAGCTTGGGCTACCACAACAAAATACCATAGACTAGGTGGCTTACACACACAAAAAAATATTTTCTCACAATTCTGCAATCTGGGGAGTCCAAATGAAGATTTAGCAAGGTTTAGCTGGTGAGAGTTCTATTAGCGATTTGTAGACAGCTACTTACTCTTTGTGCTCATATGTTCTTCCTTGATGCATTTCAGTGAAGAGAGTAAGCAAGCTCTCTCATTTCTCTCTTACAAGGGCACTAATCCCATCATGAGTACAAATTCTCATTACCTCATCTGAGTCTAAATACCTCCCAAAGGGACTCTTCCCCAAATGCCATGCTACTAATATTTATGGCTTCAACAAATCAATTTTCAAGGAACAAAAATATTTCATTCATAACAAGCAGTAAAGAAAAGACCAATAACACAATAAAAAAAATGAACAAAGAATGTGCATGCATTATTCTCAGGAGAAAATGCCAAAGCATCTAACACACATGAGAAAGTAAGCCACTATATTGCAATAAAAAAAAAAAAAATCCTGAAACAATATATTCTATTTTGATGATTGGACAAATTCAAAATATTAATAACAGTCTATATTCAAGAGGTTGATAGAAAATAGCAACTCCTATATTACCAGAAAAGTGTAAATTGATACAACCTTTCTAGAGAAATTTGGTGTTGTCTAACAAAATAAAGATGCATATATCCATAGACCCAGATATTTATCCTGCAAATAAAATGACATGCTTGAGGAAAGGTATGACAGAATTGTATATAATGACAAGAGATTAGGAACACCCTAAATGTCCATTAATAAGGAACACCTTAAACACATGCAAGTACAACCTTCAATGGAATTCTATCAAAAGGATGACACAGTTCTCTATATACTGACATGGAAAGACATATATACTTAGTAAAAAAATACAGTATAGTGTATATAATATACTATATTTTGTGTAAATTGAGGGAAACATGGACCTATATTTATATTTTTTGGTTCTGCTTAATAAAAAGAAATCATAAATAAGAAAATAACAATGATTTTTATGTCCTAAGTGAAAGATTGGTTTAGAATAAGGAACAAGATCAGAGGAAATCTTTTGACTATGTACCCTATACATATTTTTTGTCTTTGACCATTTGAGTATGTAGCCTATCAAAAATGAAATTAAAACTCACTTTATACATGTTTTGACTTTGTAGAAAGGACCTAGAAAAAAATCTATTTATGAAGACTGAAAAAATGTAATCTTAAAAATAAGTAAATAAAATATATACTACATAAGATTTGTAAAGTCACTGCACTAAAGTTTTTAGAATAATGTTTTACATAAAAAAATTTCATATTTAAAATGAAAAATTTACAATTACCAATTTATTTGTATACAGGAATGCAACAGATTTCAAATATTAATTTTGTATCTTACATCTTTACTAAATTTATTAGTTCTAATAGTTTTTTGGTAGAGTCTTTAGGGCTTTATATGTACATTATCATGTCATCTCCAAATAGTAAAAATTTTACTTCTTCCTTTCTAGTATATTTATTTATTTATTTTTGTTTAATTACTATGGCTAGATCTTTCAATACTATGTTGAATAAGAATGAGAGTGGGCATCCTTGTCTTGTTCCTGATCTTAGAAAGTTTTCAGCTTTTTGCCTGGTATAATGTTAGCTGTAGGTTTGTCATGTATGGCCTTTATTATGTTGAGATATGTTTCTTCTATACCTACCTTATTGAGAGTTTTTATGATAAACAGATAAATGTTTTGTCAAATGCTTTTTCTGCATTGATTAAGATGATCATATGATTTTTTTATCCTTTACTTTGTAGTATATCAATCACATTGATTGATTAGTGGATATTAAATTATACTAATATATTTGCAATAAATCTCACACTTGATCATGGTGTGTAATCTTTTTAATGTAATGAAATCAGCTGGCTAATATTTTGTTAAGAATTTTTGCATCTATGTTCATCAGGGAATTTGGTCTGTAACTAACTTTCTTTCTTTCTTGCTTGCTTGCTTGATTTCTTTCTTGCTTTCTTTTCTTTTCTTTTCTTTTCTTTTCTTTTCTTTTCTTTTCTTTTCTTTTCTTTTCTTTTCTTTTCTTTTCTTTTCTTTTCTTTTCTTTCTTTTCTTCCTTTCTTCCTTCCTTCCTTCCTTCCTCCCTCCCTCCCTCCCTCCCTCCCTCCCTCTCTCTCTCTCTGTCTCTGTCTCTGTCTCTGTCTCTGTCTCTCTCTCTCTTTAGTGGTGTTTTTGTCTAATTTAGGTATCAGCATAATTCTGGCCTTATAGGATGAGTTTTAAAGCTTTCACTTGTCTTTAATTTTTTGAAATAGCTTGAGAAAGGGGTAAATTCTTTGAATGTATGGTAGAATTCACTCATAAATCTTTACGGTTCTAGACTTGTTTGTTGTGAGTTTTTGATTACTAATTCAATTTTTTTTGAGTGTGTGTGAATTTTTTTTAAATTTTTTATTTTCAGTTAGAGTTGACATTCAATATTATTTTATATTAATTTCAGGTGTAAAGCACAATGGTTAGACATTTATATAATTTACAAAGTGTTCCCCTTGATTGGTATCCACTTGACAATATACATAATTATTATAATATATTGAACATATTGCCGATTTTGTATGTCACATCTCCGTAACTATTTTGCAATGATCAGTTTGTATTTCTTAATCCCTTCATATTTTTCACCCAGCCCACCAATCCTCTTCCCCTCTGGCAACCATCAGTTTGTTTTCCATATCTGAGACTGTTTCTGTTTTCTTTGTTTATTTTTTCTTTAGATTTTCTAGTTCTATGAAAAATACTATTGATATTTTGATATCAATGGTATTGAATCTATAGATTACTTTGGATAGTAAGGACATTTTATTAATGTTAATTCTTCCTATCCATGAGCATAGTATATGCTTCCATTTATTTCTTCGATGACATAATTTTTCAGCTATAGTTCTTTTACCTTTTTGGTTAAATTGACTTACTGTTTGTTTGTTTGTTTGTTTATGTAATTATAAATGAAATTGTTCCTTAATTTCTTTTCTGATAGGTCATCATTCATATATAAAAATGTAACCAACTTCTGAATATTAATTTTATATCCTTCTACTTTACCAAATTCATTTATCAGTTCTAACAGAATTTTTTCAGCGGACTCTTTAAGGTTCTTTTTATATAGTATCATATCATTTGCAGATAATGACAGTTTTACTTTTCTTTTTCCAATGTAGAAAATTTTATTTTTCTTTCTTGTGTGATCACTGAGGCTCGGACTTCCATTATTATGCTGAATGAAAGTGGTAAAAGTGGACACTTTTGTCTGTTTCCTGATCTTAAGATTCGTCTGTTTTCTGTTCATTGAGGATAATGTTAGCTGTGTGTTTGTCATGTATGGCCTTTATTATGTTGAGGTAAGTCCTCTCTATTTCTACTTTGCTGAGAGTTTTTATCATGCATGGATGTTGGATTTTGTCAAAGGCTTTTTCTGCATCCGTTGTAATAATTTCATTTTATCTTACAATTTGTTAATGTGAAGTATCATATAAATTGATTTGCAGATTTTGAACCAATCTTGCATCTCAGGAATAAATCTAACTTGATCTTGGTATACGATGTTTAACATGTCTTGCTGAATGTGATTTGCTAATATTTTGTTAAGAATTTTTGCTTCAATAGTCATTAGGAAATATATTTTTTCTTTTCTTTATTATTTCCTCTCCCCTCCCCTCCCCTCTCCCCTCCCCTCCCCTCTCCTCTCCCCTCCCCTCCCCTCCTCTCCCCTCACCTCCCCTCCCCTCCCCTCTCCCCTCCCCTCACTTCCCTTCCCTCCCTCCCTCCTTCCCCTCCCTTCCCCTCCTCCCCTCCCCTCCCCTCTCCCCTCCCCTCCCCTCCCCTCCCCTCCCCTCTCCTCTCCTCTCCTCTCCTCTCCTCTCCTCTCCTCTCCTCTCCTCTCCTCTCCTCTCCTCTCCTCTCTTTTTTCCTTTCCTTTTCTTCTTTCCTTTTCTTTTCTTTAACATCTTTGTCTTGTTTTGCTGTTAGGGTAATTCTGATCCTGTAGAATGAGTTTGAATCATTTTCCTCTTCTTTAATTTCTTGGAATAGTTTGAGAAAGATTGGTATTAATTATTCTTTCAATAATAGAAGTCACCTGTGAATTTCTCTGGTCCTAAACTTTTGTTTGTTGGGTATTTTTTGATTATTGATTTAATTTTATTTTTAATTATCAGTTTATTTGCATTTTCTGTTTCTAATTGTATCTTGAAAAATTATATGTTCCTATATATTTATACATTTTCTGAGTTGTTTCATTTGTTGGTTTATAATTCATAGAATTCTCTTGCAATCTTTTGTATTTTTGTGCTGTTATTTGACATTTCTCTTTTATTTCTTATTTATTTAGGTTTCTATCTTTTTTTCTTGATGATCTTTATGTTTCTAAAGAACAATATTTTAGTTTCATTGATCTTTTCATTGTGTTTTTTTAGTCTATTTTATTTATGTTCTGATCCTTATTATTTCCTTCCTTCTACTCACCTTGGACTTTTATTTTTTTCAAGTTCCTTTAGGTATAAATTCATACTGTTTAAATAAGAATTTTGTTGTTGCTTAAAGTGAGCCTGTATTATATGAACTTCCTTCTTAGAACTGTTTTTGTTATGTTTAAAAATATTTGGTAATTATGTTTCCATTTTAATTTCTTTCTCTCTCTCTCTCTCTCTCTCACACATATATACACACACACATATATGCATAGATACATGTGTATATATATACATACATATGCACACACACATATATGTAAATGTGTGTATACACATACAACACATATATATGGATATATATGTATATATATATATATATATACATATTTTTTTTTCTTGATTTCTCTATTAACTCATGATTATCTGGTAGCATGTTGTTTAGCTTCCATATATTTTTTTCAGTCTTCTTGTAATTGATCTCCAGTCTCATACTGCTGTGTTTGAAAAGATGCTTGACAGGATTTTAGTCTTATATTTATTGCATTGTTGTGTGACCTAATATGTGATCTATCCTGAAAAATGTTCCATGTGCACTTGAAAATAATGTGTATTTGGTTGATTTCAAGTGGAATATTCTGAAAATATTTGTTAAGTCTATTTCATCTAATGTGTTATTTATGGCTACTGTTGTTGATTTTCTGTCTAGATCTATCCACTGATGTGAGTGGAGTCTTTAAGTTCCTTATTATAATTGAAATACTGTCAATCTCTCTCTTTTTGCTACTTAAGGGCTAGTTAAGTGCTTTCTGGTTGTTTTTGTAGTTCTTGGTTCTTTTCTTCATCTCTTGGTCTCTTTTCTTGTACATTAATGACTTTCTTTAGCGTTTTGTTTAGGTTGCTTTTTCTTTCTTTCCTTTTTTTTTGTATCTATTATTGGTTTTTGGTTTGTGGTTACCATAAGGTTCATATATAAGAAGCTATGTTTATAAAAGTCTATTTTAAGTTGATGGTTGCTTAAGTTCCAATTCATTGTAAAATCACAATTTTTATTTGCCCTCCCCAATATTTATGTTTTTATATTTATATTTCGACATTATATTTTACATCCTTTTGTATGTGTCTATCTTTTAATTTACTGTAGTTACAAAATGCTTTTACTACTTTTGTCTTTAACTTTCATACTAGCTTTATAATTGGTTAATCAACTACATTTTTAATTATTGCCTTTATCAGTTAGACCCTCTTTTTTCTTTCTTATGTTTTCTTATATTTGATTTTAGACTTTTTTTATACTTAAAGAAGTCCCCTCAACACTTATTTTAATGATTGTTTAGTGGAGATAGTTGTAGCTTTTCTTCTTTTGTCACTTTGAATATATTGTGTCATTTCCTTCTGGCCTGCAATGTTTCTTGCTGAAAAATAAGCTTATAGTCATGTGAGAGAATCCCTTGAATGTAACAAGATGTTTGTCTATTGCTTCTTTTAAGATTCTATATTTAATCTTTAACTTTTATAATTTTAATTATAATTTGAGTGTGGTCCTCTTTGGATTCATCTTGTTTATATTATATGTGTATAGAATAAATAATGATACATCTCTATAATTAAAAATTTTTATTACTATAAAATAAATTGTCATGCAAAGTAAGAATATTTGAAAAGATCAAAATTTGCAAATTTACTGTGAATGATTTTTAAAGAAGAAAACACCAGATTAATGGGGGAAATAAAAACAAGAGAAGTGTCAAGTCCATCAATAAAACTTTTAGGCTGTATCACTAAAGGAAGAAGAGGAAGACTGAAAAAAGCTAAAAGATGCTAAAAGCTCAAGATGGAAGGATCAAGGGCCCCAGACAATAATGGAGCAGAGTCTACTATCCACCACATTAAACTGCAATTGTTAAGTAATTGGAGTTTTTAAGTGTTTCTCTCCCAACAGTTTTCCTACTAAAACTAAAACAGTGACTTTTTAAAATATAATAATTAAATTAACTGTCAAACAAAAAGCTTGATGACTTTTTAAGCAAATCCCAGTGAAATAAAAAAGATAAGACCACTTTAAAATGCTTTCTCCAGCTGCTTAAGGAAAGAAAATTTTTTCTTCACTTTTTTAATATTTCTATTAGATCTTACCATAATTCAAAACCCATATTTAGTACATAATATTTTATTTATTTGCCAAAAATCAGTCAACATTATTGCATGACATGGGATTATATTCTAAAGAAAGATTTATATTGTAAGCATGTTTTTATAATGTAGACACAAACTTTTAAATAATATAGTTATTGTGGAAGAGTTTCTTCTAGTTATGTTTTTGGTGTATATAACATGCATTTTTTCCAGACTGATATAATCCATTACAAAACTTAGGTTTCAGAGACCCTATATAGTGTGATATTTTGCAAGACAACAAACTGATCAATCTTGTATAGTGATATGGATAACTTGGATATATAGAGAGATGATATAAATAGAAAAAAGCAAAAAAGAAATTGAATTAGAGTACAAAAGTATGTATTCATAAAGCCACTTCATTACTCAAAGCTTAGTGATAACAAAGGTAGAGTTGGCATCCTTTAAGGGAATCTTTATGATACATAGTAAAAGTTAAGATGCTCCATGATATTTGATGAATATTAGGCTGGACTTTTCCGGAACATCAAAGATTGAGGAGTAAGTTAAAGACCGCCTGTAGATGCTTGTGTGTGTGTGTGTGTGTGTGTGTGTGTGTGTGTGTGTGTGTGTGTGTGACTCTAGAGTTCCATTTTTTTTTTGAATTGCATAATATCAGAAATTCAAAGTACCTAACATTCTCTCAGGGACCCATTTATGACCAAAGAGACCTGTTTTCCCACACAGTAATAATGAGGCAGCAGAACTGGGAAAGTCAAACTGATGATGTGTGCTAGGGGAAATAATAAAGGTCAAATATATGGCATCTTCTGCATTTCTTCAGAAATTTCCTTTGTGCTTGAAACTCCTCTTAGCATCTCTGAAAACATGCATTTTCTGGAAATGTCATTTCTTCAATTATTTACTCACTGTATTAAGAGTTTGTTGGTGAATATAATCCTATATAATGAGACACTATGATCTGAACTACTTTTTCTCTTCCTTTCTGTGAAAATAAGTCAGATTGTTTAATTTATTTTCATGCAGTTTGAGTCAAAATCTCTTTGTATTTTTATGGTGGCATAATAAGTATCAGAAACACTCCCATGGCAGTTGTAACACTGTAATAAATAAAGTCTAAAAGATTGATTTCAGATTATGCCCTAAATGAGCACAAAAATAATTTTGAAAACTATATT
Source organism: Cynopterus sphinx (assembly GCA_030015415.1). NCBI lineage: Eukaryota > Metazoa > Chordata > Mammalia > Chiroptera > Pteropodidae > Cynopterus > Cynopterus sphinx. The sequence goes on from CM057381.1 coordinate 95,370,752, forward strand.
ATTTATTTAATAGTCTATTCTTAGGTAGTTTGAAAATACAGAATGAATGTCTAATACCATCAACCATAGAAAGATTTTAATAGTGGTAGGCTAAGCATAAACTTGATATATTAGGATACGCAGTTGCATTTTCAATATAATATCTAAAATATTAATAAAGACATAGTTATAAAATGGTATCAAAGCATTGGAGATAGGCAGCATACAATTCCGCATGACTATATGCCTGCTTTCTTTTGATAGCATGATATATCTTAATCAACTTTATGACCAACAAAACAGAAAAAAATATCAATGTATTCAAAACCCAGGGACATTAGCCATGTATAGTGCTCAATTAGAAAATAAAATAAAAATGTGTGCTGTTTTATTTAACCAAGCATTGTATTTTATAGCAAAGAAATTACACAGGTTGTATCAGAAAATAGACACATGTTTAATGATAATTGAATTAAGCTGTTGCATTGTCTCTGTGTATAAATTTAGATATAATTCATAGTTTCCAGGAAATTTTCTTAATGAAATAAAAATACTACTATTATTAATATTTGCAACCTAGTACAGAAAAAATCTATAATAATTGAAATTTTATAATTAAACTTGTAAAAAGGCAGAAAAATGAACCCTTGAATAGTTGCTTAAACTTTTCTGCTTTCTCTTTATTGTTAATTATTGCTTTTTCTGAATTCATTAATAATTTATTATCTAATGATGTAGAATAAAGCATTTTTAATAAATAAAAATCACCCACTCACCTAAAAAGTTTGATTCAACTATTTCATTAAAATAGTTTCTAATTGACAGTTCCTGGTGTGTCTTCTCTTAATTTATTACTAAGGCATACCAGCAAAGAAAGTATTAAAGATAAAAATTGATGACAGAAAATTCAGAGTAATAGACAATGTATTTTAAGAATCTGGGAACAATTTTTGTGATGTATTAACTGTCAATTTTTTTAAAATTATGCTCTACTAACCCTGCCTCATGAATCAAAGAAGCCCTGAAAATCTAAAACATCAGTAAACTGATGAATAGGGGGGATTCATAGGACACAGATTAATTAAAATTGACAGTGGCATATTATTTAACAATATTTTGGGATGGTATCTTGGTTTACTCTTCATTGTATACTGATGCTGAGTTAGTAGAGAAAAGAAAGGCACTTTTCTATTTTATTTTACAATTTTTCTAACTGTCCTAATTTCCTGCAGTTCATCCCTAGATAGAATGCAATACATGGAAGAAGGGTGGTGTAATGAGTTCAATGATGGAGCCCAAAAAGATATGCTCACATCTTAATCCCCAGAATGTTATCTTTTTTGAAAAAAAAAAAAAGTCTTTGAAAGTATAATTAAGTTAAGAATTTAAGATGATATCATCCTGGATTGTTCAAATGTGCCTTAAAATCTAATGACAAGTGTCCTTATAGGAGAAAAAAAAAAAAAGAGAAGACACTGAGAAGTCAGAGAAGGCAGTGCAGATATGAAAACAAAGAGTGGAGCAGTGTGACTGCCAAGTTGAGAAAGCCGAGGAATGCCAACATCCCCTGGCCAAAAGATGTGAGGAAGAAGTCTTTCCCTGAAGTTGTAGGGGGAGCACAGCCCTAAGGACACCTTTATTATGGCATTCTGGACACCAGAATTATGAGAGACTACATTTTTTTTAACTATTACATTTGTAGTAGTTTGCTGCAGCAGTGAGAGAAAATTAATAGGAGATGAGGGGATGAAGATGAGAGAATGATATGTGATAGATTATTACATGGAAGATAGACAAGTATGAACCAGGGAGAATCCTGGTAAATGTTTATCCCAGGGTTAATTATAATGGTGATGATGATGATGATGATATCTTCAATGTTTCTACTTTTATTATAGAATATTTTATTGTCAAAAATTTTAGTCATGAAACCTCAATTTTCAAATTTTATTATTTATTATGCATTGAATTTCTTACTATGTTACTTTATATTTTGTTTTGTGAAATACACTGTAATTAGAGATAAGAAACAAGCTAATTATGGCTCTTTAAAGCATCTATTTTTTGAACAAGTATCTCCCACTTTCACTTTCATTAAGAATATCTTCCAGATATCTGTTCAGTAACTAAGAAAGTCTGAAGTTAATTATAATTCTGCTTGGTACACCATTAGAGTATCTCATTTATAAAGTATTAATTTTCTTAATTACAAATACCCTGCTCTCTCAAAAAAAAAACTATAAATACCATTTTCCCACCTGTAATCACTGAGTCTACTGAAACTTATGAATTACTGACATAACTTATCAGATCTTTCTAGTTCAAGTCTGTGATACCTGGAGGTACCAAGAAGTTATTCATCAAAGGAAGGATTCCATATTAATCTTATTATCAACTTTTATCTCTAGCTTTCAGAAGATGGTTGGTCTGAAATTCTGTTAAATTAGTAATTCCAATTTGCTTTCTGAGATCTCTTATTTTTAATTAAATACTAATGGGACCCAATTTTCCTGGAATTTAGTTTTTTGGTTTTATTTATTTATTTTTTACTTTCATATGTTTTTACTTTGATCTAGTTGGTTTCCTAATCTTACTCTTCTTAGACTATAGTGTATATATACACAACATGAACATACTGCAGATTTGGATTCAGCATCTAGGAAGTGAGTACCTTGTGATTCTGTGTTTTTAACTAGTTCCCACGTGATGCAGCGGCTACTTATTTACAACTACTCTTTGTTTAAGGAGAAATTTCATCCACTTTTTAATGTTCTTTTCTCTATTTCCTGATACTACATAATTTTCTTTCCAACATTTCAACTGCAAAAATTTTTTTCTGGGCACCATATTGCATTCGTCAAAAATATCTGGCAAATATTTTACCTTAGCATAAAGTTACTCAATGAATAAGTGTCTTTAAAATTTTTATTTAAAAGTGGAAGACATAATACATTTATTTTTATAACTATAACTATCTATAACTATATATGTAACTAAATTATATATAATATGTAAAAATATATTATTTATTATGTTATAGATGTATAATTATACTATATTATAAATTGAATTATAATTTAATATATAATAATAAGATATAAAATATATAATATAATTAATATAATATAATTAATATACTGTGATATAATATAATATATTGTAATATAATATAATATGTAATACATTATAGATTATATAAATATATATAATTTAGTTATTTATCTTGAGAGCAAACATGAGGTTTCTTGACCTGAGATAGATTGGTTATTTACTTTTAGAATATCTTGACACTAGTTCCCCATGTCCAATTTCTAGAGTCAAATGATGAAAGCAGGCCCAGGGAGGCCTGTACTATAGGAGAGGAACACCAAAATTATGAATCTCAAAGTCAATATTGAACAGCTTGCATAGCTGGACCTCCTTCTTTCTCCATGATTTGGAAACAGCCCGTGTCTCCTGCTAAATGATTCGTCACATTTTACCCTAAGTTATACTTATAATAAAAAACAACAATAAATAATCTAGTTTTTTAAGTCCGCTGCCCCTTAGAATATAAATAAATGTCTCTAGAGGTCCTGCATTTGTATATCTCTCCTGAAAAATCAACCATCTCTAACTTCCAAGGCATGATTGTCATTCAATCATCTTTTAATGTCCATTGCCAAAAAAGCCCTAGCCTTGCAGATCTGTGAAAATATTTATGAAACATTAATTCAAAAAAATGTATTTATTTTTTTAGACATCAGGTATTTTACATTTCAGAATTATATTTAGTAAATAATATATTTCCATCATTGTTACTAACCTGTACCTTCTCCTTTTTAATATTTTCTTCTCTCCTTTTATTTATTTTCTTTTTTCCATTTCCTTTCTACTGAATGCCTGTTGAAAACCATTCTTTGGAGTTTAATGTGTATCTTCATTTATGTATATTTTTGTAATGTTTTAAACACATGTATTTTTGAATTAAGGTCTAATTTAAATATAATGAATTGGAAAAACCTTAAGAGTACAATTCAGTGGGTTTTGATAAATGCACAAACCATTGTAAATATTCCCGTATTAAAATATAGAATATTTTAATCAAAACAGACAAAATTATGTGTTCTTTCTCAGTCAATCCTGATGAGCTGGCCAGTCCTTCCCAGATGCAGAGAAAACTACTGTTCTTTTTCCTAATAGCATCAATTAGTTTTGAGTGTCCTAATATTTCATATTAAATACTATATACTTTAATTGCATCAAAATAGAGCTCTTGAGATTTCTTCATGCTGCTATTATACTTATCAAAAGTGTGTTCCTTTGTAAAATGGAGTAGTACTTGATTATACCTTAAATATCTTAAGGGATATTTGGGTCTTTACAGTTTTGAGCTATTATGAAAAAAGAATATTAAAAATTCTTGGTCAAGTGTTTTTTTGGTTAAAAACATATCAGTAAAATTTCTAGGTCATAGGGTAGGTATATTATAACTTTATAAGAGTTTGTGAAGATTTCATTTATTTTATATCCTCAGCATCATTTGTTAATGTTTTTTTTTTTATTTCAACTATTCTAAAGTGTGTGAATGGACTCATAAAATAAGTACTTTATTGACTAATTTGAGAGTAATTCACATCAATATAATTCTAAAATTAATTTAGGTAAATTATATTGTCTTTTAATTAGTCTTTACAATTCTTCCCTTTTTTATTCCAGAGTGAACTTATGTTATCTTAGTAAATGTCCAAACACTTTATTAAGTTTTGTCACTATGCAAATTATATCTATTATCTTATTATACTATTTAAATAGATATCTCTAATATACAGAAAGGTTTGTAATTAACAATCTTGTATAAGCTCAAATAAATTGCTATATTTTAATTTTCTACACATTAGTAATTATATTTAAATAAGGACAGCTTTATTTCTTTAATTACAATGATTATGGCTTTTTTTTTATATCTTGAATCTATTCACCAGGTGTGAGAGGACTATGTTCCATAGTAGGATAATAATTGGCATCATTTTTTATTTCATATCAAAAGAAAATCATCTAAAGTTTTCCCTATAATTATAGTGGTTGGTTTAAGATTTGGGCATAGAATCATACCATCTTAAGGACATTTTTTCTATTACACTCCTGTGAAGCTTTTTTTAATTAAAATAATTAAAAAATTTTAAACCTTTATCAAAGATATTCATGATTTCTCTCCTTCAGATAATTAATGTATTAATTGCTTGTTAGCTTTTTCATGTTACTCATACTTCTCAGTTTAGGACCTAAATTAATCACAATATATCAATTAACAAATAATTTCACCTTTGATTTGCTAGTAATTGATGCATTATTTTTGGATCTATACTCAGCTGTGTCATTGCAATTGTCCGGGTTTTCATACCATGGTAATACATGCCTCATCTAATGAATCTGAGGATTTCTTTCTCTTTTAAAACAACGTTATTGGAAATTTTTATAGACTATTTGTTGAAGTACACTAGTAAACACATCTAGTATTGAGATTTTCATTGTAAGACTTTTATATTCTGATTGCATTTTTTGATGGTTAGTCATTTCTTGAGAGCTAGTCATGTCTTCCTTCTTTTAATTTAATTGCATTTCTCTGCCTCCACTTGTTTGAATGTAATATACTCTCTCTAAACTTTCAGTATAACCCTATTTTAATAAACATTGCTTATACTTTCCCTGATCAGTATATAAGAAATTTAATCAATCCTTGTTTTTATTGTCCAGTATTTCATTTTGAACCTGTTTTACCCATTGTTTTGATTTGATTTTTGTTTTTATTACATGTTCATGTCTTGTTTCTTCTATATTTTATTTTATTTCTCTAAATATAAATAGATGTACTTACAACTTCCATGTTGCTATGTTTTTGATCCTCTTCTTTTCTATTTTTCTATTTATTTGTCTCTTAACTGAATTATGAATAAATTTAAGAAGATTTAATTGTAGTTTACTAAATTTTATTCAATTGTAATTATTCTAAAAAAATTTTAAATATATGGCATTTATTTATGCTCTCATAGCTTATTTTTAAAGTTTTGCTCATTGATTTAAATACATCAACACAGTTATTTATTATTCCATGTCTCAAAATGTGTGATAGTGTGTGACATCTTACAAAGTCTGGTCCTGTTTTTTATTATTTCCAGTCATGATTCTAACCCCAAGTACCTAGCTCTCTCAAATAATGTGTTAAGTTGCCTGTTTTATGTTCATTGCCCTTAAAATGTTTCCCTGTGAATACTTTGTGGCCAGAAAGAATTCATATCTATATCTGCTAGACATGCAAGGGCATAGAAACAGTTTAAATTAAATTCACCAGTAATGGTGTCTTAGAATCAAAAACAGCACAAATTTAGGCATGCAATTTCATGCAAACATACTTTACACTGTGATATCTCATGGGAAACTCATATAAATAGAATCATGCAGAAGGCTGCTGAACTACAAAATAAGAGAAAGAAAGACTTATTAGGAAATCATTTCCTGGCTACTGTCTGGAGAGAGATCTCTTTTGTGGTTTATTATAGAGATGAATTATATTGATACCTTTACCAAATTATGTCTTCTGTTAGAGGCTGTATGTTTTTGACTAAATACCTCATCTTTAGTACTATAAACAGTATTCCTAGGAAAAAAGCAAACATTATGATAGTACATATAATTCATAGTAAATCAAGAACAAAAGAATATTTTCAATTGAATGTAAGAAACTTTTATTCCTCTAGTCCTGAACTATGCCACCTTTAAGCTGGAAACAGTCAAAACAGTTGTCACAGTTTTTTTCCTCAAGATTGAGAAATGATAAAAAGGAACAATTGTAATTGATGGTTCTTCTGACTTAGATTAAATTTAATTTTAAATTCTAGCTCTAGAGGTCATATCCCCCAGCCCACACCTCCCAGAAGCTTAGCCTTTTCCCTCAGATAATCAACAAGCTCTGAGGCAACAGAAGAGAGTAGCCAGAACCTGACTAATGGTCACACAATCTGGACATCTGGCCTAAGTTACTTAGCAGTTCCTCAGCCATAAGATAGGAAGACCCACTGGTTACTATCCCATGAGATTTTACAGAGGGACTCCAGAAAAGAATTCAGAACTTTTTTCAAGACCAAAAAAAAAAAAAGTGATTTATTACCTTTATCTCACCTCTGACCATTGAGCTCTCAGCACAATTAGAAACCCTAACCCACTGTGTCTAGTGATTATGCCCTATATATACTCTGTAACCCATACTTCGTCAGGGAGCCAGGTCTTTGAGCATTAGTTCACCTATGTCTCTAGGCTTGGTGCTATTTCTTTAAATAAATTTTTACTTTCTTTGTTGCAAACTCCTGTCAATGTCTTGTTCAGCTTTAATGTGCTCAAACAAACTCCTTTAGTTTGGTAACATGATCTACTAGAAATTATAGAACATTGTCTTGAACTATGATAGACTATAAAATTTTTTTGATAAATAAAAAAATTTTAAAATATTGCCTCATATACTGAGTCATAAAATAAACTTAATCTCAATTTTATTAAATTATTCAAAGTATTTATTTGATTAGAATGAAATTAAGTAGAAATCAGTAACAAAATGACAAATAGAAAACCTCTAACTAATGAAAAAAATAGCTTATGGGTAAAGAAAAAAGTCACAGGGAAATTTAAAACCATTTTGAGTTAATTAACATTAACTTAAGATATGTCAACACTTAAGAGTGCATCTCAGCAGTATTTAAAAGGTTTCTTTCTTAATGTGCATAAGGAGAAGACTATCTGAAAAACATTAATCTAAACATTCACTTTCAGAACCTTGAAAAAGAAGAGAAATTAAACTCAAAAATAATAAAAAGAAAAAAAAAGAAAAAATATCACTGAAATAGATGACCTCAGCTGGTAACTCTGCTCTTTTTCATGTGTATCACATTCCCCCCCTGGCAACCTGTGGGAGGTTTTCATGTCAATGGCTAAGAGCCAAAACAAAAGAGAGTACTTTTCAAGTTTTTTGTTTAAATCATTTTTATTTTTTTTTTTACCATTCCATAATAGGTCTCATAGCCAAGCCAGATTTACAGTGAAAAGGTACTGAAAAATTACCAGATAAGAATGTTGAAAAAGAAACATTGTTGCTTTCAGGCAAAATTAACCTTTGAAGTTAGATGTTGATATAATGGTTACCAGAGGAAATGAATGGAAGAGTACAGATTTCTTCTGAGATGTTGAGAATATTCTGTTCCATGATCTGACTTTTGTTTTCATAAATGTGTTAGCTTGTAAATATTCATTGAGCTGTATACTTATTCATATGTATAGAAGACTTTTTCTAAACTATAAAGAACAATAATACAAAAATTTTAAATTAAAGATCATAGACTAAAGATATAGTTTAAACAAGATTTAGTACAATATAGCATCTCATAAAATTTATTAAATTTAAATATAATTTTAAATTCAATCTTCATGTCAGTAAGGATGTGGATAAGAAATCTTATATATTCCTGATGGTTCTTTTCCTTGATAAGTGATAATTTGTACAATCACTTTAGAGAGCAGATTTCTACTATCTTCTAGTACTGGTATGTATGCTATATCACCTTAGAACTCCACGCAAAAAAATACTCATTATGTATGTGCACTAAGTAATATGTAAAAAAATAGCCATAGCTGAGTTACTTATTAAAATAAATGAAACATAGCTACACACAATAACATGAATAAATTTAAGAAGCATAATATCAAACCAAAAATCCTACGTCAAAAAAGAGCATATATTATGTTGATTTAATTTATATGAAGTTCAAAATTTATCAAAACTAAACCAAAGTCTTAAAGGATGCCTACTGAGATGGTAAAACTCTAACAAAATGTATGAACATATTACCATAAAAATAACATACTGTTAATTTTAGTAGGAGGGCACAATGAGAACATGCAAACATGCACGAGAGAAGATTTGATGGTACTTAATAATGTGTATATATATATTTTTTTATTTAATTGAAGATTATGTGGGTACTGCTTTATGATAAATTTTTGAGATTTACATTTTTGTTTTATTCACTTTTCTATTTGTGTGTATTTTCTATGTATAATTATTTCATAATTAAAATGGACAAGAAATTCAAGTTAGTAGCTCACATTTTCTGAAGGCATCGAGATGCATTTGGATGGAGCTATTTTGAGAACATTAAATAATCTGGTCAAGGGTATTTATTTTATGGTTCTTTTATTCTCAAAATATTCCTTATATAAACAGGTTGGTTAAATATAGTTTTCTGCAAAATGCTGCCATAATTTTGCAACTTCTCTAAAGTATTCAAATAGTATAATTCAATCATTCAATTTATATGCAAGTTGAATTATAATGTATATATAAATTTAATTAAGAGTACTCATATGTGCAAATAACTATAACTTTCAACTTAATAAATATTTTAATAATTCTATAACAAGAGAAATGTTTTTCAAGTAATGATTGCCTACTGCATTTTAAGGAAATTTATTATAATTTAAGATATATATTTTATGTATATATTGAGATAGTAAGATATACAAGTTTTACAGAGCCCTTTTTACATCTTGCAGCAATTATCACTATAAAAACTGGTGAGATGGTTAAAAAGATTTAGTTGTTCAATAAATTATTTGCATTAGATCATGAACCTTACCTCTACAATTCAGCTTTCAGTATTAGACAAAATTCAGGATCCTATCTGTCCATACCCCAATTATTTCTACTTATTTTTAAAATTATATCCCAAAATTTTTAATTGCGCTTTTGTCTCTCATTGTTTTTGTCATACTTACTGACTCTAGCCATTTTTTCCTTAACTTTACCAATTCCTATACTTTAGCCCTTTTTCTGATTTGTTCACACCAGTTTTTATTTGTTTGGTTAGTTGGTTGGTTGGTTGCTTTTTGTTTATTTTTCAAAACAGGCAGCCCAGATATTTTTCAAGGTATGGATTATACCGAAAACACCACGGTTCTCTCCTTGGTGCAATACCTAGTCTTACTTTAATTGTTTTTTTTTTTTTTTTTAATGAGAACAATGAGTTAGAATTAAGCTTCATACCTTTGTCTTTCAGTATTTAATTATAATAACATTGTTAGATTTTTAATTCTAAAAGTGTTGTAAATATAAGCTAGAACAAATTTGATGCATTAAAATTGGTAATAGGCTTTATTTTTAAAAAATTGCTTCTAAAATGTATCCCTAAGCTTTTTTTAACACCTTGCAGTAATAATAATAATAAAAGTAATAATAATAATAAAAAGCTGTAGAATAAAGTCTTCTCTAAAAATTTAAAATTGCACATTAACAAAATAAAATTTCAGAGAAATTGCTTAGGGGAGAAATCTGTTCACTTTGGTTAAACATGAAGTTGTGTAAATTTATTTGACAAATTATTTATGATTTCATAAAACTACTTAGTGAATTACCAACTGATATATTTTTGAATGCTCTTATGCTAGAATATATTTTGCAATAATATTTGCTCTCCTGCTAATAATTCAGGTTATAGTTTGAAATAATGGTCATGATTCATCAAAGTTCATATAACTTATATAAGACTAAGCAATGTCAACAAATCAAGGATCATAATAGCATGTTTTAAATTTAAAAAATTTTCATAATGTCTCATATTTTACAAAGTAGCAAATAAGAAGCTGTGTTGCAGCCAAATTGTTGAGTCAGAATAACAGGAAAATTGTCTATCAGACCAATTGTGAGTATTGTAAAGTCCTTTTTGTTTTGTCAAATAAACTACTAAAAGACAATATTTCTTAACACAAAAACTAATTAATTTATTCCGCCAATAAGAACCAAATTAAAATCATAATAAAGCAGTAATTAAGCTAACATATACTATTATTCATCTTTTAAATAAATGAGGTTGAAAAGAATAAATCTTGTTCTTAACATTACAGGGAAATTACTTAGTTTTAAAAAATTAATTAAAATAGTAAATCTGAGTAAAACTAGCTTGTTTTGATAAAGAAGAAATTGTCATATATGCTTGATTTTTTTTCTAGGAATAGAATGTGATAAATAGCTCATCAGGAAGTGCTCTCTATGAAGAATCACATCAAATTTGGTTCACTATTATTTTCCTAGGGCTAAGCAAAGTTTTTGCACTGTGTAAGTGCTCCATAAAAATACACTGAATTAGTGAATGTGCCTTGTAGATCAAAGGAAATGATCAAATGTAACTATCTCATTTCATCTGTATTTATGATTCTATCATATAATACACTCACCAAATAATCATGATGAGCTACTAGTATCTACAAAGAATGAATATGTGTGTATGTGTGTACACATACATACATATATCTACATATATGCATACACATAATCAGCATAAGTATTTAGTAAATTAATAAACATATGTGATACATGCAGGCAGTAGCAAAGTTCTGTGAGAAGTGAATTGCTCTTACTGAAAGAAATGACATATGAAACATCAATAAATAATTGATCAGAACTGGAGTAGAAAGAATGGTTTAGTCCTATAAAAGACTTTACAGTAAATTGATTGGAGATGTTAATGTGTAAACCACAACATAGTGTCATTTGGAAGTGTGACAGTTCAGCCTTAGAATAATAGAATTCATGATATCACCAAAAAAACCTTGACCAGTACCTGACAATATGTAGCTGTTCATTATAGCAAACACAAGAATGTTTTACATCAGTGTTTCACATTGTAAAGAAAGCATAAAAACCATCCAACTTTTTTTTTTGTTATTTAAATTTCCTGACAATCATGAATTGTTTGGATAATTTGACATCTTGGGCAGTTTGCCTCTAAGTAGGTAATGTTTTCTTCAGATCAATGTAATATTTTGGTCTTCACGAAATATCTACTTATAGATATCTGTATATCAGGCTCATAAATTATTTATAACATTTCATTAATTTTTAACAGAGAAAAGATTGAGCTTCAGACTATAAATCTGAGAAATACATTCTGTAAAAAGATCATTTTATTGAAATAAATATTCTCTGGTGTGGATCTGACTAAATGATTGACCATAATTTTCAATGTCCACCTATCCTTTACCTCTGAACTCCAACCTAAGTGCACTCCACCTGCTTCTATGTATTTTTAAATACACTATTTTTAGAGTAATTTTGTGTTCCCAGCAAAATTGAGCAGAATGTACAGAGATTTCTCATATACTCCTTACCCCAACCACAGCTTCCTCAACTATAAACATTCCACAGCATAGTGATGCATTTGTTATAATCAATGAACCCACATTAACACATCATTATTACCTAAAATCCATAGTTCACATTAGGGCTTACTCTTGGAGTTGTGTGTTCCATGTGTTTTGACATATATATAATGACTTGCATCTACATTATGGTGTCCTACTAAAATAAATAGTTTCACTTTACTGAAAATCCTCAGTGCTCTGCCTATTCATCATTCCTCTTCCCCCAATACCTGGCACTGATCCTTTTATTGTTTTCATACTTTGTCTCATCCAGAACATCACATTGTTGGAATTATATACAATGTAGCTTTATCAGATTGACTTCTTTCACTTAGTAATATGTATTTAAGTTCCCTCCATATTTTTTTATAGCTTGATAACTCATTTTTTTTAGAAGTGAATAATATTTCATTGTCTGGTTGTATTATAGTTTCATTATCTATTCACCTACTAAAGAGTATCTTAGTTGCTTCCAAATTTTGGCAACTTTGTATAAAGCTGCTATAAACATTCTTGTATAGGTATTTGCGTAGGCATACATTTTTAATTCATTTGGTAAATACAAGAACTGTGACTTCTGGATTATGTGGAAAGACTGTTTAGTTTTATAAGAAACTGCAAAACCATCTCTCAATTGGGCTGTACAAGTTTGCAGTAATAATGGAGAGTCCCTGTTGTTCCACATCCTAACCAGCATTTTGTATTGTCAATGTTTTGTGTTTTAGCTGTTCTAAAAGGTGTGTAGTGACATTTCATTGTTGTTTGAGTTTGCCTTTCCCTGATGACATATGATGTTGAGCAATTTTTATGTTTATCTGCCATCCACACATATTTTTGATGCAGTATCTTTTTAGATCTTTTGTCATTTTTAAATTGAATTGTTCATTTCATTACTGTTAAGTTTTTACATTTTTAATATACATTTTGCATACAGTCCTTTACCAGATATATCTTTTGCAAATAATTCTTCCCAAGCTCTGACTTATATTTTCATTCTCTTGACAGTGTCTTTCACAGAGCAGAAGTTTTAAATTTTCGTGAAATCTAGCTTATCAATTTCTTTCATAGATTGTGCTTTTGATATTATATCTAAAAACCTATCACCCACGGTCATCTAGATTCTTGTTTTATAGTTTTTTATTTAACTTTTAGATCACTGATCAATTTATTTTTATTTTTATTATTATAACATTGGTTAATGAAATCCAGCAAATTTCAGGTATACAATTCAACAGTAAGGCATGTATATATTTGTGAAGAGTATAAGGTCTATGGCTAGATTCATTTTTGTACATATGAATGTCCAGTTGTTCCAACACCAGTTGTTGAAATTACTACCTTTTCTTCATTGTATTGCCTATGTACCTTTATTAAAAATTAGTTGATTATATTCATATGAGTGTGTAATTTCTTTTAGTCTCCAGTTAAAGATTTTTTTTTTTGCAGGTATAGTGAAGGTTGTGACATACTATACTGAAACTATTTTAGGGTGGAAAATAATTCCTAGAACTGCTTGGAGTGGAGCTGGAAGATAACCTTCAGCTGTCAGATTTCTTTAGGGTTGGTCTTGGCTAAAGTGAGTGACTGCACAAGAATATGGCCTTTTTCTGAGGCAGCCCAGACATAATGAATAATTAGCACAGCAAAGATAATAAGGCAGAGCCCTTTGCCCAACTCAGGATAACTCAAATTCATCTATAGACAGACTTCACTGAGGCTGTGGGTAAGGCCTTTGGTGAGAGTGCCTGAATCTCAACATTATCTGAGTCCAATTAGTCTCATTTTCTTACCTTTTCATATATATTGATAAGAAGAGCATAAACTAATAAACTTCCTGTGTGTTGACGTTTGTTTCAGAATTTGTTACCCTAAAATCAAACCTGTGCTGGGTTTGAATTATGGCCCGAATACTCATTGAGATGCCACTGTTTATAAAAAGAGAAAAAAAGATATTTGGTACTTGAGGACATGTTTACTGTCTTTTCAGGCAATTGAAGACATTGGATAAAGTAAAATTTTACCTAGGCCTATATTTTTAAGATAACATTTTCCTGATACTTTCTTACTTTGTTCATTTATTCAATCATTGCCAGATCTGTTTCCAAACATTGTGTGTGTGTGTGCATGTGTGTGTGTGTGTGTGTGTGTGTGTGTTTCAAAGACTTCTGGTGCTGAAATAGGACTTATTTTTAAAAAAATATCTTGGAGAAAAGAGTTGGACACTTTTACACAAACCCAAAGTGCCTAATGCAACTGCTAATCCTCTTTCTATCTCTAAAATTTTTTAACTCAACAAGTAATTGTTATGTTAAGGTATACTGAATAAGAATCTTAAATATCATCCCATGGATTCGACTTGGAGAAAGCAGACTTAATTTATTTCTTTATATTTTAATAATTTGTGTTTTCTAATTAAATTGTGATCTTATTGTTACCCATTGAAATATGTCTACATAGAATATACTTTCTTAAATACAATATAAAATGCTTCTATGTTTCTAATTATGCTATAACTCTATTCTAACATCACAAATATAGTTTCAAATTCTGACAAGTCATTGACTATTTTATAGCAAGTTCCTTTTTTTAAATTTCAGCTGGATTATATTTCATTTGCTATGTTTACTCATTTCTAAAAATAAATTGAATTTTTAAACTATATTTATTTGAAATTATATTACTTGTAATTAATTTGTTTATTCTATTTTCATCATTTAAAATCATCTAATAATGTAATGAATATATCTTTCTCTTCACAAAAAACAGATAAATAATTAAATGTAAATAGTTAATTGAAAAAAAAGCTCAGTTATTATAGGTAGATATTGAGCTTATTAGTGATTATCAATTCATAATGTAGATTGTGGCAGCCTTAAAAATGTACTCTTCAGATTTCTTATTCCAGGAGCATAGTTTGTTGACAGACTCCACTGCCACCTCTTCTAGATGTACCATCATGATCATCCCAAGGCCATGCTTTCCCGAATAACTCCAAGTTTGTAACTCTTAAGATACATTTCTGTGGAATATTGGATTCCTATAACAAGGTACTTCGACTAGAGGATTTCCATTGGTCTAGCTAATGCTTTCTTAGTACTGTGCTGCAGTCTAAGAAACTTTCTACCCAATCTTCCTTCCTCTTTGCTCTCCTTTTACAGATGTTATACCTGCCTCAGGGCATGCACTCTCTCCCAGTTTATTCCTGCTTCTTTGATCTTACACCCACCCACGCCATTTGCTATTTATATTAGCTCATTAGGCAGTGAACAGCACTTAGCCCTGATAGATTAGAAAGCTACTTGGCAAATCTCCTTTGGGGGAAAAAAGCAATGTTTGCCAAATGGAAATAGCCTAAAGTAATAGGCAAAATGATTCTATTTTTAAGGTTCAAAGTCTAAAAACGTTTGCAAGCTACTATAAAAACTAAAGGAATTATCTGGGGTTTTTTATTGTGTTTAATTTTTCTATGTTGATACATAATATATTTTTTCTTATTGTCATTTACTTATTTATAGTCCTTTATTAAGATAAATATCAATTCTTGTCACTTCTATGTATTGTTAATATATTTTCTCAGATTTTGTCTTTTATTTTTACTTTTTTGGGTGGTCTGTGCTAGTTACATACTTATAGCTTGAATTATTGTTCAGCAAAACAGTGTAATACATGTCATCGTTATGTCACACGACATAGAATTTTAGTGCTTACTGTAAATTAAATGTACTTTTTTTTAAGATTTTAAATATAATATTGGTTTTTAGGCACTATAAGATATTTGCATGGTTCAATTTATAAGTTCAAATTTACTATTATTTTTCTATCAAGATTATGAATGATTTTAATTAGAGAGCTTCTTGAGTTTATGAAGTAAAATTTTTTTAAAAATACAATTTTATCATTTGATTTAATTATCTATGCCAGACTATAAAATAAATTATAAAAACAATTGTTGAAATGTTTCTAAATCTATAATTATATTTTATAATTATAATAACCATAGCATTCACCAAATAATAAATTAGTTCTAGATTGTTAACTTAAGAGGTTATAAATGTAACTCCCCAAATAAATTCGTAATTATGAAATGCATGTAATTTTTAAATAATTTGTGGATTAACATATAGATAAAGCAATAAAGCTATTAAAAACAGACAATTCATAGAACTGAGAGAAAATATAAACTCAACTGCTTCATGAGTATTAAGGTTATTAACACAATTTTTTTCCTAAAAAATTCTTAAATTCTCTATTTCTCTTTTTAGAACAGTCTATAAAGCCTCTTGTTGAGATATTTTACATTTATTAGTCATAAATATGTTAATTAAAATTATTTTAATATTTTTATCTCTATGAAATCTATGATCACAGAAAATGTGGAAAGTCATTTGTATTAATTTTTATATTTCTGCTTAATGTACTAATTCTGAAACATCATGATCTATTCTGGAAGGCTAAGGTGACACAAATATGTGACATGGCTGACTGGGATAGGGAAAAGAAATATGTAGAAATTGGAATGGTGCAGAAGAAATTACGTAAGAAGAAGCTGAAGACAAATATTTGTTATTTAAATAGTTAAAAATCTATTTCTCTTTTTTCTCTTGCATGCATCTTTTGGTAAGTTTTATATTAGATACAGGATTCAGAGGAGCTATATCAGTAATTTAGCTCAAATACAACATAAGTTAAATGGAATTTTGTGGGAAGCAACTACTAGACATATCTTTGTATTGCACCTTTGAGAAAACACTTTAAGATCCCAGCTAACAGACCTATACATAAAATTTTATAACAAAACCTGTCTATAAACTAAGAGTTTTTCACCTAACTAAAATACATATCGCTGTTCTTGAAAGCAAGAGATGACTCTTTTAAACATTTCTGTATATTTCTGAAATGGTTTTAATCTGTGTTGTGAAGCATTATAGATCCCCTGAAATATTGAGACAGTTCTTCTTTCAGGATAATATGTTTAGTGTGGGTTGTTGTTGTGGCAAAATAAATGACATCTTACATGTACTAGAATTCAAAACTGCAATGACAAAGCCAAAGGTTTACTTTGTAACTAAGACATATCATATAAAATAAAAGCCTTTATTCATTATAATTTGCTTTAAAATAATATTTAATGAGAAAGGAAACATAATATAGTAACCGCTTTAGATTTAATCTGATGTATTTAAAATATAATTACAAAGTAAAAGTATCAACTTTTAATTTTATTTGTAAGTTAATTATGAAGAAGGAAAGAGTGTTCATTTCAATTTTTGTTTTTGAGTTATAGCATCTTATATTTAGGAAGTACCAGGACTCCTTCCTGCCAAGGGTGTATTTGAATAAATCTCAGCTCATGAATGATTGATCTTAAAGAATTAGAAAACATCTCTAGTGTGAGCAATTAGATCTCTTTTTATTGTTGAGTTCTGGTTCAATAGGCATGAAATTTTATGGCGTGTATTGTGAATTATAGTACCCCATGGTCCTTACTCCATTGGCAAGTTCTAAAGTTTTCAAAATGAAACACCAGCTTCACACTCAAAAATCTCCTTTGTTCAGTGATCCCTGTAATGTATTTTAATGTTTGTCTTTCAAGTATTAGCTGAGTCCAGGTTTACAGAATGCTATCAAAGCTGCTATAGATATTTAAAAAAAAAGATATTCAGTGCAATGCATTGTGCAAAGAAAAATGAACAGATTGATGTACAATTGGATACATTTTTACATAATTAACTTGCTAATTATAATTTAAAATGCCATTAAAAATATACTTTTCCATCCACTGAGGTAGTACATATAGCCATGTGATTATTTTTGGCCAGTGATGTTTGAGTAGAGAAAAATGTGTGTAACTTCTGGACCAAATATTTTATTTATGATGGTTAATTTTCTGACCCTCTCTTCCCTACTGCAGTAATTGTGAAGCATGTCTTGGAATGAAGTCCCCAAACAGCCTGGTTTTGTGAGTTATAGTAATAAACAGAGGCCTCCCCTGTCAACCAATAGAAGCCCTGTAGAATAAATAAGAAACAAACCTTTTTTGTTGAAGCTACTAATCCCAAATCTTATAGTAGCAAATTTCAACTTGTCCTGGCTAATATAAATAAAAAGATGGAGATGGATATCTACAAAATTATTGAGTAGGTTTTGTCTACAGAATATAGCAAAATATTTCTTCTATAAAAAAATCTCTCTTTACTGAATAAAATTTGCCACACCAATATTTTACACTATCTGAAAACCATACAACTTTTTCTTGAATGATTTTTAAGTAAAGATGGTAGGCACTTGAATGTTTATGTGCATCAATATAATCTTATTGAAATAAAAATAAATTCAGAAATTTTACCTAAGCTTTTTATTTTATAAAGATAAGTGAAGTTAAGAAATTTGCCCAAGGTTATCCACAATAAAAAAAAAAAAGCATAATAAAAACTCAAGTTTTTCGAAAACTAGGTCATGGTTCCACTGTTTACACCAGATTTCTTTCATATTAACTTATAACCGTGCATACAGAGGATAACTTGGAAAACTTGTACAAAAAGTGTGTATGGAAGGAAAGAACTCCTAAAGAATGTATTTGGAGGTAGAGGAGATAGACTTATTAAAAAGAGAAATCATAGAACAAATTCTATGTCACAACTCCTAGAGAAAATCCTTGCATTTTTTCTATGGAAGTTGCACATCTGTTGTTCTAAAGGGTCTCAAATTAGCTATTGAGGCTTCAGAATTATCTCAGATGAGTGACTACTTTGTTTTTTTTTATCATTTCAATATCCATTATAAGTAAAATCGCATATTAAAATTCTAAGCAGATTGGTGTATATCTATTCTATAAATCTTCAGGCAAAATTCCATTTTTCCCTTTGATAATTTCTGAATTTGTCTAGCCTTTATTGTTTTTTCCCTCAGCCAACATGTTTGATATATAAGCAGTTTTTATTTTTCACTGTTGTTTTGTTTTAGAGGAAAAGATATCCTAATTCTTTAAAAACATCCTCAGAACAATAATCTGGGACTAATTTGGCATTACAAAAATCACTAAGATTTTTAGATAAAATTCAACATAAATATATCCAGTTAAATTTTTATTACCTCTTAGCAGGATCAGGCTACACGTGCTCTAGTAATTGTGCTTTGTTTATCTCTGTTTTAATAAGCATTTCATTGACATTTTGATAAATTTCTCCAGTGCATGGGGTTATTAAATTTTGTGATTCAAGTTATTAAAGTCAAAGCAATGCAATTCAAAGTACTCCTTTGATCATGATCCAGTCACTTATTTTTAGCTAAGGTTTTAGATATGTTTGAGAAGATATCCCTAAATAGTAACAATAAACCTCCTATAAGTATTTAAAATTGCTGTTTGGACATTTCAAAATTCAATTTTTATTTATTGTCATAACATATATGTATATATATATATATTCTGGGCTGCCAATGTTCATTTTGTAGTTGATTTGTTATGTAACAATGAAACAGTGAGTTGACTGAAGTTCATAACCTGAATTAATAGCATTGGTCCTAATAACTCATTTATCAAGATTCTGAGCACACAATAGGGTATATAGATGTCACATTATAAATTTGTACATCTGATATTTATAGTGTTAATAACCAATGTTATCCTAATAAATTTAATCATAAAAGATTCTGCTTCATTTTAAATTCTCAATGATAGATTATGTATGTGTGTGTTTATTGTATTTATATCTCACATTAAATTAAGAGTTAAGTAGTATTTTTTTCTCCTCTGTAACACCAAAGTAAAAATTAAAAATCAAGAAGACAAAAATTATGACCACAGAATAAATGGGAAATCTTAATATAAACAATATAAACATTATTAATGTAAAAGATTTTCCTTAACTTGCTTCAATCACCAATTCAAATGGAGACTGCAGCCAAGAAATCAAGAGAAGCCTGAGCCTCAGAAGAGCAGCAATAGAAGAATTAGGAAAGATACTCAGGAGCAAAAATATAAGAGACCAAGACTAAGCTCCTTTACATTTTCATATTCCCAATTGCTTTGTACAAATGTGAATATTAGACACTGAGGAAGGCTAATAGAAAAAAAAAAAAAATGATTCGTTTAAAATGTGATGTTGAAGGAAAGCTGTATGGATCCCCTGGACTGCCAGAAGGTGAACAAGTGGGTCCTGGAGCAAACTAAGTCTAAAACATTCCTGAGGCAAAAATAACAAAATTGAAGCTGATCTAATTTAGACACATAATGAGAAGGCAGAGTCCTTTGGAAAAGACAATAATTCTGGGAGTAAAAAATGGCAGAAGAAAAAAAAGTGAATATGAGATGAACTGACATCATAAAATAAGTCATGAGTCGATAGGGGCTGAGAAGAGCTGTTGAGGACAAGACATTCTGGACATCACTCATTCATACGGTCAATAGAAGTCAGAGCTGACAGTGCCCATGATAATTATGTATAAGTGAAGAAATTAATGCTTAAATTGACTCAAATCGCCCCACTAATAAATGGCAGAGCCAAAATTCAAATGAAGCTCAATGTCACTCCAGACTTATGATACTTTATTAGCTTGCCTTACAAAAGAGTTTTAAAATATATTTAAATATTTATAATCATAATAGCTATTATTTCTAGAACTTTTACTTTGTGCTGGGCAATGCTATTATTGGTTCAAATGTATTAGCTCATTACTTCTCAAGGTATTCCTATTATTTTACAGATAATAAATGGTATAGAGAGGCTGTGCAATTTGCTAAGTTAAGGCAGGTAGTAATTGATGAAGACAGGATTCAAACTGATTCTAGAGTCCAGGTATTTAGTGATAATATTCATTCTCTCATTTTCATGAATGCTTGATGAGAATTCTCTTCAATAATGTGAATACATTACATGAATTTTCTTCCCATCACAATCTACATTGTTATTTCTAAACTTTACAGCCTTTTTTGAACGTGATCTACCCAGTTTTATCTTACATGCTAATTCTTCTGAATGTAGTGTTGACCTGAAGTAATGTTTTAAAAGTAAAATGATTTTGAGGCCACATGCTTCTTCAGTGTATAAGAGCATCATGAATATATAAGAGTTTTTGCCAAGGATGCAGGAGGATGGAATTGTGGTTCAGCAGCCATTTAATTACTATAACAGATATAAATCACTATCTAAACATAAATAGAAATTATTTAAGTAGTTCATATATTTATCATCAACAGTATTAGTTTAGTTCTTCTTTGGCACCTCAGTTTTAATCTGTAGATTTCTTCCCAGTATTAAATATTCAGTTGTTCCATGGTTCATATTATGGTCTTCCTGAGCATCTGCTTCAGAAAACTACCAACCACTCTCAAAAACAATCCCTATGGAAATGGGACATTGCTGTCTCTTGACAATTCTACTGTCCTTAGCTTGAAGACAATTGACCTTCTCTATGATAAGGCCATAAGCACTATTTACTTGACTAATCCTAGATTCTTTAATCTGTATTTCATCATTCCCAAATAACATTTCTCCTGGCCAGATTGATTTTTCTCCAGCAGTTCTGATTTTGATGTTAATTTCATTATTAAAGAGTTACTCAGATGACAGTTTATAGAACTTGCATCAATCTTAGCATATGTTTTCAGACATCAGTAACGTGTCAGTGTTTGTTTTTAAATGTGCTGCTCAATACCAAACAAAATATCAGTGTAAAGCCCAGGGACATTTTTTTACTACTTTCTTTAACTTTACATTATGCTTCTTTTACTATAGCAAAAAATTGTATTTCATTTTGTAGCCCCTCATATCACTTGAGGCTCATAAGAAATTTTCATTAAAACAAAATCCATACCAGAGTTGTTGTAAAGAAAATACATTTCATTAAATTTAACATTTAATGTATAATAACACCATTATACATATTAAATATTAACAAATAAAACACATGTGGATGATTTTATCTTATACATTTTTTAATATTTAAATTGTCAGCTTTTTAGCCACTCTCTCTCCTATATTTATGTCCTCTGCAAATGTGTTGAAATTATCTTCCACTGGAATGGAAAAGATCAAAGCAGAATTTTTGGCATACCCCAAAACACTTTCATTCAGCCTGACATTGTACCATTAATTCTCTTCAAACCTGAGTTGTCAACCAGAGCCCTGGTTGCTAGTAATTTTGCTGATGATAGTGAACAAGTAGTGAGTGTTTGCAAACATTTCTGTCTGTGATCATTCCTTCAATTTACTAATGTTGAGAGGTAGGCTGATTTTCTATGCAGTTATACATAATTTTTAATCTCATCAAGTTTTAAAATAAGAGGTCAATACAACCTCTCTCTTGATTGACAGGTAAAGTGTATAACATTATCTTTAACCAAAAACAGAAAAACAATGTTCTGGGACTTTTTAAAAGAACCTAATCTTGTAATCTTTGATATATTACATCAGTCCAAATATTATGTAAGAATTACTGTCTGAGGCATATATTCTAAACAATATACAAATTCTTAACAGCCTTCGTTACTTAGATAATAAAGAATTGAAGTGTGAACATATAAGTGTAAGTTATATGAAACCCCGATATTGTATGAAAATTTATGTGAATATTCATTTTTGATTAGAGTAACCATAACCATAATAAGATTGACAAAGTCATGTATGCAGCAAATAACATAAAAAGCTCTGTAAGGCTAGTTATTCTAAAATAGTTTTCTTAATTTAGATCCTCTATTTTATTGCTAAATCCTACCATTAATTTATTATCTCATAGAATTTATTTTTCTGGTTGTTGTGATTCCAGCTGATATCACAGAGGGACATTATATACAATCCCTTGATGAAATCTATGTTAAGATCATGGTTTTCTACTTAATACATGCTCTTTTTATGAGAAACTACAAAATAAATATCTGGTAAGTCTTAGAACTTGAATAACTGCTTATTCTTGGAGCATGGGGTATTAGTTTCTTTTCTGTAAGCTTCTCAATTTTTTAAGCATTTTTTTCTCCCTTTTTTTTTGGAAATGCTTCTAGAAATCATAAATTTTATTTTTACCTGTAGAAAATAAACAGGAGGCATGAATTTTTATCTAATTTCATCTTATGTTTCCTATATTTTTTACAATTACATAGTTTTTCATCACTTAATTCGGATGCTTATTCATATTTTATCTGTGTTAAATTGCTTACAGAACAAAGCAGAGTGGAAATAAATAAATGAGTAATTAGACAAAGAAATAAATGACCAAAGGGCCTGTCATCTGAAGCAGTTACACAAAGTATGAATCATGACAATTTTTTTGTTGAATCTGTGATATTCAGCAAAATTTTCAATGATGATGGAAATGTTTCATACATGGATTGTTCAGGATAGACACCAGGCACATACAGCTACTGAGTACTTGAAATGTCATTACTGTAAATGAGAAGTAAATTTTAAATTTTATTTAATGTTAAGTGTTTCTAACATTTTACTTTAATAGCTAGCTATACATGACTATTAGATACCATATCGGATAGCACAAGATTTCACAATTCTATTTATTTTCTAGGACTTTGTAAACCAAGTAAACTTGTTTTTTATAACCTAAGAACAAATGTCTTTTAAAAAAATAGTTTATTAGTTTATAATATTTCTTCAAAATACTGTCCCTCAAAACTATTGCATTTGATGGAAGGGAGTCTAAAAATATGAAGTGTTTGTTGACTCATCTTCTAGCAATGAAGTGTATTTCTTGTCAATCAATTTAGCAAACTCGTTTGTTGTTTTATTTTATTTTGTTGTTATTGTTGTCATGCTATTATTTAGTTTGTTTATTTGGTTTGGTGTATATCCTGAGAATAATTTTTTTCTTCTCTATTTTTCCTCTGGTCATTTCTTACTGGAAGTCGGTGGGTTCCCTCTGCTAGTGTGCTTAAAAAGGGATGTTCTTCCTGTTTGTGAGGATACTGAGGCCTGGGGTTTTCCTAGGAGTTGAGCATTCAAAAACACTTTTTTCAAGATTTGGGGGTTTTCTGGTCAACAATGCCCTAAAATCCAGCCTAGATCTGTGGCTCTCAAACTAGAATGTGCATCCAAATCATCTGAACGGCTTGTTCAGAACAAATTGTTGGACCCCACCTCTAGAGTTCCTATTAAGTTGGTCTGAATTGGGGCCAAAATATTTCTAACAAGTTCCCAGGTGATACGATACTGCTGATCCAGAAGCTACCCTTTGAGTAGAACTATCTTAGATGTCTGCTTATGGAGTTTACTAGCAAACTGCTCACGAATGCCGTAAGACTTTTGAGTACAAGAAAAAAAAAACCATTAAAGAGATAATGCAATGTAATCTCTGGCGTAGGAATTACAATGCCCGTATTTTGGTCTAAGTTTTGGTTCTGGAATTTACGCATTTGTGTGTGCTGGAAGATGTCAAAGTATATTAGTGTGTTTCGTTTGATTTGGAGGTATGTTACATATGATACATAACTAATAGTAATGGAATTAAAAAGCTTGCAAATGATTTGTTTATATTTATAATATATTTAGAACATAGACTCAATGATATAATAATTTAATGCATTTCCTGTTTTCCTCAAGAACACTCACTAGTGGTGTTTACGGGTGCAGCCTTTACTGCTAGATAACACACGGATTACCGTCCTAACCTTACCCCCCAAATTGACCATAAAATATGTTGCTTTTATTATTTTCACATCACTATAGTATATTAATAGGCTTTAGAAATAAATGACATCATTATATTCACAGCATTCTGTTTTTAGTAGTGACATTTCCATTTAAAAAATATAGTAATTCTCAGCTGAAAATGTCAAATCCTAGAAAATGTAACATTCCTATATGTGATGTTAAATTAACACTGGCAGAGAGCTGCACTTTTTTTTTCTAAATGAGAACATAGTTAAAGAAAAACTATAATCAGAGTCATCCTTTGATATCCATGAGGGATTAATTCCAGAACCTCCATAGATACCCAAATCTGCAGATGCTCAAATTCCTTATATAAAATGGTATAATATTTGCATGTAACCAATGCATATACCCCTATACTTAAACTCATCTCTAGATTGCTTATAATACTTAATACAATATGTTACATAAATAGTTGTTATACTATATTGTATAGGGAATAATGACAAGAAAAAAGTCTCTAAATGTTCAGCACAGATGTAGCTATCACAGGCCTAATTATGTAGTACATTTTAGTGACAATGCAACATATTGTTTTTTTAATATTTTCCATCTGTGGTTGGTTGAATACACAAATATGGAACATGTGGATATGGAGGGCCAAATATATGTTAATATATTATTGAGCATAGAGTTTTGTCAGGAATTGAATTAAGTCTTATACATGCATAATTATATTCAAATCATATGACATGTTTTTGTAAACAAGTTTAATGTTCAGTTTACTCATGAAACAAGGAAAGCTTGAAGAGCCAATCATTCACCCATGAGTTACCTCTGAAGCTCTGATTCATGCTTTAGAGTCCACTCTTTCATCTACTGAGTGGAAAAAAGGTAGGCTTACCAAGATCTGTATAATCAGTCAAATTATTTACTTCATGAGAAGAAATATGACAATTTAATGTGCATGGGCCACATGGGTACATAAGGAGAGAAGGGCTGAATCACTTCTGCTCAGAAGTTAGCTGCTAAGGGTATAGGGAGGGAGCCTGACCACAGCCATCTTTCTTCCTCCACACCCTTATGTTTGTGAGTGCATTACAATGTTACATTCTAATAGTAATAAATAATAAGAAGTTAAAATTTGAAGTCTCGAATTAAACCACTAAGAAAATATTATTATATTCTCTTTAGGGACAACATTTTTGTGTTTTTGAAACTCACTAAAAGATACCTAATTCAGGTTTAGAATTCTTCACAACCAACACAATCGTCTAAGATAATTGGAAAAAAAGGTTGTGGTGAAAGGGCACTGTCAATATCATTTTATTTAAAAGCCCTTGGATAGCACTTCTCTTTTCCCCCCACATTTCCAAATACCTACACTGGAACTCTCATCAAAAAGGATGACTTAAAAGTAATATATATGTTTTTCATTATTTACTTATTATGGGGGCGAAGGGATTAAAGTTTATTTATTTCTAATGTTGGCATATATTGCTAATGTTATCATGCATTATATACACTTAATTACTCTGCCTCAACACAGTTAAGTGCACGAAGCACCCAATCATATTTACAGAAAGGAGCATAAGTACAGATACAGATTATTTTTTAATTACAAAAAAGAAATCAATATACAAGTATACCAAGAGTATATGTTGGTTCTACAAGACACAAGAACTCAGGATTCATTGTTCTTTTGCTTCTTTTCTCTGTTTTGATTTCTAAAACATCATGGTTAAATGTTCAAGATGGTAAGAGAAGCTCCATTCATTAGTTCTTTCCGAGCAGCAGGTAGGAAGAAGAGGGGAAAGGGAGAAAACAACTTTTATGAAATTGTCTAAAAGCTGATACAAAACACATTCATTTCTATCTCAATGGTCAGAACTCAGTAACCAGGCCTCATTTACTGCAAAGAAGGCTGGAATTTGCAGTTATTATTTCAGGATAAACTCTAATCCAGATATCCTGACAGGAGAAAGGAGACCAGATGTTTAAATTGGCAAGAAATAGCCTCTACAATAACATGTTTAGGGTCATAAAAGCACCAGCTACAGTATAGCTATATTATTTATTTATGGCATTTCACCTCAGAGGACTTGATCCCAGGGATTATTCAAGGAAACATTTCTGCAATTATTTTAGCCTCCTCAGTATGCTGTTTGGGAGATTAAAATCAGCCATAGTAAGGAGGCTTATTTCTAACGTGAGAGTCAGAACGGTTCTAAGAACTCCTTGCAAATTTCAAATGATATCCTTAAAAAACTCAACACATGTCAGTTTTAAGAAAATATATAGCTATAAATAAACAGTAATCTTTTATTATAAATTTTATGTATACATATAATTTTTACACATACACACTCACACTAACTTTCAAAAGGCAAGATTTTATTTTAAATCCATTGGCTGGTAAGAGTTGGAAAAATAAAATATATAAGGTGATTCTCAACAGAAAAAAATAATTGTGATAATGGTCATTTATTACTACTTACATGTTGCTAGACGCTGTCCTAAGTACTTCACAAACATTTATAAAATTATCAGTTTTTACAATCCTAGAAAGTATTATATTTATTTTAAAATAAGGACAATAAGATAAAGTTCGAATATTTTTATAAAATAAAATGGTAGTGCTATGCCTCCAAGACAATAGCCTTGTACATTAATTAAAAGAACGTTTAATACCTCAAAATGTTAAACTGTATACTAACACTGAAATGTACTATTAAAAATAATTTGAGAGTTTGATATTGATTGTAAAATGTACTGTTCTTTCAAATAATGTAAATACTAAGGAAATAGTTTAAAGACAGGAAATGACCCTGTCTTTAGTTTAGGAAGTATAAGTTATAAAAGATATATTGTACTGAAATATAAAAATAATAACAAATGTATGGAATATATTAAAACTTTTTCAGAAATTTTATTTTTTTATTGAAGCAAAAATCAAGAGAAAATTTATTTAGCAAGCTTTTCTTACAAGACTATTTTAAAGAACGAATGAGAAGTGTGTGTATGAAAATTGGAAATATGCAAATGTAGCAAAAGTGTACAATTTAGTTTGATTACAGCATAGGTCAGCTTGGCAGATGAGCTACTTGAAATAAATGATGAAGATTGTATGAGTTAATTTGTGGCATGCTGAGACATAACTGACAGTGTTTCTAATGCCCTGCATCAGGAAGCAAATAATTACTGCTGTTATTATGGAGGATGTGAATGTGGTTTCCTAGCAATATGCTAAACACCCTCTCTCTTGAGCACTAAAAGTGCTTCATCTGCTGCAATTGGTAAAGTTTTTATTTGTATAGAAAGCAGCAAATAATAAAAAGTTGTAAAAGTGCTATTTAATTCCAAAACAGAATACATATGTATGTAGATATATAGTTGTATATAAAATTTAAGTTAATATTAATTTTTAATATTAATTTCTAGTGAGTGATTGAATGATACAGGGAACATTTATCTTATGTATAGGCAGGACAATCTTACCTTCTAAATAGTTAAAGATACTGATACCTTGATAAAAAGAAAAGCTACAAATAAAAATGCAAACATAATAATGAGATTGTGGTCATTTGAATGATTAAATGCTTGCTTTTTTATTTTAAAATATATTACCTATAGCTTTCTTTTAAGACACAAATTGTTTTTGTGTGTCAAAAAATACAGTACAATAGTCCCCCACTTTTCTATGGGGAATATATTCAAAGACCCCAGTGGATGCCTGAAACTAGAGATAGTAGCAAACCCTATATATACTGTTCTTTTTTTTTCCTTTTTATCAATATCTATGATAAAGCTTAATTTATAATTAGGTACAGTAAGAGATTAACAAACACAGCTAACAATAAAATAGAGCACATACTATGAGAAAATTTATATAGGTGTGGTCTCTTTCTCAAGTATCATCTTGTACTGTATTCACCCTTCTTCTTTGTGAGATGTTAAAATGCCTATATAATGAGATGAAGTAAGGTGAATGATGTATGCAATTATGACATAGCATTAGGCTATTACTAACCTTGAAGATATTAGAAAAAGGATTATCCACTTCAAGTGATCCTGGGTCATTGCACCATGATGATGGCAATGGTTGGATGTCAGGAGAAGTTTAGGTTGATGGTTAGATGTCCTTGACGCTTGAATTGTTTATTTCTGAAGTTTTCTTAATAATATTTTTGGACTGTGGTCGACTGTGTGTAGGTAAAACTATGGCAAGCAAAAATGCAGATAAAGGAGGATACTGTATTTGATAGGTACTATTAAAATTAAATATAAAATTTTAAATAAAGATAAGGCATATACTATCTACAAAACATTACATGTAAGAAATTAAATAAATCATTACATGAATCAAATTTTAGAAATAAGTTATCTGTGTTAGGTGAAACATTCTGTGTAGCATGATTGCACTTGTTCATCTTGGTACATTCAGTGCCTATTCTTTGTGTAAGGCATCATTCCAAGCAGTATGGCTTTTCATTTAAAGCACAGAAAAAGTAAATTAGATAGTATTAAAAATATATAAATTAATAATAAATTGAACTTTTTCTATTCAAGTATTTGCTTCCAGAATGTTGAAATATAAAGGAAATACCTTGTATAAATTACTAAAGGTGGTATTATAGCTATTAGATTAAAATTAACATTTTATTCTCTAAAATTTGCCCAGGTAACTGCAGAACATTCATTTCTCATTGGTAATGTGTAATTAAATGTTAAAAATCTTCAAAGACCTGGAGTATCTTGGAAAATATATCATTAACTTGTTATTACAGCTGTTCTTATAGTAAATGTCAATAATCTCCAATCAAGATCAGCTTAAAAAAACACAGGAGTGGGACATTATAGATACTAAAATATGAAAGGAATTATTTGCTGGGTTTATATCCTAGAATAAAGTTCTACTGTTCTAATTTTAGGGAAAATAGATATACAGTAAATTCATAGTTTCCTGTTTCTAAAAGTGAGACAATATTAAATGAATATTTTCTTGTAGGAGCAATTAATTATTAGTATTCATGAATCACATATTTTTTATCTAAATTCAGATATGCCTGTGCTTATAATTATAATCATACAAGCTTTATGAACACAAATGCAATTTTCTATACACATTTTTATTCCAAATTATTTAATTAATGACAATTGTGCTTATTGTAGTTGTTCTTCTTTCTACAACTATTTACTTTGTTACATCATAGTTATTATTCCCATGTACCTTATTATGCACAGACTAAGATATCCCAGCATAAACCAGAATAAAATCTGTCTAAACAATCACACCAACACTAATGTAAAACAGATAAAATCTAGATATTAAATTAAAATTAAATACAAATTAAAAACTAATTCTTCACACTTATTAAATGCTGATATCTTATGTATATAATCTCAATTAAATTTTACAACTCTGGTAGTTTCCCCTCCATAAGTAATTGGGAAAATGAAGTGCCAAAATATTAACTAATTTATGTAAATAATATGCATCTAGAAAGCAGGCAAACTATCTGGCACCAGAGCCTGTGTTTCTTTCTATTATTTCATAGTGTATAAGGCAATAAGTATAACATAATAAGAAATGCATATTAAGAAACTGATTAAAGAAAAAAATCATCCATCTCAAAATAGCCTATGATCTGCAGTATTCCAGAGTAGCAGGCAATTTACAAATCAAATGTAAAATAATAGAATAAAATGTTCTCACTTGAGTGATAATGGACTATGGAAGTAATTAACTTCAGGATTCTAATTAAAAATATTGATTTCATGTTATTTAATAGATATGTGTTCACCTTCTTGCAGGTGCTTCACACAGTTCTATGTGCTACACTTACAGATGTACATAGGACAAAACCCCTGCCCTCATAAAATGTAAATCCTATAGAAAATAGAAAAAAAATATTTCAGAAAATAATAAATCAAATTAAAAAGTTATCTTCAAATATTGATAAATATTATTAGGAAAAGAACACATAAAACAGAGTAATGTGATTTAGTGACTGAGAAGAGCCACTTCAAAGGAAATGGCATTTAAGCCAAACCTGAAAGAGAAGACTTACTGCGTTATATGAAGAATTCAAAAATTGATTCTCTAGACAAAAGGAACAAATTAAAAAGAAAAAAAAACTATAGCATTGTAAAGGCTTTTATGTTTCCCAGAGACAGAAAAAAGATTAAAATGACCAGATTAAATGATCTAGAAAGTAGGTGGAAACAACGTTGAAAAGGTAGGTATATATTATCCATGAAGGCTCTTGTAGATCATAGTGAGATATCTGATATCAATAGCAAGTTATTAAAAGACGTTATGCAGAAAAATGACATGAATTTTTTTAAGACAGACAAGAC
Source organism: Cynopterus sphinx (assembly GCA_030015415.1). Classification (NCBI taxonomy): domain Eukaryota; kingdom Metazoa; phylum Chordata; class Mammalia; order Chiroptera; family Pteropodidae; genus Cynopterus; species Cynopterus sphinx. The sequence continues at coordinate 95,401,909 of CM057381.1, forward strand.
TTATGCTTTTGGTCTTCATGAAATAACAATGACCAGATTTGACCTACTGCCTGAACAAGCAAACAAGCAAACAAAGAAAATCAGTGTTTTTCAGGACAATTAACATCAGATAATGGAGGACAGTTTACATATCAACTTAGAAAAATCCTGTGACAAAATCTATTTCTTTCAAAAACACTCAGCAGGTGCAATCAGGAAAGAAAAATAAATAAATAAAAAGCATCCAGGGAGAACAAAGTTAGACTGTCCTTTTTCACAAATGACATGAACGTATTTACAAATCATATTTAGATATATATCTGTAATCTCTACTTCTTGAAAATACAAAGAACTTTTCAAAAGCCACTAATTAAAAATAAAATATTTGAGCAGACACTTAACCAAAGATAATAAATAGATATCAGTGGAGCCAATAAAAAATGACTGATATTATTAATCATTAGGGAATTCAAATTAAATTACAATATTATCCCACTACTTACCTATTAAATGGCTGAAATTAAAAGACTTGCATATTAAGTGTAGGCAATGATATGAAGGTACTGAAATCCTTAAATATTGGTAACAGGAAAGTTAAATTGTACATCTACTGTGGACAACTGTATGTCCATTTCTTAAAAAGAGCAGGAAATGGAAACATTGAGATGTAACAGATATGTCTTCTTCAAAGAGCAACATGGAATCCAGTTGGCCTAAAAGCAGAATGGCAGGTGTGAGAAAGGTAGGTGAAGTCAGAGAACAAAGAGAGGGTCAGATATTGTAGGGTCCTATAATCCATTTGTTGTAAGCATATTGACATTCACTTTGACTGAGATGGGAAGCTATTAGAGGATTCTGAACATAATCAGAGGTTTTAACAGGATTACTGTGATTTTTTTTTTCTTTTGCTGAGAATAGACCTTGCTGTTAATAGACGATAATGCAAGGGTTTGAAACAGAGAAACCAGTAAACAGACTTTGTCCAAGCAAAAGAGGATGGTGGGTTGGCCGTGAGTGCTAAAGGAGGACATATTTCGATTCTGAATACATCTTAAGGTAAGACTGATAGGGTTTGTTGGATTTTGTAGAAAGTATGAGTAAATTAAGGTTAACTGCAAGGTCATTGACTTAAATAACTAGTAGGACAGTTAACTGAAATGAGAAAGCTGATTGAGGATTTTAGAAGAAAAACAGGGATTTATTTTTAAAAATTGAACAATAATAAAGTATATACAAATTATCAGTTAGCCTTAGCTGAGAGTGGTAATTCATTTCTCACATAAAAAGTAGAATGAGGGAATTTTTCACTTTAAAAAAAAGCAAAATAAAATATTGGGAAAGATGAAAATATATTGGTAGAAAAAATACAAGTGGCCAAATATTAAATTTGAATTGGAAAATTTTTGGAAGGTAGGGTGAGGAAGGAATTACCTAAAAAAATATTTTTGATTCCTCAGAAAAAATAACTGCTCCCAATATTAAATATTAGAGAGAATTTATATTAAAATATGATTGGACAATGAGTATTACAAAATGTTTTGAACAAATCTAGGAGTCAAGTTAGTAAAGCTGTTTTTGAGCTAGTTTGGATAAAGAGAGAAGAAAATATAAATACATGCTAAGGTAAATATTTAGCATAAATAAAATTTAGTTTCATGGGAATGATAAATTCCTAGTCATTAGATATTTTAAGCCTTTACCCAGAGGCTGATAAAGTGTTTCCTTTGTCAGTCATGCTCTGTTTCTTTAATATCTTCTCAGGTCACCAGAAATTTCTGTCCACCTTTTGCCCATGCCCATAGTGGATTGGTCGCTTATTGCCTATACGCTCATTATAATCACCAGAACTTATCTCTGCAATTGCTCAAAGGTTACAATTTGTTGCTATTTACATCACTCTAGCTTACATCATTCTAGAATTTAACTTGTAAAAATCTGTGTAATATAGATTTATTATAGATATAAGTTTTATGAATTAGATTGCATTCTTTAGAAATCTTTTAAAAAAATGCTTTGTCAGTGTCTTGTATTCTCATGTGGTAGGAGTTCCATTAAATTTTTAGGCTTAAGAAAAATGAATATTTTCTTGTGGGCTGAAATTAGTCAGGACTATTCTTTTCTATTGATGATGATATGATGATGATGATGATAGATGATATGATGATGATGATGACAACAATGATGACTACGATGTCAATGATGATAGCTCTTTATTTCTTATTTTCAAATATCTCTTAGTTCATATCATTCAGTTTAAGGTCAAAGTATCCTCTCAGAGAGGCTATATGTTTAAATTGTTCATATCTTCCAATGAAAGCTATTTACTGCAGTAATTTTTTAGCCTACTTACTTCAGTTTTAATAACTATCTTTTATTTAAAGTATAAAAATATTGCAAAAGTCATTGCTAAAACCTGTATCTAGGAGTTTTTTTTCTGTATTTTATTGTAGCAGTTTAATAGTTTTCAGCCTAATAAGTCTTATGTCTATTTTTGTTTGACTTTTGTGAGTGATATAAGATAGGGGTCTACTTACATGCCTTTACACATGAATATTTAATTTTTCCAGTACCATTTCTCCATTGAGTACTCTTGACTTTATTTTTAAATAGTAGTTGACTGAATGTGCATGGGTTTATTTCTGAGCTCTTGATTCTGTTCATTGATCTGTGTCTGTTTTTATGCTAATACCATGCTATCATGATTATTATAGCTTTATAATATAACTTGAAATCAGGAGGTGTGATGACTCCCACCTTGTTCTGTCTCAGGATTGTTTTCGCTCCTCAGGGAGTCTTCTGCAGTTCCATATAAATTTTAAGATTGTTTTTTCTGCTTCTGTAAAAAATGCCATTGGAATGAGATTGCATTGAATCTATATGTTTTTGTGTAGGATGCACAGACATGAACATGTCTGTTTATCCTAAACACAAGATGTCTTCCTATTTATATGTGTCTTCTTCATTTTTTTTTTATTAATGTCTTACAGTTTTCAGTCTGTGGATCTTTCATCTTCTTTGTTAAATTTATTCCTAAGTATTTATTGATGCTATTTTAAATGAGATTGTTTTATTTATTTCATATTTAAATAATTTTTATTAGTGTATAGAAATGTAAGAAAGTTTTGTATATTAATTACATACAACTTTACTGAATTTGTTTATTCTAAAAGTTTTTTGGTGGATTTTTAAAGGATTTTTTATATATAAGATCATATGACATGCAAACAAGGATGATGTTCTTTCTGATTTGGATGCTTTTATTTATTTATTTTTTTCTTGCCTAATTTCTTTGGCTAGAACTTTCAGTAGTATGTTGAATAGGGTTAAGAGAATGGGCATCTTGTCATGTTCCTGATCTTGGCATGAAAGATTTCAATCTTTTACCATTGAGTATGATGTTAGTGTGCACGTTGTATATGGCCTTTATTATGTTTAGGTATCTTCCTTCTATACCCAATTTGTTTAGAGTTTTTATCATTAAAAATGATAAATTTTGACAAGTGATTTTTCAGCCTCCATTGAGATGATCATATAATTATGTTCTATTCTGTTAGGGTGTTGTGTCATATTTTTTAATTTCCATATATAAAACCATTCTTCCATTTTAGGGATAAACCCTGCTTGATCATGAGTGCATGATTCTTTTAATGTGCTTTTCAGTCAGTTTGCTAGCATCTTGTTGAGAATCATTGCAGCAATATTCATCAGGGATAAAAATCTGTAGTTTTGTTTTCTTGTAGTGTCCTTACTTAATTTATGTCTAACAATAATGCTGAACTTGAAACTTTTCCTTTCTTTTCTATTTTTTGAAAAAGTTTGAGAATAAGCAGCATTATTATTATTTTTTTAGTGTTTGGTACACTTCAGTAATGAAACCATCTAATCTTGGGTTTTCTATGTTGAGAGGTTTTTTAAAATTAATTATTCAATCTCTACACACATTATTGATCTGATTAAAGTTTCTACTTCTTTATGATTCAATCTTGGTAGGTCATATCTTTCTTTCTTGAAATTTATTAATATATTTTAGGTTATCCCATTCGGTGACATGTAATTGTTTTTAGAAGTTTCTTAATGGTCCTTTATATTTTTGTGGTATTAGTTGTAGTATCTCCTCTTTCAGTTCTAATTTTATTAGAGGTTTTTCATATATATATATATATATATATATATATATATATATATATATATATAGATGCTCATCTTTTCAATAAACAGCTCTTAGTTTTGTTGATTTTTTCTATTGTATTTTTATCTCTATTTTATTCATTTTTACTCTAATCTTTATTACTTTTTTTTTCTCCTGCCGACTTTGCCTCACTTTATTCTACTGTTCATAGTTCATTTCCCAGCTATAAAATGAGGTTGTTTATTTGGCATCTTTTCTATTTCTTAAAATAGGTGTTTATCAATGTTAACCTCTCTTTTAGAAATGCTTTTGCAGCATCCCAAAGATTTGGGTTATGTTGTGTTTCTATTTTCTTTTGTGTTAAGATATATATTTTTTCATTTCTCTTTTGATATCTTTCTTGACCCATTAGTTATTCAAGAGTGTTGTTTCATTTGCATATGCCTGTTAATTTTCCAATTTTCTTCCTGTTATTGTTTTCTAATTTCATAACATTGTGCTTTTAAAGATACTTTGTATAATAGTGTTCTTATCTTTGCTGAGTTTTTTTGTGTGATCTAACATATGATCTATCCTGTAGGATAGTCTACGTGCACTTGATGAGAATGTATATTCTGTTGTTGTTGGATGAAATGGTCTGAATATGTCTGTTAGGTCCATTTAATATAAGGGATCAGTTAAGTCCAATGTTTATTGATTTTTTTTGTGTGTGTGGATGATGTATTCATTGTTGAACATGAGGTATTCAAGTCCTCTGCTATTATTGTATTATTTTCCCCTTCAGGTCTGTTTCTTGGCTTATTTAAGCACTCTACTGTTGGATACATATATAATTATAATTGTTATAGCCTCTCAATGAATCAATCTCTGTATTATTACATAGTGGCCTTCTTTGTCTCTTGCTATAATTTTGACTCTTTCTCTTTCCACCAGTTTGATTTACTTATGCAAGGCAATCTTGCAAGCCATCTAATGAAGACAGTGAAACTAAGATAGAAAGAGCTAGAATCCCTAAATCATTACTCAGAGGAAAAAGACCCAACAATACAGAAGGCTCATCTTGGAATCTTTCAAACCTTGAAATAAATGTATATTTTGTTGTGAATAATGTTTATTATTGCAGCTAGTGTTGCCCTGCCTAATGTAAATGTTCTCTCATACCCATTGCCAGAGGGATTGGTCAAAAAATAAATATGAAGTCAGGCCTGAGTTAAACAGAGAAGGGTGTGATCCTTAACAACAATAATTAGGTTTGGGGGAATTATATGTCTTAATCTGGCCCAAACAGAGAGAACAGTAAAAATTGTCTGAGAATATATGAGAATGGAAGGTAAAGAAATCTTATAAATTACCATTATCTTCAGTCAGCCTCACCACTTGATATAGTATGAGAACTATTCAAATAATGATTGAGTCTCTTCTCACCTGTGTCCTCTGCCATTTAAGATCTTTAACATCTTCCCCTCTCTTCATCACCTTCCACTAGTCTTCAAATATTTTCAGTTGTTTTTATTTTATAAAACAACTGAAAAACTACTCTCAACTATTAAATCTCCTTTGACTCGATTTTCATTTTATGCTGCTCATATAATACTCTCACAGCCATGAGATTGTCTCTACAACATTACCCATTGTCATCTGTGGTACATCAGAATGATGGCACCATTTCATAACATGGTCTTGGATGATGTATAGATCTTATTTGAAAGAAATGTTTTACATGGCTAAGGTTCACAGTAAAAGAGAAAGAGTAGATCTCTCATTCTCCCACAATACCAGATATGGTATGTTTGGGCCTGTTTTGATCTTAATCACACAGGTGTAAGTACTCTGTCAGTTTGAAAGTAAATTTCTTGGCATCAGGCAATATAGATTTAGATGCTAGTCTATTAATAGGAGTTGTGTAGGAATGTCAGCTGTGCAGCACCTGGAGTCCTTGAGGGCATACGGGACTTCCCCTGATTGAAAGAGGAAACCACTGTTTCTATGGGAAGCTCAGTTGGAATGTAGTCTCTCTTACTGGCAGAAATGGATAAAAGAGGGCCCCATGTGCCAGGTAGATTTTTATCTAAGCAATACAGAGTGAACACCCAGGATAGGAAAACTTATACTTTCTGCAAGAATAACCAGTTTGCTATTGCCACTTTCTTACATTCAATTTCAGTTTCTCACAACTATGAAATTCCTTTGACCATAGCACTGGTACTCTCCTGTGACTAAATCCAAAGAACACTAAGTTTATATTAAACTTTTTGTTGTGAAGTATTTTATCATAGTTGTCCATTTGAATACTCTCAATTGGATATTTCTCTACAACCTTTCTGTGAGGTAGTGATGTGCAACAAACACCTCAGGTCAGATTATGCCAAACATATAGATACTTATTAAAAAATATCTATGAGCTAAGCAAGCACAGAACAATTCATACACCTCTCTAGGTGACAGAAAAGTCTCAGCTATTTGTCCTTTCAGGTTCTCTGATCACAACTTTATGAGGCAGATACACGTATTCCAGAGTGACAATCCTTTGCCTTTTCATTAATAGCATGTAATAAGAAATAAAAACCAATCCCAGGACACAGTGTAGCACAACTCCTTAATGCTGTTACATTTTTGGATAAAGCCAGGCCTAAGGAGAATTGTTAGGTACTTACATTTAGTTAAAGTGGATTGCGGGGGGTAGGGGGGAGAATAATCTCTAAATTATTTCAGCTTATCCACTTATATTGAGTACCTTTGATTTTATTAATAAGAGCCCATTTCCTATGTTCATAATAATTAAGAAGTCACTTTTATCATTGTGTATACATTTTCATAGTATTAGTTGTTGATCAAGACAGGGATTTCAAAAAAGGTTTTTATCATCTACATTTGGAGCATGACACTTCCCTATCCAATGTCAGATAACCTCTTGAAAAGTACATTCTTGGTATCTTGACAAATGAGAATTATTTGATTATACATTCTTTTTAAATTATTATTTTAATTATAATAATTAGGATGACATGGACTATAAATTTTTTATTACTATAACTGATTATCTCTGGAAGTCAAAGATGAAAAGAATTGACACATATATCATAACATCAATACTATAGTGATTTCAAAGAAAGTCCAGACATAATGACTGACAATGTTATGTCATCCCCATGTTGCTGGTTAGTCAGTTGCTAAAGCCAATAGTGCTCTATGAGTTTAGCTACATCAGAAAATTTGTTAAATAAATATAAAACCCTTAGATATAGAGGATGTTCTTGGCTCCTTTTCTCCTTCTCCACTCTTTATCTTCTTACCTTGCTATTTATCACCAAGTAATTTTCAAATTATAGTTAATTTTTTTAAAGGATTGATCAAGTTGGCAGTACTGTAAGTATAAAAGTAAATGTAATGAATATGGTGCCATGTGGGTACTCAACTTATCAGGGGGATAAATGCCATAAATGTCTGATCACCATGCTGTACAACTGAAACAAATATAAAATAATGTTGAATGTCAACTGTAATTAAAAATAAAGGAGAAAATAAAAAAATATATTTTAAAAAAGGTAACTCTTTAGTACTTTTTTTTCTTTGTGTGTTCTTTTTGAGAGAAATGTTATTAATATGTTCCTCATTTTTTTCTAGCTTTATTGAAATATAATACATAATTAGTTGCTTCTATTTACATTGTGCAACTCAATGAGTTGTTTATAATTATAGTTGGCTTACAATAATATACTAGTTTCAGCTGTATAGTGTAGTGAATAAAGATTCATATAACTTGCAAAATGATCAACACACTAAATCTAGTACCCCTTGTGCCCCTTACATTTTTATTACATGATTAACCATTTTCTCCATGCTACACTCTACATCTCCATGTCTATTCTGCAACTATCCATTTTTACCTCTTAATCCCTTTGCCTTTTTTTCATGTCTCCCAAACCACCCTCCCATCTAGTAGCCCTCAAAATATTCTCTATATCTATAAGTTTATTTCTGCTTTCGTGGTTGTTTTTTATTTTGTTCTTTAGTCTCCACATGTCCATGAAATCATGTGATATTTGTCTTTATTTAATCTATTTCATACAGTGCAATGCCCTCTAAGTCCATCAAGGCAATATATTTTTCCATCCCCTTCTTTTTAGTCTCTGTGTGTCTTTTTATCTGAAATGAGTTTCTTGTAGTCAGCATATGCAGTGATATTGTTTTCTTAGCCATTCAGCCACTCTATCTTTGGGTTGGAGCACTTTTTTCTTTGCCATTTGATGTAACTGTTTATAGGAATTTAGTTATTATCATTCTTTTTTCATATTTTTTGATAGTTTTTTTTTTTCCTTCATCTAAAGTCCTTCCAACATTTTTTGTAATACTGTCTTGGTGTTGATAAATTCCTTTGGCTTCTTTTCATCTGGGAAGCTATTTATTTATCTATTTATTTATTTATGACTCTAAATAATAACTTTTCTGGATACGGTAATCTTGGTTGTAGATCCCGGGTTTTTATCACATTAAATATTTTGTGCCAAGCTCTTCTGTCCTGCGTAGTTTGTTTTGCAAAATTAGCTGCCAGTCTTATAGTTGCTCCCTTGTAGGTAACTAACTGCTTTTCTCTTGCTGCTATTAAGATTCTCTCTTTGTATCTAACCTTTGGCATTTTAATTATGATGTGTCTTGGTTTGGGCTTCTTTGGATTTCTGGGTTTTTGGAGTCTCTGAGCTTCCTTGGGTTGTATATCTATTTTCTTCACCAGATTAGGAAAGTTTTTAAATCATTTTTTTAAATAGCTTTTTAAAGTCTTCTCTTTTTATATGATATCCTTATGACATGAATAAATTTACATTTCATAGTAAAAATGTAAGGAGACCATAGGTTTCTTAAATTATTATTATAGTCTTGGCTTCTTTTTTTCTGCCATTCTGATTGAGTGTCCTTTGCTTCCCCATCCTCTAAATAGGTCATTCAATTATCTTCTTATTCACTCTGTTAATTCCATTTAATATACTTGTCATCACAGAATGTGTTCTTCATTTCTGACTGGTTTCATTTATAATTTCCATTTCCAGTTTTATGTTTTTTATCTCTGTGTTAAAGTTCTTACTGAATTCAACTACATATCTCCTAAGTTTGTTGAGCATCTTTATAACCAGTGTTTTGAACTTTGGATCTATGAGATTGCTTGATTCCATTATTTCTGGATCTCTGTTCTGTTCTCTCATATGGTTTCTGCTTCTTTGTCTCCCATTTGGCTGCTTTTCTGTGTCTGTTTCTGTGTACTAAGCAGAGCTCTTAAGTCTCCCGATCTTATTAGTGTGAAGTAGGTGTCCAGTGGCATAGTCCTGAGAAAGGTTTAACTGTGGCCAAATTTTGCCCCAGCCTGTGTCCCACTAAGTCTACCTGTTAAGATTCAGCAAGCAATCCACAGATGATGTGATTATAGTTGCCTCAAGAGGCCTCATCAGAAATCACTTAGCTGCCCCCAGAGTGAGTCTAGGCACTGCTCAGCAAAGGCCACCTGACTCACCAAGGATACATTTGAATATGGCGTAGGTGGGGCCATAAGTTGAGGGAGGCAAGGTTTCAGGGAATCCTCTGAGTAAACTCCATTACCCATCCCAATATGATACAGAACAGTTTTACTACCCTAAAAATTCCCTGTGCTCCAGTGATTCATCTTTTTCCCTCTCTTTCCTCAACCCCTGGCAACCATTTATTTATTTATTTTTTTGTCTTATAGTTTTGGCTTTTCCAGAATGCTATAATCTTTAAATAATGCTGTTTGTATCCTTTTGAGGTTGGCTTATTTTATGTAATAATATGCATTTAAGTTTTCTCCATGTGTTTTAGTGGCTTGAAAACTCACTCTTTTGTTATTAATTACTATTATTGTTATTATTATTATTATTATTCATTATTTTAATTTAAATATAGTCATTTTACAATCTTAGATTGGTCATATTAGTTTCAGGTGTACAGTATAGTGATTTGATGTTTTTAAACCTTAAAATATGATCACCTCACTAAGTCTAGTAATATTCTGTCACCATATAAACTTAACACAATATTATTAACTATAATTCCCTTCACCTTTTCAGCTATCTTCTTACCCCCTCCCTTCTTCTAGCTATCCCTTTGATCACTGTTTCTATGAAATTGTTTTTGTTTTGTTTCATTTTAGGTTTCACATATAAGTGAAACCATTTGGTATTTATCTTTCTTCACCTGGCTTATTTCACTTAGCATAATACTCTCTAGATTCACCCACATTGTCACAAATGGCAAGATTTCAATCTTTTTTATTGCGTTATAATATTTCAGTGTGTGCGTGTACTTCACAATCTTTATCTATCAATGGACACATAGGTTGCGTCTATATCTTGGCTATTGTAAATAATGTTGTAATGAACATAGGAGTACATATATCTTTTCAAATTAGTGTTTTTATTTTCTTTGGATAAATGCCCAGATGTGGTATTGCTGGTCATATGGTATACCTACTTTAGTTTTTCATATGTCTGTTGGCCATCTGTATGTCTTCTTTATAAAACAATGTCTTTTTAAGCCCTCTGCCCATATTTTAATCAGATTTTTTGTTATTGAGCTTCTTATCTATTTTTGATATCAACCCCTTATCAGAGATATTGTTTGAGAATATAGACTCTCATTCAGTAGGTTGCCTTTTTGTTTTGTAGGTTTCTTTTGCTGTGCGGAAGCTTTTTTAGTTTGATTTAGTCTTATTTGTGTATTTTTCCTTTTGTTTTCCTTGCTCAAGGGAATGTATCAAAAAAGATATTACTCAAGCTGATATAAAATAGTTTACTTTATATTATTTCTTTTAGGAATTTTTTGGTTTCAGGCCTTACATTTAAGTTTTTAACCCATTTTGAGATTATTTTTGTATATTATGGAAGAGAGTGGTCCAATTTCATTTTTTGCATATAACTTTCCAGTTTTCCCAACACCACTTATTGAGAAGATTGTCATTTCTCCAGTATATATTTTTACCTTTGTCATCATAAACTAGTAGACCATATAAGTGAGGGTTTATTTCTGGAGATAGGTCATTCTTTTTTAAATTGCTGGATAATATTTAACTGTCTGTATGTATATGGAGTTTGCTGAAGGACATTTTAGTTGCTTCCAAGTTTGAACAATTGTGAGAAAAGCCGCTATAAATATTCATATGCAGGTTTTCATGTGAACATAAGTTTTCAACTCCTTGGGTGAAGACTGAGAAACATGATCACTAGATCAAATGATAACTGTACATTTAGTTTTATAAGAAACTGTTTAAATTATCTTTCAGAATGGCTGTGCCATGTTGTATTCCCACCAACGATGAATGAGTCTCTAATCCCATATCCTCTTAAGCATTTCATGTTGTCAGTGTTTTGGCCATTCTAGTGATATCTAGGTGTTGTTTAAATTTGCATTTTATAATGATATATGATGTTAAGCATCTTTTTATATGCTTACTTGTCTTCTGTATATCTTCTTTGGTAAAGTTTTTGTTCATATATTTCATCCACTTTTTATTTGAGTTGTTTATCTTGTTATTGTTGAGTTTTAAGAGTTATTTTTATATTTTGGATGATAATCTTATTGGTATTTGCTCCAGTGGAGGCTTCCACTCCCAGGAAACTATGATTCACTCTCTAGTTTTAGCAGCAGACACTTGCCTTATGACCTGAATTTTCTAATGGATGTAAAAAGAATTGTCAATTTTCAGCTTATTCAGCTTTTTTTTTTTTTTGGCAACAAAAGTGATGATTTGCAAGGTTTTACATGTCTTATCTGAAACTTAAAGTCTGGCATTTCTTTTAACTTAAATGAATTTACTATAAATTTAATACCTACTCTTGTTGATCAAGAACATTAATCTCATCAACTACCTAATATTTTGTGCTATGCAGCAACCACATACTGTTTTTCTCATTCCCTTAACAATGCTATCTAGAATGCTTCCAAAACCCTGCTCCAACAAAAATCACCTCATGGACATACTCATATCTGTTTCCTAGTTCATATTTTCTATTGTAGCTATAATGTGCTATATCTCTCTAAATATATTGCATCAACACACTCTCCTTATTCTTAAAACACTTTTGTGAGTCTAATACTACTTCTATCCTTTTTTTTTCAAAAGAAGGAACTGAGGCAAAAAAAAGTTAGGTACATTTTTCAGTAGAAAGTAGATGTGTATAGTAAACCTATATTTGATGTTAGGGATAACTTTAAACTACTACATAATAGTTTTACAGTATTATTTAGCTTAGATTACAGTAATAAAGAGTATCATCATGAATAATTTTATTAATTATATTTACATATTTTTCCAAAATGGCTACACATTTCCACTTTCACAATGACTTGAGTGGTTGTCTCACCTCAAACATGCTATTAGCTATGATTATTTTTGTACAATGCTTATAGGTATATACATATATATCATGGTCATTTTGATTTAATTTAATAATTAAATTTAGTTTATTTTATAGTTTTAAATTTCTAATGAAGTTGAATAATAATTTGAAGTATCTTTTCTGTGAAAATTCTAATCATATTTCTTTTTCATTTTAAACCTATTTCTCATCATGTTTTTTGTTTATTTGCAGTGTTTTCTTCTCTATAGTGTCTTATTAGTTTTAGTATCTTAAATATTTACTCCCAGACTGTATTCAGGTCTGTTGCCTACATCTGTGGTCATCTTTCACTAAATCAAAAACAAATGTATCTTCTTATGAATTTGTCAAATTAAGACTTATTAAGTGGAGTTGAGCATGCCAGATAATGAGCTACATGTGAGAACAGACCACAAGAGAAATTGAAATAGAGAATTTATTATTCACAGTACCTAGCATACCTAGAGAGGTCAAACAGAAAGGTCAAGGGAGAGTGCAGACAGAGAGAAGCAGGACCTGGGGCACATGTCTTTATCAGGGTTCTTGGATAGATTGCTTTAGGATTCCCAGGTAAGGCCATATTTGTCAATTCAAACCAAAAGAGGAGGGTTTTGGTAAGCACCCCGGAACACTTATTTAGTGGCATATTATGAAGTTGGGGAAACTGTTGATCACAGGGTTGTTAAAGAAATCACATCAGAAACTTACATTTGCTTGTAACTATATGGACTGTTATTTAGGGCTCGCACTTGTATGAGGAGAATAGTGTCAGTTTAAGGTTACTGCAAACTGCCTGACCAAACAAAATGGTTGCCGAGGCAACAATAACATTAAGTAGTTTAGCTAAACTTCTACAAGTAGTAGTCAGGTCAAACAGTGTTTTGCTGTATAGTGAGTGCTTTTGGTAGCCTATCAAGAATTCTCTTCCCACTCTAACAGTGATTTTGCCCCGAATTTTCTTTGTTGATTTTATGGTTCTACTGCTTACGTTAATGTCTTTAATCTATAAGGGTCTATATTATTTAAAGATTCAACTTTTTTTTTTTTCTTACCTAGGTAGTCATTCTCACAGCACCATGTACTATTGACTTATATGGCCACCTTAATCACATCAAAGTTTCTGTGTATATACTGGTCTATTTCCAAACTCTTGCATTCCAGTGATCTAGCAATATCTTCTATGGTGTATCCTCCTCTTTAAAATAATTTAGCTATTAGTGCATATTTAGCCTTTGAAACAATTTTTTTGAAAGATGGTTAGATTCATGAAAAAAATAATAATTTTATTTAATTGAGATTTTCTCAAATGTATAGGGTTTAGATAACTGACATCTTCATATTTAGTCCTTTTTTAAATGAATGTGGTATATATTATTAAACTCTCTTTTAATGTACTTCAATGGAGGTTATAAGATGTCTTCATTAAAACTATATTTTTTGTTTGTAATACAAAGTACTTTTATATCAATCACTTTATTTAATTATAAGAATAGGCTAACGATACAGACATGACAAAATTATTATTCTATATTTTCCTACAAGAAAAACTTCAGAGCATTTAAAGTCTTGTCCAAAGATATATTGCTTCTCTTGTACAGGGAGGCTTACAAGCCATGTGTCATCAATCCCAGGCAATAAATCTTTATAATATGCTCTTCAGAATTACCCTTAATGAAAATAGAAAGGGACATTCATACCATCTAAAAAATAAAATTTTTGAGGTAGGAATTTAGTGAAAAGATTATTTCTAAACACTCTAGAGAAACATCTTTTTTACTTGTTCGTGACTCCATTAAGACATTATTGTTTGAAACACGCTTTGTTATGTCAAGAAGGACATTTATTGCTTTGCCTTTTATTAATGCATTCATAGAATTTATGCAAGCTGAAGTAATAGACCCAATTGAGATTTTAGGAAATATTATGGTTTTTAGTTGCTATCTTACAAAATTTCTTATTAAAAAACAAATAATTTTCTTTTGTATGTTTTAACATTTAATGTTAGTGAATAAAATATTTTAATGTGAGACTTCCACCAACACCTCTAAATATGAACATATGTCTCTCTTACCACTATGGTTATATATATGAATGGAATTGTTTTTTTCTTTGTCAGGAACTATGTTTGGGCATAGTAAACACTGAATCTATGTTTATTTTTCATGCTGGACAAGTTTTCTTTTAAAGGGGAATAATATATTTCATTCAACTCATCTTTCATCTTACTGAAAGACATTAACTAGAAAATGAGTCAGGGCCATCTGGCATTCTTTAGCCACTTATTTTTACACTTCACTCATTTGTTTAAATAATTTACTGTACAATATAAGCTAATATTTTAAAATGCAAGGTAGTTTATTCCCAGACTAAATCAACATACATTTAAAGTTCTATGAATTTATTGAATTAATGCATGGAACAAAGCTAAACCTCTTTAGCATGTTGGCTGTCTCACCCATCCCCAATTCATTCACTTAATCTAAAAACTATTTTTCTATATTTTGCATATTAAGCTAGAGTAGAAAATTGAGTTTGTAGCATACATGTCAATCTGACTGACAGGATGTCAGAAATCTTCAGAAACTAGAGTAGAAGCATTATTCTTCTATTTTAATAATTGACATATACACCAAGTTTTAAACTTGGTTGCATTATTTGATAGATAATATTTCTGATGCTACATGGATTATAACAAACACAATAGAGTCAATATCATTTCTCTTAACTCTTGAGATCCCACATGGACACATTTCCTAGATCAACTTATGGTATCTCGTAAAGAGATTCAAAGGTAAATTCTGAAAATATAACATCCTTTCATTTAATTTTAGTTTTTCAGTAATACATTTATTTTTTTCAGCCTTTTTTACAGAATTCTACAATAACTAAGTGGGTATTGTTACTCTCTTAACAATAGAAAGGGATAATTGAAAAAAAGTGATGATATTTCAGTTGCTGACCATCAAAGCTGGTCTTGTCCTCAATGGAAAAATGTAGAATGGTAATTATCATTTTATGTCAATATGCTTAACTTTATGTTTATTCATTTATGCTCTCTGTGTATATGTTATGATAAAAATGCTATATTAAAATACTACATCATATTTATTGAATGAAAGTGGAATGAGCAAGGTCAATTCTGTATTTTTTTTCATGACAGATTAATCATATTGCAGTTCAGCCAATGTGTTTATTCAATAGATTGTTGATTAACCTTTTGACTACCTTCTCCTTTTTCTTACCCCTACATCTCACCTCTGACAACCACCAATCTGTTCTCTTTATCTATTTGCTTTGTTTTGGTTTTAGCTTTTTTTTCACTTTTTATTTTTTAGATTCCACCTAAACGAGAGATCACATGATACTTATCTTTCTCTATCTGACTTATTTCACTTAGCATAATGCCCTTGAGTTCCATCTACATTTTCACAAATGGCGAGACTTCAATCTTTATGGCTAAACAATATTCCATTGTATACATATATATCAAAACTTTATCCATTGATGGACACTTAAGCTCTTTTGATAACTTGGCTATTATAAATAATGCTGCAACAAACATATTAGTGTATATATCTTTTCAAGTTAGTACTTTTTGACGGTAAACATCCAAAAGAGGAATTGCTGACTCATATGTTAGTTCTTTTTTTAAAAAAAAAATTTAGGGACTTCCGTACTGTTGTTTATAGTGACTATACCAATTTATATTCCATCAATAAAGCACAAGGATTTCTTTTTCTCCACATCCTCACCACATCTATTATTTCTTGTCATTTTTATTATAACCATTATAACAGGTGTGAGGTAATATTTCATTGTTGTTTCCATTTGCATTACCCTGGTAATTGATGATAAACATCTTCTCATCAACATTACGGCCATTTGTTTGTCTTCTTTGGAAAAATGTCTGTTCAGTTCTTCTGCCCATTTCTTTTTTAATCAGGTTGTTTATTTGATTTTTTTTGTTGTTGTTGTGTAAGTTCTTTATGTAGTTTGGATATTAACCTCTTGTCAGATGTATGATTTGCAAATATTTACTCCCATTCAATAGGTTGCCTTTTGATTTTGGTGATTGTTTCCTTTGCTGATTCAAGCTTTTTATCTTGATGCAGTTCCACTTGCTAATTTTTGCTTTTGTTTCTTTAGCTTTTGGTGTCAGATTCAAAACATTATTACCAAGATCTATGTCAAGGAACGTACCACCTATGTTTTATTCTAAGTTTCATATGGTTTCAGGTCTTATGTTTAATTTTTCAATCAATTTTGAATTGATTTTGTGTATGGTATAAGGTAAAGGTTCAGTTTTATTCTTTTGCATGCGCCTGTCCAGTTTTTCCAACACCATTTATTTAAAAGACTATCCTTTCCCCATTATATGTTCTTGGCTTCTTTGTCATATATTGTTTATATCTGAGCAATTTATTTCTGGGCTTTCTATTCAGTTCCAATGATCTATGTGTCCGTCTTTATGCTAATACAATACTGTTTGATTACTATAATTTTGTAGTATAGTTTGAAATCAGGGAGTGTGATTCTTCCAACTTTATACTTCTTTCTATAGATTGCTTTGACTATTTGGGGCCTTTTATGATTTCATACACATTTTAAGATTGTTCCATTTCTGTGAAAAAAAAGTGCAATTGGAATTTTGATAGGTATTGCACTGAATCTGTAGGTTGCTTTTAGTTGTATGGACATTTTAACAATAATAATTCTTCTAACTCATGACTACAGAATATCTTACATTTATTTGTGCTTTCTTCAATTTTTCTTCAAGTCTTATAGTTTTCAGTATACAAGACTAGTTTCATACCATTGTTGTTGGAAAAGATTCTTGAATCTATTAATACTTGTTTTATGGCCTAACATATGATCTGTTCTGGAGAATGTTTCACGTGCACTTGAGAATGTGTATTCTGTAGCTTTTGGTTGGAATGTTCTGTATATATCTATTAAGTTTATCAGATCTAAGGTATTATTTAAGGCCAATATTTTCTTATTGCTTTTCTGTCCAGATGATCTAGCCATTGATATAAATGGAGTATTAAAGTCCCCTACTATTTTAGTATTGCTGTTTTTTTCTCTATACAGGTCTGCTAATATTTGCTTTATATTTAGGTGCCCTTATGTTGGGAGCATAAGTATTTACAAATGTTATATCCTCTTGTTGGATTGACCCCACTTTTATTATATAATGCCCTTTTTTGTCTCATTACAGTCTGAGTTGGAAAGTTAATTTTGTCTGATACAAGTATAGCCACCTCAGATTTCTTTTGGTTTCATTTGCATGGAATGCCTCTCTGTTCTTTTACTTTAGTCCAAGTGTGTCCTTATGTCTAATGTGAGCCTTTACTAAGCAGCACATAGATGGGTCTTGTTTTTTGTCCATTCAGCCACTCTTTTGGCTGGAGGATTTAGTTAATTTATATTTAAAGTCATTATTGATAGGTTTGTACTTATGCTATTTTGTTAAATTTTTTTTTGATTGTTTTTGTGGTGCCCCATTTTTTCTTCTTTTCTTGCACTCTTCCTTTTGTGGTTTGATGGCTTTCTTCAGTGATATGCTTATATTTGTTTCTCTTTATTTTTTCTGTGTCTATTATAGGTTTTGGCTTTGTGGTTCCCATAAAGCCTACCCATAACAACTTATATCTATAACAGTCTATTTTAAATTTATAAAAACTGAAATTTGATTTCATTTTAAAACTTAACATTTTTAATCTCTCTCCACATAACATTTTATGTATTGATGTTACATTTTACATCTTTTTATGTAATATATCTCTTAACTTATTATTGTGATCATAGTTATTTTTACTACTTTTTTTAGCCTTCATACTAGCTTTATTAATCCACTATTTTTACTATATACTTATCTTTCCAATGGAATATATTCTTAGATATGTTTACTTGTTACTAAATAGCATGCTTTCTTTTCAGGTTAAATAAATCTCTTTAACATTTTTTGTAAGATTAATGTAGTGATGATGAATTCCTTTAGCTTTTACTTATCTGAAAGTCTCTATCTCTTTTTTAATTCTAAATGACAAATTTTCTGGGTAAAATATTTGTCAAAATTATTTTCTTTCAACACTTTGAATATATTATGTTATTGCCTTATGTCCTGCAAAGTTTATACTGACAAAGCTTCTGATACTCTTATGGGGTTTCCCTTGTAAATAACAGGATATTTTTCTCTTGCTGATTTTAGATTCTCTCCTTGTCTTTAAATTTTGACATTTAAGTATAATGTTTCTTAGTGTGGATCTCTGTTTATTTTCACAGGTTAGGGAATTTTTCATTTATTAATCCTTGAAATAATAAATCTGCTCTTTATCTTAGTTTTTGGGAAACCGAATGATGCAAATATTAGTCTGTTTGATGTTGTCCTATAAGTCAATTTTTGTTCTTTGTTTTTCTATTTGCTGTTCTGATTGGGTTGGTCCCACTGCCTTATTTAAGTTTATTTATTCTCCTGCTTCATCTGTCTACTGTTGAACTTCTCTAGTGTATTTTTCAGCTCAGTTATTGTATTCTTCAGCTCGGTGACTTTTACTTGGTACTTCCTTATAATTTTCATCTTTTTGCTGACATTCTCCCTGTGTTCATACATTCTTCTCCTCAGTTTGGTGAGTAATTTTTATTACCATTATTTCAAACTCTCTACTTTTCTACATTCCATCAAAGTATTTTTTTTCCCTGAGATTTTATCTTGTTCTTTCATTTGGAACATGTTCCTTTGTTTCTTCATTGTGCTTACTCTCTATTTTGATCTTTATGCAATACATGAAACAACCACCTCTCCTAGTCTTGAAAAGTTGGCATCATGTAGGAGATAAAACTTGTCATTCAACACTTCCCTAACTCTTGCTTGACTCTCAAAACTGTATGCTTGTTCAAGAATCCTATTATATTCTTAGTAATTCCTTGTAGTTAAGCATGTTCCAAGTATCCCAAAGGAGCTAGATTCAGGCTAACTAGAATCCAGATGCTGGGATAGCACTTTTAAATATATGCAAATATATACAGTCCTGTGTAACTGCAAGCATAAACCCATTGACCATGAGAGCCAGGCAAATTTGAAGGTATCCACTGGGCAGGATTCATAGTGCTAGATATGTATATAAGATTTTTCTGAGAGATCCTTGAGAGATGGAGTAAGGCAAAATCAGAACACCAATATGGTGTATTCAACCTACATTCCTTGAGAGCTCCTTAGGCCCCTAGATTTATGACAAACCTAAAGCATAACTCTCAGGCAAGAGCTCCAGAACAAGCTAACCTGGCCTACTTATCAGAAGTACAGGGGTATGTGTCCCCGTATCCTGTCTGTACAGAGCCTTGAGAGTAACAGCCTGCCAAAAACCATTGTCCAGTTGTCATAGTTCTATGGGACACAAGAATGCAAGTCCCCTTAGCCACAGAGTCAGGTGATCAAGGGGCGTTTCCTTGGAAGCAGCTCAAAAACATGGGGCAGCAGATATAAATACTATGGTGCCAGATGTGTATAGATCTCCTCTCTGAGGGAAACTGGCATTCTGAAGCATGGAAGAAAAAGTGTTATGATAGTACCTGTCCTCCATGGTCTTTGAAAATAATTACAGTCAGCTATTAGATGCATATTTAATTAAAAGCCTGGCCCTGAAGTTGCAAGCATAATTTAGCTAATAGGTCTCCTTCACAGAAAGACTGAGCTCCTGGGTCTGTTGTCTTTTGTTGTACCCTGGGTGGGGGTAGTAGCTTTTGAAGAAATCTTTCTCTGTTGGTTAGAGTCCTATGTGACCCATGAACAAAATGTCCATTGTCCACCAGATCCAGGCAATGTAGAGGTGTCCCGTAGAAGCAGCCACAAAATAAGGGCAGCAGGCAAGGGTAAAAGCTCCTTTTTGGATGACTCTGTTAAAGTCCTATGGAACCAAGAACATAAGTTACCCTAGTCTCCAAAGTCAGTCAATCAAGGGGCATTCTCTGGGTATTAGCCACAAAAATTAGGGCACCAGACCTATGTGAAAGTTTCTCTCCAGGAAATACTGGTTCTCTGGAGCATGGTAAAGGAAAAGCATGATGTATCCACCAGTCTCTATCCCCAGAGAGTATTTCATCAGGGTCCTACATATGTTGTTAACTTAGATGCCTGTTCTTCAGGCTGTCACTTTCATATAAGCAGATAATTCTCTTTTACTTTAAGTCTGGGCATGACTGACTGCCTCTGAGGTAAGTGGGCCCCAGAATATGTAAGATCAAGTGCAGAAGCTTTTTAAAACCTTTTTTTATTTGCCCCAAGGTAACTCGTAGATTACAGTCCTAACTTTATCCCCAAAGTTTGCCACAGAATATCTCGTTGTTATTATAATGTTCATATCACTCTAGTATATCGATAGTTTTTGAAAATTAATGACATCATTCGATTTATAGCATTCTGCTTTTAGTAGTTTGATCACTGAAAATGTCAAATCCTATGCTAGCTGAACTTTTATTTTTTTCTAAATGGGAAAAAGCTTAAGAGTTATTTCTCAGATAACCATAGTCTGTGGGTCTTGGCATGAGTCCCATTGATTTTAAAAGTTAAGTGTTTTGGGGGGACTTGTCTCTCAGGTACCAGACTTATACTCAAGGTGGGTTTGAAACCTTCACTTCTCATGGTGCTACCATCTTAAATCTTTCTAATTTTTACTCTCATTCTTTCATGTTAATATCCTATATATCAGCATAATGATAAATTAGCTTTTTCATCCCATTATTTATAGGAAAAAATGTTCAAGCATTTTTCTCTGTAGCCTTTAGACAAATATAACAACGTAGAATGAACCTGCTTTAACTATGAACTATTCTACATTTTTTAGTATAGTGTCCTGTAAGGTCACACATTTTTTTATTAATCATTTTAAATGGCAGATTAAAAAATCAGTTTTAGGAATAATCACTTTACATTTTAAAAAATATAAAAAGCATCAAAGCTTTGCATGTTTTCTCTTTTGGAATATCAGAGTGAATTTTCAAATGTCTTCAAAAATTGTTTTTGTACTACTGCTTGGGTAGACTTATGTTTATTTTGTAATGGTATTTCTAATTAAAATCGTTCTAGAAATAACAATCAATGCTATTAATGTATTGTTCATATCAAATTTATTAGCAGGCCCTGAAAAGTTGAAAATTTTGTTTTTTAATTGTTTGACAAATATTTACTTCTTAACTCTCTAGATGATAGGCAGGTAAAGACACACACACATTCCTTCAGGGAACTTCACAGTCTATCAGGAGACATGCACAAAAAAATAATTATATCGTGTAAATGCATGTAACAGATACATTAGTGCCTTACTTATATTTCCTTTGGAGTTTATAATTTTCTTTCATGACAGTCTGATTCTAACCAACTATTTGCAGTTTGTTATCTAATGTGTCTGTCTGGGTGATGAAGCCTTTTTCACTTTAGTGAGAGACAGGTGGGAATTAAAAATTTCCACCCAGCAATGCTTTCAATAACTGATGGGAGTTGGATGACTCTATGAATATGTTCTGTATTGTCTCTCAATACTTCCAACTGAATTAAGCTTCAGTCACTAAAATGGCAACATTTTAAATAGTATATATTTATTGACTTCTTTTCTTCTCACTTCTCCTATCTGTTATCAATGTTTGCTGAGATTACTTCCCAAATAAACAAATTGCCCTCAAATCCTTGTCTGAGTCTTTGCTTCTGAGTGGACTTGAAAAGGACAATGAAATAATAAAAAAATATTTATGGAAATAGAGTTGAAGGATGCCTTTCCTCTACAGATGATCATGGGAGACTTTCTGAATGCTGGATTTGTCTAAAGAAATGAGTAGGAATTGTAAAAGAAGTAGAAATTACATTCTAAGTAGAGCCCAAAAGGAAAACCACAAAGGTAAAGAATATCTTGGTGATGTTCCAACGAACCAGAGCAATTCTAAGCTTTAGAAAGATAAAACAGTAGTGGATGCTGGGAGCAGTAAGGGTGTTAGATATTTGACTGAAGAGATGGTAAATTTTTTGGGGTTTGAAAACATGGCAAATAGATGTGTCAAAGGATAGAGGTATAAGAGAGTAAATGATTATTACAATAGGGAAATTCAATGACCAGCCATAGGTTCTGAGATAGTATAGGATTAACCAGAGATCAGAAGGGTCTGATATACTAAGGGAAACAAAAATATCATAGTATAAATATCTAAATGGAATCAACGAACAAATTGAAGAAGTAAAAAATAAAACATAGGAGGTCATGGTCAGAGTTGGATACTGGTAATTAATATTAAGAGAGATAGATAAGTTTTGGAGGATGATGTTGGACACCCGAAGGGCAGCAAGCATTGAACTGGAGAAATGACAGAACTGTGAGGGGCTGATATTATGTGGCATGTTTATTCTTAATGTATGTGAGCAGCCTTGGGGTAAAGAAAAATGTTTATGCATAAGAGGCTGTCAATAGATAAAAGCGTTTGGTAGGGTTGAAAATATCAAGTTAAAGATGAATATTAGTAAGTGGGAGAAAGTATTATTCATTAGTGAAAAAACATGTTTCCAGTAAGACCATAAAATAAAAAAAGCTGAAAATTTTACTTAAAAATAATCAAATTTTTTCAAACATTTCTTAAGCTCCTATTGTGTACATGGCACCATGCCAAAGTTTGAGAAAACAGCTGAAAGACACACACACACGCGCGCGCGTGCGCACACACACACACACACACACACACACACACACACCATACATTTCTTTAATTTATCATACATTTATTTTAAAATGATTATTTTAAGTATGATGTAGAAAACTACATAAATATAGATTTTATGAGGCATAGTGGAAACATATTTATTGCCAATTTCTTTAACCAAATAGAACTCTAAATATTTAACATTTTTTTGATTCCAGATTATTGTCTCTCTCTCCATTCCCCTTCTATCTATTCAGCTACAATTTTTTCCTTCTTTCTCTCTTCTTTTCTCCCTTTATCTGTCTGTCTTTCTGTCTGTCTGTCTATGATCTATCTATCATCTATCTATTTATCTAATATCTTATCATCATCATCATCATCTATTATTTATCTATTATCTATCTAACAATGTGTCATGTTTTTTTTTGTTTGTTCAACTTTTATTTTTTTCTGCATATTGTTTCAATATTCTCATCATTCATAATTATAGATTTTCATTATATTTGAAGGTTTTCTCTGTGCCAATTTAGTGAAGTAATTTAGTACAATTAAGCAATTTTAAGCAGTCATAATGTCATATGTTATCTTAAATACTTTAAAGCACGTTTCATAGATTATTTAATTTAATTGTCTAATGTATCTCACAAAACTGTTCCTCGCAGTTAAAGAACCTGGTTGCATAAGTTATATGATTTGGCCTTATGGAAACATGTTTTCCCAGTCTCCCAAATATGAATTTAGAGTTCTAGTTTTCTAAGAAACCAAATCAATGGCTCACAATTCTCAGCAAATTATAAATAAAACTTTTGCATTTACATGAAGTTCTTACAATTGAACAAAAGCTTCAGCAACAACAGCAAGTGTCATACTTATGGAGAAATAGTATTCCTCTTGAAGAACAAGACAATGCCTCACATGAAAAAAACTTTATTTATGATAGAACTTGCATTCAAGATTAATAGATATCATGAGGAGAGTTTTTAGTTTTAATGAATGGTGCAAAAAATAAATACTGGAATCAGATCCTTCCTCAAACCATACATACATATTAATTTATAATTGATTAAATTTTAAAGATGAAAGGCAAAATATAATTATTTAGAAGAAAATAAGGGTCTTGTTTGCGGCCTCAAAGCTGGAAAAGATATTCTAAATGAGACACAAAAATGAAAATAATAAAACCCACTAAGAACCATTAAGAAATCCTATTTATCAACAGGTTTATTGTAAGAATAAAAAGATAATTTAAAAACTGAGATCAGATAGTTGACACATATAAAACCAAATTTTTGTAATTAAATATGGCAGTCCTTATTGAAATTGCACAATGCTTATTCAGCAGGCTTGATATCCAGCTCATTGGCACATAAATAGATGGCTTCACTTATTGTGATTGATGCCTATGCCAAAAGTGTTAAATATATGGAATACTATCTTTGACTTATAACAAAATGAGTAGATCTTTAGAATATAGTATTGTGTTGTAAAATCTAAGAACAGAAAATAATCTTGGAAAAATTCATAATTTATATACATTAAATGCACATGCCAAAACCAGCCCTATATAATTTACAATATCACATGCATAATTATTGGCACATATTAATAACATTAAAATGAGTGTTATAGAGATGAAGGAAACTAAAACATAAATTAGAGTTGAAAAATAAAAAATCAAAGTAGAACTAAGATTTTTACTAGGACAGAACAATGAATCTTATCATGAAAGCACAGAAGCAGAGTGTAATAAACTCATCTGTACATTCAAGTTTTTATGTGTGTTTGTACATTGATGTGTGTTTGTACACATATGTATGACTGTATATCTACTGTATGTAGGCTGTTTCTTCCACTGGAATTTTGAATACAATATTATCAAGCCAGGGAGATTCTATTTTCAGGCATGGAAGTTTAATAATGAAAATTTTTTTCTAAAAGACAAATCCGGACCTATGTATAAAAGGTAACATCTATTATTATCCACTAAAAATATAAAATAAGTTTATGCAGAACTAAAGACTTCCATTCTTTTAATTAGATCAGTATATTTAAACAGTCCTTAGCATGGAAAATAAGCCAATAATTCACTTTGTTGCCATAGTTTCCATTTTTATTTTTTAAGAGGAATTTTTCAATGTATTGCTAAAATTTTAAAGCAAAATTTATTCATTTTAGCATTTAACACTTTAGTTTGCTTGTGAGATAATATAAAAGTAATTTGTGAAGGATTTTTCTGTAGCACAATGTTTCCAGTTGTGAACTTTTAGAAAAAAATATCATTTGCTGAGTAGTGACATTAAAAATAGAACTCATAGCTATGCCTATTAGTGGACAGCTTGCTGTTCCAGACATTCTAAAAGGAGTTATTCTGACTCAAGCAGTAAATCAAGACTGAATGTGAGAGTGAATGTCCTCACTTAATCATTATTATGCTGAAAGATTTATATAAGACTTATTGGAGCTATGAGGCCTTCTACAGTATATACTGAGAATCAGAGAGAATAAGTGCTGACAACCTGCCACTCTAATGCATCCAATTAACAACATTTGTATCAGATTGAAGCCATGGCTACACGTTCAAAAGCGGTCCATGGCATTGATTAAAATAATGAAAATTTTCAATGATAAATCATTATGCTTTATTCTCCCGGAAGTTCCTGTCATTTTGAAGCTAAAATCTGGTTTTATGTCTCAACCCTAGATGAAATAGTTAAGAGTTATGATTTACTATGAAATTGTTATAAAATTCACTAGTGACCAAAACACTAAACTATAATTATATTGGAGACAGTTCATACCTCAAGTAATCTTTGTTTTCCTAAAATATCTTTATCATTATCTTAGCTAATTATAGTTTTGAATTTAGCTGAAGTATGCAAATATTTTGGAGGAATCATCTGATTCATCGCAACTTGTGAAGATTCAGCCATATTTCCAAATATAATAATTGAAACAAAACAGTTTTAACAAAAAAAAAATAGACATTAAGACTGCCTCTAAAATAATGTGCGTGCATGCATAGATGTTTTCTTATATTATTTTCATATTTATGTTGTATACAATTTGAATACCATGTATTCAGGCTAAAATAGTATTTTTATATAATAATTTATTTTGAAATCTATTTTATATTGAAATTGTGCTGTTTATAATCATGAGCTCTAACACAGGACTCTAAATCATAGCGACAAACAGAATCATAGTAAAATAAATTACATATACTGGTTTGTTTCTGATAGAATTTAATGATGTGTTACCAATAGCTCAAATATGGCCTTTGGAAAAGCTTCAGTTGTCTTCCTGATAAAAATAGTTGACTGACGGTAAGTCACAAATTTTTGTTTTCATATTACAATAAGAAATAAATAAAAATATTTTAGATATACATAAAAGGATATACACACACACATTTAAATCATTATGCTATAAGCATTATGTAAGTGTATGGAAGTGTGGGACCTTGTACCATACATACTGAAGTATAAAGGAACTTTATACACACACACACACACACACACACACACACACACACACACACACACACATATGGGATAAATAAAAAAGGAGAAAATGACTCAACTCAAACTACAAAAAAAAAAGCAGCATATCTTTCTCACATATGTTATTTCCTCATGATTCTTTTTACGATGTGTTTAATAAAATTTTGCTAAAGTATACAAGCTCATACCCTTACATATACCCATTGCTTTCTCTAATATCTCCTTGAGTACTCAGTCTTAGGAAAAAGCTAACAGGCCTTAGATAGTGAGGGAAGAAAGTCTAAAATAATTCACACATTCTATAATAGTGCAAACAGAATTCTATAATCAATCCCCACATAAATGTGATATGAAACAAGAAAATAAGAAGAAATATGAAGGAAAACATGGTATTCAAACTGTACAAATAACTTTAGGTGGGAAAAAGGAAGGAAAGACAGAAGGAAGGAAGGAAGGAAGGAAGGAAGGAAGGAAGGAAGGAAGGAAGGAAGGAAGGAAGGAAGGGAGGGGAAGGGAAGGGTAGAGAAGGAAAGGGAAGGAAAGGGAAGGAAAGGGAAAGTGAGGGGGGAGGAAGAAAAAAAGAATGGATAAATGATGAGAAGAGAAGGAAAGAAGGGAATGTGGGAGGAACTTCTTTATGACAAAGTTAATTATGAAAAACAGAGGACATGAAATTCTAACCTAGGAGTATGCATATATTTTTAGAAAGAATATTATTTTCTATCCTAAAAAATAGCAAACATATTTTGAGAAGTAGCATATTTTACCTCTTTGTTTTTGTATACTACCTTACACTCTGTCTTATGCACATTAGTTCCAATTAAAAAAAAATTGTGTATGTCAACTTTGCCAATTTGATTGTAATCTTTTAAAGTATAAAGAAAATATAATATTCCATGTACTATAAATGGAGATCATTTTACATAATTATACATGTAATAAATGTCTGATGAGGATTGTTTGCTCAATTTCTCTTAAGCAGTTTCAAAAGTGTTCTATTTAGAGAATCATATAATTTTTATTTTGCAATAAATAAGAATGTGGTGGTGTACATTTTGCTTTGTTTTTTAAGTCTTCAAATATTTATTATTATTACCAGAAGCAATTAAGTGAAATGGTTCTTATATTGCTTATGTTGGTTTTCTGCAAAGTCCAAAGTCCATTAATCACCACATTATTGTTATTGCTTCTGGGTTTATTTAAATTTAATTGTATCCAATAATGTGTTTCTGTAAGGCTTTCCCCAGAATACTTTTTACAGTACTTTTAAGGTGTAGAGTCTAACAATTAAGCAGCAGTGTAAATAATTAAGTAACTTACAGATATAGGTTGTACAGCAAGATATCATAGACACTGATAAATCTGGTCTCACCCCATTTCTTCTCCCAACAATTTACAATCTCAAGAAGTGGAATACTCACAGAAAATTAGTTAAATTCTGATTCATAACAGGATATCAGTAAAAATAAAAATGTCATTTTAACATTAGACAGTCTTGCAGTGGTAGAAAAGGCCTGGTAGAGGGATGAGAGGTTGATACCTGCACATTAAAGATTGAGCCTTTAAAATGTCAGATTTGGAAATTAGGTGAAATAATTTGTTTTCAAGAGAAACAACATGAGCAGAAGATAAAAGCTAGAGATTCAATCATGCGAATACTTGGGTGTGGAGAATAGAAGAGCAAGAAGCAAATGACTAGAGATGGTGATCAGATACCTTATGCTCTTGAAAATCAAGAAAGTATAAATTTGATGTTTTAAAAACTGGGAAAGACTGTAATATTACGGCATGAAAAATTTTATCCAGAACTGGAGATTTAGAGTATAAATATAACTGCTTTCCATATACTTATTAATATGCTTCATTACAAAATGATTAAGATTAAAATAAATGTTAAAAAATTTCCAGAAGTATATTTCAATGTATTGTTTATTGAACCTGATCTATTATTTCCAAATCAATTTCAAATCTTTTAAATACAAATATGGCTTGTCTACAGTTCTCCAATAGAGTATCCTCTTAGAAAGGAAAATAGCTTATAATTAGGTCTTTATTAGTAACGAATGACAATAAACCAGTTCTACACTTTATAAATAGTTCTTGAATATGCTAAAAGAGATAATCATAATAAAGAAAACAGAAATAACAGAACAACATTACAGCATTTAAACATTTTTAAAGCAATGTTTATTAGTAAAAAATTGCAAATAATTAATTAGTTAAATTCACTCAGAAAAGGAAAACTAGTCAGTTTATACAGAGGAGCATTTTCAATGTGCCAACCACCTGTATATTATTTAATAGCGCCTTATCATCTAATAGCACCTTATTGTGCACATTTTAAGTATTGAAAATTGGAACTCAGAGATTTTGTGGTTTTTCACATCCTTGAAAATCCTTAATAAAAATAAAGCAGAAAAGAGAAAAAAGAGAAAATGAATTATAAACTTCTAAAACCAATAACACTAAAGATTAAAAATGATCTCAAAAAGTTTTATAGAAATTATCTGAAACATGCAACTTCTGGCAAACACTATAGCTAAAAAATCAAGAACAGGTAAAGCATTTGTGAATAAAACTATTATGAAGAAACACTATGAAATATTAGAATAATAATAAAAAGAAAAATATTCACAATTTAGGAGGTAAGATATAATCAATAGTCTTAAGAAAGTACAATTTCTCTTGACAGAAGTGAGGAATAGGGTTTAAAATCCTCAGGCTGGAGCATTTCAAAAATTCTTAAGAAAAACAGAAAAGGGATTTTCCAAACCTATTTTCAAAAACAATCAATCAGGAAATGATGTTGTAATTATATCCAAAACTTTAAATAAATATTGGCTACTGAGAATTTAGATTTAATACTTTTTTTCAATTATTTTATGTTAGTTGAAAGTATATTTCTGTCTGGGATGTAAACACTAATTTTTAACTGGTCCAAGTAAAAAAGTACATATGTAAACTCTTTAATGCAGAATATATTATAATTAAAATCACGTAGTCTTACCTATTTATCTTCCAATTTTATTTGAGAAAAGTATTTTTAACTTTAATATATATTTATTTTAGTGTACATTTATTTTTCTATCTCTGACAGCCATAATTGAACTTTCTGGAGTTTGTTAATAAGCCATAAGTAATCTATCTTGAGTTTAAGTGGGCAATGACTGGGCTAAGGTTACACCTCTAAAGCCTGTATGAGAAAATAAATGTGGCTGTTATGCAATGATCACATGAAAATATGTTTGTTATTCTCACCAGCAGACAAAGAATAGAAATTTTAAAACTATTGTCATACCATTTATCATATATCAGTTAGGAAAATAATTTTAAAGAATGATGGCCTAGAGAGTAAACTACTAATTCTCATAAACAGCTCTTGCAAACATTGCCACATTTTTAAAAGTAATCTCTCAATATGCATTAAAATTAACATTTTATTTTTACCCAGAAATTTTACCTTGGAGGTCTATTCCATAGAAATAGTCATGTAAATGTGGATGTTTTTAATTAAACAGATATCCAAATTTAAATAAGCAGGTAATGGAATGATGCCATTAAAAAAAAAAAAAACATATTCAAAAGAGGAAACAACAGCAGGGTACATACCTAATAATTAATATTGGTTTGATAAAAAGGTTGGTTAGAGAATGATGTGAAGAGAATTAAAATTTTATCCATTCATTCTATATTTATTGAATTCCTATTCTCCCACAAATATTTTTTAAGGGTTGATAATATAGAAGTAAACAATATGGGCAAAGTTATTTTCCATAGAGGATTTACATTCTAGTTGAGAAGAAAAATGTTATACAAATTATTTTTTAAATGAAGTATATAAGATAACATCAGAAAAGTGCTTTGCACTAAATAAAATTGTATTAAGCTAAAGAGTGAAAGGGGATATTAATTTAGAATGAAAGTTTTGAAAATATGACAGAGCAAAACTGAAAAAAAAGATTCATTTGTTGCTCATTTTTGTATATATTTTGTTGTAATTTTAAATTGATGAAATAAATAAACAGAAATTATACTAAAGATGACACAGATTTCTAATACAAACAGCTGAACTGAAAGTAAATGGGACCAAGGCTGTAATAATAAGCTAAAAGAAAACCTATGCCTATTACTAGAAATAGTATAAAGTATGAAATGGTTAACCTGAGCTCAAGGATAACCATTTATATTTGTGTTTGCTTTTAATACTCTAGAATGGTGGCACTAAAAAAATTTAAAATAAAAATAAAAAACAAACAAAACAACAAAATAAATCTCTATTCTAGAACGAGACAAAGCAGTTCCTTTCTAAAAGTTTTCAGAATTCTTGTTGGCCTTAAAACCATTAAAGTAAACCTCATTGAACCCAAATGCCTATCTATACATATGGTATCTTGCTATGTATGCATTCTTCTGATGATCTGAAACATGGTTAATCATAGTATAGTCTGGAGACATGAATTAGATGACTCATCCTACACAACTTCACAGAAATACAATTTTTGGAATGGATTAAAAAATAAAGCTTTCATCTTTATTTATGTTAGCAAAACTGTTGCTACTTTTTGAAGAAATTTCCAAGCCTTCAGGATGAAAATATGTAGAGGGTAGCATGAAAGAACTTCCTTGAATATATTTTGAAATCAAATTTTTTCCCTAACACGCAGATAAACCTCTTGGAACACGCTTGCAGTATTCAAAAGAACAGGATCTCAGCAAGCCCAGTAATCTTGGGCTCAGAATCTACCCAGTAAATTACACATTTGTATATCAGTTTATATCATCTTACATAGGATTATAGTAGAGATCAAAGGAAATCTTTGTGGAAATTCATGATGAAGACTCAGATAGTAATATAAAAAATGATTTATTATTGTATATTATTTTAGATTTTACTTCCTGGATCAAATGCTGTTAGTTTTACTCAGTATAAATTTGTTAAAAACATTAGAAGAGTCCTTTTAGAATTCTGTAGATAGTTTATATTACTTCTAGTTAATAGATTGAAATAAAGATGACCAGAGTCATGACTTCAGAGTGAAAAAACACAAATAAACTCAAAAAACATTAAATAAGCTTCTTTTTATATGTTTAAGTTAGAGGATTTTCTACAGAAGATGTGATAATAGGACTAGAAATAAAGATTCAATTGTATAACTTAAATTACATATTATTTATGCAATAATTTTTTAAAAATCAGTTTTGAGGACCTTACAAATATTATATTTATTATTATGTTGATTTAAAACAGGAATTGAAGCCTATTTTTGAATTACCTTCCTAATAAATAAGCTTAGCAAAATAAGCAAAAAAATTTTTTTTTTCTCTTTTTTTTTCTTGGGAAAGTGGGGAGAAAGTAAAAAAAAAAATTCTTTAAAATTTTACTTTAAACAGAAGAACTTTCTGTTTTTAGTATTTGAAGCCTTAGGTCTTACGTTTATCCAGAACCAGGGGAAATGCCAGGGTGCCCACAGCAGCTAAGTAGATTCACCTTAGGGGAATATATTTGGCACAACTAAATAGATCTTTGTGATTAGCTATGAATTCAGCTATTTTTTATAATGTTAAAATAAAAGTAGTTTTGTTGGTAAGGTACTTTCTCAGAGAAGTTTATGATTACTTGAGGATGGGAACAAATCCTGAATTAGGTACCGAGGGAATATATCTCTGAAGAATCTAGTGATACTTCTGAGTTATCACTAGATAACTATGATTAATTATGTTTTGACAACTGAAATATGAGGATAAATAAAGTAAAGTCACTGAGGTTCAATCGACGTGGCCATAAAAAATGAAATCTTACCATTTGCAATGACTTGGATAGACCTAGAGGGTATTATGCTCAGTAAAATAAGTCAGACAGAGAAAGACAATTACCATACAATTTTCCCTATTTGCGGAATTAAAAAAAAAAACACAAAATAAACAAACAAAAAAAAAATGGAAGCAGACTCAGAGATACAGAGAACAACCTGATAATTGCCAGATGAAAGGGGGGTTGGAGGCTGAGTGAAAAAGATGAAAGGTATTAAGTACAAATTGGTAGTTACAAAATAGTTACAGGGATGTTAAGTACAGAATAGAAAATATAGTCAATAATATTGTAATAACTATGTATAATGCCAGCTATTTACTAGACTAATAGGGGGGATCTCTTCATAAATTATATAAATCTTTAACAACTATGATATACACCTGATACTAATATAAAATAACATTAAATGTCACCTCTAATTTAACATAAAAATAGAAGTCAGCCTTGAAGAAAAATTAAAGTGACTTTGAAGCATGCTATGGAAATGCAGAACAGTTTCCATATGAGAACCAGTAAGGTATCAGTAAAAGACAGAAATCTAAGCAATAGATACCAGTGTATCTAGAATTTGATAGAGCTGAAAAAAAGAAGTCAATATCAATAATAATATGTAACATATAAAACTGAATTCCAGACATATTAGAGAGCTATATATTAAACTTTAAATAATATTTTGTGAAAGAACAAGATGGCTTTCTTAAATAAGATAGCTAAAGTATATTTTTTAAAAATTGTAATGCTTCAAAAGTGAGAATTTCTTTACATTAAAGGACATCATAAACATGGTTACTGGAGAGATGACAGATCAATTTTTTTTTAATTTTGGGGTACATAATTACATAAAAGGAACTCAAAAACAATGACAACAAAATAACAAAAACACAGGAAATCTAATTAAGTGTGTAATAGAGACAATTCATAGAAAACCAAATTGAATGGATAATATGTATATAAAAGGTGCTTAAAATCACTAACCAAAGGGAAAAAGCAAGATATAGCAAAGAGATAGCACTTTACAACCAAAGATGAGCAAAAATTAGAAATATAGCAATGATTTTGATAACTGAGCATCTGCTGGTGATAGTTTAAAATTACTATACATTTCTGAAAACAGTCTGTAAATATTGTCAAAAATATGTATAATCTAGTAACCATAATTCAGTTGCTTAAAATTATATATGTAATTTATATATGTGTATATTTTTCCTAATGAAATATATAGATATATTTATATTAATAAATATTTTTATTAGACAAATTAGTTTATAATACAGAGAACTGCAAATGCTGTAGGTGTTCAATTATAGAGGAATAAATAATGTAAAGGCTGTTGTGAAATGCCACATGGTACTTAAAAGAAAAAATATTAGATGTGCATATAGCAGTATGGACATATTCCCAAAACACAGGTGGGTAAATCAAGAAGTTTCATCTCTAGCAGTAACTGAATTGAGCCCATGGACAACAATTACAAACTCGAGGGAGAAAAAAATCTATCAGAAGTCACTGGAAAGTGAAAATTAGCTAGCAGATATTGGAGGCGGTTGATACTTAGAAGGAGGAAACAGCATAGACAAGTTTCCTATTCTTTGGATTAAAGGTAGGGAAAAGTAGCAAGACACGGAGGGAACACCTGCAGCTTTACTGGCTTAAAAAACTAGTCAAAGCAGCCATAATAACTGAAAAAGGAGATGGAAAATCCTTTCTACAAAAAAAAAAAAAAAAAACATAGAAAAAACAGTTTTATGTTTGGGTTATAAACTGCTCAAATCTTTGCCTTTAACTTTCATTTCAGGATGAATGTAGTAGAATTGAATGATTTTAGCTATAAATGGAAGAACTAAACTATGATTTAGATTTTGGAATTTAAATTTAGCCATGTTAACTGACTACTAAAACAAAAGACCAATTCACTTGGGAGGAATATAACTGAATTTTAATCCAGGATCTCTATAATGTGCCACTGATAATGTTAAATATTTAATATGAAAATAAGAAAATGCAAATAAACAGGAAAATGTGATTGATAGTTAAGATAAAAGGCAATCTTCTGCAAGTCTAGAACTCTGCCTGTTCCCATTATTTTTTTTTTCCAGTGGCAAGGCAAATATTTCATTTTTCCTATGTATTTTTCTTTTGTAATTTTCTAGTGGTTCTGGATTTTGCTTTTGTTATATCACAGTAAATCTAGCCCTGCTTATAGAATTTTTCACAAATATCTTTCATTATAAAACCTCCTAAATTTACATGTCCAAATGTGGAAGTTATAGATTTTTATTCTCGGGTTCTACTGCTATAATTTATTGACAAATTATAAAAGTTAAAATAATTCAAAGTTAAATAACAAAGAAATAAGGTACTATTAGATTACATATTTGTGTATGTGGCCTCAAAAATAAACCTTAACATTTAAAGTAAAATATATTTAACTTAAAAGTAGTTTATATAGATATATAAAGTAGTTTATATAGATATATAATCACTTAAAAACACACAGACAGAAATAAGAAAAATGAAAGGTCAATGGAAACTATGAAAAAAAAAAACATGAAACTTATTTTCAATCTAAGCTAAAATCACCTGGAAGGATATTCCAGTATAAAACAATGTAGTTTTTTTCCTTAGATCAGTTATCTTGCTGATTTTTGACCACATAGGGTCTTAATCATGTAGAATCAATAAACACAGACTCATAGATATTTACAAGCATTTCAAATAAAACTTCATTTTTTTTTTGCCAAGAGAAAGAAACTTTCTCATGAGATATTTTATTTTTAATTTGGCAAACTGATGAGAACCAAAGATTGTATCATAAACATGATCACGATTTTAAGCTTTAGACGAGATTTTAACTTAGTATGAGAGAAGGTATTAATAGTGTGTATTTTATAACAAATTAAAATCCCATAACCTAATTCACATGTTCTCACTATTTATTGAAAATATGCACAAAGAGAAAGTTCAAGGACAATAAAACACAAGTTTCCTTTACTTTTAAAAAGTAGAGTCAGTTTATTTTTTTAAAAAATCAAAATGAAATAAATCAACAAAATGAAATTTTATAAAATAAATGAGGTCATACTTTGTATAACCAGTACTTTATTTCCTATATATAGTACATATATTATCAAATCATTGACCAGACATTTCACAGAATGGAATTTCTTTAGCAATAATATGTATTTCTAGTTGTTGACTGGAGTGTATAGGTGTGATGATTTTAGATAACTATAAAATTATCAGTTTTGGAGAATAATTGATTCAAAATTTATTTCCACTCTTTTCCATATAATGTTTTCACATTAATGAAACTTCAATATAACTTATTGTACCTCAGTTTTATTAGTTTGCAGAAGACACAGGATGGGCTTGAAAGTTTGGGTCTGACAAACCTAAATTCAGATTCCTCTCATAGTTCAGCTTTATAAATTTTGCAGAAAGCTACTTAACTTTTCTTAATATCTCAGATTATTTATTACCAAAATTGTGAAGATTAGAGAGACCATACACTCAATACCTAGCATAGTTTCTGGAACACACTTTTTTGTATGTCCTCAATAAATGCCTAGCTTAAGTTGTATAAACTCTGGATAGAAGGTTGAAATGTAAGCAATGAATTATAGATAGTACACATCCAAAATAAATAATGAATGAAAAAGTTTTTGTACTTGTACAAAATAGAATTTCAAGGTACCCAATGAAGTCACTTTTTTTGAAAAGCTAACTTCTTGATTATATGAGATGAAGAAGTATAGCATTTATTGAACATTCAGAGTGCGTTGATGCCATGTTTTAAATTAAAGGCATAAGTAGAGAACAGGAATTTCAGAAAATTATTTAGCTAAATTAATTATACTTTTACTGTAAACATGTTTCTGAACACATGAAAACACCAACATGTATTTTTACTTTCAAAATTTTGATTAGGTGTATATTATTACCGAGGTTTACATTTGGTTTCAACATACTGGTTTATACTGGTTTATAATTTCCAGTGTCTGTCACAAAATCTCTATAAATAGTTACAAAATTAAAAAAGGTCATGAATGTTGAAAATATATATATATATATGTGTATATATATACACATATATATAATATAAATTACATTAATTGCTACTGACTGTATGTGTCAATGTCATGAGAAATGTGATTATGACAAATATTGTATGATTTAGTATAAAGTATCCCTAAATAAAAGTAACTCATATCATAGGCAACTCAGATCTAATTAATATGAACAGAAGCATAAAGTGCCATGTTCTTAGGGTGATATCCTAAAGAATGTCCCATGATATTGCAATGGCAAAGTGGCTATAAAAATTGGTATTAGATTTTCCCATGAGTGGGAAAATAATAATAAATTACATGTTAATGGTGTTATTAGAATATAATTTACATAAAATAAAGTACATGCATTTGAAGTATACAATTTAAAACAGTTTGACATGTGTATACACCTGTAGAATTAACATCACAATTGAATAAGCATGTAACCAAAAGAATCCTCATGTTCCTTTCTAATTCCTCCTTTTTGTATCTCCCTGCTTCTACCAGCCATAGCCAATATTTGATCTGCTTTCTCTTAATATAGATTAGTGTGTATTTGTCTACAATTTTACATAAATGAAATTATATTGTATGTACTTTTTTGAGGAAGTATGTTCTTTTTACTCAGAATAATGCTTTTGAGATCCATTTATGTTGCATATGTCAATAGTTAATTTATTTTTATTGCTGAGCAGTGTTCTGTTTTTGTTCATCAGTTTATAAGTTTATGAACATTCAAGTGTTTCCAGTTAAGGACTGTTAACAATAAAGCTATTTTAAATATTCATGTACAAGGCTTTGCATCTGTCCCTCCTCTGCAGTAAACTTAGGAGTAGAATGAATGGATCATTTGGTAGGCATATGTTAAACTTTAAGAAAGCAGTTGAGCCAATTTTACATTCTTTATAGGATTGTAAGAGAATTTTAGTACCTCCATATCTTCATGATGATGTGAATCAATATGACCAAGTGTTATAAATTTATTTATTCTAATAGCATTGTATTGATATATTAATGTGGGTTTAATATGCATTTGCTTAATGACAAGCTTGTTGAGTATCTTTTTATGTATAACTTGCCAGCCTTTCTTCTTTGCTGAAGTGTCTGTCCATATCACATCTTTTGTCAACTTTTAATTGACTTTCTTTTATTATTGAGTTTTGAGATCTTTCTATACATTCTGGCTACAAGTCCTATATCAGATATATAAGTTAAAAATATTGTCTTCTCGTCTGAGGTTTGTCTTTTCACTCTCTTAAAAGCCTCTTTAGAAGAGTAGAAGTCATAAATGACATTGTGCATCCTGAATTTGGGGTGGTAAATTTATTCTTGTTACCAGTACAAAAATCTATGATCTCTAGAAAGAATATCAAACAACATAAACATACTCTGCACACATATACACATAGTTTTAGAATGGATTGCAAAAATGGCAAACATGCTTCAGTGACAGGCAAAAGTGAAAAGCAATATCAAGAGCTTATAGAACATACTTTTATGAGTGATAATGGTTCCCAAAGCAGGCTATATTCTAAAATTGTTAAGTATAAATAAATTCCCCAATGTTTATGTTCTAAAATTACTATTAATAATTTGGTATAAATTTTTCTTCACAGCAATTATATAAATATGTGTTGTTAAAGTGCCTAGCTAATAATTTATTAGACCCTGATACCGATGGTTTTACTGGGCTCTAAAACTTAGGTCACCATAAGCTCTTATTATTTTCCTCAATTCTAATATCTTTTTTTAATGCATTTTTTAATTTTAATTAGTTTCAAGTATAAAGTGCATTAGTTAGACATCTACATAGTTCATATAACGATCCCCCCAAATGCTCCTTCCCTCCCCGGACCTCCCATCTAGCCAATGTATTAATGCTAACTACATTCCCTATGCCATGCTACTCATCCCCATGACCACCCAACAGCTAATAATTTGTACTTATTTAACCCTTCACCCCACTCTCCCAACCCTTCAACACCCCTCACCTCTGTCCATCACTTAATTGTTTATTTATGAGTCTGTTTCTGAGTAGTTTTTTTTTTTCAGATTCCTCATATTAGTGAAATCATATAGTGTTTATCTTTCTCTGTCTGACATAAATACCTTCTAGGTCCATCAAAACAATATTATTTTCCATCCTCTTCCTTTTATTATGTGGGGGTCCTGTTTTCTTATCCACTCTATCTTTTAGTTGAAACACTTAATTCTTTTCTATAAAGGTACTTATTGATAGGAATGTAGTTGTTACCGTTCTTTATTCCTGTTTTTGATACATGTTTTTTTCTTCTTAAAGAATTTCCTCCAAAATTTTCTGTAATACTGGCTTGGTGTTGATAAATTCCTTTAGCTTATTTTTGTCTGAGAAGGTCTTTATCTCTCCTTCAATTCTAAATGATAGCTTTGGTGGATAAAGTACTCTTAGATGTAGATCCTGGGTCTTCATCCTGTCGAATATTTTTTGCCAGATCCTTCTGTCCTGCATAGTTACTTTTGAGAAATTAATTGCCAGTCTTATGGATATTCCATTTTAAGTAACTATCTGTTATTGTCTTGCTACTTTTGATATTCTTTCTTTGTATTTAAACATTTCTTTGTATTTCTTTGTATTTAATTATGACGTGTCTTGGTGTTAACCTCTTTAGATTCCTGATTTTTGGAATTCTCTGAGCTTTCTGGGATTTTATGTCCATTTCCTTTACTAAGTGAGGGAAGTTTATCATCACTATTTCTTCAAACAGCTGTTCAACATCTTGTTTTTCTTCAGTTATGCCGATCTGGTGGTTATTTGGACCCTTAATAGTGTCCCATATTCTACTTAAATTATTTTTATAGTCTTGGTATCTTATCTCTTGCCATTCTGATTGCATGTCCTTGGCTTTCCCATTCTTTAGATAAGGCATCTGATTCTTTTCTTATTCACTTTGTTTATTCATTTATTTATTCCATTTAATATACTTGTCATCTCAAAATGTGTTCTTTATTTCTGACTGGTTCCCTTTTTTAATTTCCATTTCCACTTTTATGTTTTTTATCTCATTGGAGTTCTCTACAATTCCCAGAAGTTAATTGAGCATCTTTATAACCAGTGTTTTGAACTCTGCATCTGTTTGATTACTTGTCTCCATTATATCTGGATATCTGTTCTATTTCCTAATAT
This sequence comes from Cynopterus sphinx, assembly GCA_030015415.1. Lineage (NCBI taxonomy): Eukaryota > Metazoa > Chordata > Mammalia > Chiroptera > Pteropodidae > Cynopterus > Cynopterus sphinx. The sequence continues at coordinate 95,441,602 of CM057381.1, forward strand.
TGTTTCTGCTACTTTATCTTCCCATTTTGGCTGCCCTTCCATGTCAGCTCTACGTAATAAGCAAAGCTCCTAAGTCTCCCAGTCTTATTAGCGTGGATTTGTGAAGTAGTTATCTAGTGGCACAGTTCTGAGAGAGGTTCAGCTGTAGGCCAAATTTAGCCCAAGCCTCTACTTCTTTGGAGCCACCTCTTAAGATTTAGTAAACAATCCACAGATGCTATGGTTATAGTTACCTCAAAAGGCCATACCAGAAACCAAGGCCAGCTGCCTCCAATGTGAGTCAAGGTACTGCTAAGCAAGGAACACGACTTGCTGAAATGTACCTGAATGTGGCTTGGGAGGGGCCGCGAGTTGGGTGAGGTGGGATTTCAGGGAATCTCTGGATGGAGAAACCTCTGTTATCCAGTTTGATAATATTACTACTATGGTTGGCTGTGTCCAGCACACTGGTAGAGGGGAAGGCTCAACAAGCAACAATAGATACTGCCAGCACTTCTTTACCAAGCAAGTCTTGCCTTGACCCTCACTCTGGCAATGTTTGCTTGTAAGTCCCTGGTGGCCCCTGCATGCAGCCGAATTGGCTCTGGTGCTCAGAGTAAGTCTGTCACCATGAAAATCTGCTTGCAGATGCAGCCCCTTTAAGAGGCTTCTCCCACTGCTGCAGCTTCCATTTCAGCTGCTTAATACTGGGAAGCACCGTGTCTTTGTCCCATCCTACCTTCTGTCATTCCAGGGTGATACTGATAACACATACTCCCTAGGTGTATGGCTTGTTTATCCCTGGCAGTTTTTCCTTGCTGCCATCACAACTTTTATTTGGTCAACATAGGGATGAACTGAGTCTCTATCATCTATGCCACTTTTTAATTCCCTAGCACTTCATTTCTGATTCCTGCTTTACAGATGAGGAAACAGGAATCCCAGAGAAGTTAAGAAACTTGCTTGAGTCACAGAGGTCACAAAAGAAAACCAATGTTCTTTCTATCCTACTGCAATAATAAAAGTGTTTCTTCAGTCCACATTCTAGAGCACAACTATCCAATAAATCTCAGTAATGATTGAAGTCATCCAACAGCCACATGTGACTCTTGAGCACTTAAAATGTGACTGATAAAACCAAGGAATTTTTAAATTTAATTTAATTAATTTGCATTTCAATAGTCATAGGAGGCTAGTGACTACCATATTGGACAGTGGAAGTCTAAAGCATCTCAATTCCAATATCTCACACCAAAACATATTCCTAAAAGAAGGCTAGACAGGACTTGTGTTAGTAAAGTCTTTTTGAAACAGTACTTCTGTGAAGATCAGGGTAAAAGATACTTGAAACAAGTTATTTCTTAAAAGCAATTATCATTATGCACAAATCATTTCTCATTGGAGTGTCCTGGACTGCAACTTTCTGGATAGCTTGAATATCATTAATAGAATGCCTTCCATAGTGGGTTTTTTAAAATATGTCTGGCAGGAATGATATTAGATGTTCTACATTCAGCTTTACATTTTCCTTTTCCTTCTAACTAATGGTCTTTTTAATAAAGGGCAGAAACTATTTCATTGAAAAGCACTATTTTCAGACTGAAAAATATTGGACAAAGTTTAAAATAAACTTTTATTAATTTGGGAGAATGGGTGAATATATACATACAACATTCTACAGAAAAGAACAATCCAAAAAAATCAATATAACTAGTTTGAGAGCATTTCTTTCTACATTTTGCTCTTTTTAATTGAGGCTGTGTGGTCTAATGACTAGAGACCCTAAGAGTTTATATCTTTTTTTTTTTTTAAGTGTTAAATTGAGGTTGTGAGAAAAGGAGTAGAGCAGAATTCATCTTTTGAGGGGAAGCAAAAATGTTTCTTCCTTTCTCATGTCCTATACCCTGCCTAGATTTTTTGTTTCCCATTAAAGAATATGAAGGCTATTCCTTGCTCCTCAGGGAGAGAAAAGAAAAGAAACTAATATGCAGAAAGAAATAATCAGAAGGAATATGTTTATTACATGGAGGAAAGAAATAATAACAATAGTAAATGAAAATAAACAACGATGGTTAAAATTAGTAAAAAAATGAACATTTAATTATTGTTATAGTCACTAAAATGAAAAGACCTTCAATTGATTTGAATTGAAGACTAAATATCTCAGAACAGTCCCAGTTTGCACCTTTTCTGGCATTCTATTTTGCTTAGTGTTCCATAATTTTTTTTTTCTCCAAATGAAGTAATAATATTATTAGTTAAAAAAAAAGCCAAGATGGTGTTACATCTGCCTTTTAGACTTCAAATTTTCTGCCACCATTTCAGCTAGTGAAGTGTTAGACACAACTACACTAAACACACACTCGGTACAAAATTAAATCTGAGAAACCAGGATAGCTTTTTTTCTCTTTTATCTGACACATACGAGAACTTGCATAAGTAAGAAAGAAACTTATTTCATTAAACTGTAATTTTTCATTTTATTTCATTTTATTTTACTATTAATTATGTCAGAAAATCTTCATAACGTATTAAAGCCTTTAGGAAAATGTAAGTGCTAAAAATAATAAAACGGACAGGTGTTGATTAGCTATTACATGAATGAGCCCAGATTTTGCAACTGCAATTTTTTTTTCTCTGTTTTGTGATGTGGTATTTAATCCCCTGCTTCAAAGTGATTCCATTTATCTTCAGTATTTGAAGGAAATTTTTCAAAATATCTGATACATTCATACACTAAAATACCTGGGAAAGTGCCTCTTTTCATATTTTAATCTCATTATAAATATCTTATTTTTAATATTCACCTTCTACAATTTCTTAAGGTTTTTACACAGTTGAGGAGGCTTGAGATTGTACTGTTAGGCAGCATGATCAATGGATTTAAGATTCAGTATCTACTGCAGATTTACATATGTGCATGATATATTTCAGTTTAGAGATCTGGTGAACTAGTAAAAGTCAAATTTGAAGTTTTTGCGTAATTCAGAAATGAGGTCTTAGGAACAGTTAACAGAACTGTTCTTTTCTTGGTTCTGTAATTCTCTGCATGGTCTTCTCTAGGAGAATTAACTAATTAGCTTCTCTGGTAAACATCTCCTAATCTGGACTATCTTTTGTTTCCCTTGATGTTAATATTCAATGTGCCTATAACACTTGTCTAACTTCAACATGGTATGTTGAAAATTAGACATATCCTTAGTGCCATAAATTTCACTATTTTATATTTGTACAAGTGAAACAATATGTGTTTGGTCCTAAACTAAGACAACAGTAATTTGTTTCCAAATTCAGAATGGAAATAAAAAATGTGTGTGTGTGTGTGTGTGTGTGTGTGTGTGTGTACACACTATATATATATATATATAGATAGATAGATAGATAGATAGATAGATGATAGATAGATAGATATAGATAGATAGATAGATAGATAGATATAGATATAGATATAAATATAGATATAGATATAGATATAGATATATATGGATATATGGATATATGGATATATGGATATATGGATATATATGTATGTGTGTGTGTGACCCAAGTTGGGCTGTCTATACTGAGTCAAGTCTTCTTTTTCGCTTTCTTTTTAGGTGTCTCAAATGAAAGTCAGTATCAACACAAAAGGCAGTTTGGGATAATTACTTTGAATTTAAGTCATTTGCAATGTACTGATGCCTGTAGGATTTCTCCTTCACTCCACACACTGTTACCATCCTATGGAATTAATGAGACCAGTTCAGCTGCATGTCAGTGGGGAAGTTCACTTCAGGCTGTGGGACTCATGAGGTTTTTAGGGAGAGCTGTTCTCTTGAAATCAAATAATCCATTTGCATGTTAATTAACATAAGGAGAACTGAGAATCAATTAACACTTATTATATGGTTTTGTGGGTGTTGATTATGTGTTGTTCTATTTGAGGCTCCATTTATTCTGAAACACAAAGATATGTGCATACTGAGTTTAGCTCATGAGGTAACAAGGAATAAATTGGGCTCTTCTTTCTCAAATCCTGAATATTTTTTTACTCAAAGACTGGGCCATGGGCCAGCTGCATCAGCATCATCTGAAAGTTAGTTAAAAGTGCAGAATCTGAGATCCCACTGAATTAGAAAATGCTTAACAAGATCCATAGGTTATTTGAGTACATATTCAGGTCTAAATTGTTATTTTAAAAGGTCCCGAGAAGAATTTCATTACCTTACAATTTCTTAATACCATCATATTATCATTCTACTCTACTAATTTTTTATTATTATTTGCTATCATTTAGTTTCCTACTTTCAATATTATTATGTGGAACAGAGATCTTCATGATGGTTTTATAATTTTGAAAGGTATTCTCACTAAAGTATTTTACATCTGTAATATTTAAAGTGTGGATCTTGCTAAAACTTTGTTTAATTTGATTCCCAATACAGTTTAAAATAAACACCTGATGTTATTTATAAAATCTCTTAAGATAAATATTTATTCTTAAATTTCACCACTATGTTTGTGTGTGTGTGTGTGTGTGTGTGTGTGTATTTTTTTTTCTTTTTTGGCCCTTTTTTAAGTACATATAAGCAAGCTTAATTTTATAGGAACAGTAAGAATGGCTTAGTTATTTGATTGAGCTATTTATTATGACCTATGATAGTTCAGTTATAATAAATTAATAAAAATTTGTTTGGATGCATTTCTTCTGTTAAACAGGGGAAAAAAACAATTCTTGAGAACAAAAGAAATAGTCCATTTAAATTTATTCATTTGGAAGGATATTAAAATATATAAAAGATTTGTTCAACTCTTTGCCCATCTTTCAAGATCATCATTAATATCTTATTACTAATTAATATGTAGATAGATGCCATTAAAATTTGTGTATTTAAATCTATCGCATGCCCATTTAATGACTATTATTACTATTATTTTCATATTTAGGATTATAAGGTCAGTGCAAGCAACATATTGATTATAGTTTTACATTTAGTTTACATCACCAATTGTGAAGAAAAATGAAAAATATTGACATGATTGTTATGAATACATTATTTTTTATAGACTAAAATAATTTAACTACAGTTACTAAGATTATTTTTCTGTCTAATATGTAATTCAAGTCAATTCTTTAGTAAACTGCAGATACTATGTCTAGTTAATCATAAAGTATCTATCAAACATATGAATTCATATAGCACTAATCTAAGTATAAATATCCTCATTAGCATAATGAAAGTGGGTCAAGATCACAGGTTAATTCAGGCTCCTAGTATTTTTATAATATTTATATATGAATGTGCTTTGAATACATGTTCTTTTAAAAATTAATTAATTAATTGTTTTTTCTGGAAACATTGGTTAACAAAAAACAATAACTTTCAGCTCTACACTATAACAATAAGGCATATATATATTTACATTGTGTCTTCACCTCCCATAGTTAGATTTTTTTCTGTCCCTACATATTTTATCGCCTTTACCACAACTAGCTCCCCTCTCCTTTACTCTCTACACTCTGATAACCACTCGTCTACATATAGCAATTTCCATGAGTCTTTGTTTATTTGTCCCAGTTCATTTGTTGCTTTTAGGTTTATATACCACATATAAGTGATATGTGATTTTCAACTTTTTCTGTCTGCCTTATTTTGCTTGGCAAGATTATCTCAAGGTCCATCCATATTGTTGCAAATGGCAGTATTTCATCTCTTCTTATGACTGGGTAATATTCCATTGTATATATGTACTGTCACAGCTGTTTTAGCCAATCATCTATTGTAGGACACTTTGACTTTGGTTGCTTCCATATCCTGGCCACCGTGAGTAATGCTGCTATGAACATCCGTGTACAAATATCTTTTTGAAAATGGGTTTTCAAGAATTTGAGATAAATACCCAGTAGAGGGATTATTGGATCATATAGTAGGTCATTCTTTAGTTTTTTGAGGAACCTCCATACTGCTTTCCATAGTGGTCGTACATCTTTGCAGTCCCACCAGCCATGTAAAAGGGTCCCAACAGAAAAAGGATCCCATTTTCTCTGCCACCTCTTCTGCATTTATTATTACTTGTCTTGTTGATTATAGCTGTTCTAACAGGTGTGAAATAATATCTCATTATGGTTTCGATTTGCATTTTCCTAATAGCTAGCGATGTTGAGCGTCATTTCATATATTTGTTGGTCATTTGTATGTCCTCTATGGAGAAGTGTCTATTCAGATCCTCTGTGCATTTTTTTATTGGATTGTTTGTTTTTGTGTTGTTATTTAATTGTATGAGTTCTTTGTATATTTCACCCTTATAGGAGGCATTGCTTGCAAATATATTTTTCCATTCAGCTGGTTGTATCTTTACCTTCTTGATGGTTTCTTTTGCTGAGCAGAATTTTTTTAGTTTGATGTTGACCCATTAATTTATTTTAGCTTTTACTGCCCTTGCCTTTTAGGTCAAATTCATAAAATTCTTTTTAAGTCCAGGGTCTTTGAGTTTAGTTCTTATGTTTTCTTCTATGCATTTTATTGTTTCAGGTCTTATATTCAGGCCTTTAATTCATTTTGAGTTAATTTTGGTGTGTGGTGATAGACAGAAGTCTAGTTTTATTCTTTTGCAGGTGGCTTTACAGTTTCCCAGTACCATTTATTTAAGAGGCTTTCCTTTCTCCACTGTATGTTTTTTGCTTTTTTGTTGAAAATCATTTGCCCATATAAATATGGGTTTACTTGAGGACTCTCAATTCTGTTCTACTGGTCTAATGTGTCTGTATTGCTGCCAATGCCATGCCATTTTGATTACTGTCCCTTTGTAGTATAATTTAAAGTAAGACATAGTGATGCTTCCAGCCTCGTTCTTTTTTCTCTGGATGGCTTTGGCAATTCAGAGTCTTTTGTGCTTCCATACAAATATGATGATTTTTTGTTCTATCTCTTTAAAAAATGTCAATAGGATTGCATTAACTGTGTATAATGCTTTAGGTAATATGTTGTTTTAACTATATTGGTCCTTCCAATCCAAAAAATGTAATATCTTTCAATTTTTTTTGTATATTCTTCAATTTCTTTTAATAAGGTCTTATAGTTTTCTTATATAGATCATTCACATATTTCATTAGATTTATTCCTAGGTATTTTTGTTGTTGTTGTTGTTGTTGTTGTTGTTGTTGTTGTTGTTGTTGTTACAGTTGCAAAGGAATTATTTTTCACACTTCTTTCTCTTTTTATTAGAGTATAGGAGGAGCACTATGGAATTTTGAACATTGATTTTGTATCCAGAGACTTTACTGTATATGCTATTGTTTCTAGTACTATTCTTGTAGAGTATTTAGGGTTTTCCATATAGAGAATAATGTCATCCCTAAATAGAGACAGTTTGACTTCTTCATCTCCTATTTGGATCTTTTTATATCTTTCTCTTTATATCTGATTGCACTTGCTAGGACCTCCAATGTTATGTTGAATAATGGTGGTGATAATGGACAGCTTTGCCTTGTTTCTGATAGTAGACAGAAGATTTTTAGTTTTTCACCCATAAGTATAATGTTGGCTGAGGGTTTGTCATGGATGGCCTTTATTATTTTAAGGTACTTTTCTTCTATACTGATTTTGCTAAGTGTTTTGTTCACAAATGGGTGCTAAAAATTGTCGAAGGCTTTTTCTGCATCTATTGATATGATTATATGATTCTTAGTTTTTATTTTGTTAATGTGGTGTATCACATTCATCAATTTACATTTGTTGAATCATCACTGAGCCCTTGGAATGAAACTCAATTGATTGTGGTGTATAATCTTCTTAATATGTTGCTGTATTCGGTTCTGTAGTATCTTATTTAGGAATTTTTGCATCTGTGTTCATGAGAGATATTGGTCTGTAGTTTTCATTTTTTGTGTTATCTTTACCAGGAGGTATCAGGGTAATATTAGCCTCATAAATGAGTTGGAAAGTATTGCCTTTTTTTGATTATTTGATTTTTTTGGAAGTGTTTGAGAAGAATAGGTATTACATTTTTTTTTGAATGTTTGGGAAACTCATTGGTGAAGTCATCTAGTCCTGGACTTTTACTTTTTGCTAGATTTTGATGATTGTTTTAATTTTCATACTGTTGATCGGTCTATTTAGATTTTCCAGTTCTTGATTCAGTCTAGGTAGATTGTATTTTTCTAAGTACTGTTCCATTTCTTCTCTGTTTAAATTAGGTGTTATATACTTTTTCATAGTATTCTTGTATGAGCCTTTGAATTTATGTGATGTCAATCATAATTTCTACACTTTCACCCCTGATTTGTGTGTTTATTTGTGTCCTTAATCTTTTTTCTTTAGTGAGTCTAGCAGAGGGTTTGTCAATTTTATTAACCTTCTCTTTTTATTAACCAGCTCTTTGTTGCATTTCTTTTTTCTTTTTTTTGTTTCTTTGTTTTCAATTTCATTTATTTCTGCTCTAATTTTGATCATTTCTTTCCTTCTGCTGACTTTAGGCTCAATTTGTTCTTTCTTTTCTAGTTTCTTAAGATGAACCATTAGGTTTGGTCTCTAGTTTCAAAGCATTATGATCAGAGAATATGCTTGGTATGATTTCAACCCTCTTTTATTTTTTGAGGCTATTTCTGTGTCCCAGTATGTAGTCAGTCCTTGAGAATATTTCATGTGCACTAGAAAAGAATGTATAAGCAGCCATTTGGGGATGGAAGGCTCTATATATGTGCAATTGGTCTAATGTGTCATTTAAGGATGTTATTTCCTCATTGACTTTCTGTTTGGATGATCTGTCCATATCCCACAGTAGAGTATTTAGATTCCCTATTATGATAGTATTTTGGTCTGTATCTATTTAGTTCTGTTAGTAATTGCTTTACATGTTTCGGGGCTTCCTGATTGGAAGCATAGGTATTAATAAGTGTTATGTATTCTTGGTGCATGATTCCTTTTATCATTATCAAGTGTCCCTCAGATCTTTCTTACATGTTCTTTTTAAAATACTGTTATGGTTTCCTGTAGCTCAAGTAACAAATACCACAAGCTTTATGGCTTAAAACAACAGAAATTAAAAATTCTGGAGACCAGAATTATAGAATTAATACCATAGGCCAAAATTAAGGTATTATCAGGGTTGCACTTCCTCCAGAGATTTTAGAGGAGAGTCTATTCTTTGCCTTTTCTATCTTCTTGTGGCTGCCAGAATTCCTTATTTTCTAGCCACTTCACTCTAATCTTCAAAGCCCATATCTTAGATCTCTTTGTCCTGTTTTCACATGTACTTCTCATTTTTGTGTGTGTGCATGCACGTGTGTGTGTGGGTGTATGTAAGTGTGTGCATGAGATATCTCTTCTGTCTCCCTATTACATAGATAAATATGTTTGCATTCAGGGCCCTCTCAGTCAATACAGGATAGTATTCCCTCTCTTAGTCCAGTCTAGTTTCTGTAACAAAATACCAATTAGTAGCTTATAAATAAGAAAAAAAAATATTTCTTACAGTTCTGGAGGCTGAGAAGTCTGTTATGGCACCAGGAGACTTGGTTAGCTGGTTGGTGAGCTTCTCTTTCACAGAAGGATATTTCTCATTGGGTTCACATGGTGAAAGGGTCTAAGAAGCCCCATTGGGCCTTCGTTCTTAGATCACCAATCATATTCATGAGGGCATTAGGATTTAACATATACATTTTTGAAGACACAATCATTCAGGCCATAGCATCTTCATTACAAGATCCTTAACTTGATCACATCTGCAAAGACTTGACCTTATACACTTGAAACATTTGATTTTGTCATTCAAAGTCACCCTAATAATTTTTAATTTAAAAAATGCACAGTAAATAAAATAGACTATTCAGTAGGAATGTTAATTTGATATTGCCCACTCCGGGCACCTGACTTTAAATCATATTAGACAGGTGAGGTCCATGATTATGTCATATTTTACAGTGCTCTGGGGAGAGTGGGTGGAAGTGATGTTCTTTATCTTCAGATTTCATTAAAAGACCAACAGAATTTGTGAGAAATGACTAAACCTATAGTGTGGCAAAGAACTAATTTAGCCATAAATATGTATAATAAAAAAATGTTATGTAATTTTCTAACATATATTTCCAATTCCTTTATCAATAAACAATTGCTTTTTAAAAAGACCATTAATAAGTTCCAGGGATTAGGGCATGAATATCTTTTAGGGGTCCGGTTTTCAGGCAACCATGAATAGTGATAAAGAAAATTTTTAGAATTTTTTTGACTTTTTCAACTTAGACTACTGGAAAACTAATGTGTTAATATTATGATTCTGGAAAATATTGAAGTTTTTAAATTATTTTTAATGTTATCACTCAAAATAATGTCAAGATATTTCTGCATGCTGAAAAGCTTTGTGAGTTAAGATATCTCAGTGTCTGAAACCCTAAATATAAATCTGAAGAAAAATCCAGTCACATAGTTCTTTCCAATAAGCAATATGAACTTCATAAACAGCTGGAACATGTCTAAATTTGTATGGCAGTAACTAGAAAGTTTATATTTTAGCGATTCACAAAATGTTTTTCTGTCATACTATAAGAATATCTAAATGTCTCTAATATGCAAGATTTAATTCATATACCTTATGTTTTAAACTTGTAGCTGAAGAATTAATCTGTGCAGAGGTTAGAGGAAAAAGGTACAATGAGACCATTAGTATATGTGTTGTTTTGATTGTTAATCTTTTACCTTTTATAAGAGCCAAAGACTTGAGATCATAATTTGGACCCTATACTGAATCCCAAATGATTTCTGGTTTAATGAATAGTATTTTAGTGGATAATTTTCTAATAAAATTAGCAGCTCCATATTCTCTGCTATATTTAAATGTTTTAATAGTACATTATTTTTAAATAAGCCTTTTCTTGACTCCTCTATTTTTAATAAATGTTAAGATAACAGATAAGGGCTCCAAACATAATTATTTCTTGACTGCTTAGCAGTATTCTCACCTTCACAGATCTCAGTGTTCTATTTGCAAAGTGGAAATATTATAAAAATTAAACGTGCCATATGCAAATCATTTAGCCTACATTATGTCTGATATATTACAGATGCCAGTTAATGTTAGTGTTCTTTCTCTTCTTTACATTTTTTTAAATCATAAATTATGTGGTTTTCAAAATCAACCTTATCTCCAATTTCTGCTAGGGGACATAAAAAATTCAAAAGATAGCAAATTAGATAAGCTATAAGTTGTCATAGCCTTTTTTGAGCCCATTAGAGAGAAGAGCTAATCTGGAGTCTGTGAAAGACAGGTAGTAGCAGGGAGAGAAGGATACAAACATTTGCTAATCTTGAAATAATATAACTGGACACTAAGAAGAGATGAATTAGAATAATGGAGGAACTGTTGAAGTCTGTGTACAGTCTGTGCAGAGAATGTGAAAAAGAGTATATTTTTTGCAAGCTTTTTTTACTATGACTGGGCCCACTTAAGGAAGACTAGACTTCTAAAATGTTAGTAACCAATTGAAAACTAGGGATAGGGGTATAGCAGTGAGTGAGAGATAAACAATTTTTTCCCTCTCTTACCTCTTAAAAGCAAAAGAAGAAAACAAAACAAAAAAAAATGAAAAAAAAAAAGAAAAAAAAACAGAAAACCACACCAATCTTCGGTGGAAATGGCAACAACAAGTGATGACTTTAGGGAAGCTGAGGGATGAGAACCTTCATGAAAAGCCACTAATCCCTGGAGAGGAGGCAGGAATACATGCTGAGTCTAGAAGTAAAACTGGAGGAAAATGGGGGCACTTGAGAAAGATACACTCTTAGAAGGAACACAGTTTTCCTTAAAACTTAGGCTTAATAGGAAAATCAGAAAATATGGCTCTTCATTCCCTACCACAAAGCAAACTAGCATAGAGGAAATAATGGTATCATCCTACTGTGATAGCTGTAGAATAAGGGCTCTGAGACACAGCACAAATGTTAGAAATGAAAATGCAGTAAATTCAATGAGGAACATCTTCGATAGACTCTTCAAGTCATAATAATATAATGTGTATCAATAGAATGTAAAAATAAAATGCATGACAAAATGGTCTGATAAAGAAAGGAAGGAAATGGGAATATACCATTATAAGATCATTGTACTACAAAGGAGGTGTATAATATTTAAAGATAGGCAACTGATCAATAAAAAAGTATATGGTGAAGGCTAACTCTAAAATTATATGTGTAAATAAAAATAGTGAAAGAGGAAATAGGGGAAAAACAAAAACAAGAAATAAATAGAAAACAGCTAGAATTTTAGTAGATTTTAATCCAAACATATCAATAATCACATTAAATATGAAAGATTTAAGGAGCCTATTTAAAAACAGAGATTGTCAGAAATGGATTGGTTTAAAGCAAAAGAATGGCAAATATATCATAAAAAACATAAAAAAAAAACAAATTGAAATGGCTATATTGATAAACAAATTGACTTTAGAACAATGAATATTGTCAGTGGGACATTACATGAGAGGAAAATTACAAAATAATAAATGAACTCAATTTTCTAAGAAAAAAAAAACCTAAACAAACATGTATTTAACAGCAGTGCCCCAAAATCCATGAAACAATACCTGATAAAACTTAAAAAAAATAAGTAAATTCATAATTATATTTGGAATCTTTTTGACATTGTTATCTTATGGTTATATATCATATGATTCCATATGTGATATTCTGGAAAAAAGCAAAACTATAAAGATGAAACAGTGACTAGGGGTAAGGGCTGAGGGAAAGGTTGGCAACAAAAACATAGGACAAAAATTTGGTGAGATGATAAAACTTTTATACCATGACTGTTTAGGTAGATGCATGACTAGGCAATTTTCAAAATTCATAGAACCCTACATCACAATAAGTGAATTTCAGAGTATGTAAACTTTAAAAAAAATGTGCAAAATGAAAATAAAGGTGTAATGAATTGGAATAAATAAACTGAATCCTATTACAAATGTCTAAGTTACATTGAAGGTGGTGGAAATAAAAGAACATGTTTAAGTTACTTTGGAAAATGAATTTTAACTAAACTCAATAAGAATTGTACTTTAGTTAGTAGATAAGCTTACATAAGGTTGACAATTTCAAAACTATTTTTTATATTGTATGATTTTAAAAATAAGTAAGGATATTACAGATAATGAAAACCATATTTCTCACTATCAATAGTGACAAACAGGGGGAAAAGAGGAGGCTAGAATAAACTTAATGTGCCTGGAAGAAGGAATATTTGTTCACATAACTACTAGAGTTGGCATCAGAAAATAATTAGCCATGAGTTATCAATATAATTTTTGTAATTTTAAGACAATATTTTGGCTACCAAAGGTAATAGAATTTTAATATTTAGCTCTATCTTAGAAAAGAAAAGCTTTGTTCCTTTTTAATTTTTTTTTTAGGTGAGGCAACCCTTGGTTGACCTCACAGATTGCAAGGACCTTGTCAGTTTGCAATCCCTTATTTATTTATTTTTTTATGCCTACAGCACCTGGTCTTTCTAGGTGGTCTACCATCCAAGTACTAACCAGGACCAATCCTGCTTAGCTTCCAAGATTGAACTGGATCGAGCTTGTTCAGGTTAGCATGACCATAGACTTAAAAATTTTTAAATAATGAACTAATAGGAATTAGTATGACATACTTTATATTTCATAGACCACTTGATTGCTCAAACTATAGGTTGGACAGAAGCACAGGACTAAAGACAATCTCGCAATATCATCAAAACAGTTAACCTACAGAGAAAGTGCAGGTTTTTCCAGAATAATGTTTTAAGATTCACTTGGTTAGATTTTTAAAGATATTTTGGAAGTTCTTTTTTTCATCAAACATAATGTATTCTTAACTGAGATGATACATTTTCAAACACTTTATAATTTTTGCTCTCTCCTTTTGTTACCTAAGAAACAGAAAGATTTGAATATTTGTGTCAGAGACTAGATTTTAGTTTCATAATTCTGTGTCCATTTCCAGTAAATATTTTTTAACTTACTGAGTTTGTGTTAAATTTAATAATTTGCGTTAGAGCAGAAATGTGTTTATAATTTACATGTTCGAAGCTCTTCTTTTAAGAAAGTCAGCATACTCACTTACTTACATATGAGTCATGAATTCATAACATGAAAAAGATTGATTGCCACTGTTTACTAGTAATTACTCTATTTAACAGATAGAAATGAACATTAATCAAAGGTTTTAGAATTTGCATTTTAATGTAATCATTGAAATATTACATCTTTAATCAGGGTTAACGTAATACACTTACAAAATAAATATTTGATTAGTTCAGTTAAATTTCAATGTAATAAATAACCATCAAATTAATTAGGAAAGAAAGTGCTTTTGATACAGGTCATTAATTGAGATAATTTCATATAATGTAGAAGAATGAAGAACAAGATCATCCTCAATGCTTTTTAATTAGTTCTTTGAGAAATTCTCTCAATGGGATTAATAATTAAAATTTTTAAAGCAAATTATATAACCAAATTTTGGGGGGGAAATAATGTATGCTTGTTTTTTTTTTTTAATTTGTTAAGTTTCAATATAAACAAAACTAAATCTGATGGCAATCTTTCAGAAAAGATATATACAAAAATTAGAAGAGACAATAATGTTCATAAAATTAATAAGATGCTCCCTACTAGCTGACTTAAGAGAGGGGGCATTTTGAATATGAAATTCCATTTTAGCAAATTTAAATCGTGCATAAGAATATAAATACAATAGACAGTGAAGAGATAAAATGGAAACTCTAAGGAAATTTTCTGTTATGTGAATATGGAGATGTTGGTTACTGAGAAATGAAATTCAACTTTTTGATTAAAATCTGACAACTTATATATATAGGCAATGAAGTTATTAACTTAATGTATAAATAAAAAATGGGTGACATAAATTAGTTCTTATTCATCCAGCAAATAAGAATTCATTTATTATTTCACCTACCCTCATCTGTCTTTTTAAAAATTAAATTTGATACAAGTTTGTACTAGAGACATTTTAATAATAACATGAAAAAGTTAAAATTCGACAGAATTTTTAGGTTATCAAACATCTGAATAATTGTTCAGCAATTAAAATTGAAAGGATAATCTATAAATAATAACTTGGGTAGTATTTCCACCCTTTCCAAATCAGACTTTGTTAATGTAGATAAAAACAAAAATGTTTTATTCTGATTTTTCAAGAGGATAAGGAAAGAAAAGAGAGTGTAAAACCAAGACAAGCAAGATAATCTGTGGGTCCTGGTGCACAATGAAATATCATTCAAAAACACTGAAGAATTTCAAGATAGGCGAAGTACATACAGAATTACATCAAGCTTGGAGCCCTGTGCAACTGCATAAGCATACATGTTCATGAACTGGTCTTTAGAATGCAGGCTCAGAACAGTAGATAGTGCCATTTTTCTAGGAATATCAAGTATAAAGAGTATAGGAAACCAAAATAATTTTTTCAAAAATGATTTTCATAAATTTACAAAAACATTTGCTCACACAAAATTATTTTAGTCAGAGAAGTAAAAAAAATACATTTCTAAAGAAATGGTGACTGAACTGATTCAAGAAGAAAGTTTGCAAAAAATGTTAGAAACAGGAAAATGGAACAGCTTTTCTAAGGGGATTGAGGCAGGAGAACACACACACACACACACACACACACACACACACACACACACACACACACACAGGCTTAAAAATCTCAAGCCACTGTGGTAGAAGCCAGGAGAGCATGAGGGAAGGAAGAAGTGGAGATATGGAATAGAACCAGACTGAGCAGGGGCTAGTCGGCCATAAGAAGAAATTTTTTCTTTTCCCAAATGAAAGTAGGAAGCAAGTTTTCTGGACTTTGCTACTGTAAGTATTGTGGCAATGCACAGTAAAAAAAGATCCATAGGAGAGAATAAGAAAATATTTGATAGTGTATTAGTTTTTTTTTAATGTGTAACAAATTACCACAGACATAACAACTTAAAACCACACGCATTTATTATCACCCAATTCCTTTAAGTCAGAAGTCTGAGCACAGCCAACTCATTGTCTAGCAGGGTAACATTCATGTGTTGGCTCAACTACATTTTCATCTAGTGGCTCCCTTAGGGAGAATCCATTTATTTCTATGCAAACTCAGATTGCTGGCAGAATTTATTTTCTTCTGACTGTATGGCTGAGGGCTCTAGTTTTGGGTAGTCTGTCCATTAGAGGCTGCCTTCAGTTCCTAGAGGGCACCCATGGTACTTTTCAATGTGCATTTCTGCCACATGACAGCTTATGTCATGAAGCCAAAATAGATCATTCTTTGCCTAGGAAATGGCACAGTTCCTCTTTTAAAAGGGCTTTCTTTTATTTTATGAAGCCCATCCAAGATAATTTGCTTTGATTAAATAAAAAAAAAATCTGATTTGTGTCCTCATTACGTTTTCAGAATGTCTTCAGCTTTGCCATATTCTCTTGCCCATAAATAAATAACCATTCTGCCCATACCGAAAAGAGGATTACATAAGATATGAACACTAGGGTGACTTTCTGGGGCCACCCTAAAGTCTGTTTGTCACAATATTTTTGTATGTCTGTATTTGATATATTAAATGTTAGGTATATTTCAGGTGTAAAGAGAAAAACTTTCTTATCCTACTAAAACTAGAGAAAAGGCCAGGGCTAGAAATAGAAATGTATAGGTCATCAGCAAATTTAATATATATGTATATAAAAGAACTTACAAAACCCAATGTTAAATGGGTGGGTAGAAGAGAGTAAGAAAATGAGGCTGAGAAATAAAAGCTAGAGAAGAGGCGGGAAACCCAACACAATGTTTTGAAACGAGAACTAAAGTAAAGAGTGATTCAAAAAGAGAATGAAGTGTGTTGTATTGGAGTTCTGGTGAGGTCAACTAATATTAGGACCAAAAATTGCTTTCTTTATTGTCATGTGAAGGTCATTGGTGATGAAGCTGAAATATTTTGGTGAAATTATAACATCAGAACAGAACTGGAATGTGGGCGGAGTAAGAGATGATAACTTTTACAGAAGCTTAAATATCGAATTGAGAGGAGAGATCGGATAATAGGTAAAAAGACATATGGGATTGAAGATTTCTTATTTCTTTTTGTTTTTAATGAGAATATCGAGAGTATCTAAAAGAATTTTGTTAAGAAGAGGAGGTTGTATAAACAAGAGAGAAAAAAAATTGAAATAATGTTGTCCTGGAGAACACAGAATGAACTGGGATTTTAATTCTAGGTAAGACTAAAGTTAGGGTATTAGTAGGGCCAGGTCCTCTATTCTATCTGTGAGGAAAAGCAAGAATGGGTGCAGATGTAGTAATTTTAAATATTGTGTAGGTGAAGCATCTAGAAATTCTCAACTGATGCTTTCTTTCTCTCTCTCTCTCTCTCTTTCTTTCTCTCTTTCTCTCTCTCTTCCTTCCTTCCTTCCTTCCTTCCTTCCTCCCTCCCTCCCTCCCTCCCTCCCTCCTTCCTTCCTTCCTTCCTTCCTCTCTCTCTCTCTCTCTCTCTCTCTCTCTCTCTCTCTCTCTCTCTCTCGTTCTCTCTTTTTTTTTTTAAATTTGTCTATTAAATTTATTGGGTGACATTGGTTAATAAAATAGTTTTAATTGCACAATTCAATATTACATCATCTGCATATTGCATTGTGTTTTCAACACCCAAAGTCAAATATCCTTCTGTCACTATATATTTGACCCTCTTTACTCTTTTCTACCTCTACCACCCGACTTTTCCTCTCATAACCACTAAAATGTTGTCTGTGTCTATGAATTTGTGTTTATTTGTCTTGTTCATTCATTGCTTTCAGTTTTATATTGCAAGTATGAGTGAAATCATATGGTTCTCAACATTTCTGAGTTATTTTGCTTAGCATGATAATCTTAAGATCTATTCATGTTTTTCCAAATAACAATATTTCACCCTTTCTTATATCTGAGTACTATTCCACTGTATATATGTACCACATATTCTTTATCCAATCATCTATCTAAGGAAACTTTAGTTCTTTACATGTCTTGACCAGTGTGAGTAATGCTTCAATGAACATCAAGGTACACATATTTTTTTACAGATAAATCTTCAAACATTGGGAGTAGATATTCAGAGAGAGATTGCTGAATCATATGGTAGATCAATTCTTAGTTTTTTGAGGAACCTCCATACTGTTTTCCATAGTGACTGTACTAATTTGTAGTCCCATCAGCAGTGTCTCAGGTTCTTTATCTTCACATTCTCTCCAACATTTATGACTTGTCCTGCTGATTATAACTATTCTAACAGGTGTGAGATGATATCTTATTGTGGTTTTGATTTGCATTTCCCTAATAGCTAGTGATGGATGTTGAGCATCTTTTCATATATTTGTTGGCCATTTGTATGTCTTCTAGGAAAAAGTGTCTGTTCAGGTCCTCTGCACATTTTTTTATTGGATCATTCATTTTTATGCTGTTATTGAGTTGTATGAGTTTTTTTTATTTTGTATAAGTTCTTTTTTTTTTTTTTTTTTGGATATTAGGCCCATATTGGAGGTGTTGCTTGCAAAAATATTTTTCCATTCGAATGGTTGTCTCTACCTTGTTGATTACTTTTACTGAGCAGAAGCTTTTTAGTTTGTTGTAGTCTCATTTATTTATTTTAGCTTTTGAATTAATTGTGATATAGGGTGGCAGATAGCAGACAGGTTTCATTCTTTTGCATGTGGCTTTCCAGTTTTCCCAGCACTATTTATTGAAGAGGCTTTCTTTTCTCAATTGTAATTTTTTTACTCCTTTGTCAAAGATTATTTACCCACATATATGTGGATTTATTTCTGGCTTCTGAATTCTATTCTATTGGTCTATGTATCTGTTTACTGCCAATATCATGCTGTTTGATTATTGTAATTTCATAGTACAATTTTAAATCAGGGAGTGTGACACATCTAACTTTGTCTTTTTTTTTTTTTTTCTATCGGGATTGCTTTGGCTATTCAAGAATTTATTTAAGATCTTTTGTGGTTCTATATGAATCTAATGATGGGTATTTTTCTATTTTTAAAAATAATACCATTAGAATTTTTATGGGAATTGCATTAAATCTGTAGATTGCTTTGGGTAATATGAACATTTTAACTGTTGATTCTTCCAATCCATAAACATGAACTATCTTTCTATTTCTTTGTGTTCTTCATTTTTTTTTCAATTCTTTGTTAGGTTTATACCTATTTTATTCTTTTCATTTCATTTGCAAAATAAGCTTTTTTGTTTATTTTCTTGAATTTTTATTGTTAGTATATAGGAACACAATGTGTTTTTGTACATCGATTCTGTATTTTATAACTTCATTTTATTTATTGTTTCTAATAATTATTTGGTGGAATCTTTAGTGTATTTTATATAGAGAATCATGTCGTCTGCAAAAAGAGACAATCTGACTCCTTCATTCCCAATTTGAGCACTTTTCATTTCATTCTCTTGTCTGATTGTTCTTGCTAGGACTTCCAACACTATGTTGAATAAGAGTGGTGAGATCGAGCATCCTTGTGTTGTTTCTGATCTTAGAACAAAAGCCTTCCATTTTTCTCTATTAAGTGTAATATTATCTGAGGTTTTATTTTATATGGTCTGTATTATGTTGAGGTACTTTCCTTCTATGCCCATTTATTAAGTGTTTTAATCATAAATAGATGCTTTATCTTGTCAAATGCTTTTTTTTTCTGCATCTATTGATATAATCATATGTCTATTATCTTTTATTTATGTGGCATATCATATTGATCTATTTGTGTGTTGAACCATTCTTGCACCCTTGGAATGACCCCACTTGATCATGATGTGTAATCTTTTTATTGTATTGTTGTATTTGATTTGCTAGCATATTTTTTTTTTGGATTTTTATATTTGTATTTATCAGAGATATTGGTCTATAGTTTTTGTGTGTGTGTGTGTGTGTTTGCCTTCCTAGGTTTTGATATCAGGGTAATGTTGACCTCATTAAATGATTACAAGTATTACCTCTTATTCAATTTTTTGGAATAGTTTTAGAAGGACTGGTATTAAATCATCTTTAAATATTTGGTAGAATTCACTAGTAAAATGATTTGGTCCTGAATTTTTATGTTTTGGGAGGTTTTTGATAATTGTTTCATTTTCTTACTGTTGATTGGAGTTTTTAGATTTTCTAGTTCATTGTTTTTCAGTCTAGGAAGGTTGCATATTTCTAAGAACTTTTTTTTTTCTTCTAAGCTATTGAATTTGGTGGCATATAATCTTTCATAGTATTCTTATATAATCTTTTCTATTTCTGTGGTATCTGTCATAACTTATCTTTTATTTCTGATTTTATTTGTCTTTTCTCTTTTTCTTTAGTGAGTTTAGCCAGAATTTGTCAATTCTATTATTCTCATAAAACAGCTCTTTGTTGCATGATTTTTTTCTGTTGCCTTTTTTTCTCTTTCATTTAATTCTGTTCTATTTTGTATTATTTTCTTCATTCTACTGACTTTGAGATTCATTTGTTCTTCTTTCCCCAGTTTTTAAAAATGTAATATTAGGCTGTTTATTTCAGATTTTTCCTGTGTTTTTTTTTTTTTGAAACAGATTTGTAATGATATAAACTTTCCTCTTATTACAGGTTTTGGTATATCCCACAAGTTTTAATATGTTGTATTTTTATTCTCACTTGTTTTTATTTCTCTCTCAATCTCTCCTTTTATTTCCTCTTTGACCCAGTCATTTTTTAGTAGCATAATGTTTAATTTCTACATAT
Source organism: Cynopterus sphinx (assembly GCA_030015415.1). Classification (NCBI taxonomy): domain Eukaryota; kingdom Metazoa; phylum Chordata; class Mammalia; order Chiroptera; family Pteropodidae; genus Cynopterus; species Cynopterus sphinx. Next base: position 95,462,314 of record CM057381.1, read on the forward strand.
TTTAGGTTTCTCTGCTTCCTTTTTTTGCAGTTTATTACCAGTTTCAATGCATTATGATTAGAGATATGTTTAATATGATTAATATGATTCAAATCTTTTAAATTTGTTGAGGCTAGTTTTGTGTTTTACCATATTGTCTATCCTTGATAATGTTCCATGGCACTGGAGAAGAATGTATAATCTGGTGTTTTATTGATTATGTCCATTTGGTCTAATATGTTATATAAGGGTGATTTTTCCTTATTGATTTTCTGTTTGGATGATCTATCCATTGCTGAAAGTGGGGTATTTAAATTCAATACTGTAATTGTGATTTTGTCAATATCTCTCTTTAATTCTGTTAGTAGTTGCTTTATATATTTTAGTGCTCCCTGATTGAGAGCATGTATTATTGATAAGTATTATGTCTTTTTAATGTACTGACCCCGTTATTGTTAAGAACTGTCCATCTTTGTCTCTTGTTATCTTTTTTGTATTGAAGTCTATGTTCTCAAATATAAGGACAGCTATCCCTACTTTTATTAGGATGCCATTTACTTGAAATATTGTCTTCCACTCTTTTACTATGAGTCTATATTTGTTCTTGGAGCTAAGATGTGTCTCTTATAGTTATGTCTCTTACGATTGGGTTTTGTTTTGGATTCAATATGTTACTCTGTGTCTTTTGTTCATGAGTTTAGTCCATTTACATTTAGGGTGATTACTAATATATTAAAATTTCTTTTTCCTGTGTTTCTATCTATGATTTTTTCTGTTTTCTCCTTTTTAAGTTATGTGTCTCAGTTCTGGATTGTGTGTGTGTGTGTGTGTGTGTGTGTGTGTGTGTATGTGTGTGTGTGTTAACTATTAAGTTTATGTAAAAAAAGTTTCACATATACAGTAGTTCTTTTTCTTCTTTATGCATCTTATCTCAATTTCCTTTGCCAATTCAAATCTTTACACCTTCTCCTTTATGCTTTTCTTGCCACAAATTATTCCTATTTGTGCTTTTATTTTTGCCTTGTAGTAGCTGTTGTCTTCTCTCTCTTTTTTTCTGATTTACATTCTTTAATCTTTATGAAATATCTAACTGTATAATGCCCTATTTTGAATAAAGGTTTCAGTTTCCTGCTTCTGTCTGCTAGTCATCTTACTCATAATTTTGTATCCTTTTGTCTTCTTATTTTAAGTAGAATAACCCCCTTCAGTATTTCCTATAATTCAGGACTTGTGGTGGAAATATTCCCTGAGCTTTTGTATGTCTGGAAAAGTCTTTATTTCTCCTTCATTTCTAAAAGGGAACTTTGTTGAATATATCATATTTGGTTGGTAATTTCTCCCTTTAAATAATTTGAATATTTCATTTCACTCCCTCCTAACTTGTAAATTCTCCACTGAAAAATCTGATGATAATAAAATGAATTTGCCTTTATAGGTTACTCTTTTTCTCTTATAGCCTTGACAATTATTTCCTTGTCATTAATTTTTGACAGCTTTAATATAATGTGCCTTGGAGAAAACTTTTTTGAATTGAAAGTATTATGAGTTCTGTTTGTTTCTTGGATTCATAGATTTATTTCTTTCTATAGGTTTGGGAAGTTTTTGTCAGCTATTCATTTGAATAGGCTCTCTGTTTCCTTCTCCCTCTCTTCTTCTGGTATACCCATTATTCTTATATTGCTCTTTCTGATGGAGTCAGATAGCTCTTGTAGAGTTCTTTCTTTATTTTTTTACTTACAAGTTTCTTCTTCCATCTCATCATTTCCAGATTTCTGTCTTCAATATTATTAATTCTTTCCTCCATCTGGTCAACTCTATTTCCTAAGCCTATTTTATTTTTTATCTCTTTATCGACTTCTTCCACTTCATAGTTTCTATTTTGTTCTTTTTTAGTTTCAGTTTCTTTGGTTAAGTATTTCTTTTGTTTGTTGATTTCATTTCTCAGTTTATTAAATTGCTTATCTGAGTTTTCATGAGATTATTTAGAAGTATGATCTTGAATTCTTTATCATTTAAATCACATATTTTCTTGTCTTTAAGTTCATTTTCTGGTTATTTTATTTTTTTCTAGCTGCCTTGTTACCTTTGTTGTTCATAGTATTTGATGGACTATTTCTCTGCCTATGTATTTATGGGAATGAATTTTGTTGTTATTGTTGTTGTTGTCATTATTATTATTATATTATTAAAGGATGATGCCTTTTTAGCATGTTGATAAGAAGAGATTTTTTTTTTTTTTTCAAATAGGTGGTGCTTAAAGCATGTACAAGCCTCTTGCAGTTCTCAGGTTTCTTGGATTTCTGCTGGGTGGTGGAAAGTGCCTTGTATTCCCTGAGATGGTGAGTGTCCCTTCTATGACTAGGTGGCCTCAGTCTCAGGTCTCCACCCCATGGGAGAATGTGGTGGTGGATGGTGTTCCTAACCCCTTAATTTCCAATACTGCCTCAGCAGCCAGATAAAGTGTTGCACTGCCTGAAGTGTCCTGGGTGCATCCACTTGGGGCAGGGTGGGTTGATAGCCGACACTGGTATGTTTGTGGCTTTGTTTTCCTTCAGTAATGGCAATGTCCAAACTTCAGCTGCTTTGCCTCTGTATCTCTACCCCTGTCACTGGCATTAGCCACAGCATACATTTGATCTCAGGAATTATCTCTCTATTTCTAGGGGTTATAGATATTCTGCTTTGTAGCCCGATGCTTGCTGCTACAGCTTCTTCTGGGGACTACTGCTAGCTCTGAGAAGTTGTGGGGAGGCAAGTTCTGAGAGGGTAGGAGGAGGTGGCCAGGCTCCATGGCTTTGATTTTTGCTTGACAGTGGTGACTGCTAGACACAGATGTTGCACTTCCGTATTCAATCTCTGCCCTGATCAATTGCTAATCACTCAAGTGGAAATGTTTGGGGCTACAGAAAGTGCACACAGAAACCTGATTCACCCCATATCTTTAAGACTTCCAGTGAGCTCCAGGTTGGACGAGGCCCCTGTCTCTATTCTTCTCCGTCCCTCCTCTCCTGTTTACCCCATTCACCCACATTCAGATGTTTGGATGTGCAGACCTCTCAGAAGTATTTAAGTGTTAGACTGTAGATCTTTTTTTGAATTATATCTGTTCGACTTGTAATTTCAAGGAGAGAAATCAAAGGGACTTCTCTCATGCTGTCGTGCTTCTGACATCACTTTCTTATCTTTTTTTAAGTTTACTCTGTGAACAGAGAAACAAGGTTATTTGGTGGAAGGAGTGGAGTGTAGATATTTGAGGAGAGTAAGTAATGTTTGAAAATGTGGTTACAAAGCTGAAGAAAAGAAACAAATGTACCAAAAGCATTGAGATTCCTTTTAAAGCTGCTGTTGACAGGATGATTGTGGAAACATTTTCCGTGGAGCTCACCTTCATATGTTTATAAATATACAAAATTCCTTAAATTTGTTTTCCTCCTCTTTATTTTCTCCTCCCCCCACTTCCACCCCTGACCTATGGATGTTGCCATTTCCCCTTAAAAATTAAATCTCTGAAGGTGGGCTATCTCATACCCGGGGCCTGGCATTCCCTGTGACCTGGCATCCCTGGTACGCTCAGGGGGCCTGGAACCCCTGGGGCCAGGCGCACCTGGGGCCTGGTGCACCGGGGGCCTTGCACACCAGTCAGCTCGGGGGTCCTGGCGTACCCAGTGTATGGTCTGTGTTCCCACCTGGGATGTGAACTTAGGACCTTTTTCATGTAAAGCAGACATGCTAACCACTACATTATGAAGCCACCCAAAATTCCTTAATTTTTATTTTAAAAATAATTTATCAAAATTTGAAAAATATTTGTTTATTATTATTAGGATTTAGTCCAGTGCACCTTGAGTTATGAATATTTTTCATAAAGCAAGATGCTTTGCATTTATTAAATAAAGGCTGACTTCACAATAATTCCTGATGTGTTATTTTAATCTATAAAGTCTTGGATAACTTGTTTTTACCAATGTCTTCACCCTAATTTCCCCTCTACCTCCACATTGCTCTATGCCAGCCTCATTTCCTTTTATTTTCAAGCTCATTCTTGCCTTCAAGAACATTGGATAGGTTATTTCCTTTTTTGACCTGCTCTTTACTCAGACCTTTACTTTCCCTGGCCCTTTACAAGCTTGTATCCTTCTTCATCTTGCAATAATTTACATACTAACCCTCAGAAATGTCTTTTATGACTGTATTTTTTATAGCAACTGTGTCTACTCCAACCTTACAGCTATTATCTATCACATTGCCTATTTCTTTCAGAATACTAACCAAAATGTGTACTTACACTGTTCATTTTTTAGATTTTGTGTAATTTTTAAAAATTTTTTCATCCACATTTAAGCCCTGAAAGAGTAATTATCTTCTTATTAATTTGCTTTTATTATAAATAGTTTTTTCATGTTTGTGTGTATTTGCAGTCTTATGTATTGGTGTATGTAGGTTAGCTTCTAAAATATGTAGAAATAGGGATATCACATAATGTCAACAATGTTATTGTGTTTCTCTAAAAAGGTGCTATGCCAGAGACCATTCCCTCACCAAGGCCCAACACAACCAGTTTTCCTCCAGAAAAGCATTGGATCAGATCACTATTTATTTGAATACAAAATAAACTTTATGGTTTGAGCATAAAAATCAATGCTATGTGAAAAATATATCTAAAATACCAAAAACACATTGAATGAACCATTCAGGAGTCCAGCAAGATTCTTTCATAAGGGAATTGATACAGAAGTAGCAGATTCATGAGTCCCATATCATACTTATTAGGGGGAATAAGATCATTAATGAAAAAGTAGCATAATTCTATAAAATATTTAAGCTTCTTGTTCTCTTTTGTGCATTATTTTTGTTTGACTTTTCTTCTTTTAAAACCATATTGTTAAATTTTCATAAAAATGTTCTTTATTTCCCAGTGCATGATTATTAAGTTAAGAAGATAAATGCATAAGTGGCTTTAAGTTTCTTTGTAGAATAAAATCATTTCTACCATGTGTACTTGCGGTACTTTTGCAGACCTTTGTTACAAAAACCTGGGAGTTTCTCTTCCTATCAATGTGTTCTGAGACTGAGAATTGGCTCCAGTTTGCAAACTGAGCACACGACTGTGAATTTCCACTAGAGAGTTTGACCTTAGCTTCTCCTCATGTATTCTTCATTTCATTTAACTATAACATATGAAGCAACACTTTACCTGTGTGCTCATCTGTCGTCTCCTGGTGACATTAGCCATCTTCACAGATTTCCTGAAGATCAGATCGTGGGAGACTTCATGCTGACCTTGCTGTTTTTATAGTAATAACTTCTGCCTTACTTTTGATGCTTAAGTCCTGCCAATTGGATGGGGAAATTGGGGATCACTAAAGGGAAATTAGATCCTTTTTTTGGGAAAATCAAGAATCTTTCAGGTCATTTGAGACTTAAAGGATGAACAGATTATCTAGTCTTTGAAATTTAATCAACAAAGTTCTTCTCAAGACTATGAACAGGTTAGTAGAGAGGTTATTCAAATCTTTACTGAGCTTTATTTCAAATATGAGGTATTTCATATATTCTGAAAGCACCCTATGTTTTCCATGAAAAGTATTTTCATTGTTCTTTATCATATGTTATAAATTCTTCAAGTAGTTTACAATGCATTATAACCATCCCATGACATCTATTTATCATCTATCATCATCTATCATCTATCATCTATGTAGAGAAACATGAACTAGTATTTATAATGAATTATGTCATACTTTTATATATGAGAAAATACTTGCCATTATTAAAATTACAACAAATTAATGCTCTTGACAAAAATTGCAACTTTTTAATTATTACATAGAAGAATGTTTATATTTTTGTGAAAATGATGCATCTTAGTGTGATTGTTGTGCGTTTTTACTATGTAAGTCTTAAAAATCAAATGTAAGTGAAATAATTTAGTGGCAGGTTACATCTGCAAAGGTATTTGCATTTTTTCATTTTGCAATTTTTTAAAATTTCAAGTATCAGAGTGTCACTATTAAAAGGTTTCTCTATGAAAAAGTTTATTTTTTCTATATTTTTGTATTGCTAAAATTATTTCATTTCAAAGATACAATTTCAATGGGTAAAATATGTATGGCAATTCAAAGTTATAGTTAGATTTGAATCTACATTTTAAAATATGTGTAACTTGTTAGGCAAAAGCCTATTAGATCTCTGTTTCAGTAGAAGAAAAGAAAAATAAATGAGAAGGAATAAATACATACAGAATGAAGTTTAGCTGAGTCATTTATTTCTCCAGTTTAGAATTTTTTAAATATATGCCTGAAAAACATGCTTATACTTGCAAGAATATTCTTAGAATTCAGCTATCCTTTCTTGTGGTGCTTTTAAAGGGTAAATATAAGCAAATACATGCAAAATATATTGTCAATAGCATCATATACACATATATATGCACATATGACAGTCCCTCAATAAATGTAAGCTTCATTTAAATTTAAGTTTGACAATTTACTGTGATCTAAGGTCTAGATTTCTGAGCAATTAAGCATGTTTTGCTATCCATAAAATACACACTTATAAGAAGTAAATATTCTTGGAAGAAAGATAAACAGTTGCTAACATGACATTTAAATTTATAAAGAAGGAAAATGTAAAAATGATTAGGATTGATTGATAACAGAAAAAATTTATCAAAACATAGGACTTTAATTTAAAAAATTATGCAACAAAGCAATGGGAAAAAAGATTTTCAAGGGTATAGTTTTCAAAAGTTTTATTAAAGAAAAATGGAGAGAACTATCACTAAATATTTTCAGATATTAAATACAATTGAAATTACTTCATACATGCTCATTTAATAGTCAAATTTAAGTAGGTAATTCACAGAAAGCATTTATATATCTTTTGAAAAAAAAATAGGAAAAATCAAGTGTTGTAATATGTCAAGTCTATCAAAGAGCCAATAGAACCAGAAACTTCAAACAAAGGTGACCTCCTGAAATCCTCTGAGAAGAGGACATCCAATTAATTCCACTTTGTACATTTCATTCAGACCTAAGATCTTGCACAACTCAGAAATCACTCACACTGGTAATAATGCTCTTTCTTGAAATGGGATTCAGAATCGTTGCTCTCTCATGTGTGAGTATTTATTTACCTTCTCTAAGGACTAAATACAAACTTTTGCCTAAGAGACCCTGAGGTTCAAAAGTGGACTGACTTCATGATTAGAGATGAGAAGTCCCTCACCACAGGAAACTGATAAGAATGAAGATCGAGTGTAGAGGGCATAGGGAGCAAGCTTATTCCACCAAAGAATCACATCAGTTGACTGAAATTTTTTTTCTTATAGTCTTATGGTAAGTGGATTTTTCCGACTACATTTTCTTAGGTAGTGGCAATTTTAAGACCCATAGTAATAATATCATTCTTTTACCTCAATGCTTATTTTCAAAATTTAGGCCAGTAATAACAAGTATTAACCATTTTCATCCAACTTAATTATTTTTACCTTATGTAATATACCTTAACATTCCTTAATACTTTCTGTTAAATAGATTTTAAAACAACTTGCTTGGTTGCAAGGGTGGGGACTAATAAATAGGCAAGCTTTAAAAATGTAAAAATTGTTCTAACTGCTGAAACGATCTCTGCCTCACTAACTGGGATATACTGGTTTAGACAATGTCCTTGTGATTTTCTTCATTAAGCCTCACCTGATTTCAATCTGGATGGTTTGAATCTGGAAGTAACTAATTCCACTAGAAACTTCACAACAAAACTAAAAATCAAAATATCTTAAGTTTCCAATGATTCTTTCCTAACTAAATATGTGTCTCATTTAATAGTTATTTTGCCTCTCAGTAATAATGTCTGACCCATAGAAGCAAAAATAAAATGAATGTGCTCAGGCGACTTTGTAGGAAGGAACTTTGTTTTTGCAGAATCCTCTGAAAAAAAGCCTACATGTCCTCTCCCATTTCTATAATTAAGATGTTAAAATTTTTTTTTTAGGTTCTGACAAAACATGGACATATTGATGAAGTTAAGGGCAAACATTTAAATTGTCTTTATAAGGAGGATCAATTGAATTGTATTCGTCTGTCAAAATTGTGCAGTGTAAGTCTTTTAACCAGTAGAGATCAGCTAATGGTAGCCACATCAGTTCAACTTCTTAATTACAAATTCATTTGAACAGCTTTTTTTTTACTTTGATATCCTACTTTTCTCCAGCAAAGCCTCACTTTCTATATGTATGGTGATAAATTTATATTTCTTTCTGTGTCAACATATTAGAGTTCTTGGGCCTTTTTGACTTTTTAGCATTTATTTTCAATTCCAGTGTTGTTTGGAAGCTGATAACAATAAACCAGCATTTCTACCAAAGAAATTGATTCAAATGTTTTAAACATGTATCAAATGTCATATTTATACTACTGTTATTGAGGTTATAAACAGAGATGCTAAAACATGAGAAATATTAAAATTTCTTCTTTCTGTCAAGGAGGTTAATTTATTCACAGTTTTTTTTCAAGAAAAAAGAATCAAGTAAAATATTTTATATTTAAGAGATATATGATTCTATATTTCTCTATTAAAAAATAGAATTTATAGGTCTCTCTGCTTTCTCTTTACTATATGACTGACTCATGGCTTGCTGAAAATTTCCTTGCTTTTTAAGGAAGAAAAAAAAATGATATAGGAAAAGAATACACATTTGAAACCAAAATGAGAACCAAGACTATCTATGCCAGATGACTTAAATGAGATTGTAGACCACCTGTATCATCCTCAGTTGTTTGTGCAATAAATTTTCACCAGAGAAAGATGAGTATAAATTAATGAATAATTTTACTAGTTTAAAAAACTTTCACAGATTAATTTATGGGATAAAACAATATGCTAACAGTGTACTTATACAACAATTTACTTATCAAGAGTTATATCAAGACCCTCATCTATCTGTTTCCACCAATTCTAAACTATAATATCAGGGAACTTTCCACTATCATATAGTTTCTTATCTTGAAAGACTGTCCCTAATCCACTAGAAAATATAGCACATAGCCCTATATATATGCCACTTCTGACTTCTTCTGAGACACTGCTGAGACTCTTCAAGATGATATCCTTCTTTAGTGCAGAAGCTTCTAATGCATTTAGACATGGTTTAATAGTCTGTCTGGCGGCACTTAGAAAATTTCAATTAAAAAAAAAATACACCAAAACCATAAACTAAACTCAAACTGTATTCAAGTTTCTGTTATGGACTGAATGTTTGCTTTCTCCCGAAGTTTGTACGTTGAAGCCCAAACACAATGTGACTGATATGACTGCATTTGGAAATAGAATTTTAAAGAAGTAATTAAGGTTAAATGAAGTGATAGCCATGGCACCCTATCTGAAAAGATTAGTGTTCTTATAGGAAGAAACACCAGATCTCTCTCCCTTCCCTGTGAGGATACAGTGAAAAGGTGGCCATCTGCAAGCTGGAAAGAAAGATCTCACCACAGTTGACCATGTGAGCACTCCGGTTTTGGACATCTATCCTCCAGAGCTGTGAAAAAATAAACTTTTGTTCTGTAAGCTACCCAGTCTGTAGTGTTTTGTTATGGCAGCCCTAACTAATACACTTCCTAAGTAGTTAAATGAATAATTACTGACAGGTTGTTTAATCTCTTGAATCATATTTTTTCTCATTTATACTTTAAAGATAGTTGCACTATTCTGCATATTCCAGAAAAATGTAGTGGGATTAAGCAGCACTGTATTTTAAACTACTTTTCAGGATGTAATGCACTTAAAATATTAGTGTGGCATTCATTGTTATTTTTTATTCTGGTTGTATTTATAACTATCAGGATAAGCTAATCAGGGTTCACTGATCATTAGAAAAATAATTGTCTTTTTATTCTTTGTGTTGGAAAATTAGGTTTATTCAAAACCAAATTAATAAATAAGAAAATACAATATTGGGAGGCAAACCTCCATGAATATTTTCTCATTTCTACATGGTCTGAGCTCTGTGAATAAAGTACACTGATAAGTTGGTTAAAGAATGGACAGTAGAGAGTGCATTTCCTTAAAGCTTTACCTCTCTCAAAGCCCTTTGCTTATATTCAAAAGCAGTGAAGTTAGACATCTTCTTCTCAGTTTCAAAGAGATTTGTTTACATTTCAGAGTAAAAGTCTCTTTCTCTCTCTCACCAGAAGGAAGGATAGGTGAATGTGCCAGCCACACTCCATAAGATCCAACTCATAATTTCAGGGTTTCTTTCCTTGATGCAACCACTGTTTCACCTACAGTGTAATAGGAAGTTCTTGCCACAGGGTACCTTACAGATTAGGGTGCAAGAAACTGCTACTGAAAAGCTCTGTGAATCTGTATTAAACACTCTGTTTTCTGATTCAGATTCCTGTCAGAACACTCACACACACACAGAAAGAGGCAGTTGCTGCTTTACACCATGATTAAGATATGCATAAATTTCATTTTCTAGTTTTGTTTAATAACACCAGTTCTGCAACAGCATGGTTCAAATTTCAGTTCAGATGGTATAGCCACTATGAATACTTTAACAAAATCATGTGTTGCAAGCTCTTTGTGAGCTCTTCATTTTACAAATCACTATGTGAATTATATGCTAATCATCACTAGTGACCAATCCCTTCTCTTCATTCAAAGTCTACCAGGTATTGGTCACTGTATCTGCTGCTCAGTTCACATACAGACAGCAAAAAATGTGGTTACGTTGCCTCCAAATCACCAATGATAAAACCATGTGATATTTTACAAAAATGAATAATCAGAAGACAAATTTCTCTTCAAGTGCAGAATATAAATTAAAAGCAATAATGTTAGAAGTGAAATTCTCATTAAATATAGAGTTCTAGAAGAATCAGTTGACTGGAATGTTGACACTGCTACCATCTGAAACTCTAGCTAAAGGAACAAAACAAGAAAGCAGTCTTAGAGAAAGTAGTACTGGTAAAAAAAAAAATCACTTCATATTAAAGAAATGCTCAGATATATTTTATGACATTGAAAATACAAAGGATAAAATTTTAGAATCTGATTCTTAGTTAGAAAAGAGTGTGACAATTTGTCAGGTCATAGAAAAGATGCTTACTGCATATTCTAAGTTATATGACTGCTCACTTTCTCACAGTACCATGTAAAGCAAAGACTGACCATAAATAAACATGTAAAGCAAAGACTGACCATAAATAAACAGACAAAATGCATAAACAAAGAATTTTTTAAATCCTATAAAGAAGCATAAAATATGACTACTTCTACACTGACAAGATTCTCTTGTCATGTAATGTTCCAAGTGGGACCTGAGATTTGTTTAAGCATCAAAATTTAGAATTCAGTATTTTTAAAAACTTTTTGGAATGTTCCTTATAAGATCTAAACTTTCATTATTGTTTTACTCTTTAGAAAAACTCAGTTATTCCGCAGCCGACTTTCCAATCAGTCACTAAACCTGAACTATAAGTTTAAGTCTTTTTCAGAGCAGAAACTCTTACAGCCTCAATTTCTCATTTATATCTGGCTAAAGTTTTCAAAACTGTCATTTCTGTAAGTCTGTAAAAGTTTTCTGTGGAATTTCAATAATAAGATTTACACAATCTGCTTACCTTTAATATTCAATAAATATAACATTCATATTTTTTCACATAGATATTAAACTTGCCTACTATTTTAAACAGTTTCCAGATTTTGAAGATTATATATATTAAATATTCTATGTTTGCTATTTCAAGATAAGTGTGCTTCTGAAAAACAGTTCTGAAGAATAAGTTATAGGTAACTAAAAGGTATACACTCGTTGCTCTATTTCATATTAGACTTCAACTTTGCGATATATTTAATATTAAGAGGGCTTATAATTTCTGCTTTTACTGCAAGCTTTTGCAGTCATGTTGGTTCTCCTATAAATGGCTAAAGGAGCCACTGGAGTTATAGTGAGAAGAAAAAATACAGTATGTCTTAGTCCTGGCAAGCCACTGTGTTATGGCTTTTGTTGATCTGGACCTAGCTGAGGACTTTAGTCATGAACTCTTACTTACTTTATTTGTAACCCTGCAGAAGTCTCCTACACTGTCTGGAAATCGGCTTTCTATTGTGTAAAAATAAAGGCATTCAATTGAATGGCCTCACATGCATATACAGTGTTATAAGCATTATCACAAACATCATAAGGTAACATTTTTGCTTGCTAAAACTTTCCCTGTGTGTGGCGCCTGGATCAGAACCAGACTGACACATTTTATCAGGTTGCATGCTATTTTTAATTGATCTATCTCTGCTTATCTCACTAGATATATTGCCAAGTAGAGACTATGCCCTTGTGCTATAAATTATTTAAGTCAAGTCAAATCATATCACTATCCTTTCTGCCACACAAACATATATTAATTTTTAATTCTGAGAGTCAGTTATTCTCATTGCCTAGAATTACAATTGTTTGCATTCAACTTCTTCTCACCCTTAAAGATTCAAAAAAAAAAAAACCCATATAACATGCTTTTTACATGCACACACATACACACACATTTCCTTCAGTATTATATTAAGATTGTGTACATTCTCCTCAAAATTATTAAAATTTTGTCTAACCTAATAAAATGATATCTCATATTTCTACTTTGTACCATTTTTCCACTGGTTTTGCAACTACAAACTTCCTAATTCACAGTATTTGTTAAATTTATAATGTATTTTATTACATTTTTCTTATTGATTTACAAGATTTATTTTTATATTCTTATCAGTTGTCACTTTTATACATTACAAATATTACAATTTAGTCATTTATCTTTTGACTTTGTTCAAATTTTTTTTAATTGAACTGAAATTTATTAATTAGAAATATTTAAACACTTCTGAGTTTTTTGGCTTTTAATTTGTACTGTTTGGTTGTTGAGTATGTTTCTTACTCATATGTAAAAAAATATTTCTTTGTTATTATATTGCTAAATTTCACCTTTGACATCTAAGTTATTTTATTCTTTAGGAGAGTCAATCCTTGGTTGACCTCACAGATTACAAGGACCTTGTCTGCTTACAATCCCTTATTATTATTATTTTTTATTTTTTATGCCTATAGTACTTGGTCTTCCTAGGTGGGGTCTCCCATTTAAGTACTAACCAGCCCCAACCCTGCTTAGCTTCTGAGAGCAAATGGGGTTATGCTTGTTCAAGGTAGCATGGCCATAAACTGACATCTAAGTTATTATTTAAATTTTTCTATGTGAACTTTTTCTATGTAGGCATAAAGTAACATTAATTTTTATTTTTTATATGATGAGTCAGTTTTCTGGGCATAATATTCCAAATAATCCAGTTTTTCCACAACGATTTGCTTATTGAGGTTTATTATACAATTTCTACAAAAACATAAAGAATTATGCAATACATTCCTTTGTACTCATCATCACCAAGCTTTAACAATGATCAATATGTAAGCAATCATTTATATATACCACACTCAGTTATTCAGCTCTCACCAAAGATGCCTTCATCTCCAGATCCTAGGGCAAGTCCCAGACCTTGTCAATTTATCTATAATAACTTGGCATTTATTAATATTTATTTTAAGAAATAATTTTAAAAATCTGATTTTTATACTATTATTACATCCAATGCTATATAATATTGAGTAATTTTTGATAGTTCCTGAAATGTCTCACATATTTTTGGTAATTTACATTAGTTCAGTTAAATCAATGTTTTAAAAAATCCCTATACCTTACATCTGATTTACATATTGTTTAAATCCTTTAATATCTATTATACACTTTCTGAAGAAATCAGGCCATCAACATTCCTGATTCTGGATTTTGCTTCATGCACCACCACTTGATATATTCATCTTTTCCTTTTGCTTCCTATAAACTGATAGCCAAATTTAAAACTTCATTGTACACAGGTTTAATTTTAGCAAGAATATTGCCTAGACTGTGGTGTGTACTTCCTATTATATATTACCAGCAGGCAAAATTCATCTCTTTTTATAATGTTAAGATCAATCGCTGTGGTGAACCTGGTCCATGCATTATAACATTCCTTATTTTTACATTTTCCCTCGTGAATCAGTGAAAATACACTCAGAGTATGGCTCCCTCACACCTTATTCAGGATACACACAAGAGTTGAAAGAAAAAGAAAAAGAAAGAAAAAAGCAGAATGAAGACAAAACAAAACAATGGAGAAAATATTAAAAAATAGACTAAAATATAATTAGTAGCAATACGCAGGCTAGACAAAAAAAATAAAATAACAAAAATGATCAAGTTCTCAAAACTAACTAGGTTGCCTATTATATCGATACACATTTAAATGAAATTGATTATTTCCAGGGTTAATAATTATGCATGAATCAGAGAGGCACTGTTGGTAAAAGAGTAAAAATGCAAATATATGTATTCTGATATTGAAATATCTATAATATGAACAACAATCACAGTTATAATGAAAATAATGATCATATTAATGAAATAAGAAATGACAATATCAAGTGCTAATTCTTTACCAGAAACTATGCCAATAATGTTCCCTTCATTTAATTATTTAATTCTCTGATACAATTATTGTTCTTCTACTTGAAAAGAATTGAACTAAATATGTAAAATAAGATTTCTTTTATTAAATCAAAATAAAATACAGCTATGGATGCTTCTAAGTGTTTAGCTAAATGTCTAGGAAAATTTATTACAAACATAACAATGAGGAAATTTGGAGATACATGCAGGATTGAATGAGTTGAACGAATACTATTATATACTTCTTTAAAAACTTCTATATCACTTCAACTTTATAAGCATATGTTACTTTTATAATATAAGAGTCATAATAAGAAAAATGTGATGAGTTCCACAATAGAAACTAAAGTTTTTATAATTTAAGTTTTCATCTCTAAAATTAAGTACTGGTCACCCACAGGGACTAAATTTATTTTCTCCCTTTCATTTTAAGAGCTAACAAGTATCAAAGATTCATAGAAATGTGACAAAAATGAGTAATTATTTGAAAGCCAAAAAGAGAGTAAAAATATTTGATCTTTGTAGGGGATGGTATGAGGATATAGTCTATTATGGCTCTTGCTTGTTTACTTATAAGAAAGATTACAATAACAGGTTAATTTTCTTCTTTTATTTTGTTAACACTATTTTTGAGTGCTTACTACTGTGAAGCAATTTTTAATAATTTTATAACTATCTCTCAATCTATTTTAGGTGAAGAACTTTTCTTTATGTTTTTTTTTACTGTTGTTAATATGGAACACATCACAGACCAATGCTTTTGTAAAATACAAACAGATAATAAGTAGAAAATAAAATTTTAAAGGACAAAAGAGATGCTTCTTTCAAAATTATTATATTAAAGTCAATATCTAGAAAATTACTCTGTAAAATATCCAATATTACTCTAGAAACTTCTACTCACCTGATCAGAAACTAGTGAGCTTTCAAACCATCACTGGTAGGCAGAGCACACTGTGAGTAGTACAGAATTTTTCTTAATTCATTGTCTTCACATCATATCAGTGATGTAGATATATAATTATTCTTGTACTATAATTGAGAAAATGAAATTACAGTGAGATGAAATAACCTATACAAACCAACAAGTGACAAAATAAAGAATTAAAGTTAAAATAAAATGACTTAAGAGCATATATTTTAATCACTAGAAAATACTGCTTCTGCCAGAAAAAGAACTTAAAGATATGTTATTAGTATAATTTTTTATTTTTCTGTTTGCCATATATATTTAATTGAATTTTACTCAAAACAAAATATATTAATAAACATTAACCAAATAATTTTCAAAGTCATTCTGTGCACTAGAAATAAACTTCAATCGCTCTTACTAAAACATGTCTTACCTCTTCAATTTATCTTATTTGCATAGCTTATTCTTCAAACTAATGATTTAAAACACTATACAGAAATTTGGCCTCTGGCCAAGATGCTTAAGCTATTCTTATAAACATGAAGGATTTAATTTAAACTAAAAAGTAATTTTAAAAGTAGAATCTCATTTCTTATTTGCATCTAGAAGTAAGCCAAATCACACATTTTTAACAAACTGAAAATTTATATTAGTGACAAACCCTCAAAGATTATAAAACTTTTAAATCAAAAATGTAATTGTAATAATTATTTTTCTGTTGTTTACATAAATAACAACTAGTCCAGTTTAAATTTCTGATGAACATTACTTGAAATAGAATATTGATTCAAAGGCTTATAATAATGAGACAGAATCTTTGCTTTCTTAGTTCTTGTATTTTGTCCAACCCACATCAATATTTTTAAGTTGTAGGGGTCACAAATTGGAATAGTAGAATGCTTATTAATTAGCATACAAGATTTTCTATATTTATCATTGTTGCAGTCTGATCTAATTTGAAACACATAAATTTTGATTTCAAATTAGTAAGTCATGCACCCGCAGACAAAGTAGGAGACAATTTTGCTTTTCACACAGTTGTTAAATAAAAACTAGCATGTGTTGCCTCCCATACTAGGGCAGAGTAAAGATTTTTCTTATTACTACATGCATTTTGTGAAATATATGTATATGACTATTTAACTGCTCAAAATTTTATCTTTATTTAATTTCTACTATGTTTTATATTCTAGCATCGTGGTTAAAAATTTAAAGACTGAATTCAACCCTGTGAGGATAATTTCTTTACCATTTTTCTCAAAGAAAAAATAATAATTCATAGTCTTCTTAAAACATATAGGAGTATATTTAAATCTTTTAAGGAAGGGCATAATTTCTGTATAGAAATACAAATTACCAAAATTATAGACCAATAACAAATTGTTTAACTATTTAAATTATCCCTGAATTTACAGAAAAATGACTGCCTCAATATATTTTCTATTTAATACATAGTTTAACTTTTTATTTTGAAATAATTTTACAGAAAGTCAAATTTTATTTTTGTACTCATGTTGTTATAAAGTTTAATAAATTTCGAAGCCTATTTTTTAAATTATGCCAGGTAGCTAGTCAGACATGATAGACATGGGAACAAAAGAATAGAGGCTCAGCCTAGAGTCTGCCAAATAACACCCTATTGGTAGTAAGAGAATCCCTTTTGCATCCCCAGAGACAAAGGACAGAGGAGCCATAATATACAGCTGGTTTGAACCTGCTACAGACATGTGCACAACCTGCCCACAACCTCAGCCTCGTTATACTGTCATTATAATACTGTGTTTATGCTGGAAGTTCATGACTCTAATTATAAAAGACTGGGCACTAGGCAAAGTGTTATACAGGAGCCAAGTGGCAATCAAAATGACCTCATGTGCCAATCACCTAGGAATGCCTTTGTAACAACTTATCAGTGCCCAAATAAAATTCAGACCTTCCTACTTCTGGGTGGTTACAGCTTTTTCGCTGAAACTCCATTCCTCCCTTTGAGTATGCTGTCTTTCTAAAATATACTTTTAATAAATCTTTTCTAAAGCTCACTGACCTGTGCTTCTTCACTGCTTCAGTGAGGAAGAACCAAAGAAAATGCTAATTACCCTTCTGCGTTGTTATACCCCTATGCCACAGGGTCACACTGAAGTTCAAATCACTTCAAAGTGATAAGAATTATATATTAAAAAATTAGTAAATTTTAAAAATTAGTAAAGACAAGTCATCAGTCTCTCGACAGGAGAACAGAGAGGAGAGAGAGAGAGAGAGAGAGAGAGAGAGAGAGAGAGAGAGAGAGAGAGAGAGATTTACTTTCTTACTTAATATAAAATCCAGAAAACATGATTTTATGTTATATTGCTTCTCTCTGAAATGAGAAAATAAGAGATTTTAATCTTGGCAGAGCTTATATTGAGTTGCTGACAATATTCTTTTCTCTATTTGATAACACTAAAAATCTCAGAATGGTCTCAGTATCAGCTGGCAGTGAATACATTTCCTCTTTTTTTTTTTTACAGCCTCGATTTTAATCAACTGAAGTTAATAGGATTTAAAGTAAAAGAAAATATATTTGAAAACCTCAGAATAAATGCTAACCAAATCCCCAAATTTATGTGTAGTTTTTCCATTCCACTACTGTTAGTTTTATAATACAGAGCATTTGACTTGTGTATACTTAGTCATGAAAATCATCTCTCAAATTTTTTTTGATGATTCTCTTGTCATATTTGGAATTTTGCTCCCTTCTACACAACAGCTGGTTGCTGACTATTTAAGAAAATAAGCACATACTTAAAAATATTATCTACATTTTTCAATTCTTCTTCTATTCACTTAAGATTTAAGTTTGCTGATTCTCTGGCTTGCAATCAGCACTATTTATTCTTTTGGTTATATTCTCAGTGCCTGCCAGTTGACTAAATTGGTTCTTCCTATCAACTTCTTAAAGGATTTAGAAAATTCTGTGACTAACAGATTATACTTTCTAATTCCAAATTGTGATTGAAAACCCCATCTGCTTCCTTTTGTGTGGCACCACATTTACCCACATTGTCATCTCATAGTTTTCTTTTGATTGCATGAACACATAACTCATTAGCCAGCACTTAAATGTAGGAATCTGCCTCTTCTTCATCTCCACCGTCCACCTCCTCTAATATTCCCCATCTCTTGGCTCTCACCTCGTAGATAGGGTTTCTCAGGTTTTGTGAGAACTAAATATTTTCTTTAAGTATCAGTATAGTGATCAATTGTAAGTACAAATGTAGACACAAAAGGCAATATGTCTCTTAAAATGAGATCAGAAATTACAACAATTTACTAATTTAAAAAAATTGACACAAATATCATGGAACGTATAATACTGAGACTTTTCCAGGGCCACTCAACGTTTTGGAAGAGACCATCATGTGAGAGTCCCTGAGGATTTAGTTGTGTGACTTCTTGTGGTCAGTAAGCATTGACTTCCACCACTCCTCTCAACTCTTCTGCTAGTGCCACTCTGGCTCTTTAATGTTCCTAAACGTCTCCAGAAACATTCACGTCTCTACCTCTTACAGTTAGTTGCCTCTTCCTCTCTTTGGAATGCTCTTCAGGATTTAACCAACTCCCTACTTCTCTCTTTCACTATATTCCAATGGTATCTCTTACTAGCATTCCCTAGGCCTTCTCCGTACTTTATTTTTCTCTAAAGCTTTTGTCCTATCTTAAATAAATGTTTCACTTCTGTATTGGATTTTTATCTATTTCTAGTCATTAAGATATAACTTTCATGATGGAAGAAAATTGTGCCTCTTTTCATAAAACATATATCAATCCCCAGTACCTAAAAAAGAACCTCACATTATAGAATTTCAATGACTAAGCGTTCAATAAATAGAAGTGCTAAAGAAAGTTCAATTTTATATTTAACAAAGTACATTATAATAAAAAGACAATTAACAAATACTGTTTGAAAAAAAGAAGCAGAGAGAAAAGAAAAATCATAAAAATGCTAACAAAATTATAATCTAGAACTTCTGAGACATGAAGAAAGGACCATCTTCCTTCCAAGGAAATAAAAACAATTTTCTTGATGTTCTATGGTTCTCACAGAGTCAAGACATAAAATTTTATCTAATTTTCTGTTTTAGACTTATGTAAAGAAAATTTACAAAGATAAAAATGTTTTCATTATATAAAAAGCATGTACCTAGAGTTAAAAGTGTAAAATAAAGATAAATGGAGCCACTTAAAATGGAGCTAGAGCTACTATCCCAGAGGAACTGCCTTGCAAATCTTACACCTTAAACATTTGGAATGCTAAAATAGGATAGAATAACTTTTGGACTGGGCCATTGTATCTCGAAGAACTCTTTGCAAGGATAACAAGAAAGCAGATACTATGACTACCAGAAAGATGACTACCAGACTGAAAATTAAAAATATTCTTTATAATTAGCATCACTATGTTGTATTATCTGCACCTATAGAAATACCTTTTTTCTATTTATGTAATTGCTTCCCTTTCCTTTCTCATAAATACCCATTGCCTTTGCTTACTAACTGGATCATTATTTGGGCTTCTGCCTGCATCAGTGCTTTCCTGAATAGCTATTCTTTTTTGACCTCAAATGAATGCTTGTTGCCTCTCACTTTGAAAGACATTTTCTTTTTAAGTTAACAGACATAAGGACAAATGGATGCTTCAAAGTAAAGTAGATTTCAGTGTCAATTTAAGGAATTTTAACTTTGTGCTGATGATTCTTGGATTTGAGATCTAGTTTGTGGAATTATAAGAAAATCCTCTTATAAGCATTGCTAAAAAAAATATTCACATACACTTTATTGTTAAAATCTTTAGTAACATCTGATTTACAAAAGCATAGGCATTCTTACAATATAATTTTTCTTCCTACAATATTTTTAAGAACGTTAAGAAACCATTAAACACAATTCACAAAAATTGTGTTTATTTATAAATGCCTCATTCATGCTTATTAATTATATGAATATATTTAAATATGCACTGTTTTCTTCTAAAAGTTAAGAATAAAGAGATTATAGTAAAGTAAAACTAATTTTAATCTTTCTTTTACCTGGTATATTAGTTTTCTAATGATGCTCCAACATATTTTTTACCACTAACTCAGTGGCTTAAAATAACAGAAATGCATTGTCTAATAGGTGTGTGTTAGAGTTGTAATGGCGTGTGATAACTGGGCTAAACTTATGGTGTTGCTGTCAGCAGGCCTGTCTTCCTTTGGGGAGCCTCTAATGGGGAAAATCTTTGTTTCCATCTTCTGAAGACCTTCCACATTCTTTGGCTTATGATTCCTTTCCTTCAGCTGCTAAACCAGCAATATGGCATCAAGCTGAGCTGCCTTCTATTATCACCTCTCTTTCTACACAAATAATCTTACATTTAAAAAAGTTATTTAAAATAACTATTTACTAAGTTATTTAGAAGAATGCATACATAGCATCTTATATAAAACTAATTTACATGGAAATCTTGCACTATTTAATTTCATTAAGGTATTTTTCTTACAAATGTTCTGCCTCTGATAGTAATAAATACACTATGGTCTAACAAGTCTAAGTCAATTCCATGAATTTAACCCTATATTATCATAAAAAGAATTTATTTATCTTTCAATAAAAATAGACACTTTTATTCTTCTTCTTAAATTTTTAGTGTCACCCCATCAATTATATCATAAAGATGAGGCTTCTCATCATAGAGGAGCTCTAACTTCTCTTTTCTCCTATCACTCTAATATTCATTCTGTACACAAATAATGTCAATTCTCTGCAAATACTCAAATATGCAATTATATTTTGTTCCTCTGCCAGAAATGGTCTACCTTCTCTAAATCCTTCTGACTTAATATGCTTTCACCATTTCCTATACCTTTCAACATCACAGTTGAGGTAAAATAATAAACTAAATAATCAAATTAGATAGAACCTGAGATTCTACCTAGGATCAGTGTTTACTAATATTCCAAATGATACACTTAAAGACAAAAAAAAGTCTTGGATTTTGGGTTGCCAGTATAGCTCTTTAGGTCTTTTCTTGTCATGTTATTATACTGCTATGTGCATTGACCAATATTTCACATATGAGGTCTTTACATAATGCATGTGTTCTCACAAAAATAAAACAATTTTGGCCATGAAATAACTCTATTTCAAAACAATTGCACAGATGACTAATATTTTGCAGGGGCCTATGCTCTATATTCCATTAATATCAGATTTGTTATTTTAGGCAAAGACAGACCAGGTGTTTTCTCCTCTACCTTCTTCTCCTCCTTTGGCACTGGTCAGAAGTTCAAACAACATACAAGAACCTTCACCCTGGTCTACCACTTAACCACCATAAAAATGACAAGCCAGTCTCTTTTCACTATTTCTTAAGCCATTTTCAGACCTGCTTGGGATCCACACTGTTCTCCCAGCAAACTTCATTATGCAAGTAATAAAGCTTTTCATACTGTGTGTGTGTGTTTGTGTGTGTGTGTGTGTGTGTGTGTGTGTGTGTGTGTGTGTGTGTGTGTATGTGTAGTATCATCAGTGTTTTCTCTGTAGCCACAACCATCCTCCTTTTTGGACTCTTACACATTTTCCATTTGCCACTAAAAGTTAAAATAAAATTCAAAGAGTTAATCTTCTTAAAGACGTAAGATTAGTTTACTTTGATAACATCATTCTCCACTTAGAATTGAAATGTTTAAACATAGTGTGAAAGCCTTATGTAACCTGAGCCTTGCCCATTTTTCTATCCTCACTTGGTATCATATTCTTAAAATGATACCAAACTTCATGTATTACTATTTGCTTTGAGTTTCTTGAGCATTTCATTTATTTTTCTTTACTTCAGGTTCTTTGAGCCTACTATTTTTCTGAAATAACTTTCTTTCCCCTTGTTCTTACCGCCTTGAAATGGTAAATAATTTATCTTTAAATTTTAGCTTAAATGCTTCCTCTTTACAGAGGTAATTTCTGTCTGCCCTGCCTGCCTAGAGAAGAAACATTACTATTTTCTACCTCCATCCATAATTCGACCCTTCAAACAGTAGAAACTGTCTTTTTTATTTACTCTTTATAACTAGTATCCCATAGAGAATTCATCACATAATAAATATTATTAAATTAATGAATAGTGCTGACTAATTCACTGACCAATTGCTTTGAAAAATTAAGCCTCTAATTAATTGACTCAAACAATTATAAAGATGAAACACACCCACTGAATAACATGGAAATAAATGGTTGTGGTCACACACAAAATAAATAAAAACAAACAAGCAAGCAACAGACAAAAACTACCAGCTTGGGATGAATAAAATACTAAAATCTATAAGAATTTACTCCCTATTTATGCTAACTGTAAAGTACACAAATGGATCTAAAAGTTTGAAAAGAACTTTTATTCCTCTCTGGTGTTAGAAAGGTGGTAATACAGTGAGTATGATGAAGGGCAGTTGTTCCATTTCTCAAAGAGAGAAATAAAATAAAAGAGTAAATAATTTTTTTTCTAAAAGAGCCACAGCACCTTTCTTTTTAGTTTCTCAGATCAAAATTGAAACTCTTCTTTTGATAGAACACTGTATATTAACACCCTTCACTTAATATATACTGAAAGATCTATATTAAGATCACCAAAAGAATAAATATACCAAATGAATAACAAAACACATCTGGATAGCAGTGTTTACTGATCTTGTATATAATTGTATGTAAATATAAAACTTGTCAATGTTATTTGTTTTTTCACTTGACAGGCATGAAAACGGGTCATATATCTATTGAATTTGATACATATGAATTAAGAAATTATTACCAAGACTCTTGACAAGAAGGAGTTAATTTTCTTTATCAGTGCAGTAATGTCATTATCTAAAGTAGAGTATTTGATAAATATCAGATAAAAGTATCTAGAAAAAAATTTAAATCTAAAGTAATAAATATTTTATTTTTTTATTCTGAAAAATATGAAAGATATAAAAAGACTGAAAAGAATATGGAAAAGCCATAAAGACAAATTGTTATAATCATTAAGTTTTTACTAAGAATGTAAAATAAATGTAGAGATAAATTTGATGTGATCTGAGATATTCACAAACATTGAATACTTTATATATAATTATTTTAACTAATAATTATTCTTTAGATAATATTCTAATTATTCAAACATATACTTCTTTATGTCTAGTTTGATTTATAAGTTTCTTGTTAAGTTTTCCTTATTTGATTTTTTTCTATTGCATTTTCAAATCTCAAAGAAAACTATTTATATTTAAGAAAAAATGAATCTTTTCACAAATTAGTGAAATGTTTGCATTAAAATATCAGGTAAAAAGCATGTCCATTATTTCCATTGCAAATAATAATTATAAATAATTACCTCTGCTTCACATTCCACTACTTATGATAAACACAAAAGTATTATAAGATATTTTATGGCCCAGAAACCCTAAATTTAGAAACATGATTTTTGAGAACATTACTTGGTGTTCTTTAATATATATATATATTAAATATATATATATATATATATATAATAGAATTAAAGATTTAAAGAGATTAAAAATAATGAGATAAAGTTTGTCATTATGAAATAAGCATCTTATTATAAAAGGAATCCATATGCTTAAAAAATATTTTAATGTATATGTTCGGCATCTCTACAGCCAGCTAAAGGTATAGCCCAGGTATAATTCTGACATTTTTCTGTATGGGTAAATTTTATGAGTTGTAGATCTCAATTTTCTCTAATAGAATATTTTCAAAGTTGAAAAAGAAGGCCTTGAAGGTTATTTCATCTGATGACATATTATGATTCTGTACTATTTTTGAAAGAAACTTCAAAATTTGATCTTAAATACCTTTAGTATTTAATTTTTATTTTATTTTTAAAATTTATTTATTTATATTAGTTTCAAGTATACAGTACATTGATTAGACATATATATATGTGTGTATATATATGTATATATACACGTATATATGTATATATACATATATGTATATATGTGCGCATACATACATACATATATATGTGTGTGTGTATATATATATATAAACTACATATATATATATTTTATAAACTACATATATATACATATATATTTTACATATATATATATATATTATATATATATATATATTTTATAAACTACATATATATATGTAGTTTATAAAATGATCCCCCCAGTTTTTTCCTCCCTCCCTGGCCCTCTACATAGCCATCATAATAATACTAACTGCATTTCCTCTTCCATGATCCCCATCCCCATGACCAATTATCCACTATTAATTTGTACTTCTTTAATTCTTCACCTCATTCTTCCAACCCCCCAACTTCCTCCCCTCTGTCCGTCACCAAATTGTCCACTATATTTGTGAGTCATTAGTTTATTCTTATTGTTTCTTAGATTCTTCATGTAAGTGAAATCATATAGTATTAATCTTTCTCTAACTTATTTCACTCAGCACAATTACTTCTAGATCCATCCATGTCATTGCAAACAGTAGGATTTCACTTTTTTTAATGGCTGAACAATATTCCATTGTATATATAAACCATAATTTCTTTATCCAATCTTCTGTTTTGGGGAATTTAGGCTGCTTCCATATCTTGGCTATTGTAAATTGTGCTGCCCTGAATATTGGAGTGCATAGATATTTATGAATTATTGTTTTGGATTTCTTTGGATAAATACCCAGAAGTGCAGTTGCTGGGTCAAAAAGTATATCTATTTTTAATTTGAGAAACCTCCATACTGTTTTTATAGCAGCTGTACAAATTTGCAATCTCACAAACCATATATGAGGGTTTTCTTTTTCTCCACATCTGTACCAACACTTTTTTGATATATTATTGATGATAACCATTCTGACAAGTGTGAAGTGATATCTCATTTGGGTTTTAATTTGCATTTCTCTCATAAATAGCAACCTTGAGCATCTTTTTATATGTCTATTAGCCAACTATATTTCTTCTTTGGAGAAGTATTTGTTCAGGTCTTCTGCCTATTTTTTAATTGGATTATTTGTTTTTTGTTGTTGAGTTGTATAAATTCTTTATATATTTTGGATATTAATCCCTTATCAGATGTATCATTAGTGAATATCTTCTCCCAAACATTTGTCATCTTTTTATTTTGTTGATGGTTTTTTTTGCTATACAAAAACTTTTATTTTGATGTAATTTCATTTGTTTACTTTTATTTTCCTTGCCCAAGGAGATATAACTGAAAAGAAATTCCAGTTAAGAATATCAAAGAGTTTACTGCTTATGTTTTCTTCTAAGTTTTATAGTTTCAGGTCTCATATTGAAGTCTTTAATACATTTTGAGTGTATTCTTTTATACAGTGTACAAAGGTAGTCCAGCTTTTCTTCGGTTTTTTTTTTTTTGTTATGTTTTGTTTTGTTTTGTTTTTGTTGTTTTTTTTTGTTTGTTTTATTTTTTTGCATATATCTGTCCAATTTTCCCAACATCATTTATTGAACAGGCTATCTTTACCCTGTTGTATATTCTTACCTCCTTTGTCATATCTTAAGTGAACATATAGGTGTGGATTTATTTCTGGGCTCTCTATTATGTTCCATTGATCAATGTTTCTGTTTTTATGCTAGTACTGTGATGTTTTGATTACTGTAGCCTTGAATTATGGTTTGACATTAGGTAGTGTGATACCTCCAACTTTGTTCTTCTTTCTCAAAATTTCCATGTCTATTTAAGGTTTTGTATGGCTCCATATAAATTTTAGAATTATTTATTCTAGCTCTCTGAAAAAGGTCATTGGCATTTTAATAGGGATTGCATTGCATTTATAGATTGCATGGCTATTTTAATGATGTTGATTCTTCTTACCTGTGAGCATGGTATATGCTTTTATTTATTTGTATCTTCTTCAATTTCTTTTTTTAATAACATAACTTTCTGAAAACAGATATTCTACCTTCTTGGTTAATTTGAGTCCCAGATATTTTATAGTTTTTGACGCAATTGTTTTCTTAATTCCTCTTTCTGAAAGTTCATCATTGGTATATAAAAATGGCACTGACTTCTGAATATTTATTTTGTAACCTGCTACTTACTGAATTCATTGATCAGTTCTAACAGGTTTTGGGTGGAATCTTTAAGGTTCTCTATATATAGTATCATGTCATTGGCAAATAATGAGAGTTTTACTTCTTCCTTTCCAATTCAGCTGTCTTCTATTTATCTCTCTTGTCTTGTTACTGTGGCTAAGACTGCCAATACAATGTTGAAGAGGAGTGGTGAAAGTGAGCATCCTTGTCTTATTCTTAAGAAAAATGTTTTTAGCCTTTCCCCATTGAGTATGAGTTAGCTGTAGGTTTGTCACATATGACGTTTATTATGTTGAGGTATGTTCCCATTTTTCAGAGAGTTTTTATTATAAATGGATGCTAGATTTTTTAGAACATTTTTTCTGCATCTATTGATATGATCATATGGTATTTATCTTTCAATTTGTTAATGTAGTGTATTACATTAATTGATTTGCAAATATTGAACCAATCTTGCATCCCAGAAACAAATCCAACTTGAACAGAGTGTACAATATTTGTAATGTATTGCTGAATTCAGTTTGCTAATATTTTATTGAGGATTTTTGTATCAATGTTCATAAGAGATATCGGCCTATAGTTTCCTTTTTTTATAATGTCTTTGCCTGGTTTTGTTATCAAGGAAATGCTGGCCTCATAAGAGAAATTAGAGAGCCTTTCCTCTTCTTGAAACTTTTGGAATAGTTTGAGAAGAACAGGTGATAATTCTTTGAATGCTTGGTAAAATTTTCCTATGAAGTCATCTGGTCTAGGACTTTTGTTTTTTGGTAGGCTCTTGGTTACTGATTCTATTTGATTGGTGGTAGTCAGTCAGTTCAGATTTTCTGTTTGTTTTTGACTTAGTCTTGGGAGATTGTATGTTTTTAGGAAAGTGTCCATTTCTTTCAGATTGTCCAATTTGTTGGCACATAATTGCTCATAGTATATTATGATCCATTGTATTTCTGTGGAGTCTGTGGTTATTTTTCCTCTTTCATTTCTGATTTTTTTTATTTGAGTTCTCTCTCCTTTTCCTTGATGAGTTTGGCTAAAGCTGTGTCAATTTTGTTTATTCTTCCAAAGAACCAGCTCTTAGTTTAATTTATCTTCTATATTGTTTTTCTAGACTATTTAATTTATTTCCACTTTGATCTTTATTACTTCCTTCCTTCTATTCAGTTTTGGCTTTGTTTGCTGTTCTTTTTCTAGTTTTTTTTTTATTATTATTATTGTTAAGTTAGATTGTTTATTTGAGCTTGTTCTTGTCTCTTGAGGTAGGCCTGTATTGCTATGAATTTCTCTCTCAGGACTGCGTTCACATAAATTTTGAGTCTTTTTGTTTTCATTTTAATTTGTCTCTAGGTGTCTTTTGATTTCTTCATTTATCTAATTAATAACCCATTGCTTAGTAGCATGTTATAATTTATTGTTTAGTAGTGTGTTATTTAGCCTCCAGTGTCTATGTATTTTCTATTTTTTTCTTGTAGTTAATATCTAGTTTCCTACCATTGTGATCAGAGAAGACAGTTGATATGATTTCAATCTTCCTAAATTTATTGAGATTTGATTTGTGTCCTAACATGTGATTTATTCTTGAAAGTGTTCCATGTGCACTTAAGAAGA
Source organism: Cynopterus sphinx (assembly GCA_030015415.1). Taxonomy (NCBI): domain Eukaryota; kingdom Metazoa; phylum Chordata; class Mammalia; order Chiroptera; family Pteropodidae; genus Cynopterus; species Cynopterus sphinx. Next base: position 95,490,410 of record CM057381.1, read on the forward strand.
ATGTATATTTTGCTGTGTTGGAGTAAAATGCTCTGAAAATATCTATTAAGTTCATGTGTTCTAGTATGTCCTTTAGTCCCAGTGTTTCCTTGATTCTTTGCATAGAAGATTTGTCTATTGGTGTCAATGAGTGTGTTACTATTGATCTCTCCTTTTATGTCAGTCAATAGTTGCTTTATGTATGTAGGTGATCCTATGTTGGATGCGTATATGTTTACTAGGGTTATGTCCTATTGATTTATTGATCACTTTATCATTATGTAATGCCCTTTTCTCTCTCTCTTATTATAGCCTTTGTTTTAAAGTCTATTTTTTCCCATATAAGTATAGCTACCCTGGCTTTTTTTCATTTCTGTTTGCATAAAATGTCTTTTTCCATCCCTTTATTTATAGTCTGTGAGTTTCATTTGATTTGAAGTGGATCTCTTGTAGAGAGCATGGGTCTTGTTTTCTCATCCGTTCGATTACCCTATGCCTTTTAATTGGGACATTTAATCTATTTATATTTAAAGTAATTACTGATAGGTACATTGTTACTGCCATTTTATTATTCACATTTCTTATTTATATTTTCTATTTTACTCCTTCTCTTTTGACAGAAGACTCTTTAACATTTCTTATAATGCTGGCTTATTGGTGATGAACTGTTTAAGCTTTTTCCTGCCTGGTAAACTCTTAATCTCACCTTCCATTTTAATCAAAAGCCTTTCTGGGTAGAGTATTCATGGTTGTAGATACTTGTTTTTCATAACTTTGAATATTTCTTCTCATTCCCTTCCGGCCTGCAAAGTTTCTGATTTTTATTTAAATATTTTTTAAATAAATATTTAATGTATACCTCTCATCTACATTCACCTAAATGTACAGTTTCTTATGCCATGCCAACTATTTCTTTATAGTTTATTGATTAAATTTATTATTATATTTTTGTGCCCCATTCAGATTTAAATATTAGTAGATTTGTAATGTCTACATGTTTCCTGGGTTTAATTTCTTTTGAGATGTTTTGTGCACAAACCAGTAGTTGCTGACCTGAGAAATAAAGTGCTTCCCTGTGGACCTTCCAGAGGGAAAATAAATATAGTCTGTGCCTGGCTTTGCTGAACATTTGTTATAAGTATGAATATCCTTACTTTCTTGCTTTTTTCTGTTGTATCTTTTTTCTTAACTAAACCATAGAATTTTAAGTAGAATGGACCCTTGGACAGGACTGGTTTTAACTGCGCCAGTCAATTTACATAGTTATGCACTGCTTAACAACTGGGATATATTTTGAGAAATGCATCATTTGTAGTTTTCTTTTTACATACATAATACACAAACCTAGACGGTATAGTCTATTGCTTCTAAGGTTACAGATCTTTACAGTATGTGACTATACTGAATACTGTAAGCAATGGTAACATAATTATAAATATTTGTGGACCTAAACATACCTAAACATAAAAAATTACCATAAAATTGTGGGATAAATGATAAAAAATAGTGCACCTATATAGGGCACCACAAATGAAGAAGTTTAAAAGATTCGAAATTGCTTTGGGTGAGTCAGTGAGTCAGTAGTGAGTGAATATGAAGACTTAGGATAGTATCGTATACTTCTAAAGACTATAAATACTGTACTCTTGAGCTACACTAATTTGTAAAATAACATGAAATACATCAAGTACAAAACATGATACAATCAAGGGACTGTAAATATAAGATGTATGAGGCTGCTGCCAGCATAACAAGACATACTGTTTTATAGTAAATTTTTTTTATAAGTAGAAAGAATACACTCTAAAATAACAATAAAATGTATAGTATAGTAAGTAAATAAATCAGTAATATAGTCATTTATTATTACCAAGTAGATGTATTATACATAATTGCGTATTATACTTTTATACAACTAGCAGCATAGGTTTGTTTACTAGCATCATGGCAAACACAGACTAATTCATTGAGCTACATTGTTACCACAACTACAAAGTCACTAAATGATAAGAATTTTTGCTTCATTATAATTTTATGGGAACACCATGTATATGTGGTTCATTATTGACCTACAGTTGGGAATCCACACATATGGACTGTCAACTGCATACATTGTTCTATGTCATTTTATATAAGGGACTTGAAAATCTGTGTATTGGGGTATCTGTGGGAGTCCTTGAGCCAATCCCCTCAATACATTGTTGAGGGGTAAGTATAGTTAAGTTTTTGGGAAGTCAAAAGTTATACTCAGATTTTCAACTATACAGGGTTCAACAACCTTAACTTTTTTATTACTCAAGAGTCAACTCTATTGCCATTTTCGGTTCTGTTTGACTACCACCATTAGCATCATTCTCAATAAATTCTTTTGAGTTTTCTAATTACTCAAGAGTGCAATCTCCAAAAACAATTTTATTATTTCATTTTCACACTCTTTGTATCTCTAAAGTATTTCTTTCTCTAATTACAGTAGCCAGCACTTTCAGAAAAAAAGTGTTAACAATAGCAGGTATCTTTTATTTTGATTACTAAGGTTTTTTGTATTTTGTTATGCTAATAGTTTAAAGAATTTTTAGATATTGTTTGAGATTTATCTATCACTATTTTCTGGTTTTAAAACATTGTTTTTTAGTAAAAAATAATTGAGAGACTTTCTCTTCTACACTCACACACACACACACACACACACATTCTGGACATTTTTAAATGGCATTATATGCATTTGTATTTTAAATATTTTGTTCTAGCAAAGTTCCTTTATAGAGTTATCTGTGTTTAGTGCTTCTAGGAAGAATAGTGCTTTTGGCAATATTCCATATTTCTTCTAAAATAAATTTCTATGTTTTTATAATTTAAAGTTATTTAAGGTGACTTTATCTTTATATAATATCCAATAAGTCTATATTTTTCTTTTTAATTTTAACTGCATGGAACTGAGCAAATTTTAGTTTATGTAGTTTCTTTGGTAACTGTGATTGTTTCCCTTAATATTTAGAATTTTATATATTTGTGTTTTCTTTCTTTTTCTTGAGTAAATTAGCTTTCCAGCCATATACAAGCACTGTTTCTTGATCTTTTCTTTATTATTCATTTTATTAATTATTTTGTTATTTTAATTAAATAAATTCTAATTTTAAATTTTGTTTCTACTATAATATTTTCAAATTTTTTATTTCAATAAAATTTTTATTTTCAATAAAACTAGAAATTAATTACAGAAGAGAAAATATGTTATATTTGGATATGAATTAAAGAGAAATCACACTTAACTCAGGAAAAGGGAATATCAAAGCCCAATTACTAAGTAGCTCAAAAATTTTCATCAAATGCTACACATTTAAACATATTAAATGCATTATAAAAATAGCATCTAGAGAAAAACTGACTAATTATTTATATTATTAAATCATATAGCTTAAAAATAATTTTATTTTTTGAACCATAGATGTTTTAAGAAATACAATGAAATTAGTGTAGAAATTACAGAAATACTCTAAATTAGGACTTTAAAAGAAATTAATAAGAAAATTTAAAAATGTAGAACTACTAAATAAATTTAAGTTAGTTCCAAATACTATGAAATAAAGAAGCAATTAGCCAAATAAATAATTTTGAAAGTTGTATAGATCAATTATAAAAGTCCCTAAAGGATTAATAATAAAGAAAAATAATACTCATAAATATCAATGATAATGAAGGCTTGATAAATTTCATTAGCAATCAGATACATACAAAAAATCACAAGTTACCATTTTTCCCCTCTAATTTATAAACGATAACAAATTAAATGTTTCAAGCAATTTGATCATGTGATATTAACAAATGATATCACAGACAATTGAGTAAGAGTGTGGCCTGGAGATTATAGTTTCTGTTTGTATTTATTAATTTTTTAAGCAGGCAGATATGCATTGTTTAATAATTCTTAAATAATTAACCATTCTTCATTGTAACTGGAAATAAAGTAGTATTATTATAGTCACAGATAATGTTATATCTTTGATATTTTATGAAACTCCTGAACTTATTTGCAAAATCTGTAGCTATGGTCTGCAGTGTGAGGTCAGAGAAGCCATGTAGTTGGTATGTTTGCCTCCTTTGGGGGACATTGCAGCTCAGTGGGGTAACAGACAAAATTCCATTAAGTATCATGCTATTTTATTTGAGGAAATTGGTTGCATTCATGTTTGTTCAGAACCGAGGTAATTCTTTTCTCCACTGCTTTCACCCTGTATAGCTGATTTCTGAGGTTTAGACACCTAAATCATAAGGGATACCAAAAGGCTGATTCAGCAATTCCGTAAATAGTTCAGTAGTGGAAGTGTTTGTCAAAAAACAAAGCTACTTCTTTTCCCAGGGACGTAAAAGTGAAGACATTATTTTCCATAAGCACAAACTGCAATCTGAGGATGGTGTTGGCATCTGGTAAAGCGTGAACTCCACAAAGATCATGAGGCCAGACCTGCCGTTGGCTTTTGCTGTGGCCTTAATTCTCCAGATTATATTGTAACAGACCATCAACTCAAGAATCTTGAAAGTGTTTTTCTCTTTAGCCTTGTAGTTCTTTTACTCAATAGCTATCTAAGGAAAAGTTGACAGTCATCATCCTATAACTACTGAGAATAAAATTACAACTTTGGAGAAACTAACTGGCACTAACTGGCAATGTATGTGCCATCTGTAACACCAAACAGAAGCAGCTATACATGAGTTTATTATATTGAAGAAGTCTACAATGCCGTTTAATGAAAGCCTCAATAAAAAAGAAAAATTTTTCCTCATAAAAGCATTATAATTTTCCTGAAAGAAAGAAAAGATTAGTGGCTGCAGGCTTGTTCCAGGGTCTGATATGGTTTACCAGACCAATCAAGATGCTCCAAAATCCAGAACCTTCACACTACTGCAACCAGGATTCGGAACACCCAGTACACTACTAGGTCACTAAAACTCTTAAGATGACAGCAAGTATACTAGCATGCTGTGAATGGGGTAGGGGTCATTGGAATCACAGTTAAAACATGTTTCAGAGGTGTTTCAGAAATGTTGCTGTAGAGTCCAGGTATTAGGCATGTCCTGCCTCAAGGTTTTGTATGTGATCTCAAAGTGTATATATAACTGAAATTCTTATGCAGATTATGTCACTACTCATAATCAGCCAGAAAAAAAAATGTGTTCTGACTTTATCTTCTGATTTCCAGTCAAAAATTATAATAATATACCTACCACCTGCTAAAGCATTATAAAATATGGTTTGCAGGAGTTGTCTATTTTTTGCTTCCATGACCACTTATATAATAAAAAAACAATGTACCCTCTCATTTATTACAAGTATCACTAGTACATAATAAAATCAACATATATAACACATATTACATACTTTTAGGATTAATCATGAAATAAAATTAAAATTTAAAACAAAATTCAAAATTACTGCAAATGTATTCCTTAAAAGGTAAATAGTATTAAGATTTTTAAAAAACAATAATTCATTCATCTGCAGATACACGAGTATAATTTATTTCTAGAATGAAACAAAATTAAGCATCAATTCTATTCCTATATTTTTGTTTTTATAAACATAAATGCTGAGTAAACATGAAGGTAGAAATGAAGTTACGTTATAGCAATATTGTTCAAGTTTTTCTATTGAAATTATTTGCCAAAAGTTATCTAGTGATATATAAATAATCATTTTTAAGGGCAAAAGCAAAGATGAAGAAAAAAATACTGCCTTGTATTGACATTTATTCAGCTATTCACTTTGACAATTTTAGGTAAATATGAAAATGAAAAATGAAAATAAAAAAGACAGCAAATAATTATAAATGATATCTGATTTCTTTTTCTTTCAATTTGAGGTACTGTATTTTAAAAGATACTAAGAGTTTAGAAAAGTAAATATTAACTTCAACACATTTGTCAATAAACAATTTGCTCAGCATTATAGAGGTATAATTGAAAAAATAATTGTATATATTTAGGGTGTACAAAGTAACGTTTTTATGTATGTATATGTTGTAAAATTATTACCACAGTAAAGCTAATTAATATATCCCTTACTTCACATAATTAACTATTTGTATATGTGTGTGTGTGTGATAAGAACATTTACCTCCTACTTACTGTCTTAGCAAATTTCAAGTACATAATACTCTATTATTAGCTATAGATCCTACACTGTACGTTAGATCTATAATACTTATTTATATTGCATAACTGAAACTTTATATTCTTTGACCAAATCTCCTCATTTCTCCCACCATGTCCTGCCAACTATCATTCCTCTCTTTGCTTTTATGATTTTGACTTTTTTAGATTCCGCATATAAGTGACATCATACAATATTTCTTTCTGTTTCTGCTTTATTTCACAGAATATAATGTCCTCCAGATTCATCTATGTTCTTGCAAATGATATAATTTATTTTTTCTTAAGGTAAAATGATACTTCATTTTATGTATTGCCACATTTTTTTTTTAATCCATGGATGATCACTTAAGTTGTTTCTGTATCTTGTTGTTATGAATAATGTTGTAATTAATATGGGAGTGAAGATATATCTTCAATATACTATGTCATTTTCTATGGATATAAACTCAGAAGAGAAATTGGTGGATCATGCAGTAGTTCTATTTTTAATATTTTGAGGAACCTCCATTCTGTTTTCTGTAATAGCTGTACCAACTATATTCTCATCAACAGTGTACAAGCATTCCCTTTCTCCATATCCTTTCCAACACTTATCTTTTGTTTTTTGCATAATAGTCATTCTAATCTGTGTGAAGTGATATCTTATTATAGTTTTAATTCCTAGTACATTGATGATTGGTGATGTTAAGTATCTATTTGTATATCTGTTGGCCATTTGCATATCTTCTTGGAAGGATTGTCTGTTCAACTCCTTTGCAGTACAATACTCTCATGAAGCTGAGCAGTGGCAGTGAGACACAGTTTCCAATCAGCTATACAGTCAGGAGGGTAAACAATCAATATATATTAAATACAATATACATTAAATATTTAAGATATTTTCAATTTATAATAATTTTATCAGAGATGCAACCCCATCATAAGTCGAGGAGCATCTGTGTGTGAAAAAGCCATATTTAGCATATCTCTTATGGCTCCTTCATAAAAATCTCCATTACTAGGCTCTTTTTTAAGAATCGTGCTTTATTTCAAAATAGTCAAGAAGAAGTGAAATTAATAAAAGAAAATTGCTATAGCTCAAAATGACTTTATTCTACAACATATATGATTTTCATTCTTTCCTCTATGAACTAAAATACTCTTTCTTAGTGGCATGTTTTATGCTTATCACATATATTTAATAAGAAAATACAGGACATCCTGCATTGGTTTATGGTGCTGGTTACTCACTAAAGAAGTCTTCACCATACCAACAGCTTAGAGCACTGGAAGTTTTGCCCTCCAAGGACATGAAATATGCTAAGATTTAGGGGTAAAGGCTATTCTTTTTGTTTGTAAAGCAAAAGAAGGCTGTTGTGAAAGAAGAGATAAGAAAAGAAAAGAAAAAACCTTTGGGGAGAGTTCATATAAAAGCAGAAGATATGGACATTCATTTCCCCAATCTTTTGGAGTATGTCCCAGTTTAAACATGACTGCCTCAAGGGCTCAGAAGTTTGTTAAACTGAATTTCTGCAGCAATAATACAAGTTGAAAATAGTAAGTTGTCGCTTCTAGGACCCAGTAAAAATTCTGTAGTTATTCAATCTAAACAAAAGTCAAAGGAAAAAAATCTGTTGGTCATCAATGAAAAAGACTCTCTCAGAAACTCAAAACTAAGATGCTGATGTGATATGTGGGAAACAGTACAAGTTAGAGATATGGTTAAATATAGCCCCAAAATTGTGGACTCAGCTGGAAGTTAGAAAACAGAACTGTAATCTCAGTCTGGGGAATGATCTGCTGCAGTGGTTTTCAACCCAGATTGCATATTAGTATGAGAATCTTCTGAGGGCTTTAAAATTATCAGTTTCTAGGACTCACAGGAGATCAATTAAGTTAGAAGCTTTGTCATCAAGATCTAGGCATTTGAAAATTTGAAAAGTTTCCCAGAGATTTTAATGTACAGCATAGATGAAGAACCACTATTTTATATAATTTTGATCTAGGAGAATTATGCAATTGAACAAGATTTGATAAAATAATAAAAAGATATTGCTGGCAATTTTGAGGTACTAGAAAATAGAAATGAATATGAATATAATGAGCATTATCATCAACAAAGTGACTCACCTCACCCACCTTAAAATTTTAGAAAATTAATAAAGATTAAATTTCCTTTCAGGGTCATTCTTCCAGAGCAGGAATGGACTGGAAGTTAGGGCAGGAGTCATATTTTTATAGATGTACAGGGTAAGACTTTATTTTTTTTCTTTGTAATGTAAATGCCTGACTTAAGCTTTGATTGCCAAGGCATCCATTTCAAAGAGGCATGCATTCAAAGAGTCATTTAATTCAATAAAGTCTATCTCAGATAAGCGCATTGCCAGACACAGAACTAAATAAAGAGACTTGTGGCCTCCCCACACGAAAGCTTCTTTGTTTTAGAAATCTTGGTTGATTTCAATAACTGACATTTTGGGCTACTTGTTTTTTGTTTTTTTTTTCTCTGCCCACATCTAAATTGTCTCTATTATGTTTTAGATTCACCAATAAAGAGCAAGTCTGCAAAACCTTAGTAATTTCCAGGTCACATAACTAATAAACCTGTATCTTCTCAAAGTTAACTAATGGTTATTGTTGGAACATGTCTTGCAATCATAATAAGAACCACAGAGCTGGTACAGCCATGATATTGGTTATCAATAGGCTGAGATCATACAAAACAAATGCTACATCAAAAATTAGGCAAACAGTTGTGCAAAATTAATTTTATGGTGAAATCAATTATAACAGAAAAATATGAGCTGCAATATTACAATGGTGGCATTGTTACCTACATAGGATAGAATATAATACAATTTATTAAATTGTACTTTCATATTATATTCAATGTAGTTCCTAAAGCATGAATAATTTTAAGGCACTATATAATAATGCATATAAAATATACTTATGTATATCTGTGTACATAAACATGTACGTGTGTGTACATATTTTTTTCAAAATGTTAACCAAAGCTGTTGATTGATTTCTGTTGTGTATAGGTTTAATATGATTTCAAATCCACTGCTTATAACTTAAGTAAAGTTGTTTTAATCTGTTTCTTTATGATAAAGATGAGGAAAATGTTGCCTTAATTTAAGAATAAAGTAAGTGGTGCCAGGATGTCATCATTCCAAATCTGTTGTTTTCCATTAGCCTTCAGAAATGAAGCTGCTAAGGGACCTTGCTGGACTCTTATTGATAAGAACATGAGAACTTGTGGAGAAGCAACCATGGCAAGAGGATATTTACACTATAAATACTGATAGTGAGGTTTGGGTCAGTTGACTCTATACTAACCTAAAAAAACTCTCTAAAGACTCCTGGGCATTTTATCTCCTCCTGACAATGCACTCCTCCTAGACTATGGTAATAAACCACAGTGGCCCTTGAAAGAGACTAGCCCACTACCAACTTTGGCATATTCATTCCCTAGAAATTTGCTCTAGCAATGGGACTTTTTACTTCTGTGCTGGCAGATGGTAATAAATCTTTGGTTGGTCACTGGCTTTCCTAATTAATCTGTTATTTGTTTAGATTGTGTTATTTATTTAATTTGGCTTATCAAAAGATTATTTTTATATGATTGACTTGTGAAATTCCCAAAGTGAACTTGTGCTAAAAAATCCCTGGCAAAGACAACTCAGTCTGAGTACAGTTTTATTATCTCCCACAAAACAAGAACAAAACAGCTTATTTTATGTTCTTGCTATATTTCTTTATTTTACTTTCATTTTTGAGAGGGCAATAAAAATATATTATGTTAAATTTTTCATTATTTAATTTTTTTAAAGACATTATGAATGACTTATTCTGGTGACTTATTAAGTTATATATGTTTGACATATTTTAAAATAAATCTGCCACTATGCAGGTTGCTCAATAAATGCTAAAATATATTCAGATCTCTAAAACATATATCTGCTCCTGAGGTGATATGACTTGAAAGCAGTATATAGGTATAGCTCTTTAATAATTTCAATAGATAGTTATCAAATACATACTTATAGTAGCTCATATGACTCAAATTGCTATTTGTTTTCTAAGAATAGAGTAAATTAAGAATGTAAGATTTTTGAATAAAATATTCTAAGATACGATAGATTATTTTTATTTAAATAATAGTATTTGATTATTATTAATCATTTTTTTAATTTAGATAACATAGAAGTATAATAGAAAAATTTAGAAAACTTTTAAAAGCTGTAAATACAAGAACCATATAATGACTACTGTTATTTTTGTATATTCCCTTAGAATCAACTTTAGAAGCATACTTTAATCAGTTTTATTAAAGTGTAATTTATGAAATTCACTGAATATGTGTAGAATCTGATGAATTTAAAAATATATATACAGTCATATAAGCACCACCACAATAAAGCTATAGAACATTTACCTCATTCTAATTCTGATTCTGATGGAATTATGTAGTATATACATTTTTGTATCTGCTTTTTTTATTTTTTATTTAACATAATGATTTTATGAATCATTTATGTTGTATACATTCATAGCTTTTTATTCATTTTTATTAAGAAGTAATATTTCATCTTTTGGGTAGTCCAGAATTTGTTTACCCATCTACCTATAGATGAGCATGTTAGTTCTTTCAAGTTTTTTTGTATGTTATTAGAAGGAATTCTATAAACAATCTTTGAACATGTTTCATTTTTCTTAGATAAAGGCCTAGGAGCAGAATTTTTAGGTGACATGGTAAATATATATTTGACTTCATATAAACTGCCAAATTGTCTTTCAAAGTGGTTGTAACATTTTTGCATTTCTTCTGGCAATGTATAAGAGTCTTAGTTCCTCCACATCCTCATCAGCAATTAACATTTTCAGTCTTTTTTATTTTTCACCATTTTAGTGAGTGTGAAATGATATCTTATCAGATTTTTAATTTATAGTTTCCTAATAATTAATGACATTTAATTATTTTTATGTGCTTATATCTACTCATATAGCCACTTACATATCTAATTTGTGAAATGTCAGTTCCAATAATTTGTTTATTTAGAAAAATTGATTTGTTTTTCTCTCGACTTGTCATTGAGTTGCTACAGTTCTTCACTAGATACATTTTTTGAAAATATTTTCTCCCTGTTTATGACATGCTTTTTTGTCTTCTTAATGTCTTTTGAAAAGAAAATGCTTTAAATTTTAATGAAGTTTAATTTAACAATTATAAAATTATCAATATTTATTATTTAATGTTTTGTGTTCTAAGAAATCTCTTAATATCAATTCCAATACTACATAATTCCAATACTACATAATTTTAATAATGTGAGAATGGGTAATTTACAGGTAGTTGAGGAAGAGCAGTATATGCATGGCAGGAAAATTCTTGCTAGGCAACTCAGAAACAATGAGATAAAGGAGGTGTTTAGCTAACAGTCCCCTCCCTGAAGTCCTCTTATTTACTGTACTCAATTCAAATTAGGCTATTAAGACTAAGCAAACATTCTAAGTTTTTCTTCCTGAAGCAAGTTGTTTTGTCTGAATCATATGAGCAAGAAAGGGCAGAGGGTCAAAGCTTCTTTCTGAGTCTTCTGTTTCTTAATAACCAACTTAAAATCAATATCCCAAAAAAAGCAGTTTCAGGGTGGGAAAAGTTTGGCCTCTTTTGGAAGATTTATGCTTTGTATTTTTTCCTATTTTTGCATCACTCAGACTAGACCCTTAAAGACAATGTTAAATAAATGGTGACAGCATACAATATTGTATTGTTCGCAATCTTAGAGAAAAATCTTTCAGTTGTTCACTATTAAGTATCATATTAACAATAAGTGTACTGTAGATGTTTTTTATTGTGCTAAAGAAGTTCTCTTTATCACCACTTTTCTTTTTTAAATTCTAAATGTGTTGAATTTTGTCAAATCTATTTTGTTAATGATATAGTTTTTATTTTATATTGTTAATATTGTCAGGCTAAAAAAGTAATTTTCTTCTTACTTTCTAGGTTTCTCTAGCTATGCTTAATAACCAAATTAACAGGCACAGATTAACAGAAGAGAATCAAATGTTAATATGTGCACACAGGAAATTCACACAAGCATGGAAATTTCCAAAGGCAGTGCAGGAAAATTGGGTGCATATGACATTTTGACAAAGAAGAAAAGGGAAAAATTGAGTCATAGATTCTAAAATTGAGAATGACTGATTTATAGGTAATTCAGGAAGAGTGGAAAACACATGTAGGGAAATTTCTACCAGGCAACCCAGAAATAATGAGATCCAGTGGGTGATCTAGTCACTAGGCCCTGCCTGGAGCCTGCTGATCCACCATACCCAATTCAAAAATAGGCAAAGGCAAATATCTTAAGATTTCCTTCCTGAAGAAGGCCTTTCTATCTGAATCTTTAAGACAAAAAAAGGAGAAAAGTCAAAGGTCTTTGCTGAGTCTTTTCTTAATGCTAGTATCTCAAAAGCACAAATTTAAGGGTGGCAAAACTTTAGTTCCCTTCAATACGAGTTTTCTCTCTCTCTCTCTCTCTCTTTTTATTTTTTATTTTTTTAGGAATATCTGAAATTTTTATTTTGTTCAAAAACTAGTAGTTCAAAGATTTTTTTTTTTATAATGGTGACATTGCTTAATAAAATCTGATTAGTTTCAGGTGTACATTTTAACAGTAAGGCATATATAGTTACACTGTGTATTCACCTCCCATAGTTAGATTTCTTTCTGTCGCCACATGTTTGAACACTTTTACCCCAAATACCTACCCTTAAACCCCATACCCTCTGGTAACCACTAGTCTATTGTCCAATTTGTTTGTTGATTTTAGGTTTATATCCCATTTATAAGTGATACTATGTAGTTTTCAACTTTTTTGTGTCTCATTTATTTTGCTTAGCATGATTATCTCAAGGTACATCCAGGTTGTTGCAAATGTCAGTATTTCATCTCTCCTTATGACTGAGTAATATTTCATTGTATATATATGTACCACAGTTTCTTTATCCAATTCTCTATTGTAGGCATTTTGAATGCTTCCATGCCTTGGGCACCATGAATATTGCTATGAACATCAATGTGCAAATATCTTTTCTGATATGGGTTTTCAAGTCTTTCAGATAAATACCCAGTAGAGGGATTGCTGTATCATATGGTAGTAGATGAATTCTCAGTTTTTTGAGGAACCTCCATATTGTTTTCCATAGTGTCTGTACAAAGAGTTATTTTATTCTATTATATTGTATGACATTGATCTCTTGACTTTATATTGACTGATTTTAGACTGTTGAATCAACCTTGCATGGGTGAAATGAACCCCACTTAGAATTGAGGTTATTTTTAAACTAGAAAATAAAGGATTTCAAAGCGAAGTCTTACAGAAACAGAGAATGTGGTGATATCTGTGGATTAACTATATAAATGATGTGAAAGCTGTGTAGCTGTGAAGATATTAGAGTGAATAGGATAGAAGTATAAGGATAATAGTTGAAAGTAAATGTCCACTAAAGGTATTTTAAGGATAGGCCAGTTAGAGGTGATGACAAAATGTGAGGTGAGTTCTAGAGTTTGACAGAAGTGGTCACTAGAGATGAGGTCATGGTAGAGAGAACATACAGTTAAATATAATTATTACCAAAAAAATGATGGTGATTGTGGAGTACAGAGAAAAACACATTTCCAGGAGTGAATGTATTCAATAAGTAAAAAACGACCATAAAGTGAATAGATGTAACAACAAGAAGAAGAGTATATCCCAGGACTTGAGTGAACAGATTTTTTGAAATGTTGGACTGAAACTCAGACAGGTTCAAAGCCTAAGACAGTTGAAATGTATTTCTACAAAACTGATTTTTGCTCCACTTGTATATCTTAACAAGAAATGTATTGTTATTATTTTACACTAGTTACTTGCACATGTTGTACAGACAAGTTCATCAGACAGAATTTCTAAAACAATACATTTTCTGAGTGTCACAGTGAGACTGGACATGACTTGCAAAATTCTTGATCTTTTAGCAAGAAATGAAATAGGAAATCTTTTGCAGCATTAATCTTTTTAGTAAATCTAGTTAAGTTTTCTTCCCTCTTTTCTTTGGAAAAAAGGCCCTCTCCCTTAAATCCTTATAATTGCCAGGTGCCCTGGTAACTCAGTTCCTCTGGCTATTGATAAGGGTCATCAGTTTCCCTTTACTCACTTAATAGGCAAATCAATAATAGAAATTAATAGATATATGATTTAAATAATGAGTCTGTATTTTCTTTTCCTTGTCTAGGGTCTGAGGTGGCACTTCAGCAGGAAACCCAAGACTCCACCCTGACTGAGGCAGAAAGGGAAAGAGCTCCATGAAACCCTTGTAGGCAGAGACTATGGCCATTCACAGCAGGAAGCAGATACAGAAGAGACCTCCTGTCCCTCAATATCCATACTAATAATAAGAGGGTTCATGGCTCTTAGAAAGAGGTAGGCAGGAAAATTAGGGGGTTTCTGGTCTGCCTATAAAGACACTGAGGTCTGCCTGAAAAGACACTGAGGTCATCCTAGTTTAGAAGGAGTCTGCCCTAATTCACCCACAATTAAGCAAGCCAGAAGGCATCTTTTTAACTCATCTAAAAAACCAGTAGGCAGAGATGTAGATATCAGTTTAAGCCAGTCACTCACATCTGCACAATGAAGACCTTAATGACCTTCAACTCACCTGAGTCTCATTGTACCATCATTATAATATGATGCATATGCCCGGAAGTTTATTAATATCATTATAACAGATAATTCTGGGAATGTACATGCGCGGAAAGCAAAATGATGAATCACTGAGTTCTGTCAATCTTAGTTGTCAATCAAGAAGCCCACTCCTCTAAGAAAAGTAACTGCCCACAGCAAAAAGGGATAAAAATCCCAAAGGTTTGTGTTACCAGAACTTTTGAGCCATGCTTCCCTTGCCCAGACTTGCTTCTACATCTGAAAGTGTACTTTCCCTTCTAGTTAAAACTTTTCTTTTCTACTGTATTTTGATGTCTTGCTCAATTCTTTGTTCAAGACATTAAGAACCTGGACAATGATCTGAGAGAAGACCCAACTATCTGATAACAACAGCAATAGAGCAGCCTCATGATGTCTCATGAGAGGTGATAGTTAAATTCTAAAACACTCATTATTAAAAATTAAATTATATACACTTATACTTTAAGTAATTATATTAAATTAAAGCTAATAAATACTCAAAATCATCATTATAATTTTCTAATCATTTTACTACATTGTACTACTACATCAACTCTTAAGGTTATTTTCTGGATTGTATCTGTAAAGATTTAAAATTATATATTTTGCTTCTGCACATTTCTTCCCAACTCTGCATTAAGTAATATTATATTAATAGCTTAAAAATTTATCTTGGTTGAAATATTTATCCCATAGAAATTTTCAGCTACTACAAGTCAAAATATTTCATATTGTTTTGCTGATCTTCTAGGCTTATAAAAGTGATAAAATACTATTAATAATGTAGATGAAACTTAAATGTTTGTTGCATCTGTGGCTATTAAATTGTGAGCAGTACAAAAGTTTTAAAAATGATTTTTCCACTTTTTGAAAGTCATTATTTGATTTAGCAAAGTCATATATTATTACAAATGAGTACAGCTCTGATCTGTCTGTTTTTTCATTTTATGCTACTTATTAGTATAAATAAAAACAAACCAACATCCAACATTTGAGAGCTTTGTTTTGTCTTAGTTGCCTGGAGACACACAAGTTTAGCAAGAAACAGATTCTTCAAGAATCAATGGTGATCTAGAATTTATAGTAAAGGTGATGACGCATTTTATTATTATTTATAAATCATGTGCTGTACCCTTTTAATAAGAAAGTTAATGATCAACATATGCATATTACATACGTGCATATATATACATATGTATGTATATTAAATAAAAATAAATGTGTATTTATAGAGATATACCAGAAATGGTTATTAAACATTTACCAGCACACTACTACTGCTAGTGTATAGATAATAAAAACTTGTCCAAGTAGCTGTGCTTGAAATGCTCATCATTACTGAAGTAAAAGAATTGGACAAAATTATGGCATTTATCGTCAGATTCTTTATGGAAGTAGAATTTTTTTCTAGCTCTATGAACCCAATTTTTAATTTGCTTCTCTGTTGGCTTTGTCAGGGCTGGCTTAAACTGTATGGGCCTATGCTCTGCCTTTGAAATATGAAGTCTGAAGATTTCTCTATCAGCAAACTGGCTAATTATAACAGCTCACTCCAGGCCTGGATATATGACAGACAGCAGCAGTTTTACTTGGAGCTCATAGTAATTAAAATGTTCTACTAAAGTCTACAGTCATACTACTCTAAATAAGCCCTATCTCATATGATCTCAGAAGCGAAGCAGGGTTGGGCCAGCTTAATACTTGGATGGGAGACCACCTAAAAAAACCAGGTGCTGTAGGCATAAAAAATCTTAAAAAATAAAGGGATTGTAAATGGACAAGGTCCTTGAAATCTGTGAGGCCAACTAAGGGTTTCCTTGATTAAAAAAAGTTAAAAATAAATAAAATATAAGATGTTCTATTGTGAACAAAGGGGAACATACAAAGTGTGCTCTGGGGAAAAAAAAAACAAAACTTTTTTTTTTTTTTCTTACAGGGATGCAATATTCTACTGTCTTGGAAAAGCTCTCTGTTTGAGAAAGTGTGCTCAACAAGAATCTTGAGGCCTCTGGTGATGAAGACATGGCATGCATGATCCATGAGAATATAATGCTTTTGAAGCCATAACTCTCATGATTCATGCTGGGACTATTTTCATGATTAGAACAAAGACTACAGAACCAAAGTCACATCAAAATAACTACAATTCCTTTTATTCGCATGTCTAGAATATCATGAGAAGTCACAAAATATAATATTTTTTAAAACTCTTAATTTTTCTCTTTTCTATTTGGTACCTTTAAATGCTAAACATGACTCTGATGATTTTTACTCAAAACTTCACACACACACACACACACACACACACACACACACACACACACACAAAACAGAAAACAAACCCTTACCTATTAAATGTATCCCTTCCCTAACAATCAATGCTTTCTAGAATTCCTGTCTAAAGGAAAAGAATATAGAATACAGATTAATGGAAAACTACAGCCTGGAGCCAAACTGCCCATGCTAAAATCTTGATTTAGTCACTTAGTTGTTTGGTGAATGATTGTGATTTCCTTATCTTCAAACCAGGATAGTAATATCAGCACACAACAGTAGTCTACTGTATTGATTAATGAAAAAGCTAAAACAGAGTTTAACATAGAGTATGTACTTAAGTAGCATCAAATAGTATTTACCTTTTCTTCTTTCCTTCTGACTGGTGGACAAATTCTGGCAAGGAGATGGGGGAGGGAAGCAAAATTTAAAGATAGGAATTAACACTGAGAACCTGTATAAAATATTACTATTAATATCTTTACAAAATATACATATAGAAGCCCATGGAGAAAAAAAAATATGGGTGAATTTTAAAAATGGAAGAGTTCTTAAAAGAAAAAGATCTTTCTCTTTACTAATATTTATGCTCTGGGATTATGGTTAGCACGGAGAGGCACATCACTATAAAATTCTTCATCATCAATCACGTCCATGTCAAATATCTCACTTTTTTGTTAAATTTATATCACTTTCCAAAATACTATATTAGATTAAAAGTAAGCAGCAAAGAATACATCAATTTTCTGCATCAAGTGGTACATGTGCAGTGTACTGCTCTCCTTCCTCCCACCAAATATAGCTAAATCACTCACTATGATGGAATCTCTGACCCAAAGATTATATAACTTTATCAATGCACAGAATAATATTTCTAAGGTCACATAAATCTGAGCACAAGGGTTAATATACTTGTGTTAAATTTCAATGTTTTCATATCCAATTTTACAATTGCGTACTAACATCTTGGATAGGGAGATTTTTACTTTCTGCTTCCAATTTGCACTAATAATTGATGGCTCATTAGCAACACTGTGGGAACATCGCAAAACATACACATGCAGGAGAAAATCAACTAGATGTGACAGGGAGAATAAAGTCTATGCCGATCATATTGAAATCTCTTATATTCCAAATGAGAAGTTAGAAAACACTTTGAGTAATGCATTAGCATAAATAAAAAGAATTTCATAAATTAGGCTTGCTAATGACATTCATAATTTTGCAAAATCATAAAATAAACAGATGCTTTGTTTTTTTCTTATACCTTATCCAGGATTTTATTTCTCTTAAAATGCACTTGTTCAAATGCCATTGCCAGTTTGATTGAGAATGTGTTACTTGATCATGATTTTAGACTATTAGGTATTATGATGAAAAGTAATAATAAATGAAATGTACTTTTTTTTTAGATATCTAAGAAATAAGTTTTACCATTTTGGTAAGCTTGTTTCAAGGAAGCATAAGAACCTGTTAGAAAACAATTTTGAGAAATCCATTTTTTAAAGGAATGACATATGAGAATAGTATTGTGACAGTATCTGAAGTTAACTTGAAAGGTGTTAGGTAGCCAGCAACCTAGTCAAATTCCTTTACTCAATCATACATGTGAAGAAATTACTTTTTGCTTGTGAGGAATTCCAATTACCAGGCAGTGGTTTCTCTGAGTAGAATATATCATCACAACAGAATTTAAAAGTTGGGAGGGCAAGCAGTGTAATAATATTCATTTAATGAAAAATAAATTGACATCTTATTTTGTGATACACTGCTCTTTTAACTCCCTCTGCCATAACAATAGTTTTAGTGGTAAAATTAAAGAATAATAAGTAAAATGTTCTTTAAAACGTGAAAGGAAATAGGCTCTTTTTTATTGATTATTTGAGCATGAAATTGTGGCTTGCTCCCAAGTTCATCTAAATCCATAAATAAAATATGTAAGAGTTATCTGAAGTGTTCTGATATTCACATTTCCAAAAGAAATTTCTCTGTGTTGTCAAAGCACATGCTAAATAAAATGTAGACAAAAGATTACACTTGCAAGGTTTACTGTTGTTTGGCCTCCCCCTCCAGCCTTTCTCCTAACACGCTCCTTCCACACATTCACAATTTAACCATGCTACAGAAATTACACTCCTTCAAGTGTCATCTATGCCTGGGTTATTGGCACTATATTTTCTTGGGCTGCTTAATCTACCTTAATATCTACTGTCCAGGTCAACTGATGTTTATATTTCTTCTTCAACTGATTTATTCCAAGCCATCATTCTAAACTCAACTTATGTATTGCACCCTCCAAAAGCAGTTTCATGGACCACGGCCTTCTCTTATAGACGATAAATTATCCTCAGTGCATCTGCTTTCTGATTTAGTACCTATCGCTCTATATTGTAATTGTCTGTTTAGTCATTTATTTCTCCCATGAGATGGAAGTCTATGAAGGGATTATATTTTACATCTTGATATCCCCTTTAAAACCCATGAATGAGACTGATACACAACTTCCATCTCCTTTCACTCTGAGAATTTTGTATATTTCCACTACTTTAGCATCCATTTGTTTACTGAAAACTCTCCAATCTAAACATTTCAGCTACATTTCTCTCCTGAGTTGTAGACTTAAATAACCAAAGTATATAATAAAAATTTACATTTAGTTATATCATAAGCTCTTTAAAATCAACAAGTCCAAAAGGACCCACCTTTTTTTCTAAAATCCAAACTGAACTCTTTTTCCATGTCTCTGTATCAGTAAATATTATCACAATCTAGGGAGAAAAGCAAAATGAATAAATAACTGGGTTATAAAAGAATCAGGTATTCAAACTCTGCTATTTATACTAACTGTATAATTATGGATAATTTTTTTACCTTGTGTTTCTTTTTTTTAGCTTTATTGAAATATAATAGATAATTAGTTGCTTGTATTTACATTGTGCAATTCAATGAGTTTTTTTTTCAATTATAATTGGCATCCAATAATATACCAGTTCAGTTGTATAGTATAGTGATCAGAGATCCACACAACTCACAAAGCAATCATTCCACTAAATCTAGTACCCCTCTTTTCCTTACATATTTATTACAACATTATTAACCATCTTCCCCATGCTACACTCTAGATATCCATATCTATTCTAAAACTATTCATTTGTACTCCTTAATCCCTTTGTCTTTTTTGCTGTCCCAAGTCCCTTCCTCTCTAGTAGCCCTCAAAATTTTCTATATCTATGAGTTTATCTGCACTTTCATTGTTGTAGTTTATTTTATTCTTTAGATTCCACATGCCCATGAAATCATATGTGATTTGTTTTTCTCTACCTGACAAATTTAATTCTACACAATATCCTCTAGGTCCATCAAAGCAATATATTTTCCCATCCCATTCCTTTTAGTCTTTGTGTGTCTTTTCATCTGAAGTGAGTCTCTTGTAGGCAGCATCTGTACGGGGCTTGTTTTCTTGTCCATTCAGACACTCTATCTTTGGGTTGGAGCATTTAATTCTTTTCCATTTAAGGTACTTGATAGAAATGTAGTTATTAGCATTCTTTGTTCATGTTTTTGATACACTTTTTTTCTTAAGGAAATCCCTCCAACATTTTCTGTAATACTGGCTTGATGTTGATAAATTTCTTTAGTTTTTTTTATTATTATTATTGTTTTTGTTTTGTTTTGTTTTGTTTTGTTTTTGTCTGAGTTCTTCATTTGTTCTTTGACTCTAAATGACAGCTTTTCTGGATGAAGTATTCTTGGTTGTAGTTCCTGAGTTTTCATCACATTGAATATTTTGTTTCAAACCCTTCTGTCCTGCATAGTTTCTTTAGAGAAATCAATTGACAGTCTTATGGGTGCTCCCTTGTGGGTAACTAACTGCTTTTCTCTCACCGCTTTTAAGATTCTCTCTTTGTATTTAACCTTTGGCATTTTAATTATGACGCAGCTTGGTGTGGGCTTCCTTGGGTTCCTGGTTTGGGGAACTCTCTGAGCTTCCTGGAGTTTTATATCTATTTCCTTCACCAGATGAGGGAAATTTTCCATCATTATTTCTTCAAATTGCTCTTCAACATCTTGTTTTTCTTTAGGTACTGCCAAAACATGAGATTTTTTCTTTTTTACATTTAATAGCGCCCCGTAGGCTCTTTACATTATTATTATAGTCTTGGCTTCTTTTTTCTTGCTGTTCTGATTGGGTGTCCTTGGCTTCCCCATCCTCTACATTAGTGGTTCAATCTTCTTTATCCACTCTGTTGATTCCTTCTAATATACTCTTCATCACAGACAATGTGTTCATCATTTCTGACTGGTCCCTATTATAATTACCATTTCCATTTTTGTAGTTTTTTTTTTCTTTGTGAAAGTTCTCACTGAATTCATCTACCCTTTCATAAGTTAATTAAGAATCTTTATAACCAGTGTTTTGAACTCTGCATCTGTTACATTGCTTGACTCCATTATTTCTGGATCTCTGTTCTATTCTTTCATATGGTTTCTGTTTCTTTGTCTCTCCATTTTGGCTGCCTTTCTGTGTTTGTTTCTATGTTCCAAACAAAGCTCCTACATCTCCTGGTCTTATTAGCATGGCTTTGAGTAGTAGGTGTCCAGTGGCACAGTCCTAAGGGGGTTCAACTGCAGGCCAAGTTCAGCCCCAGTCTATGCCCCTCCAGATGCACCTTTTAAGACTCAGCAAGCAATTCACAGATGCCATGTTTATAGTTGCCCCCAAAGGCCACCCCAGAATAGAGGCCAGCTGACACAAGTGTGAGTTTCGGCTTTGCTCATCAAGGAGAGCTGGACTAGCTGAGGACACACCAGAATGTGGCTTGGGTGGGGCTGCAAGTTAAGGGAGGTGGAGTTTCAAGGAATCCTCTGGTTAAAGTGATCTCTGTTATTTAGTTTGGTGATATCTCAGCTATGACTGCACTGAGTCTGCACACTGGAAGTAGGAAGAGCTCAACAGAGGAACAATGGATACTGTCTGCACTTCTGTAGGAGAAAGAGCTTTGCATCCAGCTCTCTTTCCAACTCAGTGTCCCCTGTAAATCCCTAGTGCACCCTCCACTCCCATGCAGCTGACCCTACGCTGGTGCTCAGAGAGAGCATGTCTATTACTGCAAAAGTCCACTAGGGGCCATGATCTCTTTAAGAGGTGTCTGTGGCCACCACTGCCATAGCCTATGTCCCACTCAGCCACTGGGGACCAGGAAGCCTTGCGTCTTCGCCCTCTCCTACCTTCTACTGTTTCATGGTGATTATTTCTCTCCCAAGCTATAGTGTTTCTGTTTGTCTAGGTACCTGGAGACTTGCCCTGCTGTTTTCTCCATGTTTCTGTCACAACTTTGATTTAGTCACAAGAAAAATGAACAAAGCCTCTATCATCTATGCCATTTTCCCCTCCCCTATGGCTCATATTTCTTATGTGAAAAATAAAAATAAGAATACTCTCAAATGATTATTGTGAATTTTTAAATTAGTTAGTACACGTAAATCACTTAGAATACTGCATGGCAAATAGTATGCAACTCATAAATATTAACCATTATTTCAGTTCGCCCAGTTACTCAAGCTAAAATCCTGTCATTTCTGGATATTCTTTTCTTCCCTCTACCTTTCATATCTAACATACATATGTTATATGTAACATATTTATATAATACACATATATAATATAAAATGATATAATTATAAACTTGTCAAAATTGTTTCTGTCTCTGAAACTTTAACATATCTCACAACCTCTATCATCTGACTTGAAAACCACCATCATCTTTCACCTGTATTACTCTTTATAGTCCTCTAAGTCATACTTTATGCTCAAACTGCCCTTTCTAATCCCTTCACTACATTTCAGGTTAGATGAGTTTCCTAAACACCTCAATGTATGGCTAGGCCAGTTACAATCTTTCTGTCTCTCCTCTTAAGTTATACAAGTCTAAAATATGTACCTTGTCTCTTGAGTTCCTCTGAGATCTGGCATTTGCCTATTTTACCCTTTTTTTCTAGCTGTTTTTCTCAGCCCAGCCTCTGTCTACATGGAATTTATTCAGTTTCTCCAAAACACTAGATTCTTTTTTTGTGTTTCTGACCTCTTAGCCTTCATATCATACTGTTCCCATTTCCTGAAACACATTTCTCTCCTCCTGTAGAAACATCCCAGAGCACTAAGTTGTTCATTTTCTTACAGCAGGTCATGGCCCCCTTATTACTAAGTGTGTGTGTGTGTGACAATAGGCCACACTAGAATGTAATAGTCATTAAACAGGACTAATATATTTTTATTTCCTCTGTCTTGACAGTGACTACTAGATTACCTAATTCATAGTGAAAATTCAATTTAAAAAATTGTATGAGTTAATGGATCTAAATAGAAGATCTTTCCCATAGATGATCAACTAATATCTACTGAATAAGTAAATAAAATATTGTCATTTGTCTCAAAAGAAAATCCTATTGAGTAAAACCTGCAATATAATAATGGTTCAGTTATGTACAACATGAGATTAAGTATGTAGTGTAACAAAAGATACAAATATATGAAACAATTACTTCTAGTTAATTTTATTTCCCAGTAATATGTAGACCTCCAAGGACAATATACTTTCATTAAAATCAGGAAACACTCTCTGACCAAAAAAATCAAAGACTGTGGTCTCTGTTTCTTCATGTAAGGAGTTTAAAAGTCACTATTCCATCCTAACAGCAGGTAGAAGCTGAATAAATGAAAAAACAAACAACTTTCCTTGGATTCATTAACAGAAGGGAGGACACAGGGCAAACCACTGCCCCCAAAACTGGCGAGACAGACAGGCAAATGCTGAAAGTCATGGGTTCCTGGATTAGACATACAAGAAGAGGAACCACGACAGAAACAAGCACCACACTGGAAAACCTGAACTGTATTTGAAAAATTGTTGAAGACTCAGCGTGGACAACCCTGAGAGTTAAAAACTCCAGGGTACCCAGACATGTGGAGGCCCACAACATTGTGAGATTTACCTCCACGAGTTTGACCAGGTTCCAGTAGTAAGTATTAGAGAAAGGTCTCATTGGACTTTTGGTATGAAGATAGGAAAAGAAACCATTTTAAAATATATTAGAGCACTCTGTTCTTCTTAACAAGACCAACACTCAGGAGAAACTAGTTGGCCAGAGGCTAGCCTGCTTGATATTATCTGAGTCAAACTGAACTAAGGAAGGGGAATGCCCAACTCTAGTTTACTTTAGCTACCCTATGCCACCTAAGGAGGGAGATAGAACTGAGAAACACTTGTGAAGTTGACAGTTCACAAGCATAGAATCACTAAAAGACCGAGAGCTATGCATAGGACTAGGGAACACATTCCCTCTTGCCAAACCTCAGCACCCATTAGTGAAGGCCTATTTACAGTAGCTCCTTTTACCTAGTATACATGCACAGCTACCAAGGAAAAAATATAAGGCATACCAAAAGGCACAATTTGAAGAGACAGAGCAAGCATCAGAACCATACATGGCAGGGATATTGGAATTATGAGATCATGAATTTAGACAAATTCTGATTAATTTGCTAAGGCCTCTAATGAACAAAATAGATAGCATGCAAGAACAAACAGACAATGAATGTCAGCAAAGAGATGAAATCCTAAGAAAGCGCCAAGAAGAAATGTTAGAGATAAAAACTGTAATGGAAATGAAGAATGTCTTTGATGGGTAGACTGGACACAGCTGAGGAAAGACTATCTGAGCTCGAGATTATATTAATAGAATCCAAGAAAACCAAAAAGCAAAGAAAACAAAGACTTAATAAAACAGAACAGAATATTCAAGAATATGGGACAGCTATAAAAAGTGTAACATACACACATGAGAAGGCCTGAAGGAGAAGAAAGAAAAAGAAATAGAAAAAATATTTAAAACACTAGCAACTGAGAATTTCCACAAATTAATGTCAGTCACTAAATTACAGATATGGGAAGCTCAGAGAACACAATGCAGGTTAACTACCAAATAAACTACATCTCAGCAGAGTGTTTTAAATTACAGAAAATCAAAGATAAAGAAAAAAAAAATACCTGAAAAGGGCAAGAAGAAAAAACAACTTACCTACAGAAAAACAAAGATAAGACTCAGCAATTGACTTCTCTGAAACCATGAAAGCAGAATTAGAGGATAGTATAATATTTAAATTTGAGTAAACAAAAAAACCAACAAACATCTACATTTAATCTGTACCTATTGAAATTATTCTTCAAAAGTGAAGTAGAAATACTTTATTGACAAACAAAAATTAAGAGAATTTTTTTCCAGTAGACTTGCTATAAAAGACCTGTTGGAAAAGTTTTTAGAGAAAAAAAAATGTAATTTAGGTCAGAAATTTAGATCTACATTATAAAGAGGAACATAAAGAAGGAGTAGGTAAGGGTAAAAGTAAAAACTTTTATTTTTCTTTTTTTTAATTGATCTAACATAACACTTTGATCAGAATAATAGCAAACAATGTATTCAATTAGATATGTTTATGAATATATCTTATTTGTATATTTTATGTATATACGCTTATGTATATCTATATATAAGTAAAAAATGACTGCAATGATATAAGGGTCAGGAAGTATTAATTAGAATTATATTGTTATTGTAAGGTATTCAGACTACTCATAATTGGCATAGTGTTATTTGAAAGTAGACTTGGATTAGTTATAAAGGTATATTGCAAAACCCAGGGCAAGCACTAAAAATGTAAAAATAGGAGTTTAACTATATTTTAAGAAAAAAGAAAAATGAAAGCACAAAATGTTTAATTAAAACTACAGAAGTGACTATGTAACATAAGGTAAGAAAGAAAAAACGGTAATCAGATACATAAAATAAAAATAATGAACAATAATTATTAACATTTATTGCATACTTACTATATACTGAATATCACAAAAGCTTTTCATATGTTAATTTTTTTAATTTAAATTAATTCAAATCTACTATAATGATACCTAACTTTACAAAAACAGAGTGAAATACAGATAATAACCATATAATTATCATAAGAAGGATATTAGAACAGTGAAAGGATAAGAGTATTGTGCTTTCAACTTCGAGAAGCACCTACATTTAAGAGATTTCTATTGTCTTTTGGAGGAAAGCTCAGTCACCGAATAAGAATAAAAAAGGTCAGATTAAGGGAAGAATCAGAAAAAATCAAGCATAATGAAATAAAATAAAATAAGAATAATTTTGAGGAGGAATTTTATGGCCAAATGACATAAATAGTGTACTTCGAAATGCTGAAAAATAATCAATCTAGTCTTGTAAAATTCCATCTAACTAAAAGAAATTTGATAACATGTTTGACTTAATTTTTAAAGAAAATACACTGGTGGACATGTTAAATTAAAATACTCTATATTATTCCATATCACTGAAATCAGTAGAAGCTTTTTTTACATTATTGATATTTTATTTAATTTATTTAATCTTTTACGTTTGATATTATAACTTCATACTCTCAAAGCTCATTCATTATTTACTCCATGCAATACAGAATTTCTGCAAATCTACCTGTGGGCAATAAGCTTTTTTAAAAAAGTATAAAATTTCTGCAATGTCTAAATGTTGTTCTTTCATTTCAAAGTACAAAATTCCTGAAGGAAAGATAAGGCATTTTTTAATAAACATGAAAATGTAATGACTTCCTTTTTTGAGCAATTAAAATATAATCATAATTATTTTCCCTGGGAAGAAAATCAAGATTATTTCAGCATGTGATTGCTGTCATGCTAATTGGAAAACTGATTACTTTGTAAATAGCTGGTCATTTGTCATTTTGTATATAACCTCTGAGGTACAAATTTTCTGAGGCAAATATTTTATTGTACTTAGGGAACATGATTGAAATATGTTATTTGTGAAGTTATTAATTCTGTTTTTTGTCTATGAAAAATATTTTGTATTTTATGAAAACCTGAGTTTACCCTCTGCTTCATTGTCTATTTCTTATGTTGAATTTAAGGCTTGTAATTATTTAAAGGAGTACTTTTTAATTAGCTAAATGTTATTTTCAGTAAAAAGAAAACACTGTGCATACTAAAATTACTTTCGAATGTGCTTTGATTGCTAGATTCGTTTAAGAAGGCATTTATAATTGAATGAAAAGAAAGGCAAAATTAAGACATCTGAAACTTCTTTGTAAGTTCCTGAGTTGGCCACTTCATCACAATCTACCACTACTAATGAGAATTATCTAGATTTAAGTGCCAAACTAGAAATCTGTTTAGTGCAATGACTGAATTTAGTCCTGGCATGGAGAAAGCAAGCGAAATAACTTTTTTTACCCATATTCTTCACTTGACCACTCAAAACTTTCATTTTCTTATCTATAAAACAGACAAACTATCACACCTACTCTGTGGGTTTAAGATTAACAAGCAACATACAGTACTTAGTAGAGTCATACTTAACCAGTTTCTGAGTAAATTCTCAGATGATAAGATGTTTATGATGAGAAACTTCTCCTTTATAGGAAAAGACAAAATTTCAGATTTGGAGGATCTTACTATAGCTATGGTGTGGTAATAATAACCTGAATTCCAAGTGGAAACATTTTTTTTTAATGTGTGACCTCAAGTAAGTCATCATGAAATCTCATTTCTTTTCTTCCAAAATAAAAATTGTGTTGCTAACATTCCTAAATAAATATGGTTAGGGATACTAACAATTCATGTGAAGGAAAGATGTTTACAGAGAAGAAATTTTGAAAACATGCCATGGGATTATGGCCAGAGACAGAAAACAAAAAATACCAGAAAGAACAGCTTGTGGTTTTGTTCACCAGACTGGACCCAGGGAGTGTTTTTTTGTTGTTGTTGCTGTTTATTTGTTTATTTTGTTTTTCTGTAATTTAACTAAACACCAATGAAATGAGATCCAGAAGGAAATTGCCATATTATCACCCTTAAGAGTGTAAGATGTGAGAGTTTCCAGAGCCTATACCTTGGACGTTACAGTGTTCCCTGGTTAGACAGAAAGCAGCTTAGCACACTAAAGCACCTTGATGTCCTGTGAAACATGACAGGACTTACCAAACATGTTAGAGCTTTGGTAGATATCCAACGCATATGAAATGGTGTCAGCTCTGCCAAGCTTCCCTCAGCTTGAGTAAAGTGTCTGCAAATTGCTCACAAATAAAATACTGGTCACTTTGGAAAACTTGCAGAGGTTTTGTGTAGAAATTATAGGCATCCAAACAGATTTAGATATAAATGGTAGTGCGGTTTCATTTATATGTATTTATACCAAATAAAATATGAGATTCGAGAAATTTTAAATTATTTTGTACTTGAGGTTTATTGTATATTTTCTCTAGAACCATCACAATAATGCTGCAGGTAGGGGATATAATTTCTTTTTTTTTTTCCCAAAGAAGGTAAATTAAACTTTACAAGTATAAATGATATATCCAAAGTCACTCAAAACTCAAATTCTAATTTGCCTGACTGCAAAAGCCATTTGCTTTTCATTACATTGCTCTGAGCTTATGAAACTGATTCATTCATTAAAAGAAAAATGTTATACAAGTGAAAATTATATTATTTCATTCCTCATATTGTAATCTTTCATGGAAATGATTGACTAATAATTTAGGTCCTGCTCCCAACACATGCTCATTATAGACTTTTTAAAAATTTTCTGCTAAACATTCAATGACCTTGACTCATTCTCAGATGTATGCACTGCTTGGATAATTCATATATTGGTCATTAAAAGTTTATTTAACATGAGACTTTATAGTTGTAATTAAGTATAGTACTATATATTTACATTCTCAGAACTTGTCATTTTTTTATTTGAAACACTATCTCACTTTAGTGAACTTTTTATCACAGTATAGTAAAAGTAATCAACTTATATAGTTATTAAATATTTGGACATATTTGTCTGGTCATCTGATTCTCAAACTAGAGCTTGGAAGATTTAATAGGTACCTTTTGGAAGGGATAGAATTGGGACAATTTCCTCATGGGAAAAAAGGAAATATTTTTTTTTTTATTTCCCCCTTTGATAACATGTGCTCTGGTTCCACTTTTAGTAGATGGGTATGTAAAACTGAAAGTCACAGAGCCACATATTGTATACAATGAGGAAATTAAGTAAATGTTCATTAATACTACTTTTTGAAAGGCAACATCAAAGCATTGGTAATAATGCTTGCATTGGAGCTAGAACAGGCTTAAAAGCTGACTCTGGATAAGACTACAAAAATTAATTTTCCTTTCTGTGTCTCAGCTTTATTCTATACTGGGTAACAAATGAAATAACAGCTCTTTCATGTGATGGTAACAAAAATTAGGCAAATTTGATGAGATACAAGTTGAGCACATTATTAATGTTCGGGCTTGCATTTGACATTCAATAGCTGTTGACCACCATAAATATTATTTTGTGAAGTTGTATGATTGGAAAATGCATTGGCAAGTATATTTACAGAAGTCAACCTTTATACGATACATCAAATCTTAATTTTTCCCAAAATCTTAGCTGTCAAGTAAGTCATGAGTCACCATGTGATTAGTTATTTTATTTACAGTCCAAGAATAATTGCAACTTGAAAAAAAAGTCTCATCTCTGGGAGAAAAGACTCAGAAACTGTTCCCTGTCTGGTTCTGGTTCTTGCTCACTGATGTTCTTTAACCATGACCGTTATCTGGATGGGGAAAAAAAATGCTTTCTATTTTTTACCAGCCCCTGTCTTTCTGTATCTTTCTTTCTCAATTTAAAACCATAACTCCAGTGGAGCTTAAAAGAATATTACTTTTCCTCTCACTTTCTAAGTTCTTCTACCTGGGCCAATAATCAAATAAACAGAGGCAGATAAACAGGGGAAGATCAAAATTTAACACATGTTTAGGGTTAACTCCGAACACAGCCACTTCACATACTCAGAAAACTAATAGCTGTCCCGCCAGTATACAAAGTACTTTCAACAGTGCCTTCACCCAAGGATATTTTCTGCTGCACCCATGGATGTTAGCTGCTTCTGCAACCAAGCAGCACACCTTGTTCCTATCCCTCAGAGAAGGCAGCCATTCCCGGAATGAGGTAACCTCTTCTTCTGCTTGTGTGCATGAAAAACTCTGCTTGCTCTTGGTCAGCAGATTCATTCCTGCGGTTTCAACCAGCCTGCTAAAACTTTCCTGCCTTTTGAGTAATAAATGGCATTTCTCGCCTCTCTGGTCCTCCTGGTGGTTCTTCTGGAATATCTAGTTGCAAGTGAAAGTTCCAGGCCTGGAGCTCCTGGGTTAGAACATGCACATGGGGAATTCACATCAGCATGAAAATTCCAAAGACAGTGAGACAGCATTCGGTGTATATATATATAACATTTTTGTACAAAAGAGAAAAGGGAGTGGGATGGGGTATTACATTTCAAAAGTGAGAATGGGTAGTTGAGAAAGAGTGGAACACACATGGCATCATATTCTTGCTAGACAACAAACAAACAATGAGATAGGGGGTGATCTAGCTACCAGGCTCCTGCAAGGCACTCACCCATCTACTGTGCTCAAATCATATTAGACTAAAGCGAACACCCTAAGATCTTCCTGAAACTTCATCTGAATCTCTTGGGCAGGAAATAGAGGGGAAGGTCAAAATTTGAGTCTTTTGTTTCTTATTAAACAACTTAAAATCAATATCCCAAAAATGCAGTTTCAGGGTGATGGCACTTTAGCTCACTTCCAATGTTGAGGCCATTCAGATTCACCAACTGAAAAAATGTGTGTTGTATCCCCAAATGGCAGCTTGATTCTGTCTTAAATGGCAACAACAACAAGAACAAAAATAATTAGCAAGGAAACTTAAAAGCACATCTGTTATTGCTGGGGCGATCAGAGTTCTGGTAGAACACACACACCCACACAGCTCTAGGTCCTAACTCAGGCGGGAACTTTTGGCATGAGAAGTTCTCTCTAAAATGCCGCCCTTCCCTACTTGCGAGAGAAGGGAATTTAGGGCTTTGAGCAGAGGAGCAAAGAGAAAACAAACAAACAACAAACAACAACAACAAAAACCATTAGATCTGAGTCTGAGTCTAGAAACCTGCGTTCGCGCACGCATTGAAGGTGCGCACTTGTGCTTTGCGGTGCTCGAAGCCAAGTACCGCCCCTTCTCTTCTCACCGGCCTTGCTCAGCGGATCCGTGAAGGAAAGGTGTGCCGAAGAGACACCTCTTTCGCTGCACCAGCGATGGGGGAAAATGGTGTTCATTCCTCTGCTGCAGAGGGGACTGAAAACAACTGAGAGGGCTCTCGGCAGTAAAAAAAATATCCGGGCAGGAAGACCTTTTGCCCACTCTGAATAGAGGAAAAATATCTGTGGAGCGGCCTTAGCACCACCCCTCCCCCGCCCTCGCCAGCAGAAAAGGCCAGTGAAGTTAAATCCTGAATCTCCTCACCTAGTAGCGAGCAGCAACCTTAAACTGCCCTTTACAGTCTTTGTTGGCGTGCGCTCTGGAAAGAGCAATACCCGCATACCCTAACCTCAGGAGAGATAGGAGAAGAGATGAGGGGTGAGATAAGACAGTCTCCAGACAATCAAAATAAAGAACCCAAGTTCACCGCACCAAAAGCTGTCACCATTGGGGCCTGTCAGAGTTCCCTGCTGCCCCAATGGGGGTGGGGAAATGTTTGAGACAGAGAACAACAGCACAGAAATTGTACTTAGCATTTTCGCTCTGTTCTTCGTTGAATGACGACAGTGAAGAATCACACGTCATTGAAATGTAATATTTTTATATAAAGAATATTTTAGAATGATAGAGAATGCCGTAAGAGGGCACATGGAGAAAGACAAAGCATGCACCAAAGAGGCAGGCACACGGTCCCAGCGATGAGAGCTGCAACAAAGTGCTGTAATACCAACCACAACAAGAGGGCAAAAAAGGACCAAAAATGGGATACCTGTCTTATATTTGGACCATGATGGGTGATTTCTAAGGCATTCCTATTTAATTGGTCATTTTGATTGACACCTATCTGTTATATAACTCTGTCTAGAGTGCATGTACATACCCAGAATTCTTCTACCATTGGAGTGTTCATTGAGAGGTCTCTAGACTGGGCCCCTATTCCCTTGTTCCTCTTGTTGCTCATGTCTGACTAGCTACCTACCACATTTACATTACATATTACAGCTAAATAATTCATACTTTTAATATAGAGTCATAACAAAATTAATAATAAAATGATGAAGTTTCCCCAAAAGTGAGTACATGTCTTGAGAAAGCAATCTTCCGAACAATAAATAATGGAGCCAAACACATAGGAAAATATATCGAACATTATTAAGAATAGGAAAAAAAAATAAAAACAGTGGGATTCCATTTCTACCTTTATTAAATTCAAGTAAGAATAATAAATGTATGTTGACTGTTTCAAGAATGGCAATGTGTACATAGGTAATGGTTAGACTTTCCAACATATTCCTAGATTTAAAACAGACTCTGTTACTTGGGAAACTTTTTAACTTTTTTGTGCCTCACTTTTCTCATCTGCTAAGTGAGTGAAATACTAGTGAGACAGGATAGATAGTGCAGGAATGCCACCTCCTCCTCCAGGTTTTGGCTCTGTAAATCTTTTTTCCTTTCTTCAGACCTCCTTGTGTTTTAGCTCTGACAAAGGAAAATAAGCCCAAACTGGTCTTTTCCAGCTTAGACGCTATCTTTGTCTAAGGCATAAACCTTGACTAATTATATCATTATAATCTAATCCACAATGCAAATACTTCAGCTCTCATTGTGAACCTGAAATCATGACAGTTCCAGAAACACCATACTGGGAAGAAAGAGCAGGAACTTGAGCTTCCCATGTCCTGGGAGGAGACAAGGCTATATCAGTACCATGTTTTCAGTCTCTACCTCCAAGAAGAACAAAAGACCAGAATTAGGACAGCCTCCTTTGATTCTCTCTCTCTCTGAGTTCACTACATTTCCTTTTAAAAGACCTTGTACTTTCTTGCTTGTTGTTTGTCTTACCCTTGAATTCTTTCTCATGGCATAAGACAAGAACCTGGTCTCCAGAGCTCCAAGCTGTCAGGCAACATTAAAGGACTAGAGTAACTCCATTTTGCTATGTAGACTCCAGATTAAATAAAGAAAAATTCCCCGAAAAACAATTAGGGACAACATCCTGCCATTTGGTCAAGCCTATCAAAGCCATTAATCAGTAAACCCTTAAGGCACCCACACCCGGCCCTTATTGCGCACAGCCCTCTCCACACCCGGCCCTTATTGCGCACAGCCCTCTCCACACCCGGCCCTTATTGCGCTCAGCCCTCTTGCCGGCGGCCCTAATAACCTATTACCCAATCTCCTTAAAGGTCAACCCTAACCCTCCAATCAAGCAACGCCGAGGCAGGCTTGCGGTTTTACCCTTTAAATTCAGTTCCAACCCCTCAGTCAGGGCTCCTCTCACCCACTGCTGCATCAGTGAACGAGTGGGGTCCAAACTCGAGTTTGTCAATAAACTCCCTCTTGTGCTTACATGGGTGTCAGTTTCCTTCTTCGCTTGTGGAGTTTCAAACCAGGGCATTACAACATTAGTATTTATTTTATTTAATTATTGTACTAAGCTAATTAATATTGGATGAGCTTATAATTGTGATTGGCGTTCAGATCTATGAAGTGTTAATTTTTCTCTTCCTCTTCCTCTTCTCATGGGAATGTAAAGTGTCCAAACATTCTTAAAAACAATTATATATTATAAAAGTTTTAAATATGTTTATCTCCTTTGAATATTAATATCACGAATATGATTCTTAGTAGCATCGATGATAATAATGACAATTATAATGATGAAAATAATATAACAAAACTATAGGTATAACTCCTGTCATTGGTGGAATCAATTGGTTGCTATAAAAAAGCCCTGTGAAGCACACACATTACCTTCATTTTATAAGTGAGAAAACTAGGCTTACAGGATAAAAACTTTGCTTAAGATTCCATGACTAACATGTGAAAAATATTTCAATCAAATCTGCTGACTTCAAAGTCTGTGCACTTAACTACTGTACAAATTTGTATGTGTTTAAGACTGTCGTTGTAATGTTTTTAATATAAGCAGCACATTGAAATGTATAATGATTGAACTGATATAAGAAAAAGGCATGAGAATTAAATATTAAATCAAGTTGTATTCAGAGCCTGCTATGTGCTTTCTGACATGGGAACCTGTTTGATCAGTCATGGGGACAAACAGGGAATATACAGGAAGATTCCTGCTGAGAGTACCAACAACTATTCCACTGTGTGTTTAACACCGCCTACCACACTCAGGGGGGAAAAAAAAACAGATTTAGACCAGTTTCCCTGAACACTTCAAATCCTCTCCTTCTCTGTCTTTGAAAGAAGACCACATCTCTGTCTGTATAGCGTTATTCTATTAGGTAGGTAGTCAGACATGAGCGATAGGAGGAGCAAAGGAATAGGGGCCCAGCCTAGAGACTGCCAAATGAATACTCCAATGGTAGTAGAATTCTGGGTAAGCACTTGTGTACTAGGATAAGAGTTATATAGCAGCCTGGTGTCAACCAGAATGACCTACTTGCCAATCACCTAGGAATGCCTTTGGAATTACCCATCACAGTCCAAATATAAGGCGGACTTTTGCACTTGCAGGTCTTTTTTGGTTGTCTTTGTTGCTGTTGGTTGTTACAGTGACAGCTCTTGCTAAAATCATGTGTGTCCTTGGGACATACTTGGTCTAAAATATATCTTTTGATAAATCTTTCCTAAAACTCACTGATCTGTGATTCTTCTCTATGTCAATGAGGAAGAATAAAGGAACAATGCTAACTACTCTACTGTGTCATTATCCCTCTCCCTCTTCCCTGCTGTCAGGGTGATACCAAACTCCCATCTGCTCCATGGGTAACAGCTTTTGATGTCATGATTCATATCCTTTATCTCGGTAAGCATTGTCTGGAGACAGTCTCATCACTCTCCTCATTTTCCTATTTCTCCTGAGGTTAGGAAATGTGAGTGTTACTCTTTCCCAGAGTATACTCCAGCAAAGTCTGTAAACAGGCACTTTACAATTACTACTGGTTTCTAAGCATTGGGACCCAGAACATTTTACTTCATTTTGCCTCTTCAGCCAGGGGAAGGTGGGTCTAAGGCTGGTGGCATGTAAATTTATGTTTTTACTAGTGAACAACCTTCTCAGTTGTTTTTAGTCATGTTCCCCACAGTGAAATCGACATCCATTTTTTTCCCCATTGCTAGTTCATTGAAATGGGCATGGCCTCCAAGTATCTCAGGTGTGAGCACTTTTTGCTGATTATAACAGCAAGGCTGCCTTTAAGAGACATGGTGGTATTTGGCTTCAAGTACTGCAAAGCGCAGTGCCCTCACTTGGCACCCAAAGGCCCTTCTAGACTCAGACTGGGCTCTAATGTGTTTCCCCTCATTTCTCCCACCCCCTGTTGCTCCTAAATAGATTTCTCTCTGCCAGGGAAGCCCCATTTGAGGATGTGGCAGGGAACCAGCTTATGTGACACTTCTCTTTCTACTGGGAAGTCCCCATGCCTACTTCCTCTTGCCAAGGGGGTCCTCGACACCCCTTATTCCCCATACCTTTTGTTTTTAAATACACAGACCTCACCATTTTTCTTTATGTGCCACCCCTTCTGTGACATTATTCCCCCAGAGAAGTTACCATTTTAAAACAAAATGTTTTTTTTTTTTTTTTTTTTATTCTAAGCCACTCTTTTTATTATTTTTTATAATTCTCACCCCCCACTTCCATCCCTGGTTGCTGTGCCTGGTGCACCCCGGGTATGGACTGTGGCTCCACTTCGGGACTTTCTGCATGTAAAGCAGACATGCTAAACACTACTTTATGGAACCACCCTCTCTTTTTACTCTTAAGTTTCTCACTCTATTATGTTTCCTCCATATTCTTGCCTAAATGTGCCAATTTAAATATAATTACTTAATTTTACTTATTACTGGCAATTAAAAGCTTTATGAGATTTTCCTAACTCTTGGTAATTTTCTTGGTCTTCTGGATAGCCAGAAATGTAATCCAGCATTACAGCTCAAGGCTGAGGCACCTAAGAAAAAGGACACTTTTAAAACACCACCCCACCTTTCCATAGCCTTTATAAAATTATTAATGGAAAATGAATTACTTCTTTGTTTACATTGAACTCCCATTAGACATTTTAAAAACTTAAATATCAATAGTAAACTAATACAAAATTAGTTGTTTTTTTCCTCTCTACTGAATAAGACACTGTTTCCTAAAACTTCAGACTACTATGAAAAAAGTTTTCTGAGTAGAAATAAAAGCTCTATACTTTAGTAAAATAATCTTCTGTGTTTTATTTTATTTATTTATTTTTTTAATTTTTTATGTTTTAAAGCAACAGCTGGGTATGTTCGTCTTGAATTAAACCAATGTCTATGAGTTTCCGTAGGTTCCTCTAACAAATGAGCTGTGATTATGACCCATTACTATAACTGAAAAATTGATGTCTATAAACTAAATTCCCCAAACAATCAGGGTTCATCTCAGTGTCTTTCGGTCCTTCCCAGGGCCTTTACTCTATCTCTCTCACCTTCTCCATCTCTCTGTTGTCTTTGTACCACTGAGACTCTTAGACTCACTCGTGGTTTTGAATTCTTTCTTATACTCCACCAAGATCCCCCTTCTCTCAGTGCAAGGCTTGAGTTCTCCCCCAACTCTTGGAATTTGCCCTGTCTTGCATCACGATTACCTTACAGCCACTCTGTTCCCCTCTAATTAGTCTCACCATCTGCCATTTCAATCGCCTCTTCTACACCAGAGATCCACACTACAGACCTTATTAGACCAGGTATTAGAGTCCTATATTCACAAGAAGGAAAGAACAGAGCTAGGATTGCCCAAATAGTAGCAGCCTTTCAAGGCCAACCACAGCCCAGGTCCATGGGTATCCAGCTGCCAATGGCAAAAACTCATCAAAGCATCATTTGCCACCAACATGGCTATTGGGAAAAAAGAGACCCAATAAGGACAAGGCTCACAAATCTGCTTTCTACAAGTGTCAGCAGTGGGTCAAAGGATCCCTAGGTCCCAGCTAGCCACAGGCTGTCAAATGGTTGCATGGGGCTGAAGAGGCACCCTCTAGTTGGCAGAATATATAATTTGCCTACATCATTGGAATGGAACCAAGGGTATCAATGGATGTGGCAGGTAGGACAACTACTTTTCTTTTTGAATACTGGAGCTACCAGGTTTGTCCTTCCTTTTTCGGACACTTCTCCTCTTGACATTGCACCATG
This sequence comes from Cynopterus sphinx, assembly GCA_030015415.1. Classification (NCBI taxonomy): domain Eukaryota; kingdom Metazoa; phylum Chordata; class Mammalia; order Chiroptera; family Pteropodidae; genus Cynopterus; species Cynopterus sphinx. The sequence continues at coordinate 95,527,813 of CM057381.1, forward strand.
TTGGGAGTCACCAGTAAGCCAATTCCACTACTTTACTCTGCCTTTATATTACTTATTGGATAAGTGTCCATGTACCCATACATCCAATAGTCCTTACTTGTTATATTCTGCTGAGAAACATACCCCTAGAGACCAACTCGTCTACTACTTTAGACTTAAAGGGTAAGGATGTATCTTTTTCATCCCTCTTAGTCCACAGTTACAATTTCTATTTGCCTTAATGGAGTTCATTATCAATCGACTTGGACAGTACTTCCTCAGGGATTCCAGGATAGTCTCCACTTTCTTGGTCAAGCATTAGCTCATGATTTACTAGATTTAAAACTTGAGGGGGGACCATTTTACAGTAAATAGATGGTCTCCTTCTCTGTTCTACCACACTGACTCTATGACCTGAGACTTTCTTTTGTCAGGTCACTCAACCAATTTATTAATCAAGGTGTACAGGATGATTCTTCAGTTTCTCAGTTACAGCCAATTTACCCTGTTCCCCAGAATTTCCAGTTGTATTCATTATTCACAAGTAAAATTTTATCTTAAGATTCCAGTAATTCCAACAGAGGACTCTACTTACACCTGCATCCAATAAACCTGAGATTCCTCTTCAAAAAGGTAAAAGTAGGATGAGTTTTATAATTCTTTGGCTTTCTCCTAATTTCTAAAAATTTACCATGGCTATTCCTATTCTAGCTACTTTTTATCAATTAGCCAAATAACAGTCTCACTCCTTAAGTTTTCTCAGCCCTGCTGGCTTTGCCTTTCTACTCAGAGACAGGAGTAAGTTACTCCAACTCCTAACTATTTGTGGACCTCCACTTTTAAACTGCCTAGTTCAATTTGTTTCTCCAAGTATCCAGGCAATTCATCTGCACATGGTTCTGCAACGAAAATATCACCCACTGCAGTCAATAGATTTTGAATCCTATTGCAGTCTCCTAGATGGGCATCAACAGCCATTAAACCCCTGTTGACAGAGAGCAAGTATAAGGGACCCAATCCTCCACCTTCATCCCTTCTCAGCCTGAAGTAGTTAGAGCTTCTGGTCATCACTGAAAATCCCCAAAGATTTGAGTCCCTAATACTTGAGGGGAGAATGTTAGGTTCCTAATCAGATATAAGAGACAGTAAGAACAAAGGAATAGGGGCCCAGCTGAGAGACCACCCCAAAACACACCATTAGCAGTAGAATTCTTGGTATACACATGATCACTTTGCAAAGAGTTATATAGTAGCCAAGTGTCAATCAAAATGACCTCGCTAGGAATGCCTGTGTAACCACCCATCGTGGCCCAAATATAAGGCAGACATTCATACTTCCATGTCCTTTTTGGAGCCTTTTGAGTGGCCTTACTGGGTTTTTTGTGACCTTCTTTTTGTGTTGGTTATGTTTGTTGTTACAGCTCTCTGTAACAGCTATTCACTGGGCCTCTGTACCTCTTTGGGGCATTCTCTGTCTTTCTAAAATATATTTTTAATAAACCTTTTCTAAATCTCACTGACTTATGATTCTTCATTGCATCAATGAGAAAGAAACAAGAAAAAATGCTAACTACACTTCTGCATCATTATTCCTCTCTCTTCCCACTGTCGTTAGGGCAACATCAAACTCCAACTGGCCCTGATAGTAACAATTCCTTCTCTAATAAACTTTCTTATTGTTTTTAACTCTGGAGTGTATGTGAATTCTATCTTGAACACAGTAAAGGACTCTTGTTGTAGGACTCGTGTCCTTAATTGGGGAGGATTCACCCATCCTCCATCAAAACTATTTAAATATATTGTGATCTATGCTTAAATAATTGATTGGCAAGATATTTAAAATATAGGGCAGAAGTAGGCTTTAGAATAAAACCAAAATTCTGCCACCCTTAAAGCTGCTATTTGGGATATTGACTTTGTACTATTTATTAAGAAATAAAACTCTCAGAAAGAACCTTTGACCCTCTCTCTATTTCTGTCCCAAAGATTCAGACAGAAACCTGCTTTAAGAAGGGAAAGAGTCTTAGCTTAATTACCTTAAGAATTTTCACCCTAGCTTTAGTCAAGAAAACTCTAAGTCTGCTAGCAAGGTATTTATTGCCTTTGTCCAATTGTTTCTGAGTTGTTCAGCAAAAATTTTTTTACCATGCATATGGTGCTCTTCCACAACTACCTGTAAATGACCTATCCTCACTTCTGAAATGTAATAACCCACTGTGTTGCTGCAGGTTCGAGGTTCTGAGGTAAGGGGTATTAGACTTGGACAAGTGGAAGAAAATGCGGGGAGCTGTAGCAACTGTGACATAGCTCTTTATTTCAGCAAGAGCACAGCCAACTGCATGGGCCTGCAGCATCTTTATATACACAGGTTAAACAATAGCGGCACACTGCCAAGTTATAGAAGCCTGCGCATGTATACCGGGCTCACAGTTACACAAGGAAAGAAGTGCTGGAAGTTAGATAAGGATGTCAGGAGAGAGCCTGAATGCAGCCATCTCTCTTTTTCCTCACACTCCACCCTTTCTGGTTTCCTCCCTTATGTCTAGTAGGCTTGGCAAGAGATCACTGTAGGAGGCAGAGCTCTATACCCAGAGGCCACAACAATATAAGGAACAGTATGCCACTAGGTGGCAGGCAACACCTCCTAGAACAGCTGAGACACAGCTCCATGTTAGGCTTGCCCACCACTCCTGCAGAGGATCCCCAGTGAGTTCCTGGACTGCCTGTATTTCTTGGGAATGAGCTGTCAAGGTTTGTGAGATGTTGTGCAGGTGGTCCAGGATATAAACACATCATTTAGTGTGGAGAATGGCACAAGTGCCCTCTTGGGCAGAAGTTAAGATATCTAAATACATGTGATTTTGTAATACTACTTTCTAATTTGATCTACTTCATCAGTTATCAGACTAAGGGCTTTATAAGTATAATTCAAGGCTCAAGCAGTATGTTCTGCCAAAGCTGTCACTTGCATTTCAACTACCATGTCACCTGCTATAGGCAGGAAAATGGCTGAGGGGTAATACCAACATGAGGTCCATTTAACACAGAGACATAGTGAATAATACACATCCCAATTTGTAGGGCACTATGGGAGCACCTGCAACACAGTTGCTGGAAAATATGGGCATCCCCAAGTACAACAGCTTGTACATTCAAAAAAATGTAGGGCCAGCTAAGGACCCCACATACCCTTAGGCTTCCTGGAGATAAAATCAGGGTCAGGTGGGTGCCAGCATACATTTATCTCAGCCATGAATGTGTGGAGGAGATAGTTGTTATATTTTGACATAGAAAATATAACATCCACCCTAACAGTCAGGACCCCGTGCTTCTTTCAATATAATGGGCACATTTAAATTCACTTCCACCCCTTCACTAGTCAGCTATGACCATCCATCATGTACTGAGTCCCCCAGTAATGGTTTACGTAATCCACGCCAAAATCTTCGTGTATCCACTCGAGTACAGATGATGGTCCAGTCAGGTAACTGGGGTCCCAAGCAGGTCAGCTAATCTCATGCTGTGACATCGGCTGCATATATACAACAGGGCAATCACACAGAAGCACTGATGGGAAATTCCATGAAGACCCAACAGTGTGAGACATTTGCAATCATGGCATATGTATGTGCGCGGTCAACCCTAGTATTTGTGTAAAGTGACCTAAGGTCAAAAAGAAAGGGAGAACAAGGGTACCAACACAGGTAAGTCTTTTCTATTAGGCAAGATGCACATCAGCTATTATCTTGTGATAAGATTGTTGCTGCCCGAGTGGGGGTGGCCCCTCTGTTTGTACCATACTCGTTCCCCTTGTGGCATTGATCCCACTGTGTCAACATGACAAAGTATGGGAGAACTCATGAAAGGCCATAGTGACAACACAAAGGTTCCCATTAAGGTTGTTGTTTCTCTCCTGTGGGATATCGCTCAGTTATTTGTGGTAGCCCATCAGCCATTACCCAATAAATGACCTGTAACTGTACCTCTAGCTCCTTGCTCCATGGGGCTATTAAGCCTTCCCCCCAACAATGTGAGGCCTTTATTTTCTATGGACAAATTCATTGTACTGTTTTTCCCCTTTTCAGACAACTAAGGGCAGGTAGGAATATGTTACCTCTGAGTCTGTGACCAGGTTTCAACAGAGTTTCAGTGGTAGTTCCCCATAACTAGATTGGGACCATGGCCCCATGTAACAGCAGCTCTACCAGAGAGAGACCTCCAGCTCAAAGTAGGTCATTCAGGCCTCACAACACATCCTACAGGTGCAATACCCAACCTTGCAATCCTGAGGGATTGATGGTTGCTCATAGGCACTGTTTCAACAATTCATTGTTCTACTTAGTCATGTCCTCTCTCTGGAGATTATATGGGACATGCCATTTCCATTGAATGGCCATTTTCTTGGCCCATGTTTGGATCTCACGCCTGGTAAAATGAGTCCCTCGGTTACTTATTAACACTAACGATCTACAGTGAAAAGCATATAAGCTTTTAAGAGCTTGGATAGTATGGTTTTGGTCAGCAGCCACACAGGGCCATGCAAACATTAACTCGGTTGCCACGTCTAGTGCCCTAAGGGCATAAGATGCCATCGAGCACCCTGCCACATGGCCAATGGGACCCTTCACCTTGTTACTTGCACATGGTCCTGTTTCATGTGGTGAGGACATAGCATATCCTGGGCTGCACATTAGACACTTGGCACAAGCATCTGTGACATCTTCCTACTTTAGGCAAAGGTTCCATTGTTGCTTCACTGTCTACATGTTTTGGTACCACATGCTACAGTCGTCTGTGGAGCCAGTGTGCCACATCAGTGGCAGAAGCCTTCTCTAGCCCGTTATACATATGATAGTGCATCTGCCTCATCATTTCTGGCATTATCAAGGGGACATGACCAAAAACCTGAAACACAGTGATGTCATTTTTTTGTCCTGTCTCCCAAAAATCTTGCCATATGCTTTATCCCCGTAAGGGTCAATAGTCTAATAGCCAGTTTTGTCATTTCCACACAGGAAACCACAATATCAGGCCTTTAAACACCACCCAACTCTCAGTACAAATAGACAATGGATCATCTTCATGGGCTATAACCATCTACACAGCCCACAGTTTAGCCCATTGACCACTTTGGCTTGTACCTGTATCATACCTAATGTGGTAAATACCTGGTTATGGTTGCATACCTATAGTTACCCATTTCATTCCCTGCCTACTACTAGTCCCATCTGTGTACCATGAATTAGCAGGTATGGACAGCTTCCCGTCTTTGTAGGGGTACACATCTAAATCTGTAGGTACTGCAGCATCCAGCATATTGTCAGTGGTTAATTCACCTGGGCCTAAAACTGTAATTCCATTGCCAGACCTGTTTTGGGGGCTTGTATCCATGTATAACCTTATGTAGGGTAAGTAGTGCACTCCTGCACTTTGACCATGCCAGTCATTGCCTCAGTGGCCTGCAAGTCTGCATGTATAGCTGCTAAATGCTTCTCTGTTAGGGAGTACTGGCTCTCTTCACTTTTCCATAATTGGTACCAAAAACCCACTGAGGTTCTTGTATGTTCTGAATGTGGCCATAGGCCCCAGCCATATCCTTCTGCTATTACACGCATGTCTAATTCAAAGGGTTTACCTGGATGTGTTACTTGCAGGACTTGGTCTTGTTGCATCACCCACTTCTTGGTGATAAATGCCTTCCCTATCATATCATTTCAGTCTCAAGTAGCTCCCTTCTTGATCAGGTCAAGCTGTGCTAGATGGAGTACAAACACTCTCCAGTATCCCAAAAGGCCCATATAACTCTGCAATTTCTTAACTGTAGTGTGTCATGGATATGTTCGTGTCTTATCAATTATATCATCAGGGATAACTTTGTCTTACCTGACCAGAATTTAAAAGATAAGCCAGGTCACTGAAACTTGGTTGTATTTACTGCTCAACAACATTTTTTTAGGTGCTACATCAGTACTGGTGCTGTGTGCTCTCAATTTGTAAAAGAAGCAAAGGTTAACATGATATTATCAATATAATGAAACACTTCCATCATTGCCAGTCTAGTCCAGGTTGCCAAATCCTGGGCTACCAAACCATGGCAAATTGTTGACCTATGTAAGTAGCCTTGGGGTAGTACTGAAGAAATCCATTATCTTCCTTCCCATGTGAAGGCAAACTGTTCTTGACTTTCCAGAGGCAAATCTATAGAGAAAAAAGTGTTAGACAAATCTGAGACATAGCGATACATTCTCAGCCTTATAATCAGTTTATCCATTAGATAATGGATGGATGATACTGCTGCATGCAATGAAGTCACTTTATTCAATTCCTGATAGTCCACAGTCATTCTCCATGAGCCATCAGGCTTCTTCACTGGCCATACAGGAGCATATATAGATTATGGGTAGGGAACACAATCTGAGCTTTTTCTCCAAAGCCTTGGTCAAAGCCCCAATGTATCATGTCCATCAAGCAAGCAATATTGCCAACATCAAAATACACCTCAGTTCTGGCACTCTGTGGTGGGTGATGAGTATATCCCTGCACTACAGTTTTTACCACTTGGACTTGCAGATAGAATTTACTAGTAGAGGTCTGCAGACTGAGCCTTTGCCACACATCTATCCTCAGAATATACTCTATCATCAGGGAAACATACACTTTATACAAACACGGGGACAAATATCTTATTCCAAGAGGCAAAGTCACAGCTTTAGTCTTAATAGTCTTTCTCCCATAGTCATATACATAGGCGGCTGGACCAGGGAATCTGTCTGGATTTTCATAGATGAAGCTGCAGTTGGCTCTAGTATCCACCAGGGCTAGGACTCTGCACATTGTTTGGGAATCAGTGGATTGCTAATTCCACATGTGGCCTTCGGTCCCTTTCTATCTCCTCCAAACAGGTACCTTGGCCTTCTCTCTAATCATGAAAGGTTTCAAAAAGCCCTTCATGGCCACAGGCCTGGCTCTTCCAGTAGGAGATTTCTGCCCATGCCTGAATTGCTGTTCAGGTTTCAATTGCTTCCACAACACTAGCAACACTGCATTAGGCTGGCGATCTGCTTTTCTTGGTCAACTCCTACAGCTAACAAATCATTCTACATTTGCATCCAGGTTGCCCAAATGGGACCCCACCCAGAACTTTCCTTTTCTTGTCACCCCTCTGGGGTCTAGGTATTACTTCACAGCAACCATTGCTGTAGTCACTTCATATGTTCATTTCCCCATGTAGGAAGCCAGGACAGCAGCCAATGAGCTAAAAACTGTAGAGGGGATAGTCCCTAATATTAGGTCCCACATACTAATCAAAAACTGTTCATCATCCAGTCCCCATGAATTCAAATTAAACATAGCTTGTTGCATGCCCAATTCATGAATAATCTGAACTAGTTCTGCATACATTTGCCATTTATTCACATGTTCTGAGAGCCCCCTAACTCTGAGGGTAACTCTGAGGTTGGACTTCTTTGGAGCTCGGCTTCTAGATGTTGCACCCTTGTGTCCAAGGCATCTACCTTTTGCTTTAGCTTCTGTACTTGCACCTTTGCTAGAACTTCATCTATATTCTGCTTCAAAGGTGTTAAAAGCATCCAGCCCACTTTTTCCGGCAGCTGCTCCACCAGGTAGTGGAGGGCCTTCTCAATATTTATTGGGTACTCCTCAACTGCCTCCACGGCTCAGGTGGAATCCAAGTCATCCAAATCACCACCAGGACATACTACATGCTCTGTGGGGGATACATATCTCCCCTGTCCTTCAGTGGGGAAGACAGCTCTCTTACCTGGGAATCTTGCCAGTTATTCTAAGTGTTTTGCTGCAGATTCGCAGATCCAAAGGGGTATGAGACTTGGGTAGTTGGAAGAAAATGTGGGGAGCCATAGAAAACTGAGATATAGCTCTTTATTCCAGCAAGGGCACAGCTCATCTCACAGGGCTGCAGTTCTCCAGCAAGGGCATGGTACCCCTCCACATGGCAGTGGCACCTGTTGTGCACTTAACAATAGTGGCACACTGACAGATAATGGGAGCCCATGCACGTGTATTGGGCACATGTTTGCTTAAGGGAAGAGGTGTTGAGTTTTCTTCTGTTCAGAAGTTAGCTATGGGTGTGGGAGAGAGCCTGATTACAGTCATCTTTCTTTCTCCACACAATATGAAACAAAATCAAGCAAATAAAATGGAAGAGTAGAGCCCTAACATGTCACTTCCCTTACATAGACCTAAGAGACCATTTTAAATGCAGAGATTAGCATATTGACACAGAGCACAGAAAAAAATATATATTAAAAAACTAAACAAAACAAAACCCCCTATGGTTCAACTATTGGCTGTTTATAAGTAACTCACTCTAAATAAATGCAGATAAAAGTAAAGGGATGAAAAAGATGTACCATGAAAATGTTAATACAAAACAAAACAGGAATGGCTATATTATTTTTAGAAAAAGTAGACATTGGATTAGAGAAAATCATTAGACACAGAGTGAAAAAGGATAAATCTACCTAGAAGACATAATAATCTTAAATGTATACACACTAAACAGTGCCTCAAAATACACAAAGCAAGCATTAATAGAGTTGAAAGCATACCTATTTGATGTTACATTTGGGGAATTTACCAGCTCATTCAGCAGTTGACAAAACTACTAGATAGAAAATCATCAAGGATATAGAGGATCTGAGGAACACAATCAAACAGCAGTTTCTCATTGACATATAAATACCAAACAACTGAGATACATATATTATTTTCAAGCACTCATGGAACATTCTTCAAATGTCATAAGTATAGAAATGGAGATCAATTCAGTGGTGATCAAAGATAAGAAGATGAGAAGTGGTGGAAAGGAGTGGGCATGGCTCCAAAAGGGTTATAGGAAGGATCTTTGTGGTGACAAAACTGATCAGTATTTGACTGTATCAATGTCAATATCCTGGTTAGCATATCGTACTATGATTTGGCTAAAAGTCACCATGGGCTAACTGGACACAGGAAACATGAGACCTCTTAGTATTACTTTGCAAAGCTGCATATGAATCTACCATAATCTCAAAATGAAAATTTAAACTTTAAAAAAGAGGCATTAATTGCTAATTGAAAGGAAAAGAAGAGATTCTTTATTCAAGTAAAGAGTCTACAGGAGTTGAAACTGGGTCATGGAAGGCACTGATGGGCTTGAAGAGATGCAGCAGGTACATTTATATGTACATTATTGGGACTTTAATATTTTTTATATATAGGCATTTAGATACTCAATTGAATAATGTGGTTATTGTAAGAGTTGTGAATGAAAATTATGGAAGCAGATGCGAAGGCAATGTTGACCCTCAAAATAAATGCACCTGTTGAGAAGGGCTCCACATGGCTAATTGGTCTCAAATATGTAAACAGAGCCTAGCAACCATTGTTAAACAGGAGTCTTTCATGTACACCTCACTTTAGGGAGATGCCTGCACTAAACTGCCTACCACCTTCACTGAATTGCCTGTCTGTACTGTGTTTTTGCCTTAAAAAGGAGTACCTAAAATCACTTTCCAACTGGTAGGACTGAGACTTTCCTTGTTAGTCAGAGCTGTGAAGCTATATCCTCATTAGCATCTTCACTGACCAGGTAGAGCAGCTCCATAATGACCAATCACTACAGTGCTTTTTGGACCAACCAAACTGTGAGGATTTGGAGTCCTCATTTACATGAGAACAGACCAATCAGGAACCAGAGGTGGGGAATTCTCTCTATATAAGTCACCTCCCCTCTGGCTTGAAGAGTGCATCTTCAGTTTTAACCTGAGTGGTGTGCTTCTGTGGCTAGAGTATCTGCCTGGGCAGTAGTGGGCTTCGTTGTTGAAAAGGAGCTGAGCTGTAACATTGAAGCAGAAGGTTGGAGGGAAAGAGTTGACTTGCCAGTGTGGAGTGGAACAGAGCAGAGTTGCAACACTGAGGCCTCCTTGCCCCAGTGCCACCTCGCCCCAGGCCTGTCTCACAGCTGTGTGTGCTATATAATTGAGTTATAACTCTATTGAGCTGTCTCACAGCTGGGCTGTTCTTTAGCTGAGCTGTATAACAGTTGAGTTGTTTACACTGAATAAGTCTCACCATTCACTGCACCTTAAATTAGGTAATCTTTTTGGCATTGAATTGGCATAATGACCTTCAGTTGACAGGAGTCAGAACATTTTTCTGGCAAGGAGGTGGTGCAGAGATCATTTCTTGAGTTTGAAAAATTAAAAGAAACTTCTAAAGTAAGAAAAAAAAACTACCCTAAACAAAAATTATGGAAATCCTTGGTGGTCTAAAAATCAATTTTGATTTTGAAAAATAATTTGTTTTTGAAGTTTAAGTGTAGCACATTGTTAAATGTAGAACATTATTAATAAGAAATATCGCATGTTGTAGAAGTAGTGATATAGATTTAACAATGGGCAGGGTTGTTTCGGTTTCTTGTTATTGAGTATGTGCTCTTGTATGTATAATTTATCCCCTCTACATTTTAATTTCTGCCAGGGTTATTGTATTATACAGGACTTTTACAACCTGTATCAATTATTTAGTTATTGGTAGAAGAACTGGATCCTTAGAATTATTTTCTCTTAAACTGTAATATTTTACTTGGAAGAGATTTTTCATCATTTAAATGGACACCAACTGACATTCGGACATTAGTATCACATTAAATGTGTTAACTTGCAGTGGTTCTCACCCTTGCTATGCACACTAGAGTCACGTAGGAAGCCGGTTAGAAGCACCGACTCCATGACCCATTCACAAAGATTCTGCTTAAATATTTGTGGCTAGAACCCTGATAATAGGTTTTATTTTTAGAGCCTGTTACTCAATGTTAATGATCATCCACGTTGAAAAATATTATATTAACTTACTTAGCTATATAATGTGACATTTTAAAATTGATTTTGGTTCTTAAGACCGTGCGAATGCAATACTAATTAAAATATACAGTCATTATGGATATCATAGTTTTATGTGACAGTTTTTAAAGATGCTTCATGTCAGCAGCTAGGTTAAATAATTCTTATTTTCTTTATGTTATTTAACAGAGAAAGTGTGGTTTTAATTTAATTTACATTTTACATTTTCACATTTAACGCGTTCATATCTATTTTTATTCTGCATGATATAATGTAGAAAATCTAACTATATTGACTTAACCTTCATTGACTTAACCTTGTTTACGAAATGTAAATTTTCCCCCATAGAGGTGTGTGTGTGTGTGTGTGTGTGTGTGTGTGTGTGTGTGTGTGTGTTCCCGCGCACGTGTACTAAATTCTTTTGGGGGGGGTATCTTTATTGTCATCATTCTTTAAGCACATATTAAACATCATTTTATATATAATGTTGAATAATACATTCAAAGGAAAGGATTTAATAAGATTATCCTGTAAATTTATGAATAATGCAATATTTTTGGGGAAGTGTGACAAATTTAATTCGTGTTTGAATTATATTTCGCCTGACTAGTAGACATATTTAATATTACAGTGCAGTTTGATTTTTTTTTGCTTTGAACTGACTCATCTTGTATGTCCTAAAATTAATAATTCCATAGGAATTGAAAGGAATTGGAATAAAAATAGCTACTTTTCAAGATTTAGTTTCCTGTTTGATAACCTTATCACATAGTACCAGATGTTACAGTAATAATTTTCTGGCTGAAACAGCTGTAATTTTTATGTGGAATTACTAATTGGTAATCATGAGGGCTATCTTACTGTCAACTGTAGGAAAAGTCATTGAAATTGGATTTAAGTGAGAACTGGATTATTGCTACATGGGGGCCTAGGAAGCTTTGAGCACTTTCAATGGACTTGGAACCAACAAAGAGGCAAAGCAGTTAAACAAGTCCAAATCTGTGGCTGTTCTTCTTACTTAGTTCTACAAGAACAGAAAAACCTAGTGTTCAAGTGTAAAAATAAATTACAAATAAAATGTTTTTCACACTCACATAAAAGTGATGGTTTAAATAAACCTACAAGATAATGAAATTTATGAAAAAATAACTAAAACTTACTAGCGTAACAGAGAGGAAGAGAAAATAACTTATTTTTAATGAATTTTATCTGTCAAGCCCTGCACTAGACTCTTTGAGACACAATAATATTTTATTTTATGCTCAGAGGAATCAAATACATAAAGTAGGCAACTGTTCTATACAGTATCTTCTCAAAAACTCTCTACAGTTTTTCTGGTCTGCCTTATAATAAACAGTTGCAGCATAAATAGATTTTCTGTCCTACAAAACAGTTTGTAAATAGATTTTTGTCTATATACATGTAAAAGTCTGATGTCTTTAACACTATGCTACATTTCTAGTTCACTAAAGTGCATTTACTATATAAAATTTAATAAATGGAGCAAAAAGTTAAGTTTTAGTAGGTTTCGAAATTATTTATGCACAAAATTCATACCTGTGAATTTTTTTTTAAATAGGTTTTAGTGTATATACTCTATTTCAGGTTTGAAAAAGCAGACCTAACAAAAATATGAAAATTTCTTTTAACATAAAACATGAATTATTTTTTTAGCATTGAAAAAAAATACTTCTTATGTATGTGTCCTACAATATCCCCAGTCTCTAAAAAATCAACTATGGTTTAGGTTAAAGGATGGAGAGCAGAAATAACACATCCAGAAAAAGAAAAGTGAACACATTATTATTTTTTTTTTGATGGGATAAATCATCTGATCAGGTCAGTTTAAAAATTTTCCTGAGAGATCTTATTAAAGGTATTTATTTGGTCATTGTATTTTTAATTGATCATATTACTTGTAAAAAATGTCATTTATATGATCTTAAGAATAAAAAATAATAAAAAAAATATTACTTAAGAATTTTATAATTGATTTAATTTCATTTTTTTTCAAATTCCAAAGAGAATGTTTTCTTGGGAAAAACCATATCTAATGTAGTGATTTTTGAACAGTGAAATTGACTAGCAGTAGGGGATTTTACAAGAGTTAATAGCCAAAGCAGAACGTCTCTCCACCTTTTGTACTCTCTTCTAAATAATGAGTTCATTCTCACAGCCTACTGAGTTCAAAATTTGGTTGTTACAGGAATGATTTTCCCTATTCCTTTGTCTTTACACCCAGTCAGGAACTGTTATTTTCATACATCCTATTATTTCTACCACTATAATTATTTTTTTCATCTGAATCTTACAGTAGAATCCTACTGATATCCCCAGTAGCTTCCATTTTCTAATCCAGCCTTATCATTTTTTTAAGCACAGATCATCCCAGGTCTTTTATATTGCCTAAAAACATTGGTGATACAAGATAGTCTCTACAAAGTAATGAAACAAACATCATTTAAATTTTATTCAAATTATTTCAAGTATTTTTTCAATCTAGCTTTCTATATATGCTTAGCTTTATTGTTCTATATTAACGCTGTTGCATTTATATTTATACTATAGGTTTTCTAAATATATCATCTATTTTTAACCCTCATGTTTTTGTTTATTCTCTTCTATCAGCAATCTCTACTGTTCAAAACTCTACTTCCTATTCATTGAATTATTTCAAGTGACATGTCCACAATTATACCCCAATGCCCATTCACAGTTAAAATCAATTTTTACTTTTGCTGCTTACTTAATATTTTTATAATTGAGAAATTTAATATAGTCAAAAAAATCATTTTGAGATAGATATCTCTTGGTTTTACCCTTGAATTTTGCTTATTATCTATTAACACAGCCCAATTAAATAAACATTTGTTAAGTGACTAAATGATTGATATTAATAAAAATAAACTAATCATTCAATTATAAAGACAAGTAAATGTGACAGAAGATTAGTATCCTTAACTTCTAAAAATAATTGCAAATATAAACTCTAGCATACCCCATTTCATCCCCCCCAAAATGAAGGGGCCATATACAAAAGAAAAATGTATTGCCAGTAAAAAAAAAAAAAAAGAAAGAAAAAGAAAAAAAAAGGATCAACTTCAAAAGCAGTGAACAAAATAACAAAATATACATTGGAAATAATGAAATAATGATACAACATATTTTATTTACTACATCAACTGTTAAAACTACAGCATTCAAATTTAGGTTGGCAAGACTGACAGAGGTGAGCATTTTCACATACTGTTAGTAGGTTAGGTACTACTGTTGTTCTTAGTCAAATAAATTTGAATATAAATTCTTTCCCAGTTATATAATTTCAATTGGCATATCAATAGAATTAATGCCCTTCACATTAGCAAATGAGGGTGCTTAAATAGTTGTTAAACATTGAATTTAAGTTTTGCTGAATAATGAGATTTGTGAAAACATACAGCTTTATAAACGCACCCTGTGTTTTATCAAAATTGTGTGACTTTTCTTTTTTTACAAAATATATATAGATATCATCATTTTTCTCAATGGAATTGAAATAGTTTTGCTCAAAAATAGTGTTGATTTTTATGCTGACAAAAGAAATTGGGTGGAAATGTCAGGGATATTCATAAAAACATTTAATATCTTACACTTACAGAAACAGAAATTTGCTTGCTATAATGGGCATCTAAAAGCAGGCTCAGCTCAGATTATGTGTGTGGCTGGGTTTACAATCAGGATTTATTTATATGTGGCTATTTAAAAAAACTTTTTTTTCAGAAAGCACTGAAATCAAAGCTGGAATATTTATTGGTTCCAAGAAAGGTCTGGAATGATCTAGTCAATTCATCTCATAATTAAAACACTAGGCATCACATGTTTTAGCAGAGCAGTTAGTCAGAGGTATAAACAATTTTAACAATTAAAAAAAAAAAGAAAAAGGCAGGGTAAGATAAGGAGAGGAGCCATTCTCATTTCTTTACATTGTTAGAATTTTTAATTGGAGTCCTGAAGGAAATATCTGCGCTATGAACCAGACAGAAGCACGTCCTCCCAGAAAGCCTGCAATGAAATATCTGTCCAGTGTTGTTGGCCTCCTTGACATTATCTGAGGCTCAGATAATGACACACCTTTCTATAGAGACCATACAGTAAAAGCACTATAAAGATGAATTAAAAGAGCTCAATTTTAACAAATCTGGAACACAATAGAAATTCTAAAAATGAATATTAATAGATAAATGAAAGCTGTCACTATGAACTCTTCTTATTCAGGAAAATAAAATTTGTCTTGATTCTTAAATACTGGCAATCCAATTTAAACTCAATTATGCTATTTCTCTTTCTTATTGTATCATAAAGTTTCTAAAATAAACATATAAATTCATTATAATATAAAATACTCATGGTCTTTAGCATCACTAAGATTGCTTTTGAGCTTGATTAATTTATGATATTATTTTTGAATAGCTATTTCACAAATGCAACACAGAGGTCACTGTAAAATGGTTACTGAAGTAGATAGAGTAATTCAATAGAGCCTGTTTTAATCTCCCTGACCCACCCACATGCATGGATTGAAATGGAGAATTTATACAAGACATTTAAACTAATAAATGAGGCCTGTACTCTGGGTATAGTAAACAAGGAAGGAAGACGCCCCATTACTTGTTCTTTCTATGCTTCTACCCCCAAACCCAGTACGAAATATGTTTTGACAGTGTTATGTACTTGTTCAGATTGGATACAATGACTGGGAATACAAATTTAAACATTCCTTTGACCACAATAGCAATACTCTGGAGCCAGTAGAAGGAATAGAGTTGTGTGTCACAGATTACTATTATTATTAATTTTAAAAAATTATTTACCTAATGCTTACCATGTGTCAGGCTTCATTCTAAGAGGGCATACATACCAGTTGAAATGATCTCTTCACAGAAAGAATTCAGTTATTTTGTGGGGCCTGCAGCCTCTCCTTTTTCAGGTTCCCTGAAAGGTTTGTTTCTCTCATATTCTCTTCTTTGGGCCTATATTGTCAACAGTAAAGGCTTAATTTTATCTAAGACTCATTTAAAAAAGAAGTCGATGGGAATAAATTTCTCATTGCTGGAGAAGGGAGTGACAAATTTGGAAAACAAGAAGGCTATAAAATATTAATGCTCAGTCAAAATGGGTTATTACTTAACGCCACAGATCAGTCATTTAATTCATCCATCCATTCATTTGTTTGTTCATTCACTTATTTAACAAATACTTAGTGATTATATACCATAAGGCAGGTTCTATTATAGATGCTAGGATTCATCAGTGAGTAAAACATGAAAAGGGACCTGCCTTCATTTATCTTATAGAGCTGGAAAGGGGCAATAAACAAAAATATTAATTAAAGGTATGTTGTGATAAATTCTAAAGAGAATAAAAGCAAGGTTGATGGTATGGAGTATCAAGGTGGGAATGAAATTTCAAGTGACAGGCTATTGAAAGCTTCACTGAGAAAAGACCTAAAATAACTAACTAATGGTGATCTCTAATGAGCCTATCACTTATATGTTGTAACACTCAATTTTCATCTCATTAAATCCTGTGAGAATCCCCCCCCCAAAAAAATATATATATATATGTGTGTGTGTGTGTATATATATATATATATATATATATATATATATAGACTAACTCCACCTACAGAAGATGAAACAGGCTTATAGAAGTTAACTATCATCTTCTCAGATCTATAGCTGGATTGCAAATATTTGCTATACTCCCTATCTGGTACTCTACTCCTTTTTCCCAAGAAGCATTTTCTTATGTCTCTCTATACTGTGAAGAAAAGCACTTGCCAAGAAAGTTAATGTACACTATTGCATTTTCAGTAGCTACCATGCTCCTTAACCACCTCCACTGATAAAGTTTTAGCAGCTCCTGAGCTTTCCAAGGTCACACAGCTGTATTGTAATTGCTGTTCTACCTCTAGAAGTCTTTAGGCTAAAGTCTTTAGAGCTACTGATGCAATACCTTTTTGAAAACATTTTGCCTTGGGTTACGTCAGCGCTCTTGGACAGAGCATTTGCCCTTTAATTTTTATTAACCTGTGGTGAATTCTTTTAGAGTTTCAAAAGCTTTCTTGATGTCACGGTGTAGAGTTCATTTTTTTTTTTTAGAAGGCAACTTAAATATTTTTATGAATATAGGCAAACCTATAGTAAACTCAAGGAACTTAAAAAATCTTTAAGCTTGATGAGCATAATTTTTCAACACTAATAAATCTAACTTGTATATGATTTAAACGTCATTCATTCAACATGTTCTCACCATGTTATTTTGAAATAGCAATGGGTTATAAACCAATATGAATGATAAATACTGAAAGAGGTATATTTATTCTGTGTACTCTGGTAAGTTATAACATTACTTTTATTTTTTTCTTATTTATATATTTTTCTTCCCCTTTTTAAAAAAATGATTTTGATACCTAAAGGCTCTCATTAATTGTATTTACTTAAGAGATACCTATTCCACAACAATATTTCATTTTAGTAATGTTCTGCAGTGTTCCCCTCCTCCTAAACCTTAACAGTATAGATGTGTCTTCTTTTGTTTATCTCACCAGACATTTAAAATCTATTTTATAAAATAATTCTTTTCTCCTCAGGATCTAAAAATATCATATGTAAACATCATAAGCTATTCTATACACATCTCTTCAGCACTGATGAGTAAAATATCATTTTTTTACTCTCTTACCATTAATATGTGTACTATTCAAAGCTCTAACTGATTTATATAAAATGATAGACTATCATTTAAAAATAAATATTTTAAATAAATATTAATTTGTTATGACAACCATGGTTTTCAATATGCCAAGTTTCTGGGGTTTCCTTTTAAAAAGAACAAAAAATACATTCTCATTAGCAAAACTATTGAATCTAATGTGCATGTATCAATAGTATAATAGTAGCTTGACTTTTTAATTTGTAGAATCAATGCCACTTCTTTATTTTTCTTGCTTAATGTATTCATAGATTTTTTCCCCATTAACATTTACATTGCTGTAACCAATTCCACTTTGCTAGATTTCCCATCACCCTCTCTCCACCTACTAGAAAATGTATTATTGTCAAAAGAAGCCTGTATCCAATCTTTTCTGTATATTTTCAGTATGAATGATTTTATAACAAATTATTCAGTTGGTTATATTCATAATTGTGAAATTTATCATTTCAAAATATGGAATTAAAAATGAATGTTCCCACTGCCATTCTTTTTAGTGACCCTTATTTAAAAAAAAAAAAGAATATGAAAGATCTTCCATGTCTTTTCATCTTCCAAATATGTCATAAATCCTACAAAGGTTTTAGAGTCAGATAGGCTTTTTCTACCAGGCCACATTAAGGTGTTAAGTGTACTGATATGTAAACTTTTACATTTAATCATTTGCATTTCAATTAAACTTTGCTGGAAATTCAATGTCTTACCCAAGTTTAGTCTTTAATTGTGAAATGTTGCAGAACAACTGGGGTGCTATTGTGGAATGAAAAGCTAATTTTTCTTTCTTTTTCTCTTCAAATTGAATCACTCTTTTGGCAATTCAACTCCATGTTGCATTTTTACTTTCCTATTGGGCAGAATCAGTGAAAAAAAATCTAGTTCTAAATTATCAGGTTCAAGCACCTTCATTCAGCTCATAAAATATTCCATAAACTGCACCAACCCAGGAGAATTAATGCATAGTGTGTTTTGTTTACCCACACTATTTCAATCTCTCTCAGTATTCCAAGATGTTTTTCATACTGAACTATCTATCAGTACTCAGATTTCTGAATCACACTCTGTTGATTGATCTCCTAAGACGTTATTTGAGGCATATCGCCCAGATTCTCGTTGTTCACCTGGCTGATGCCTACTCATAGTTCAAGATTCAGCATAAAATGTTACTGCTTCAAAATTTTTTTCTGATCTCACAAAATAAAGTCCTCTGTTTACATACACACATACACATACACTCACACACACATACACACACATTCTATCTTTAATATAACAACAGTTTTAAGAAATTTTTTCTAATAAATGGATAAATTCGATAGAGTATAAAAATACATTATTTTTCTTTATATACCTAGAGGTAGCTTAGACCTTGACATGAGTGCTCAATGAGAGAGGAAGAAAAATATTTGACTTCTAATTTAATATTCTTTGCATCATATCTTGTATATGTCTAAATATCACTAGCAAAATATCACGAATCTCATTCCGTTAGAGATAACCAAGAGGTTATCTTGGTTCATACAATAATCTAATTCTAACATCTTCCCTTAGCCTAAGCTTTATAGTCTAAAAGGACAGGCAAGAGAAATTGGCCTTTCTCTGGTAACAAGACCAATGCCCTACTTCTCCCTACACAGTCACCATCTCTCTCTCTCTCTCTCTCTCTCTCTCTCTCTCTCTCTCTCTCTCTCTCTCTCTCTCTCTCTCTCTGTCTGTCTCCCCCCCTGCTTTATTGTTTAATTATGAAAAAAAATTATTCTGCATAAAGGTATCTATAAAATAAATTTTCCATTGCGGAATTGGTTACTATAGAAAATTTGAGCTTGGGTTTGTACTCTCTAATACAGGAAGCCCAAATATTAAATAGGTGTTATACCCTTGTTGAATGGAATTACTGTTTTATATTTAATGGGGAAGAGTGACATCGAGGCAATCAACTTACTTGGGTTTGCCTTTTCAAGTGTATAGGATGTTTCAGAAAGCAATAACATCTCTTTGTCTGGATAGTCTGTTCTTTATTAGTTTTCCTTTGCTAAAGGACCTGCTTAACATATTAAAGAAAATCTGAAATAGATTTTTCTAATGATGACTTATAGTGATTAATTTACATTTTACTGGGATAGGTACCTGTTCCATTCATAAACTAATCAATTTACCATTCTTTTTTCCTGAAAGTAACTTGTTTAAAGGCATTAATATTTTTAATAGGTGACTTGTTCATGGAGGCCACTATTCCTATTTCCTAGCATATTCATTTTCTGAACTCAATGGCTTGTTTTCTATCATTTAGACTAAAATGTCTGAGGTGTTTTTCTCTAATTCTCTTCAGTTGGGGATGTTGGAGAATGCCCATGAAGCAAGAAGAAGCACTTTAGATTTATGTTCACAATAGTAAATAACTCCCCTTTGAATCTTAAGTTTTAGTGATAGCAGTTATCTAATTTTCTCTACCATTTTTTGACAGATGGGTAACAGATGGTTATTAGTTTTGTGAAATAAGAAATGGTGGGGTTTATTTAAAAAATTATTGGGCTTTATACAAAAGTCTCAATTGCAAATTTTATTAGTGAAGTTTGTTTCTTTGCTGTAAAAATTGCAAAGCAAGTCTACCTCTGCAACCAATCATGCCTCTGGCTAAGCAGTATAGCTGTAATTAATTTTCTTTAAGATGTTCTAGACTTGACAATAAACATAATTTTTACCCATGGAAAGCAATATTAATTTTATCCTCTTTGCAAAATAAACTTCATCAGATGATTCAATATATGGAATTTAATAACTATATTTAACCACAGTGCTTGTGGACCTTTACCAGAGATATAATGTGTCTGTCATGATATGCAAAAAGACTGTGGTTTACATTCCTGTAAATAGGTTTTTCTTCTCATTAGTAGTTAATTTTTTTTTTTTTGCAAATTATCTTCCGCATATAATCTAGACCATTTATACTTTTGGTCAGTTTATTTTTGGCAAATCATCTTACCATGTATTTCAGATTATTTATATATATGAGAGATGCTTCAAATTTTGGTTCACTTTATTTGTGAAGTCTTTAAACTAGGTTATGATGGGAAAACTACAAATATGAAGATTGGTTTAATACATACCTTTCTACATATTTGAATAATGCCATTCAAAAATTTGCAAATTTTATTTATAGAGATGATCTTGCCAAAGTCCAACCAAACACAGTCTACAGAAGCCTCAATGTTAAATGTCCTGCCTCTTTTAACTCATGAGAAAGTCTATTTCAATGCTGAAGTTATATTGCTGTGTGAAATCATGTGCAGGTGCCATACTAACATTAATTTGACCTGGCTCCTTTATCTCTCAAGACTATGGTTTATTCATTTGAAGCATTGAAACCATTTTACTCAAATTCTTACTTTGTTTTTAAAAAATAACTTTTAGTGTATTGCAAATGAAACAAGAGAATGTCTCTTTTTTAAATGTGAGCTCAGATAACAGTAGAATCATTCGACAGGTCACACCTGTAAAGTACCTGTAAAACAATGTCAGAAATGCCTTATTTGAGTCCTATAGATCTTGGCTTGTAGTATAAAAGAAGCTATTAACTGAAAATTGTAGTCAAAATGTAATATTATTTTTATTTTTTGAATCTAAAATAGTGTAAACCTTAAAAAATAATAATAAATTTCAAGATATCTTTGATTTTTATTTGAACTGATATAATTCACATTAATTTTTTAAATTAATCACTGTACTCCAATGCATGTGTGTGTGTTTGTAGTATATTTTATATTGTAGACTAACAAAAATATTTACATGGTTACTTATAATTTAAATAACATGATATTTTTGAATTATAAAATTATTTTCTTTGGTTTTATTAGAAATATTCCGATTCACTAAAATTTCTTTTAAAATCTTGTCTAAATCAGGTTTTTATATTTTTTATTTAAGTATATTTAAGAGAATAAAGCTGGTCAGTTGATATTGATAATAACAGTGATGTTACTTATAAAACTTAATATTTATTGAAAAATACATTCTATTTCAGGCAGTATCCAAAATACTCATATGTAACTTTACTTAATCCACATCATAATCTAATAATATACATGTTAATATTAACCCATTTTAAAATCATGATACACAGGTATAAACGAGTAAGTGTTTTATAAAAGGTCATTTTTTGAATATTGTGAAGTTGAAATCTGTACCTAATTGCTCACTCTAGGGTTTTTATCAACTATTATCATGTAAATGGTAATATTTACATAGAAAATGCCCAACATTATTAATTATTAAGAAAATACAATTCAAAACCACAATGAGATATGATTTCACATCCACTAGGGTAACTATAATAAAATAGACAACAAAAAGTTTTGATAAAGATGAAAAATTAGAGTGCTCATTTATTGCTAATGGTAATGCATAATGTTGCAACCACTTTGGAAAGCCGTTTAACAGTTCTATAAAATAAGAGTTGCCATATTATTCAGTGTTCCTTCCTATAGGTATATATCCAAAGAAAATGAAACACGCACCCAAACTAAAACTTGTAAACAAATGTTCATAGCAACATTCTTTATAGTAGCAAAAAAGGAGAAACAACTCAATATTTATCAATTAATGGAGGGATAAATAAAATGTGTTGTTTCTTTAATGGAATATTATTAAATAATAAAAAATGCTGATGATACATGTTATAACATGCATAAACACTGAAAACTTTATGTTCTTTAAAAGTAGCCAGTCATGCATACAAAAAATATTACATAATCTCATTAAATATGAAATGTCTAGAATAGGCACATTTATGGTAACAAGAAATATGTGAGTGTTTGATTAGCTTAGAGTTTTGGTGAGATAAGAATGAAGAATAATTATTAATGGGTACAGTGTATTTTTTGGGAGATGGTGTAAATATTCTAAAGTTAGATTATTATAGTGATAGTTGAACAACCTTATGAGTATACAAAAAAGCAATGAATTATATATTTTTAATGGATGGAACTTATAGTATGTAAATTATATCTCAATGAAACTTTTTAGAAGAACTAAACAGCAAACTATAGAGCTTAAAGAAAAAAAGAAAAATAATATATTTTAAAATTCTTAATTGTGTATTTATCTTTTTTCAAACTTAAAAAATATATTAATTAGATAAAAATATAAAGCTTGAAATTTTATCTGCTGAATACTTTTTATGAAAAAAATCATCCCAAAAATTTCAATTAAAATATAATTGAATTCATTTTTATAGCAATTTGTAAAGTTAAGCTGTTGAAATATTATAAAACTAAAAAAAAATCAAGTATTTGAGCAAATATAATATCCACAGTAAATATTTTCAAGAAAACTATAAATTACAATTCCATGAAGAAACAATCACTTTTCTCTTACCTGTTTCTCTAAAAGAAATTTGATATTTTAAATTTTTGGAAATTTTTTTATCAAAAATTTAATTTATCATATAAAATCAAAACTCCTGCAAACAACATTTTCAGAATCTTTATTTATTATTAGCTTAAAATATAAATTAAGTCAAACTAAATTAAATTAATCTGAGATGTCAAAATGTGTCCATATCTACCAAGTTTATATAGAATTAACTTGAGTTACTGTTAAAAATCAGGACAATTAACAAAATTGAATGAATTTTTTTTGCCCTTCTTCCCACTCACTTCAGTGCTTATTAAGGTACATATTGACTAAATCTATCAAATTGTGGAGAACATTTATAAATAATATGTATACTTTTTAGTTTACCTTTAAATTAATATCTTTGTCTTTAGTCATTTTCAATTAATTTTGAGATGGTTGGTATTCTTTTTCCTTTTCTGCATTAAACCTTTAAACATAGCTTTTCTTAGCAGGAACTCACAACTGGCTATAGAGTATGTATTTAGAATTATGCTAATTTAGTGTCAAGAGTGTTCTGGTATATTTAAGCCTTCAGATTAATTCTAAACCACTGGTTTTAATTTTTTTCTCTTTATCATTTAAAAGAAAATAGATTCATTTAAAAAATTTTATCCACTTTACAATTTCTTATCTCATCATTTTCTGCCCATTTTATTATCACCCCTTTCTAGACTTGATTATACATATTATATTTCCCTTTGAGAAGAGAAATATGAAGTTACTGAAAAGAGTACCTCTATTAAAAATAGGGAAGCATTACATTAAAAGCTTTTGTGAAAGAAAATAAAAGAAAAAATATGGAACAGCTTGATTTTCATTATTATTGTAATTTATTTATTCTTTATTCATTCTGAGCTTAAGTGTAAAGCATGAAATGTTGTTTTCATATGTGTTTTACATTGTGTTCATCATTCTTCTTAACTGAGTCCTAGTTTAAAATTAATTCAACCAGAAGAAAAAAATCTGCCCTTAAGAATTGGTGTAATTAAAATGGCACATTTGTTTCCATCTATTTATTTCTTAGGTCTTCATGCTAGGGGATATTAGCACAGTTTTTAAAATCAATGTTATTAAGTAACTTTTATAAAATAAAATTAAGTAGAGTTGGTTTGGTGATTATATAATTGCAGTGAAAAAGAAATTTTTAAAAAGTTTATGAAGAAAAAACATGCTAAAAATCATTCTAGACAGTATGTTAAATTTAGTACATAGTCTAATTCGATAAATAAATATTTGTCAATAATTTTTAAATGGCATATTATGATATACTATTTAGTATAGTAAGGACTTTAATGACTGAATTCTAAGAATTCAAAATAGAATAAAATAAAAAGCCAATATTATTCATTATAAGTAATTAACATCTTTAATTCTTAAAAAATAGTAGTAATTTTCTGTCTTAAGTACTTTGACTATGTAGTATTATTTACATTTATCTTATTTCTCTTTATTTTCAAAAAAAATTATATGGCAAGAAAAAGTGACTATTTCAGAATGTCAAGTGTATTCTCTTTAGTTGTGTTCATAATATCCAATGAATTGAAATAAGCAATTAACAGAAATAAAAAGGTTCTTTATTTTCCCTTATTGGCAACTGTCCATTTTATTCATATCTTTCTATCTCAAAGGTAATGGATTTCATATAAATTCTCCTTCTCATCCTGTAGCTTTACATAAATTAACTTTTTAAAGTGAAACCCATTTCTGTCAGATCTAAAAGCAAAAGAGCATGACTTACAAAAAATAAGTCAATGTTCAGATTTCTTCCTGTTGCAAACTCATAATTCTCCCACAAACACATTGTGATATTTGTCATTATTTGTGCTAGTCATTAATGAATTTCACCAAATATCTGTTCTCTGCTTGTGGCACATTGCATCACTACATGTCTTTATCCCCTTCTGATTGAGTTGAGCTTTGAGACACATGCATTAATTGTTGGTGTGAAGAGTATCCAGAGTCCTCTTTTTCTCTATTATTTCAAGCAGCAATATTAAAAAAATATGTCTGCTATCTCAAGTGAAAAATAACCCAATTAAAATTGAGCAGAGGACCTGAACAGACACTTCTCCTCAGAGGACGTAAAATGGCCAACAAACATATGAAAAGATGCTCAACATTGCTAGCTATTCGGGAATGCAAATCAAAACCACAATGAGATACCATCTCACGCCTTTTAGAATAGCTATAATCAACAGGAATAGTAATAACATACTTTAGAGAGGATGCATAGAAACAGGAACACTCATACACTGTTGGTGGAGCTGCAAATTAGTACAGCTATTATGGAAAACAATACAGAGGTTCCTCAAAAAACTAAAAATTGACCTATTATGACTCAGCAATCCTTCTACTGGTATTTACCCCAAAGTCTTGAATATGTATATCCAAAAGATATTTGCACACCAATGTTCATAGCAGCATTATTCACAGTGTCCAAGATATGGAAGCAACCAAACTTTCCTACAATAGATGATTGGCTAAAGAAGCTGTGGCACATATATACAATGGAATATTACTCAGCCATAAGAAGAGATGAAATAGTACCACTTGTGACAACATGGATGGACCTTAAGATAATCATGATAAGTGAAATAAGCCAGATAGGAAAACTTGAAAATCACATGACATCACTTATGTGTGGGATATGAACCTAAAAGCAACAAACAAATAGGACAAACAGAGACCCATGGACATGGACAATAGACTAGTGGTTACCACAGGGCAGGAAAGGAGGGGGAGGGGAGAGGTAAATGGGGTAAAAGGGATCAAATATGTGGTGACAGAAAGAAATCTAATTATGGGCAGTGAACACACACATATATATATATATATATATACACATATACCTTGAATTTTACACCCGATACTTACTGGGTTTCATTAACCAGTGTCACTATATAAAAATAAATTAATTAATTTAAAAAATTCTTTTTAGTCAGTTAGAAGAAAATTCAAAGTTTTTCTTGAGTCTTTTGTTTCTTAAAAGTACCAATTTAAAATAGTAAATACCTTAAAGTGACATATTTTGAGGTGGCAAACTCTGTTCCTCTTTACCCTTAAGTACAGCCAGGTTTTACCCAGACTAATATTGTTTACTGACAGATCAAGAAACTTATTCTCACTGATGCCACCTCTTTCAGTGCAGAGAGGTATAAAAATAATTTTTTAAAAAATCAAGATCTTTCCGGAAACTTATATTCATTTTTTCTTATTGTATTTCTTTTGGCAATACAGAAACCTGTCTTTACTTGCTTATATAAAATCCTTCAAAAAAGAACCAAATGACTTTAAATGCCTTTTTTGTAACTCTGAATTTATTCCATTTTTTCTCTACTCATTTTCAAATGTATGCTAACTAGAATACCTCAGAGAAGTCCTATTTCTTCTTGAATTCTTAAAGCACATTTTCAGTAATAGAGCCTAATTTACATAAATTGCTTTGGTAACCACTTAAAAAATAAGGCATCTTAGATTTTAAATTTAATTGTACTTATTGTCTTCTAATATTTGAAACTCATATTTTTTAAAAATTCTCTTATTGCACCTTCCCTCACCCATCCCTTTTTGTTAGGAATTTTATATTTGGTTCTAAGGTACATATCCAAATTATATATTATGTTTTGGATTAATTGCAATTTTATATTCTTGTTGAAATTTGGATCATGATACCATCAGAGATTCTATTAGCAATAACTGTCACCATGCCAAGTCTTAACTGACCTTCAGATTTGTTAAGCATGTGTTCTGAACTTACATTAATGTCATTGATAAAGATGTAGAACGGAACACATCAGGAATTCTGACAAACCTCCAAGGTAACACAAATGATTTATAAAGTTCATTAATCCTGAACCTTATTAATAATCCACATTAAATATCCTGATCTTCACCTTCGTTATAGGTATTTTCTTTTTAAATCCAAAAATAAATTTTGTCACACAAAAAAATAATCTCTAAGGGGATGGAAAAAGGTTTGGTGAGTTTGCCTGAGTAGGTTAAGTGATAAAAAGTAAAGAACTTAAATGGGGCTTGTTTAAGGTAGTCAGAAACAGCACTGGTTGTAGACATAGAATATGTTAAGAATGATTTCTAGCTTGAGTACACAAATGAAATGAATAAAAAGAGATAGAGATATCTAAAGAATAGGTGGAAAGCACGCAAAACGAGTAACAAGGAGTCAACAAGTTATTTGGCAGGTGAGAGGTGTCAGTAAATATTGGATAGGTGAATGAAGCGAATGTTCTTTAACTGTTTTATAAAGATTGAAATTTTCTTCAGTGTAAATTCAGTCATCCAGGTAAGGTATAAGGCGATCCTTCGGCTACACACGTCTCAGTACCACCTGAAGTATTCAAACTTAAAAAGGTAAAATCTGATCAATTCAGCATCTTCTTTCTGTTAAAAATACATAGCATTTTTCTAACATTCTTCATTGATCCATATCAAATTAATTTAAGATTTTGTTGCATCTTTCTAAAAAAAATATTTTTTCTCTTAAGAAAATTTTAAAAGTTCTATTCTATTTTTAATGATTATTGTATCAGATTTCTGAAGTATCAGTTTATCCAATTCAGAATAGTCATAGAAAAATTTATAATAAACATCTCAATAAATCTGTGTACAATGATCACATTTGCTGTCCACATATTTTACTCCCCCACAATAACATAGATTTTATTTTCTTTTATTTATAGTACCTTCATGACTTTGTCCTTAGTAATATATATGTTTAAAATTACAACCTTTGTGACAAAATGAAATTATTTTACTAGGAAAAAAAGTAATCAACATAAATCCTGAGTGATTTATGTCCATGGATTTGGTTTGAAATAAGGGGAAAAACATGCAAAATTATAAGCTATTAAAGCCACTTAATATCAACATTTATTTTTAAGGAAGCTTACATTTAAAATATAATATTTTTAATTGTTTGCCTGTCATATTGTAATTGACTGATAATTTCAGAATGGACACAATAGAGATAAATGGAAATTTCAAAAGTCAATTACCTTTCTTGGAGAGTATGCTTCCTTCATAAATGTAATATCAATTTATGAGACCAATTTTTTTTTATTTTCTTGAAAGTTCTTATTATGCGGAAAACTGATAAAATAGTGATGTTTGCTATAATTTTTTTTTATCTGAGATGCTAAATAAAATATTGAAGATAAAACCTTATGGAAAAATCAGAGGAATCATTTAACATTTAACATCTACACATTCTTTGTGATCCAAGGCTATGCAATTTTCTGCAGAAAAGAGGAAGGGTAACAATACAGCTTTACATCTATCATACCTGCTCTCTAAAGAACCTAAGATATGTGGATGAATGAATTTAAATTTTGAAATGGACTGACTAAGACTAATAGCCAAAAATTAAATTTCTTCTTGTTTTACCAAGGTTTTATTTAATGTATTGAAGCAAATTTTAAATAGTTAATTTTAAATTCAACCTGGTTTATTGGCCTGTACTAGAGGGTAATATTTAAAGTGAGAGGGACAATAGTATTTCATAACCAGTAGATTTAATATAAACAAGACTGTCATTATTATAGGAAAAAAGATGAACTATCAATAAAACTTACTTAAGAACGACTTTTAACATTAATATGGAAGTGAGTGCTAAATGAAGTGTAAGTTTTATACCTGGAAGCATAAAGATAACTTGCTTCTGTTTAAATTTGCTAAAATTGTTCTTCTCCCTGTATGAAACTTTAAGTGTATTCAACGTTTTATATCTGTGCAGGAAGGACATACAAGTCAATACATCTCTTTATTCCTGTATTGCATCCACTTCTAGAAGGTAGTTATCATTGACAGTAAAAGTTGCCTAATCTATTCTACAAATCAGAACTGACCTTAGGGGAAGAAAAAAAAAAACAGTGCTGGTAGTTATTCATTTCTGTTCAGTAGCAGATCTAAAGAAAATAAAAATTTCTATTTATTAGAATCCAATATTATCCAAAGCTAATGATCTCATGCTGAACAAAGCATACTGAAAGCTTTTGTTCTTAATTTAAGGAAGGAATGATAAACTATTGTTTAAAATTAATGAGAATCAACATTAACAGTAGAGAGAACTATGGAAAAATTGAGAGAAGTTTCAATTCTTATACTATCAACCCTTATATTTTTTATGTCATCTTCCTAACAAAACATTCTTTCAAATGATTTTCTCTGTATATGGGACATATAATTTTATCCACTCTACTTTTTCCTATATCTGAAGTACTCATCTTTTTGATTGACTCTGGAGAATGTCCTCATAATTTTGAGAAAATAACCTTTGTTAGATCCAGAAGATTTATGGAGTCTCTGTTGATTCCCAAGCATCACACAGGGAACTGGAATAAACTATGAGTAGATGTGACTAAGAATAAATGAAAGAAATAATGGAAGGTAAAGTTCCAAACTATGTCTTTCTACTTGAAATGGGTGCCTTTAGGAGCCAAAGAATAGATTCCAGAGAAGTTTCTACAATGGCAGCTGTAACAAGCAACAGTATTTGCTGTCTAATATTTTGTTGTTCCTCAAGCACTTTTATTTCTGGTATCTCTAAGCAAAATTTATTTTGTGCATAGAGTCATTTCTATTTTCAATGATTTTGACTGTTAAACAAGCAATAAACCCATTAAACTAGAAATCATCCTCATCTACCAAGAAACTGTACTGAGATAAAAATCAAGTTTACAGCCTGTGAATTTAATTATCAGTCTGGAAAACTGGCATTTTCCTTTTGAAATCTGAGATAAAAGGGTAGCATATTCTATATAATAGAAATCATTTCTTCTTAAAGGGTCAGCTGCTGACAGAGTCAAGGGGATTTTCTTGGCCACTGTAATTCCAATGAGTTATTTAAAAGTTAAACAACAATGTGTAATATTCTATATATTCGCCAGTAACAGCATAATTCTCATTAGTCTTCTTCCACATGATTTACAATTTATGATGTTTTATAGTATATGTGATAGAAAGGCACCATCTATATATCTTTATTTGCACTCCACTGTTAATAGAGGCCAGCGTTAGAATTATTAATCACAAAGTTTCTGAAATGCTACAGTGGATTTTTCAGCATGGGCATGACCTCTTTTTCACAATTCCCTAATTAATCACATAATGACATTTATATGAAATACACTAAGTTTATCAAGTAGATATCAGCAGAGGCAGGAGGCACTGGATATTTTTTAAAAAGACTAATTCCTGAGTGACAGTTATACTCCATTTAATACAGAAAATCATGAACGTAGCAGGTTGAGAAAAGAGTTGAACTCTGCTCAGGCTATAAACTTGGAGGAGAAACCAAATGAGTGTCTTCAAAAAATGACAGCTTGAGTTTACTTTGAAGATTTTTACAAGGAATAATACCTGCAATCTCAGAAACAAAAACTTTGAATTTGGTTTTCTCTACCCAGCTCAATAGAGGACCATATAATAGGAGCATGAAACATGTAAAATAAAAAGAGTGAAACTAACTTTTAGGAATCCTATAAAGCTATCTAGATACCACTTTGAAGTATGCTGCTTCAGACATTCAGTATGCACACATGCACAAATGGTGAATCCAACGCTACTTGGAAGGTTAATATCATTTGAAAAGACACTAAGTATAAGTGTTTAAGTCATATTGTGGGCTTATGTAATTATCTTAGTGGATCAACATTTTGGTCATACCTCAGACAGGTTTTGCATAAATCAGTTGCTGTTACAGTATTCTAAATCCAGGTCCAGCTATTTCAAGTACTTAAAGATAAAAGAGAAATATATGTATGTAAGAATGGTTCCTACTAAGAATCTCTAAATGAAGAATATTTGACTATATATAATCACATTTATCTAAAAATTAACATACTAATTTAAAAATTATTTTGTATAAACTTCTAGTAATGGATCTAACAAAAGCAATTTCTATTATAAAAATAATATTGATTTATTATAAAAATAGAAATTACAGTAAATTATAAGGAAGTGGGACAAAAATAATAACTCTGCCACCTGCAGAAACCATTGTGTATATATTAGCATTTCCCTTGCAATATTTTTCCTGTGTTTTATGGTTTTGAAGAATAAGATTATGATAGTGATGTAATGGAATGTGAACAAATGGAAGAAAATCTATATATAGCAATCAAGATACTTCTTAGGAACACAATATCAAGAAACAGAAAAAGTTGAAGAACATTTTATATTATAGTATGATATTATTACTGTAATTTATATATATATGTATATATACATATATATATATTCTAAATACCTAGAAAGAAAGAAATGTTTTACATATGCATATTCATGAGTATGCATACATATATAAAATTTGTGCATATACAATAATGTAATGCAACATAAAAGTACTAAATTATATATAAAATAATTTTGCTATAAAAGTCACACAGCTTGATTATCTATTTATTGCTCTATTTTAAATGGCTAGTGGATAGTCATTTGCATTTTATTTTTGGTATCTAGAACCTGCATGCCTGAATTTTATTGCCAAGTAAGGATAGCATGTGTTGGGGAAAATGAGATACAATCAGAATTCTAGTAAGGACCTCTAATATAGATTCACAGAATAAAATGTTAATGTTTTTATTGTCCTTTGCCTGCTACAATCAAATTGTTATTAAATCCTAACACCTAATGTTAGTAACTTCTTGGAAAAGTAACAACATATATTTTTACTTGTTGAATTAATCTTAGAGAAGAAAATAGAATAAAAGAATAGAATGCTTTGAGATATTAAAGCCATATTATCAAATAAAATATACAAAATTATTTTTTAGAAAATTTTCTTTTTCTTATCCTTTCATTTAAATATTTTTTCCATTTATGCTCGTTTTTTTCTTGTTTTGCTGTATCTCCACTTTACCGCTCTTTTTATATGCTCAGAGTTTACAGAGAAAAAAGAAGTTAAGAATGATCTGGCGACAGGAAGATAAAAATTGGAGAAGCAGACCCTTTCGTCTTACAGTTTGAGAGAAGCTGTAAATGTTAAATTTTAAATAATAAAAAATTTAAAGAATAAATCTAAGACCAATTATTCAAGAAATGAATCACAGACATGATAAATAGGACTCTAAAGTTTAAGAAAAATATTAAATTATTTCTTCTTAGGTTCTTGTGTGTGTCTGTGTGTGTGTGTGTGTGTGTGTGTGTGTGTGTGAGAGAGAGAGAGAGAGAGAGAGAGAGAGAGAGAGAGAGAGAGAGAGAGAGAGAGAGAAAGAGAGAGTGCACAAACAGGAGAAAGAGAAGGAGATTGCTAGGAACTTTCTGTAAATTTACTTGTTCTTTCAGGAAAAAATAAAAGCATTTCAAAGGTGTAGGACTTTATCTTCTAATACAAAGAACTATGCAGGTCTTTGCATAGCATAACAATTACATTTTACCCATTTCCTCTGTTCTTTCACTTTTTTTCAAAGCAGCTAGAAGAAATATATATGTATATTTCAAGAAAAAAGTTTTTGTATATGCTTGGCAGATAAAATTTTATTGAAGGAGACAGCTATGTATGTTACTAATATAAAGAGTTTGCCATTATCAGGAAAACTTTTGAATCCTGAAAAAAGAGCACCTGGATGACTGAACTTGAAGTTCCGAATAACCACAAATGATGTCCCTCAACGAAGAATATTCTCATTAGACTGTGGTGTGAAGAAGAAATAAATATATATCGTGTTTAACCATGGAGAAATCAGTGTTTACACATTACACTGACTAGTTATACTCACCTTGCATTTTCAATATCCCCTTTGGGTCAAAAGGAAATAGTAGACATTTCAAATACTTTAGTCAAAATTTGGGCTGTGACCTTTTATTCCTTAAGTTCTGTTTGTTCTACATTTTTGGTATGACATATCTATTTCTATTTAAGATCATTACTGCACCATATTTGTTCAAGTCATTTATATATATATATTAATTTTTTAGGTTATTTATCAGCATCTAGTTTAGCTCAATCTTTTTTGTCTCTGTTGCAATATCATCACTAATCCACTTTTTATGCTGAAGTCATAGTAATCCTCTTAAACAAACAAACAAAAAACATCTTTTTAAATTATTCCCTTGCTTAAATACATCAGAGGCTTTAAAAATAAATCTCATATTCCTAAGCATATAATATAAAGCCTTTGCACTCTGGCTCCTGATTACTTTTTCAGTCTCAATTTTTGCCTTCTTAAAATATAGTCTATAAATCTACTACATTACCAATTCTTTATCTTGCATATGTCCATATAGCCTTTAGGATACAGCCTAGATGTCTTATTTTTTTTTTTTTTTTGCCTTTTTCCTTTTGCCTTTTGAATTCCTCACAAATGTAGGGTAAATGACAATTGGAGGAATTCCATAATGTGGTATGCTTTCACGCTTTCCCATGTCTTAATCTCATAGCTTTTAATATCTCATTAAACCATAAACTACTTGAGTATCTCTAATACTTAGCTTACTATTTGAAATAAAAATAATACATAGAGGGTTTACTGAATACATTTAATTAAGTTAGAATGTACACTTGCAAAGTATACTAGTTACAATTAATTGAACAATTAAATATAACTCAAAGTGTGTCAAGTCAGACATCAGGATCTGCTCACAGAATTAATATATTGGGAAGGATTCTAAGCAAACTCGAGTTCTAATCTTGACTCTAGTATTTGCCAGGAATCTTACAATATTCTAAGCCACATATTAGTTCTTTCTAGTAAAGCAGAGCTGATAGTATCAAACTCATTCACTATTTCAAAAGTAAATATTAAAGATATAATGTGTTGTAGATAATTAATTGACAGTAGATACCATTACTGTAATGTGTTCTCAATAAAGAAAAAATTAGGTGATTAGTACAGACAAATAAATGAAATACAGAAGATTATATATATATATATATTATATGTAAATACTGAAGATATATATATATATATATGTATATATATGTATATATATGTATGTAAAATCACTAAAATAGAAGGCAGAGTTTTTCTACTTTGTCATCAGGTATGAAAAACCTATATGTGTAACAGTACATGTGATTCTAAAACTTTTGATGTCTCAATTTTGCAATTATTTGATACCTTAAATATGAAATATATGTAAACTCTACTATGTATCAGTCACTGTATTAGGTTTTGGAGTTAATGTAGTGCATAAGATAGATAAATTTCTAACATTAAAGAAAGGAGGATAGAGAAAAGTAAATATAACATTCACATAAGTGTCGTGGAGAGGAAGCACAGGGGAGTGCATTGCAAGGGTCTCTTAACCTACAATTGAGAAGTTATTTTCAAAAAGTGACATCTAAGGTGAGATACTGAGAATCATTAGCCATGGTCCAGAGATAGTATTTAGAGATTTGGAAGACCATTTCAGTTATGAGGTTTATCATGTGGAATGTAGGATTGATTGTTTTTAGTTTATACAGAAATAAAGATTTTGTCATTTAGGCTTGTAAAATATCAGAATTAGCATGGATAGTAGTCATAGTTTTTATGATTTCGTTATGATAATCATCAGTATATCAGCAGCAATACACATTAAGTCTTTTTTTAAATATCCAGCTTTCTATCAAAAGTTGCAAACAAGTATAAACTAGTTTCCGAACTCAATGTTTTTTCTTTTCTCGATGGGTTTTAAATTATATGCTAAGTGAAAGATACATAAAGATGTTCATTATGTGGGTACTGAGTACACAACTTTTCCTTCTCAGTGCTTAGCAACATTTCTGGGATACGTAAAAGAAGATAAAATATTTATTAAATTTTGGAAAAAATTCCATATGGATAATAGAATATTATTCAGCATGAAAAAGAAATAAGCTATCAAGCTATAAAAATAAATGGAATCTTAAATGCATATACTAAGAGAAAGAAGCCAGTCGGAAATGGCTACATACCATATGACTCCAACTATATGGGATTCTAAAAAATGCAAAATTTGGAGACAATAAAAAGATCAGTGGTTGCCAGTTGGTAGAGAGAAGTGAGGGATGAATAGGTGAAGTGCAGAAGATTTTCAAGCCAGTGAAAAAACTTTGTATTTTATTACAATGATTAATACATATCATTATATATTTGTCCAAAACCCTAGAACGTTCAACACCAAGAGTGACCCCTAAGGTAAACTATGAATTGTGGGTGATAAAGATTTGTCAGTAAGTTCATCAATTGTAAAAAATGTACCACTCTGGTGGGAATGTAAATAATAAGAGAGGCTTATTTAAGTGTGGGGGCAGAGACTATACAGAAAATTTCCATACCCACCTATCAATTTTTTATGAACTTAGAACAACTGTAAAAAAAAAGCCTTTTTAAAAATATTATAAATATATGAGAAATCTTTAGTAAATAAAGATTCAAAACATTTTTTGAATGGACAAATAAATAGATGAGTAAATAAGGAATGATTCATTTCAATCTATATTGTTGAAGATCTTAACTGTCCATGGAGCTTCTTTAATAGAAATTTCTTTGCATAAAAGCAAAAAGGGAAGCAAATCAATTGATGCAAAAGGGAAACTAATTTGGCAGCAATGTAGACAATTGAGTAGAGGAGGGTGATCTTGGAGACAAATAGTCCAGGTAGAAGAATTATGCAATAATTCATGAATTATTGTGCTTTCTTTTGCCACATAGAAAAGTTGGTTGGCATGATGATTTAACTACCTTTGCTGAAGCAGTTTCTGTTAGTAAGATAAAGAGTCCGTGCTTTTTTATTTAAAATATTTGAGAAAAATTAATTTAGTCTATGACTTGTTCCCATCATATAAAAGACATTACTTTATGTAAGTAGAATTCTATTCTAGTATGCAGTAAATCAAGATGTTATTTCTAAGTGTCTTTTTGCATAATATTTGTTCAATAATCTTTTTTGATCTTTAAGGTATTCAAGTACATCATTGTCTAAACATAATTTTGCCCTAGCTTTAGTGAACACAAAGATAATGGCAGAGTAATTTGACAAACAGATTGTAGTTATAAAACTATCTAAAATAATTTTTAAAAATTGGATGAGCCAAATGTAATTAATTCTTGTATGTGAGCAGTGTTTAGAAAAGGAATCTACCAGCAATCAAAAACCCTGTTCTTGTCTAAATTAAGAGCAAAGAAAAATCATAATTTGTTTAGTGTAAAAACACTAGAATAAAAATGAGGTCACATGAGAGTAGTGTTTTCAGTCTTTGTTCTGAGGGAACTTATTCAAGGCTTTTAATAGCTATTTTTTAATTGAGTATGTGGAACTAATGTGTGTGTGTGTGTATTTTACATGTGTTCTTATAAAGTTATCATGTTAGGAAGTTAATTTAGGTCAAACTTGGTATTCTTAGTAATTTTTATTCAACTATTTAACTAAGTCTGTTGAAAAAAAATCTTTACATGTCATTAAAATAGCTTTTTTCTTTATTTCACAATTGTGCCTTCCCTCCCTTTCTCACTCTCCATAACTTACCCTCTTTTCTTTCAGACATACTTAGAAAACATGTATACCTTTAGATTATATTGTTATATTTAAGAATGTGAAAATGAAAATAATTAGAATTTGAAAGCACCACTTACTGAACAAACATGTAGAGAGTCTTTATCAAGTTTTGCAGATAAAAAGAAAATTCAAGTCAGGACAATTTTGCTGGAATTTCACGTATTATTTTTGACTAAAGAGAGTGGAAGAATCTCTTGCCAACAGAGCATAAACTTTATTCAGTGCTGTGCTAGACCAACTTGTGACAGTTTACAAGAACTGAGCACATCAATTCCGAACTCCACATGGTGCCTTTTAGTAATCAGAAATCAGCCATTGAGGGAGTATTTCCATTAAGAAAATCAGCAGACACTACAAATCAGAGCTTCCTCACACCCCATCCTATTTTTAAAACTTTACCAGCATATTACTGATTTTCTTTATGCTTTAATAACAATAATCTGTTCACTTCTGCTATACAAGCTCCTTTAAGATTAATGAGTGAGTTAAAGGGGTTTCTTCATGAGCACAGTAAGCTGTCAGAAACCTACAAACTTTTTGAACATTCATGTGCCAATTTAAAAAATTATGTATTCCTTAATTTATGTATATTTATTTAATTACATTTTAGAGAGTATACATACTCACTTCATTAATAAACTTTGTATACTATATTGAAAAAAGCAAAAAACAATACATAGATAATGTGTCAAAATAAAATAAATAACATTTTAAATTAATGATTTCTTGATGTATTAATTTTAAACCTTTTGGTTTTTACTACATCATTAAAATTTATATTTTATATA
Organism: Cynopterus sphinx; assembly: GCA_030015415.1. Taxonomy (NCBI): domain Eukaryota; kingdom Metazoa; phylum Chordata; class Mammalia; order Chiroptera; family Pteropodidae; genus Cynopterus; species Cynopterus sphinx. The sequence goes on from CM057381.1 coordinate 95,565,062, forward strand.
GTAACACACTTGCATTTGATTTATTATTTCTGAATATTCAGGTTTAACACATTGGGAAAAATATTTTGAAGGTTTTTTTTACTTTTTAGGTGAGGCAACCGTTGGTTGACCTCACAGATTGCAAGGATCTTGTCAGTTTACAATCCCTTATTTTTTTTTATTTCTTATGCCTACAACTGGTCTTCCTCGGTGGACTCCCATCCAAGTACTTACTAATCAAGCCTGACCCTGCTTAGCTTCTTAGATCAGAGGGGATGAAAGGTTTGTTTTAAAGTTTAATTTTTTTTTTTATGCTTGGTTATATTAGCTGATTAGCTGTGGTACCTAAAAATGAGACTTTGCAAAGATATATAATAAACACAAATATACACAAATAAAAGAAGAGTGTTAACTAAACTTAAAAATCTTACTTTTTTAATCTGTATTTAGAAGTATGTAGATTTTTGTTAAAATTGAGAGGTTAAAATTCTGCCTTTGATGTTGCTCTTGTAAACTAATCTGAAAATGCCATTTAGGCAAATAAAAATTGGCTTCAGAATCTATTGAAAATGTTAACTTGTGGGGGGAGGGAGAGGTAGATAGGATAAAAAGGGTATCAAATATGTGGTGACAAAAGAAATATAACTATGGGTGGTGAACACACAATGCAGTATATATGTGTGTGTGTGTGTGTGTGTGTGTGTGTGTGTGTGTGTAAAACTTACTGTTGAATTGTACACTTGAAACACTGGATTTTGTTAACTAATGTCACCATAATAAATTTTAAAAACTTTTTAAATGTTAGCTTTAATATATTTTAAATAGATTAGAATATGTTTTCAACTTTTTAATGAATATAGATTTAAATGTATTGTTTTAAGTCATACAATTTGTTTTAGGTAAAAAAATCAAAATATGTTGAGAAAAATTCAGATATTCATATTTCAAAATTTTCTTATTAACAGTATTTTCTTTCACAAAATATATTTTCACTCATTTTTAAATCATGACCTTTATGCTACAGGAATCGATTTTATTTATGTTTTCTAAAATAGTTATCAGTTAATGTGCTACTAATAGACATTTATCATCAAAAAGATAAATTTTGAATACTTATATTTATAAAAAAATACCAGTCAATTCAATTCAAATTTTTTAACTACTTTGCCAAAGATAACCAGCATACTTTTCTGTGGTTAAAAATATTTTCATAGCTATTTTCCATGTCTTTATAAAATATTATAAAGGTCCACTATACATTTTATACATAAATTTAATTCTATAAAATTAATGACATAGATATTAATATGTGTAATTTGTGCACCTGTGATTTCTATCTGTTTAGGAACAATAGCTTTTCTCTGAAAAATTTCATGAATTAAATTCATGCATGGCATGACCTTTTTATCTATAGCTTAGAACATTTAGCTTCTTCCCCAAGATATTTTAAAAGTATAATTTATTTTAAAAGACATGTTTTCCAGTGCACCCTTCCTTTAGTAGCTTACAAAAACAATTCTTGATGTATTAGTTTGTGAAATAAAATCTAGAAAATAGAGTTAGACACATTACAAATATCTGGATTGTCATGCAATTCTATAGTAAGCTTCCCACAATGCATAATTTTTCTAAAACTTGTTTCACTAAATTATTAATAATACACTCTATCATCTGTCAACAGTGCATAATTACAAAATAATGCATTTTTACTTGTGTTTTCTGTATACTAGTCTAACTAATTTTACTGCTTCAGTAGAGCAAACCTTTTAGTGATGGTATATGGCCTTTCTATTATTGAGTAAGAAATATAAAAAGAAATAATTATTTTCTGAAATACAGGCAATAGATTTTTGTTTTCTTTTTCATTGTGCTTCTCCAATAAGAAACACTGGTGCTGTCATTTCTTTTAATAGGTAACATATTCTGAAATATTTGTTATTACAAGTTTCTTTGTAGAACATCTGTTAAGTCAATTTTTGGATTTTCTAAATATTAGTTCAGTTAAAACTTGAGAACATAATCTGTAAACTAACCTAACTGAATACACAGAGACTGTCTTATAATACAACATGCAAAAAGTGAGGAAGATGGCCCTCACACTTTTCTTAGTGGAAATCCAACACTTTTTAAAGAAAATGTTTAGTTTGTCACATAGGCTATGAGATTTCCTAAAGACACTAGGTCTATTCTATGCATTTAATAATACTAATGTATGCCCTGTCTTATTTTTAGGTAAATATTAATAATAATAGAAGGTACAATATTTATCCTTCTATTCTGTAATTGTTTTGTTCCTTGAGAATATCTTTTTATGTAATTGATTAGATTGCCTGGTAATGCAATGATTCTCTAATGTCAACGTACATAAGAAATAACCTCGGATGCTTTAAAATGGGTATTCTCAAGCCCTACTTTAGATCTATTGAGTCAGAATCATTGGAAGATTGGCAGGTGTTAAAACCAGAAAGCTAAATTTGGAAATTTCATCAGGTATTACTTTATAAATGCTTAATAAATTATGCATTGATAGATATTGACAGACTACAGAAATTTAAATCAATGGAGTAGAACATAATACATGACTCTCCTGAAATGCTTAGGTTCAGATAAAAGTAGATTGTTTTCCTGATTCGTATTTGCAACATGCTGTTCTAAAGGGTATTATAGCTACACAATATAAACAGCTTCAAGAGTGCTTTCTGTAAAAATCAGTGATAGTTTATGATGCCTAGCATTGCAGGTTACTTTGTAGAAGAAAAGAATCATGAGATACAAAAATGCTACTTAAACAGAATCATTAAGTACTTTTTCTCCTTTTTTAGTGGTATGTGTCTGAGGATTTGCCATGATATATTTTGAATGTAATTTTTAAAAATTTGGTTTTTCCTCCTCCCCCTTTTAATATTATATACAGTACGAGTGAAGTTTTCATAGTGCTTTCCTTTTTAGTTAGTTGTGGTAAACTAATTTAATTTAAATTATATTGCTGTAAAATAATTAGACCTGGGATATGAGGACTGGGACATTGATCAGTTTTGTAGCATTAATGGGAAAAAAAAAATGATATAGATGTGATCACAGAAAAAATAATGATCAACATCTCACCCAGGGTACAACTTTACAAAAGAAAACAAAGTTAAAGTGAAGGAACCACTGGGGATAAGAATTAAGGCACATTTCTGAGATTAGACATACTGTAGGAACACGATGACATTCAAAGTTTAGGCAGGTGACAATATAATAGGACTCCTTAAAGTACAGGAGAAAGGTAAAAAATTAAAATTGATTAGGAATTACTAATAAAGGAGATGACTAATGTTAAAAATAAGAATAAAAAATTCCATGCAATGATATCACAACTGGCTTGAACTTTAAGGCAGAAGTCTACTCTTAAGAAGTAAAAATAATTAGACTCAAGTGAATTCAGTATTTTAAAAAACTAAATTGTCAGAGATTTGGAAATTAGTCAATGTATATTCAGATTCTTTAACTCTCTGAACTGAGCTTTTAGCCTCTGTTCATTTTCAGTTCTTAATTCTTTGTTGCTAATAACAAAGGGTATGACATATTTATAAAAAATGTATAGTGATATAAAATACTATATAAAAATGTGTAGTGTTTTAAAAGGGGTACTAGGAATTCACAGATGTAGTACAAATTACCTTCCCTCTTAATCTAGAGTAATTATAAAATTAGGTTAAGGATTAGTTTTAGATGTAAAATTAGAATTAAAGTTAGCATTGAGCAATGTTTCATACATTTATTAGTCAATTATTTCTTAATAAAGAATTTGTTCATTTGCAAATATTTGCTCCTCTGTTTTTATTTTATTTATTTTTGTTTCAATTTCCATTTATAGGAACATTGACATATAATATATATTATGGCTAAGATCTTTTAACTATAGCATATGTTGCAAATACTTTTTCCCAGTTTGCCACAGTTATTTTTGTTTCTTTTCTCATAGAAGTATTTTGAATTTGTCTGCCTTTTATGTATTATTTTGTAGTTTTGTTTCTAAAAGTTATCAGGCTGTTTCCTGGTGTCTATAATAATTTTAGTGTCTTAAGAAAACACACATTTATCAAAATTTTATATCAGTATGTCATTCTATGATTTTTGCCTTAGATCTTTTGTTGTCATATTGTTCTTCTGAACAATTATTATTTATAATAACTCTGTAAGTGACCAGTTGTTTTCAAAAGCTCTTTTTATTCTTTTTCTGCTATAGTAAATGGCTAACAGATGTCACATTGGATAGCACTGCTCTATAATCTTACCCATTTTCCTGTTCCTCAAGCATATACCTACTGAGATTATTTGTATACTTGCCTATTTTAGTGTGTATTATTTTCCTATTCTTGTTGTAATAACTTACCACAAATTAATGGATTTAAACACAAAATTATTATCTTTTAGTTTGGAAGGTCATAAATGTGAAATAGGTCTCACTGGACTAAAATCAAGTATTTCTTCTGGAAGCTTAAGTTCCAGAAGATTCTGCTTCATGCCTTTACTAGCTTGTCAAGACTCATTCATTCCTCAACTCGTGGCCTCTTTCTATCTTCAAAAAAAGAAATTTTAGCACTCTATTTACAAGTCATATTTCCACATATTCTTTTCTGCCTCTGACCTTCTGCCTCCCTCTTTCACTTATAAGGACCCTTGTATTACACTCATATTGGATCCATCTAGTTAATCCAAAGTAATCTTCCTAGCTCAAGATTCTTAACTTAATTATTTCTGCAAGTTTCTTTTTTCCATTTAAGGTGACATATTCACAGTTTTCTGGAATTAAGATGGATATATTCAGGGGTCCATTTTTCTGCCTGTCATAGTATGTAACATAGTTCTTGAATTTAAAAATTGTTCTTTTATTTATTACTAAATGCACGGCACAAAAAACAGCACTTATAATAGAAATACTTACATATTTTTTTAATTTTTGAGTATTTTCAAGCCAGAATATAGCCTTCAAAAAGTCATAAGGAAAAAAAAAAATTCCAGAAGTATACTACATGAAATTAAAGCATATCAATCAAGACTTCCTACTCTCCAAACTAAATAACTTTCTGTGCTATGAAAAGTCCTATAAAAAATTAAAATTTAAGTTACAAAGTGGGGGAAAATATTTATGACACATACAACATACAAAGGATATTTTTTTCCTAAGTGCATGAAAGATCTCTGGAAACAACAAGAGATGATGATACTTAATCTCAGTAGTGGTCACAAAGATATATATTAAAACAAAAAGGTTTATATTAAAATACTATGTAATTTAGTGTATGGGGATGCTGTAATATAATTGACTCACACACCCTTGGTGGAAGTCATATATGTATAGCATTTTCAAGGAATACATCTTCTGGAGATTAAAAATACCTACACATTTAAATAAGTATTTTAAAGACATAGTCACACATAAGCACAAAGAATCATGTACAAGCATCTTTTTGAAACATTATTTAAAATAAGAAATATTTGGTAGAGAATATAATTTCACAGCATTAAGGTCATGGTTATATTAATCCAGATACCTCATACAACTCTTTAGAACTGAAAATTATGTGATACAACTCTTTTCATGCTAACATAGAAATACCTCAGAGTTACCTTTACCTAGTTGTGTCACCAAGGTAAAGGGCCTTACCTTTGTAGACCACTGGGGATGGTTCCTTGAGATTTTTAGACTCTGTGGCTGCTCATCTGTCAGGATAAAGCAGAATACTGAGCTTTTGAATGAAGAACCTAGAAGAAAGCCTTTGTTCAAAGATATAAGACCTGGGGGAAACCCATAGTTCACATATTGACTAAATCAACAGTGAATATTTCTATGATTCTTAGTCAAGGAAACTTTCACAATTGTTTTTTTTTACATAATATTTCTTAACTAACATATATGTTCCACTCTAGGAAATCTAATAAAATATATTTAAAATTCCAAATGTATTAAAAAGATATATTTGAAAAAAGTAGCATTGGCCATAAGAAAATATTAAGAACCTCTGACTTTATAGTTCATAAAATATTTAATAAAAGTAAAATTTAATTTATCAGCAACTGTTTAAGAAATATAATTTATTGTAAATGTTTAAGAATTAATTTATTGTGTATAGCAAGGTAAACTGCATTTTAATACATTGTTGTCTTCTCCCCACATTTATGGTGTATGCCAAAAATCTTATTGTTTACAATATTATTCTATTAATTTTTGGTTTTAAAAAATACTTAGAGAATAGAACATTGAAATAACCTTGAGACTTAAATAAGTTTTGACCATGAATGATGACCATGTAGTTCAGTCTACCTTAGACCTTTCTTAGCAACTATTTCAGTTCCTTTGTAGTAGGAAGCAACAGGGACTCAAATGAGAGAGGGTAGCTGTGTCAGTATAGTATGTTAGCCTATTGGTTAATGTCTGTACAGATGCCTTTGACTTATTAAGAGGTTTAATTCTGATAAACCTATCAAAAGTTGAAAATAACATAAGTTGAAAATTCATTTAATACTATACTATTAGTAGAGTATCTATTATTTAGTCTCGTGATCCCTGGCTGGCTGAGAGCTGCTTCTGCTGCTGCTGCCATTGCCCAACATCAAGAGAGTATATTCTATTGGCATATTCTAGGCATATAGTTAGCCTGGAAAAGTTCAAAATTCAATACTGAAAGTATGGTTTCTCCTGAATGCATACAACTTTAAAACTATAACAAGGTTGAAAAATCTTAAATTGGGACCATCTGTATATAACAATGTGTGACTTGATTTGTTAAAATTCAGAAGGATGTATATGGCTTTATATGATAGGAGGATGGCTTGTGTTGATATCTCCTCACTTTCTAGAATAGGTCATGTTAAAGAGGGAAAAAAAAGCAGTCTCAAAATCAAATCACTTATGCTAGAGTCCACGTACCAAACCTAGATTTAATACTTGACCTAATTGCTGTTTCAATCTATCTCAGAAATAAAATTTTAAATCTGGAATCTTCTGATCAAACTTTGGTAAGGTAATCTGTCACATGAGCCCTCTCCAACCTTCACAGAAAGAAGCAATCTACGTAATAAAATACCCTGCTGGTTCCTTCCCCCTAAAAGAAGTTTCTTAGTTTAAAAATAATTCTTTCTTTTCTTTTACTAATAACTTCTTTGCCCCACTCTTCTTCCTATAAAAATTTCCATTTCGCACAACCCCTTGAAAGTTACTTCTAGCTGCTGGATGGAATGCCTCCTGATTCATTAATCACTTAATAAAGCCAATTAGATCTTCAAATTTACTTGGTTAAATTTTGTTCTTTATAATCTATTAAATTCATACCATATGCATTATCTCCTATTGCTAATAATGGTATTTCCTCAGAAGGTCTTCATCTAAATTATTCAAAAGTCGAAATCAGAATATTTTAGAAATGGTATTCAGTTTTTTTTTTATTCTGAACAAACTGATTTTCTAGTCTTTTATCTACATCTGTCCCCTGCTCCCATCCTGACATATATTTTCATTGTGCTCTTCATTCCCATTCCTGATGACCATCATCTTTGATGAGAGTATTCATGTTTTTCTTACTTATGAATCTATCTCTATTTTTAATTAATTGATTTTTATGGTGATATTGGTTAACAAAATTTAATATTTTCAGCTGTACATTTAACAGTAAATGTATATATGTTTATATTATGTGTTCACTTCCCATAGCTAGATTTCTTTCTGTCATATATTTGACTACCTTTCCCCATCTACCTCACACCCCTCCCCACTACCCTCTGGTAATCACTAGTCTATTGTCCATGATCATGAGTCTCTGTTAGTTTGTTCTGTTCATTTGTTGTTTTTAGGTTCACATCACACATATAAGTGATATTACGTGATTTTCAACTTTTTGTAACTGGCTTATTTGAGTTAGCATGATTATCTCAAGGTCCATCCATGCCATAAATGGCAGTATGTCATCTCTTATTATGGCTGAGTAATAATACAATTCCATTGTATATATGTACCACAATTTCTTTAGCCAATCATCTATTGTAGAACATTTTTAATGCTTCCATGCCTTGGCCACTATGAATAATGCCACTATGAACATCAGCATGCAGATATATTTTCAGATATGGGCCTTCAAGTCTTTGGGGTAAATACCCAGTAAAGGGACTGATGGATCATATGGTAGATAAAATTCTTAGTTTTTTGAGAAGCCTACATATTGTTTTCCATAGTGGCTGTACCAGCTTACAGTCTCACCAGCAGTGTATGAGGATTCATTTTCTCCACATCCTCTCCAACATTTCTTTTCGCTAGTCTTGTTGATTATAGCTATCCCAAAGGTATTAGATGGTATCTCATTGTGGTTTCGATTTGCATTTCCTTAATAGCTAGAAATGTTGAGCATTTTTTCATATATTTGTTGGCCATTTGTATGTCCTCTAGAGGGAAGTGTCTGTTCAGGTACTCTGCTCATTTTTTGATTGGATTGTTTATTTTTCTGTTATTGAGTTCTATGTATTTTTAGTATATTTTGATATTAGGCCCTTATTGCAGACACTGCTTGCAAATATATTTTCCCATTCAGATGCCTGTCTCTTTACCTTGTTGACAGTTTCTTTTGCTGAGTAGTAGCTTTTTATTTTGATGTCATCTCATTCATTTATTTTTGCTTTTACTTCCCTTGCCTTTGAAGTCAAATCCATTAAACCCTCTTTAAATTTAAGATCCTTGAGTTTGGTTCCTAATTTTCTTCTATGCATTTTATTGTTTCAGGTCTTAAATTCTAGTCATTAATTTTGAGCTAATTTTGGTGTGTGGTGATCAATCTAGTTTCATTCTTTTGTAGATGACTTTCTGGTTGTCCCAGCTCAATTTATTGAAGAGGCTTTCCTTTTATCACTGAATATTGGTTTTTGTTTTCTGATTTTATCTGCAACTCTGTGACTTTTTATTGGTGAGTTCAGTCCATTTGCATTTAGGGTAATTATTGAAATATGAGGTCTTCTTATAGCCATTTTCTCTTTTGCTTTCTGGTAGCTTGGTGTTTCCATTGCTTTCTTGTCTTTGTGTTTCTGTTTTCTTAATTTTGTATAGCTGTTAAAGGTTTCCTCTGGCCCTACTTGTTTTGTTATATACTTTAGTTCTAAATCTTTGTTGTGTGGTTTTCATTACAAATATGTAAAAGATGGTTATATATATATATATATATATATATATATATATATATATACACACATATGTATACACATACACATATATAGATAGATAGATATAGTTGTCCATTTTCTTCTGCATGTACCTTATCTCCATTCTTCTTTGTAAATTTGGATCTTTGAATCCTACTCTTTTCAGTCATTTCTCTTATTTTGTCATTATGTATGCTGAATGTTCATTACTACTTTGCTATAGCAAATCCTTATTATTATTTAAACTTATAATGCCCTGTTTTAGTAAGTGTTGAACTCCTCTGCTTCTATTTGCCTGATAGTCACTTTATTCCTAATTATGTTTTTTTTTGTCATTTTGTTTTAGGTGAGTTGACCCTTTTCAGTATTTTCTGTAATGCAGTCCTTGTAGTGAAGAATTCCCTCAATTTTTGTATGTCTTAAAGGTCTTTATATCTCCTTCATACTCAAAGGATAGCTTAGCTGAATACATTATTCTTTACTGTAGTTCCTTTATTTTAATAGTTTGAATACTTGATTCCACTTCTTTCTGGAATGTAAGGTTTGTATTGAGAAGTCCTATGCTAATCTAATGGGTTTTTCTTTATAGGTAACTATTTTCTTTTCTATGGCTGCCTTGAGAATTCTGTCTTTGTCATTAATTTTTGATAACCATAATACGATGTGTCTTGGTGAGGCCTTTTTGGGTTGAGATAATTGGGTATTCTATTGACTTTTTGAATTCCAAGCTCCAGCTCATTCCTTAGATTTGAATAATTCTTGCAACTATTTGTCTGAAAATGCTTCTAGTCCCTGCTCCTTTTCTTTGCCTTCAGTAATGCCCATTATTTGTATGTTTTCTCTTCTGATAGTATCATCTGGTTCTTGTATGTCTCTTTCATTATTTAGTTCTGATTTATTTCTAGATTTCTGTCTTCGATATGATTGATCCTTTCCTTCATTTGGTCGACTCTGTTTCCCAAGCTTACTATTTAATTTTTCAGTTCTTGCAGTGTTTTTCTTATCTCCAGGACATTCTATTCTGTTCTTTTTGAAGGTTTCAATCTTCATGACAAAGAACCCATTCTGCTCATCTAGTTATTTTTCATTTCCTGAAATTGTCCATATGACTCGTTTTGAATCTCACTGAGTTTTTTCAGAAATATCATCCTGAATTCTCTGTGATTTAAGATGCATATTTCTATATCTAATAATTTTTTTTCAGTTTTTTTTTTCCTTTCTGAGATGCTTTATCACCTTGGTTGTTCATGGTGTTGAATGGACTATTTCTCCACCTGAACATTTTTATTATAGCCTATTAACATGTTTTATCACTCTTTATATTGATCTTGATTACCTGGCTGATACACAGCTGTCAATTTTCTTCATTGAAAAGTTGGCTTTTCCCCCATTGTTATATTGTAATCTTTGTAAGAAAGTCAGGACAAAACTGTGTCAAGGGAAAACAAAAACAAAGACTAGGGAAATTTTAAGCCTTTGTCACAACTACAACCGATATAAAACATAATCAAATTCCTAATCAGGTTACAAATATCTATAAACTAAAGGACTGTTTACCTCAGGCCTTTCTGTTATTGATATAACATGTCTAGGTTTCAACAAAAATTACTGGGCACGTCAAAAGGCAAAGAAAAACAAACACATAACAAGCAAAACAACTAAAATTAGTCTGAAAAGACAAGATGTGAACCACATTCCAATGTGACAAACATATTGGAATTATAAAAAGAAAATTTTTAAAAATTAAATTAATGAAATTAAGAGCTATAATTAAAAAGGTAGAGCACATAAAAGTTTGGAAAAATAATGACACTCTAAAAAATCAAAAAGAAAAGCTAATTATCAAAAGCATTATAACAGAAATAGAAAATCCCATTCATAATCTTATCAGAAGACTAGATATGGCTAAAGAAACAATCATTGAACTTCCCAAACTGAAAAAAAAAATAGAAAAAATTAATAAATAAACAGACTATCCAAGAATTATGGAAAATTTCAAAAGTTGTATTATATATATCATTGGAATACCAGAAGGAGAAGAAATATTTGCCTTGATAACAGCCAAGATAAAGAACTTTCCAAATTAATAACAAACACCAAACCACAAATCTAGGAATCTCTGAACATTTGTGTAATACAAATACCAACAATATCTAAGCATGTCATGTTAAAACTTCAGAAACAAAAAGAAAGAGAAAATATTAAAAGAAGGTGAGGGAGAAGCTTTGGAAACATGGTGGAGTGAGAGACGTCCCCAGATCTCTTACCCTGAAAGAACAATAAGCTGAACATCTAAAACTCAACAACAACAACATAAAACACCCAAAGAGCACACAAGCACATCTGAGCATGAGATATGTGCCTAAGAGCTACCAAGGGTCAGGATCCCACTGTTAGGTGGTGGACTGGGAGAAATAAAGAAGCTGCCTTTTGCAGCAGCCAGAGCCACCTATAGGAGAAGAGGGAGCGGGGAAGGAGCAGTGAATTCTCTGAACAGCACAGCCTGAGAAAGTTCTGAACTCTCTGTGGCCAGCGTTAGGGCCCAGTCATAGGGGCAGAAGGCAGGGAAGAGGCAGCCAGAGAAACAATTGATTTCTACTGGCCGCAGTTGCAAAAGTAACACTTCAAATAAAAGAAAGTTTTATTTATCAGAGAGTCTTTATTTGAAAAGGGACATAGAGTAGTTCTATGTGTGCACACGTGTGCATGTTCACATGGACACACACACAATCACACTTAAGAATAAAGAAGTGAAAAAATAAATACCATACTAACAATATTCAAAAAATGCATTAGTAGCTGTATTAAATTTCAGACGAAAAAGATTTCAGAAAAAAGAAATACATAAACATAAAGGAGTCACTTCTCCAAAAAGACATACAATCTTACACTTACATGTACCTAGTAAGAGAGCATCAAAATATATGAGTTAAAAACTGATAGAACTGAAAGGTAAATCGATAAATTCACCATTATAATTTGAAATTTCGATACCACTTTGTCAATAATTGATTGGTCAAGGGACAGAAAATCAGTTAGAATTTAAAAGACTTCAACAGCACTACCAATAAATTTTATTTAATTATGATTTACTTATTTTTCATCAAATAATAGTAGAATACAAATTCTTCTTAAGCTCATATGGAATATTAACCCAAATAGACCACATTCCGTACCATAAATCACATCTTAACCATATGAAAAATCAGGCAAAGTATGCTCTCAGATCACAATGAAATTAAATTTTTAAGAACAGCTCTCACAACCTTCAAACTTTTTGCATTTCAGAACTATAAACAGAAATGAATCATTATGCTTTTATAAAATATATAATACTAAACTCAAAGGGTATATTAGCATAGACTTATATTGAATAAAATATTCCAAAATAAAATACTTTATTAAAAGAAAATTTGTGTAATTTAAAGAAGAAACAAGGAGATACCATTTTCAGGGAAGTTGTTTCACATATTTTTGTCTTTCATTTTATTGCTCATATAATACAACAGAGGCTCCAGAAATTTCATAAATATAGTGTTTTAATTGATAGTGAATAACTAATCTTGTACGAGAATTTCGTATTAAATTTTCAATGTTAAGAGAAATTTTTTTTGAAACTTTATAAATAACTATGAAAGCATAGTGCCCATTTGAATATTTTTATTTGTGAAAATCAATATTTTATAACAAATATTTATTTTTCTAATCCAGGTGATTATGAATAGGCAGGTAATAAGCTTGCTTATAGGGGAAGATCAAGGCAATGCTATAGTGACAGAACCAAGACCAATTCTGCTTCTTTTGATTTTGTTGTGATGCAAAGCAGTTAAAACTACATTATAGGTAAAAATTATGTTTTAAAATATTGTTTTATTTTTTTTTTTAAACAAAGAACAGATATTTTAAAAAATTATATATTAACCCCTGGTAGCCTTGGAAATGGAAGATATTTCTTTAATATTTCTTTAATATTTAATATAAGCTTGCCCAATAAAGATTTTAAAAACAATGTCTAAAATCATAGTTTTCAAACTGTATTGAGACACCCTGAGATATTGCAATGAACTTTCAGAAATATCCTGGATATTATAAGTTTTTCAGGGTGTCAATGATTTTTGATGTCTATCATACATTGTGAACTTTTAACTCAAGGTAGTTCATGGTTTCATCATTAGATTGTGCTATATAAGTTTTGAAAATGTCATATCTTTCCACATCTGAATTCTTTATAGTTTCAGAAATACAGCAAGTATAATCATCAATGTAGTAGAAGAAACATGCAGTCTTTTCTAATCCTATTCTAAGGTTTAAGGATATGTGCATTGCCCTACTTGCATACACATTGTGTTAGTAAGACATTGTAGTTATTTTAGAATAAAATAAATGTTTTCTTTTCAATTAACGAGTACTCTTCTGCACAGCTACTAAGTCATAGGATATAAATATTTAGTTTGGACATAACAACTTTAAAAGAAATAAGATTTTAAGTATTTTTTTAGTCTTAGGATAAAATGAAATAATTATGATGGTTCTAGCGTTGCTGGAAACCAAAAAACATAGAGTGACGTGGAATTAAAGACAAATGATCAAACAATAGAGGCACACACATTATATTACTTTTTGACATATTATAATTATAATATAGTGTTTATTATATTTTAACAATAAAAATGGAATGGAGACTACTTTGCAAAAGCAATTATTTTCAATATATATGGGAAAAATAACTAATGGGAATTGGAAAGATGATCAGATAAGGAGATTGTTAATGATTCTTATAAATTTGTAACACTGTTTCTTTTATTTAAAAGCTGCAAATTATTTTTAATTACATACTATAGTTTAAATTTTGTTTCATTAGATAAGTAAGCTAAAGAATTTCTTAACTTCAAAATACAAAGTTATGTAGATCAAAGCCAAACCCATAGTATCAAAGGGTATGCAGTCCACAGACTGCCTGTATTTATTATAAGTCTGTTCTTTCTATTGTTTCGGAATCTATAAGAAGCATTCATGTTTTCTTTCTTTTTTTGTCCTTCCTTCCTTCCTTCCTTCCTTCCTTCCTTCCTTCCTTCCTTCCTTCCTTCCTTCCTTCCTTCCTTTTTCTTTCTTTCTTATCATAGTGACATTGGTTAATGAAATCCAGAAAATTTCAGATGTACAATCCAGCAGTAAGGCATATATATGTTGCATAGGGTGTTCACAGCCCATAGTTAGATTTCTTAGGTTTAGTGTTTACTATCTTCTATTCAAAGTGTTACTTTTGTAATTGCAAACATTAGTAAACTAACAGGTCTAATTATATCTCTAATTGTATGTCTAAGATGTTATTTATATTTTTAATATTAATATCCCTAAAACTGCATCAAAGAAAATCACTATGGGAAAATTCTAAGAGGGTTTGTAAACACTGAATATTGTGTGATTCGTACAATTTTTTTTATGGTCATAAAATATACATGACATTAAATTAAAGTTATTAAACATTTAAAAGTGTATAATTTAGTGACATTAAGAACATTTTAATTGCTGTGCAACTATACTCATCATCCGTCTACAGAATTTTTTATTACCCCATACTGAAATGCTGTACACATTAAATAATAGCTCCTTATTCTCATATCCCACTAGCCCCTGGAGACCACTATTCTACTTTCCGTCTCTATGAAAATGAGTATTCTCAGTACCTCTTATAGGTAGAATCATAAAATATTTGGCCTTTTGTGTGTCTAGCTTACTTTAGTTTCCATGTCTTTCAGGTTTATTCATGGGGTAGCATGGATCAGAATTTCACTCCTTTTAAACACTATATACATATATTCCATTATATGTATATATCATATTTTGTTTACCCATTTATCTATTGATGGATATTTAGGCCATTTATACATTTTTACTCTTGTGAATAATGCTGCTAAGGATATTCCTGTAAAAACATATTTATATTGTTTTATACTTGTTAGAATGAATGAGATTATTAACATAGAAATGCTTACTAAATGTGAAGTTTTGGTTATTGTTTAAAAAATGTTAGTTATAAAATGGGGCCTTGGAAAAGTAGTCCTTTTTTGAACATTTTTATTAGAACTGATCTCACAATTACAGGTTGTTATAAAATCAAGTGCCTTTACTTCTTAGCACTTATTGATTGTTCTTTCTAGTTTACACAACCTTCACTCTGTCCTTTGATGCCAACTCCTGTATTTTTCTTATTATATCTGGGATTTATTAAACATCTCACTAGAATGACATCACTGAGAGAGGTTAATTCTTAGATGATCAATTAATAGCATATTCTGCTCATATATTATTTTAAAAAATGAACATAAATTGTTAATACAATAAAGTATAAAAACATTTTAAAGATGTATAATAAAGCCAACTGACTTTATTTTTGTATATATTGTATAAGAAAGATTTGTATTTTTAACTTTATATTTAGCTGACTTCTATATTATTATAGGAAATATCAGTGATGATTGTGCCATATCGTGCAAGCATGAGAAAAAGAGGAAAGGACACTAGACAATAGATACAGTGAATTATGAGACCTGAATATTTCCCCTGGCATTTTGTTCTTTGAAAGAATTAAGAGTAATAGTATTGTTGCAATCTTCATTTGTATTGAAAACCATATGTTTTGGAAAGTTTTAGAATAGAACTTGAAAGCAAAGCTTATTTAATTAGTAATTAAATAAAGTTTATTTAAAATAAAGCAGAAACCAAAACAAAGAAATAAATATATTATCAAAAAAGGTACATGTATTTCTAGATTAAGAAATTAAATGAGAATTGATTTAAAATTTAATTAATAATATATATTTTGTTAATATATTCATTTCTAATTTATTTGTATATGTGTGTATATATATGCGCACTTTATATATATATATTTTGCCACTCTCATACCTTTACCCACCAATGCAAATAATTTTATGTGACATATACTACCTGGCAGAGTGAGAACTTTCTTGTTTCTATGAGCATCTCATCATTATTTGCATATCATCTTTTTGGAATTTAGAAGGGCAGGCACTGTTATAGCTGAATACTATATATTGTTGGTGATTTTAAAGGATTCCAAATTCTTAAGTGTTCGAGTTTTCCAATTTGCCTAATTCAAATTACGTGAAGGACTTTAAAAGTCATTCCTTCAGATGAAATAACCCAAGGTGAAAAATCAGAGCATATTTTAAGGCTTGTTAATATTAAATCAATATTTGTCAATCATCTAATTAGTCAAAAAGGGAGCAAGTGACTTAGCTGTCAGAATAACTGACATAGTATGACTTTGTTCCTTGAGTACCTACGATGCCACTCAACAAGACAAAAAGGGTAATGTAACATTAACAATTCCACTTCACAGTGAACATCTAAGGGTTATTGAACTATGTAAATCAAAATAATTGCAATAGTATTCAAAGTAAAGCCATTGTAAATATGAGACTTTAATATATTCATCTAACATACAAATAATTATAAAGTATATTATATAGTGATGCAATAAAGACAAGATATACACCTGCACAATTTTTCTTCTTCTGTCTATAATTTTGCTAAAATTATGCTTTGATTTTTGTTGTGATATAATTTATTACCATATTTATTTTATTTTTAATATAATTAATATTTATGGACAAATAGTTGTGTATTAACCAATGAATTTGTTTGTGTTTTTCTTTTTTTACTCCATAAAATTAACTTTAAACAACATGGTGGTTTGGGTACCTAAAATCAGGGTATTCACAGTGGAATCCAGAAGGAAAGTGTCATTTTTCAGATTTTTAGTTACAAAACAGACTTAATTATTCTTAATTGAATTATCATTCACATATAATAAAATAAACTGCCAAGTGTTATTTTAAAAATGTCAACAATTTTATATATTCAATATATTCTCATCTCTATATTTTTTTCCTCCAGAAAATCTTTTTTGAGCTTTTTCACTCAATCCACCCCCCACCTGCAGAAGCACCACTTTGTGGTTTTTATAATTTAAGATTAATTTGTTCTTTGATATTGTACAAATTCAATCTTACAATATGTACTTATTTATGTGCAAATATTTTCACTTAGAATAGTATCTATGAGGTTTATTTACATTGTCATGTACTTTATAGTTGACATCCCTTTATTAATGTGTAGTATATTATGGTGTAAATATACCAAAATGTGTTAATCAAATCTCCTGCTAATTAATATTTAATTAGTTTGTGCTTTAAGTGTTCTGCCCAGTAAATGTTTTGTGTACTCTAAGTTCATGATGATTTCTTTTAACTTTCCTTTAAGAAATTTCATAATGCATTTTAGATCTATAATTCATCTCAAATTAATTTTGGGGTATGAAATTAGGTAGAGTTTGAAATTAATTTTATCCAAGGACAGTTTTTCTAACATCATTTATTATAAAAGAGATATCATTTCTTATATTGACCAATTATGAATTGACTTCTAGTCATAAATAATATCACAATGCCTTGATTATTATAGCTTTAGTTTATTTCTTGTAGTCAGATATTTCAAGTATATCAGTATTCTTCATTACCAAAATTGTTTTCTTATAATGGACACTTTGTATTTCTAATAATTTTTAGAATTAGTGTCAAAATCTAGAAATTTTATTAGAATTTCAATGGCATTGTATTGAACCAATAACATATGGGTAGAGTTAAGTTCTTAAAAACTTTGAGATTTTTTCCTGTCATTTTAAATTTTTATTTAGTGTCAGTATAGAATTTTGGCACATAATGCACCAGATCTTTTTCTAAATGTTTTTTATACTTTTGGATTTTTATTTTTTTATTTTATAGCTATAACATAGATATACAATTTATTTTTGTATTTTGACATTATTTAACATTGTTAATTTATTAATCCTAGGGCATATTTTATAGATTTTAATAGTTTTCTGCATAACAATTATGTTACTTTATCTCTCTAATAGTTAGTGTCTTGACCTATAAAATGAGGGTAATAATATTTATCTCATGAATTTGTTCTAAGCTGTATAAAGTACTTAATGCAACAATAGTAAAAATGAGGCTCATAAATATTAGTTATTATTTTTATTACTATTACTAACATTTAGAATCTATATACTAATTTCTCTATATTACATAATGAAAATAATTCTTTTTATTTAGTAGGCATATTGTTTAGTTAGTGGATTGGCTGATAGTTCCTCAAAATCAAGAACCATGTATTATTTTTTTCATAGATCCAATGTCTAACAGCACTGAGTAGGTGAATGGGTAAATGAATAAATGTACAGATTTAAAACCAAATTTTCAAAGTTGAAGACAAATATGAATAGTAAAACTAATTTATCACATACTAAATGTAAACTGTAGTTTGTCTTCTAAAACTTTTAATGTTATAAAAATGTTCTATGGGAAATACTTATATTGAGTAAAAGTTTCTGTTATCATAGAGCTGGTGTATAATGAGTCTTTACTAAATTAAAATATAAAAAGCAGTAGTAGTATTTTTCTTTCTAAACTGTGACTGCATATATTCTATTGTCATATAATAAATATTAATAAAATAGTCAGAAAAAGTCACTCGTTATTCTAAATAAAATGCATAAACTATGGGATAGAAAGAAGATTTAAGTTATCTCCTACTTAGTACTTAAATCACTTCATTCATCTTTCCCAAACCCTAGGCCAAGTATTGTTCTAACCCTCAGTGTGATTGCATAGAATAGTGAAAGCTCACAATCTAGGAAGAGAGACATGGAGTCCAACAAATAATTAAAATACAGCACAATAAAATTTATTATAGATTATACACAAAGGGCTCTCAATTTTTGTGCTGAAATTCTGGAAGATATTGAAAATCAGTTTTGTATAAGGGAAGGGCTGAATTCTTTTGTGTTTGATCTAATGAATAT
This sequence comes from Cynopterus sphinx, assembly GCA_030015415.1. Lineage (NCBI taxonomy): Eukaryota > Metazoa > Chordata > Mammalia > Chiroptera > Pteropodidae > Cynopterus > Cynopterus sphinx. The sequence continues at coordinate 95,584,101 of CM057381.1, forward strand.
GGGGTATTTAAAAGTGCCACAAGGGCTGTGCTTAATAAAGTTGTACCTCCTCTGACTTAAACCTTTTCTAGTAATATTAAGTCAAGTACATAATAATATGAAATTCACCATATCATTAGTACCAAATAGAATTTTCCAGAAGACCCTTATCCAACACCCAGTATAGGTCAAACATCTTCTCCAGGAATAATTCTAAATCTACGCAGGAATAGGGTACTTTCCTCTTTGTAAGCCAGGAACCAATTGTGGTGTGACAAATGTTTAGTGATATAGTTATATATCTTGTTCATGTGCAATAGTGACCTTCAGCTACTTCTCTCCTTTCTACTTCCACATTCTTTTCTAGTGTCTCTCTACAACTGAGTCAATTATATCATGTTCAGGAGAGATAAGACAGCTGGTTTGTTATTTTCACCTTTTATTATAATTTTATTATATGGAGGATCTTTGAGAGGCTTTATTTATAGAAGTAGGGAAATGAAATTTCAGCACCTCTGCTATTGAAGAATATAGAATTGGACCATTATCTACCAGGTTTTTGTGTGTGATTTCAATGCTGATTAATTCTTTTCATTTCTAATTCAGATTCTACTTTTCCAGAACTTTTAACTTACAGATTCCTGCATTCTCCTTTCTCTTCTTATCCAGATAGACTTATTTAGGTACAGACTAGAGATTGATATCTACATAATAAAATAAATACTTTGTTTATATAAATCTATAGAAAAATGCATTTTTTATTTTTTATGGAAAAGGGTATAAATAAAAGCAAATAAATATGTGATATTTATATCAGTAATCCAGAAATATATTCTCATAGCCATTTCATCATAACAAAATGAAAGAAAACTCAGTGAAACAAAGTCTTGATATCACCCCCTATGATAGATTTAACAAATAATTAGATCTGAAAGTACAGCATTCAGTATTGGCCCTTCTAGTCAAAGGCATAAAAGAGGAGCATTTAAAGCCTGAAATGTATTATCTCTTTTACTCATTTACATTTCATTGTATGTGTTTTTTTTTTACTTTCGAAATGTGGAATATTTTATATAATATTTCCTTTCTAAATAATGTTTTATTTCTCCACATTGTTTCCTGAGGAGAATTTGAAACAAATTTGCAAAGTCTGATACAAGCAGAATATTTTTCAGAGGGTTTTATGAGACTTGAAAACTATCTTTAATTGTAGAATCTGGTACTGTCTCAAGAAACTCTTTCTAAATTGACAAGGTGGATGGTGGAGGAATCTCAGTGTATTTAAAGATAAAAGGACAGCCTTTGCAAGTCAAATAAAGATAACCTATTTATGATTTCATTTTTACTTGACAGATAATTTGGAGCATTTCTAAATATAAAAAAAGAAGGAAAATAATTTTCATTTAACCCTGTGTCAAACAATAAGAAGAACAATATGTATAAGTAGATCCTTCTATGTCTCAGATATCATTTGAAATATATTAAAATAAAAAGATAATATCATTGATACTAGCAGTAGTAAAAGAAACAGACCTTCTTTCCAAATAAATTCAATTCTCTATAAACTTCAGATAGTTTTGTTTTACTAAACTATAGTTGGACTTACACAGGTTTTTTTTTTTATTGCCTCTTTTTGTGTAGTGCCCTCTTACCTTTATTATTTTTGTATTGGAACAATATAAACAACTTGAGGTCTTTTATTTTTAATAATATACTCATTCAAAAAATAATCTTTTATATTTTATGTAAGGTAATCTCCTTACAGAAGACAATAACAAGTATGTTAGGCAACATTTGATCTGTTATCCAATTCAAAGAATCTGCATTTCTGTGTGTAGTCAGGAAGTCAAGCATTGAGACACAAAATTAAATGACAAGTACAGGGATGGATAAAAAGAAATGTCAGTGAGCATTAACTAATCATAAAAGTTTATACTAAAAGTTTCTTAGAGGTACTTGTTTCATACAGAAATCTCTTCAAAAGCTATTCATGAATGATTCTACTTAAATATTTCAGTTTGTAGAAACCTTAATGTTTGCATGCTAATATTTTCCACATTTGAGTCCCACTAATTATTAAAACTTCCTTTTTATTAAAGCAATCCTTTAATATAAAGCTATATCAGCCTCCTTTGTAAGAAGTATTAACATGTATATCAATACAAATCAAGTCTATTATCCTATTTATTTTCCCTGATTAATTTTTCAAGACAGGTGAACATAAATTCAGTCTATTTCTGTATTTTATGTTTACAATAAAATACAAGAACATTTTGGGGAAAATAAAAAATTATTCTACCACCCCCAAATTAATTTTAAACCTGTCTCCTTTTTTTTTTTGTCTCTAAGTAAAAACAAAAAAAGGAAGGACAAACTGAATTCTAATGTTTTGTAACTTCTTCAACTTAGTCCTTATCCACTGTTATATAGACACAAAAAAAATGTCTATATTCTTTTCTACTAGTCAAGCCTTCAAATATTTAAGTAACATGATTATATTTCTTGGTCGAGCGTATCATATCCTTAACACTATAGGGTAGCAGAGATTAATCAAACATAATTTCAGAGTCTTTCATGTACCTGGTTGATCTTTGTAAATGCTTTGGTCGTCAACTATAAATGTATCATTAAAAGGGAAATAGTTTCCACATGTGGCCTGAAGACCACAAAACATGAGGACATTATCTTTATTTTTGTTAATGCAACTAACATTAATTCTGGTGCTCAATTGACTCAATTTCTTTTAAGCTTTCAGATAGCTTCCTTCTCTTTTTAAATTTTTTACATGATTGTCAATTTAGTTTTTTACCTCTGTTTGGTGTAATAATACTTTTATTGCGTGTGGTGCATTTAAGAACTGTACACTTCTATTTGTTATTTTTATAGTTTATCTTCTAGCAACCACCATTTATTATACTTATTGATGTTAGAGAATCTTGATCTCTTAATTTTAATTGAATTTTCTAATTTTGTATCTCTATAATTTGATTAGCATAATCTATGTTTTTATTCATATAGTCAGTTAAATGTTTGTCTATATGGGGCTGAAGACAATGTAAGAAATGACATTTGCGTCTATAAACATGCTACCCTGAACAAGCCCAATCCTGTTGGAACTCAGAAGCTAAGCAGGGTTGGGCCTGTTTAGTACTTTAATGGAAGACCACGTAGAAAGACCAGGTGTTGCAGGCATAAAAAAATAAAATAATAAAATAAGAGATTGTAAGCTTACAAGGTCCTTTCAATTTGTGAGGTCACCAACTGTTGCCTCGCCTAAAAAAAAAAAAATGACATTTGCTAATGATACTGCAATAAGTAGAGATAAGCACTATCAATCAACATTACTTGAATAATGACCATTTTACATGTTATGGGAACTGACATCTCAAATTGTGTTTAATATAATATTGAATCAGCTTTTCATGTAACAATAAGAAAATAAGATTATTTGGAATGGCCATTTTATTGATGAAATACATGATAGTTTTTCAAATTAATATTATTTTCTTCTGAATTTTACTTTTTATATTTCAGAATTGTAGTGGGGAGATTCAAATATTGTAGCACTTGTTAAATAAAAATAATTGATAATTCATGAGTGTTCACATAGGACTCTATTCTTTCTTTTTCTCCTTGTCATCACTGAACTCTTACAGTATTGAGACCCGACTAACTTCTTTGAATGCATGTTCTACTGCCCTTTCAATAATGTTGTGAGTGTGAAATTATCTCATCTATCTAAAAAAAGATGAGAAAACTGAGGATCATATTCATGGTTACTAGCCAATAAGAGGAATTGATTTGAACTCACATTTATTCTCTTCTGATAGTATTGGTATTTTAAAACTTTTAAATTTTTTTCTTAAATTAAGTTTATTGGGGTAACATTGGTTAATACAATTATATAATTTTCAGGTGTACATTATCATTTGACATCTCCATATTATAGAATATTATTATAAAATCTCCATATTCTATTGTGTGTTTACCACCCAAACCCCAATTTTCTTCAGCTACCATACATTTGATCCCCCTTACCTATTTCACCCTCCTCCATCCCCCTATATTTGACCCCTTTATCTTATCTACCTCCCTGCTCCTACAGCTCTCCACTAGTAACCACTACTCTATAATCCTCTGGCAACCACTAGGCTATAGTCCATATCCATGAGTCTCTGTTTGTTTGCCCTGCTCTCTTGTTGCTTTTAGATTTATATACCACATATAAGTGATATCATATCATTTTCAACTTTTTCAGTCTGGCTTATTTTGCTTAGCATGATTATCTCAAGGTCCACCCATGTTGTTCCAAATGGCAGTATTTCCTCTCTTCTTATGGCTGAATAATATTCTATTGTATATATGTAACACAGCTTCTTTAACCAATCACTTATCTTTGGATACTTTGGTTTCTTCCATGTCCTGGCCACTGTGAATAATGCTGCTATGAAAATTGGTGTGCAAATATCTTTCTGGATATTGGTTTTCAAAACTTTGGGGTAAATACCCAGTAGAGGAATTGCTGGATCATATGGTAAATCAATTTTTAGTTTTTTGAGGAAACTCCATACTGTTTGTCATAGTGGCTGTACCAATTTTCAGTTCCATCAGCAGTCTATGAGGTTTTTTTTGTCTGCATCCTCTCCAACATTTGTTACTGCTATTCTAACAGCTGTGATATGATATTTCATTGTGGTTTTGATTTGCATATTTTTAATAGTAAGAGATGTTGAGCATCTTTTTATATATTTGTTGGCCATTCGTATGTCCTTTAGGTAGAAGTATCTGTTCAGGTCCTCTGCTCATTTTTTGATTAGATCATTTTATTATTATTATTATCATTGTTATTAAATTGTGTGAGTTCTTTGTATATTTTGGATATTAGGCTCTTATTGGAGGTATAGCCTGAAAATATATTTTCCCATTGAGATGGTTGTCTCTTTACCTTATTGATGTTTTTTTTGCTTTTTGTTTTTGTTTTTGTTTTTGATTTTGTTTCTTTTTGTTTTGTTTTGTTTTGCTAAGCAGAAGCTTTTTAGTTTGATGTGGTCCCATTCATTTATTTTTGCTTTTACTTCCCTTGACACGAGGTCAAATTCATAAAATCCTCTCTAAGTCCAAGGTCTTTGAGTTATATTCCTATGTTTTCTTCTATGCAATTGATTGTCTCAGGTCTTATATTCAGGTCCTTATCCCATTTCTAGTTAATTTTGGCATGTGGTTTTCCAGTTTTCTTAACACCATTTATTGAAGAAGCTTTCTTTTCTCCACTGTATGTTTTTCACTTTTTTTTGTGGAAAATTATTTGCCAATATAAACATGGGTTTACTTCTGGACTCTTGATTCTGTTTCACTGGTTTGTATGTCTGTTTTGTTACTGACACCATGTTGTTTTGAATACTGTCACTTTGTAATATAATTTGAATTCAGGCAGAGTGATGTTTCCAGCCTGTTCTCTTTTTCTCAGGGTGGCTTTGGCAATTGGGGGTCTTTTGTGCTTCCATATGAATGTGTTTTGAATATTTGTTCTATTTTTTTTTAAATGTTGATGGGATTTTTGCATTAAATCTGTATAATGTTTTAGGTAATAAGGTCTTTTTAACTATGTTGATCCTTCCAATCCAAGAATACAGAATATCTTTCCATTTCTTTGTATATTCCTCAATTTCTTTTAATAGAGTCTTATAGTTTTAATTATATAGGTCTTTCACATGTTTCATTAAATGTATTTCTAGATATATTATTCTTTTTGTTTCAGTTGCAAAAGGAATTATTTTTTCCACTTGTTTTTCTGACACTTTGTTGTCAGAGTATAGGAATGCCATTGATTTTTTAATGTTGATTTTGCATCCAGAGACTTTACTGTATTTGCTTAGTGTTTCTAATAGTGTTCTTATGGAGTCTTCAGGGTTTTCTCTATAGGGAATCATGTCACCCACACATAGTGAGAGTCTGTCTTCTTCCTTTCCTATTTGGATATCTTTTATATTTTTCTCTTACCGAATTTCACTTGATTAGGATCTCCAATGTTATATTAAATAACAGTAATAATAATGGACAGCTTTGCCTTGTTCCTGATCTTAGAGGGAAGGTTTTTAGTTTTTCACCAATAGGTATAATGTTGACTGAGGGTTTGTCATAGATGGCCTTTATGTTAAGGCATTTTCTTTCTATGCCAATTTTGTTAAGTGTTTTGATTAGAAATAGATGCTGTATCTTGTCAAAGGCTTTTTCTGCATCTATTGATATGATTATACAATTTTTATTTTTTAATTTGTTTATGTGATATATTACATTAATCAATTTGCTTATGTTGAATCATCCCTGTATCCCTGGGATGAAGCCCACTTGATCATTGTGGATAATCTTTTTATATATTGCTATTGGTTTGGTTTGTTAGTATATTATTTAGGATTTTTGCATCAGTGTTCATGAGAGATATCGGTCTGTAATTTCCTTTTTTTTTTTTCTGTAATCTTATCTTTACCAGGTTTTAGTATTAGAGTAATATTGGCCTCATAAAGTCTATTCGGAAATGTTGCCTCTTTGATTTTTTTTTTTTTGGAAGAGTTTGAGTTGAATAGGTATTAAATCTTCTTTAAATGGTTGGTAGAATTCACTGGTGAAACCATCTGGTCCTGGACTTTTCTTTTTTGGTAGGTTTTTGATGATTGTGTCAATATACATTCTGCTAATCTGTCTATTTAGATTTTCTAGATCTTGATTCAGTCTAGGAAGGGTTGTATTTTTCCAAGTACTGATCCATTTTTGTCTGGTTATTAGATTTGGTGTTTTATACTTTTCTATTTTATTCTTACATAATCCTTTGTATTTCTGCTGTGTTTTTCATAATTTCCTCTCTTTCATATCTATTTATTTGCGTACTTTCTCTCTTTCTTTAGTGACTCTAGCCAGGGGTTTGTTGATTTTATTAACCTTCTCAAAGAACCAGCTTTTTGTTGTATTTACTTTTTCTATTTTTTAGTTTGTTTTCAATTTCATTTATTTCTGCTCTAATTTCCATGATTTCTTTCCTTGTGCTGACCTTAGGCTTCATTTGTTCTTCCTTTTCTAGTTTTTTAAGATGGAGCGTTATGTTGTTTATTTGGGCTCATTCTTATTTTTGGAGATAGATCTGTAATGATATGAACTTTTCTCCTGTGACTGCATTTGCCGTGTTCTAAAAGTTTGAAATGTTGTACTATCATCATTCGTTTCTATGTATCTCTTGATCCCTCTTTTTATTTCTTCTCTGACCCAGTTATTCTTCAGTTGCACATTGTTAAATCTCCATTTATTTCTGGTTCTTCTTGATTTATTTCTACAGTTGATCTTCAGTTTAAAAGCATTATGATTAGAGAATATGCTTAGTATGATTTCAACTCTCTTCTATTTGTTGAGGCTATCTCTGTGTCTCAGTATGTGGTCAATCCTTGAGAATTTTCCATGTGCACTACAGAAAAATTTATAGGCATTCTGAGATGCAAGGTTCTATAAATATCAATTATGTCCATTTAATCTAATGAGTTATTTAAAGATGTTATTTTCTTATTGATTTTCTCTTTGGATGATCTGTCTATATCCAACCGTGGTGTGTTGAGGTCCCCTACTATGAGAGTGTTTTGGTCTATTTCTTCCTTTAGTTTCGTTAGCAATTGCTTAACATATTTTGGGGCTCCCTGATTGGAAGCACAGATATTAATAAGTGTAATGTCTTCTTGGTGCATGATTCTTTTTATTAATATGAAGTGTCCCTCTGTACCTTTTTTATTTTGAAGTCTTTTTCCCCGATATTAGTACCACTACTCCCACTTTTCTCTGAATGCCTTTTGCTTGAAATACCATTTTCCACACTTTCATTCTGAGTCTATATTTGTCTTTGGAGGTGAGATGTGTCTCCTGGAGGCTGCATATGTATGTATGTTTGTTTGTTTGTTTTGATCCTTTCTGCTACTCTGTGTCTTTTTTATTGGTGAATTCAATCTGGTAGCTCAGTGTTTCCATTGCTTACTTATTTTTTTGTTTCTGATTTATTTATTTTGGTTAGCTTTGTGATTTTTTCCTCTGGTCCTTCTTGTTTTATATTATATACTTTGGTTCTGAATCGTTGGTGTGTGGTTACTATTATGAATATGTATAGCACAGTTACATATACACAGTCATCTATTTTCTTCTTTGCACGTCTTATCTCCATTCCCCTTTACAAATTTAGATCTTTTGATTGCCCCTTTTCAGTAATTGTAATCTCATTTTGTTCTTATGTATGCTAACATTCATTGCTATGTTGTTATAATAATTCTCTTTTTATTTTTTAAGCTTATAATCTGTTCTTAGGGTTGCACTCCTCCACTTCTGTTTGCCTGATAGCCCTTTTACTCCTAATTATGTATTTTTTTGTGTGTCATTTTGTTTTAGGTAAATTGACCCTTTTCAGTATTTCCTGTAGTAAAGGCCTCATAGTGTAGAATTCCCTCAATTTTTGTATGTCTGGAAAAGTCTTAATTTCTCTTTCATATCTAAAAGAGAGCTTAGCTGGATACATTATTCTAGGCTGGTAATTCCTTTCACTTAATAATTTAAATATTTGATTTCATTCCTTTCTGGCTTGTAAGGTATGCACTGAGTAGTCCGATGATAATCTAATGGGTTTTCTTTATGTTACCATCTTCTTTTCCCCAACTACCCTGAGAATTCTGTCTTCATCATTGATTTTTGATATTTTAATACAATGTTTCTTGGTGAAGGCATTTTGGGGTTGAGATATATGTGTGTTCTATTGACTTCTTGAATTCCAAGCTCCAGCTCATTTCTTAGATTTGGGAAATTCTTGTCAACTATTTGAAAATGTTCTACTCCCTGCTCCTTTTCTTCCTTTTCGAGAATGCCCATTATTCTTATGTTTCCTCTCCTGATGGTATCAGCTAGTTCTTAAATTTCTCTTTCTATTATTTTTCATTCTTCATTTTCTCTTTTCTTCTGATTTAGTTTTAGATTTCTGTCTTCAATATCAATGATCCTTTCCTTCATTTAGTCGACTCTATTTCCTAAGCTTGCTGTTTCATTTTTCAACTTTTGCAGTGTGTTCTTCATCTCCAGAAGTTCTATTTGGTTCTTTTTGAGGGATTCAGTCTTCTTACTCTGCCCATCTATTTGTTATTTCAGTTCCTGTAATTGTTTTTATTATTATTATTATTATTATTATTATTATTATTGAGTTTTTTCAGTTTATCATCCTGAATTTCCTATCTTTTAAGTTGCATATTTCTATGCGTGTTATTTTCTGGAGATTTTTCTCTTTCTCTCTGAGATCCCTTGTTACCTTGGTTGTTCATTGCTGGATAATGGACTATTTCTCCATCTGAGCATTAATGAGTTTTTTCAAAAAAAAAAAAAGATTTATTATATAAAGGTCTCTCTTTAGCCTTTTGCAAAGAAGGCACTTGTTTTTGGTTTTCATTAGGTGGTGTCTAAACCACTTGGATGCCTGCTTTATATAAAGCTTTAAAAATATGTTTTTATTTATGATAGATATTTAATAACACTTGCTACCCTCAATTTCAGTCTCTTTCAGTGTTAACAACAGTTACAGTAGCATTTGCTCATATTCTTCCTAGGGTTCTGTGTTATTCAGTCTTGGAGGGCTTAGTGGGAGATGCCCTCTGGGTTGGAGGTCGAGGGCTGTGGCTCAGCCTCAGTTTCGGAACTGCATTGGGTAGGAATCAACTGTTTCTCTTTCGGCCATTTCTCTGTTCTCTGCCCTGATGACTGGGCCCTGCATCCAGTCAGCCACAGGGAGCCCACAACCCTCCCAGTCTCTGCTGTTCAGGGAACTCATAGCAGGAACTCACTGCTCTTGCTCCCCTCTCCCTTCTCCTGCAGGGAGGTCCAGAGGCTGTGAGAGGTAGCTTCATTCTTGGCAGCATTCACCCAGATTCTCCTGGGGCTCCGTGGTTTTTGGTCTTAGAGGGTATGGTGAGAGGGGCTTTCTGGGTTGGAGAATGGGGACCGTGGCTCACCCTCAACTTTGCAACCAGGGTCAGCAAAAATCAACTGTTTTTATCCTGTGGTCCTGTCCCACTTTTTCTGCTCTCTGTCCCAATGACTGACTGGTTCCTGTTACTGGCTGTGTATAAGTCCTGGCACTGCCAGGCAGCATTGTTCAAAGAAGTTGCCACACCTTCTCTCCTCCCCTTTCTTCTGCAAGGAGCTCAGGCAGCTGTGAGAGGCAGCTTCTTTATTACTCAGAGTCCATCCCCAAACCAAGGTTCCGATTGTGGTACCTCTTAAGTGCAGACCCCATGCTCAGACATGCTGGTGTTCAGTTTGGGTGTTTTTTTGTTGAGTTTTAGATGTTCAGCTTATTGTTGTTTTAAGGGGAGAGATCAGGGGACTTCTCTCATTCTGCCATGTTTTTCCTGAATCTATTTAGAACCTTTTTAAAAAGACAACTTGCTTCCTTTTGTTACCCTCCAATTATTTATTTGAATCTTTTTAAAAAAATAGTGAGACAAACTTCACAAGCAGTTAGATAACTGTCAAAAGGGCTTAACTATAAACTCTATTATTTTCCCAATATATTATGCATTAATTAGTCATTGCACTTTAATCCACTATAGTGAGGGTTCTGCTCATGTCATTTGAAAATACTGTCTGGAAGGAGTGAATTGGGATTGAACTTCATGGGTACAGTCTAGAAAGAGCTACCAAGCAGGATGGTATAACGGTGATAACAAAAAACAAACAAACAAACAAAAAAAACCACATTTTTTTGTTTTCATCTTTTTTTGGAAAAAGATGAATAACCTATAAAAATCTATTAGAACTCTCTTTTCTCCCAGTTTGAAAGACTCAAAAATCTTGTTTTATGCTTATTTATTTTTATTTGTTTTCTTATTCTTTAAGAGAGAGATTAAAAATATTCAATTCTTAGACATATAAAAAGCTATCAGAACTATTTTACAAAGCATTAAAGTCATCTATCCCCTTTCTTGGTGTATGTATATACATATACACACACATATTCATGGGTTTGGATAATCTGTGCATTGAACTAACAAAGAGTTAGTGAAACATTGAAAGTTGGTCTTGCCAGTGTCTATAAAAGCCCCTTAGCATAGGGCTATTATCTAATGCCTCTGTGATGTAAAGTACTGCACATTTTTAATCAGGTCAGAAGAAAGGCTATGTTAAAATATTAAAAAAGTATTTTGCACAATAAAAAAAATCAGATATAGTATCTTCACCTAAACAGCATTATTTATGTTATTAGTCTGTTTTTGATCTTTGTGTATATGTATAAACATAAATGTCATATTATTTCTGTTGTGTTGTTTAAAAGTGTAAATCTATTTTAGATTGTATCTTTTATAAATATCTTAAATTACTGTATAATATTTTACTAAAATTAGAAATAATGGTTTTAATTATTTTTCTCATTTTTGTCATTACAAAGAGAAAATAGAACTGTTGTTAAAAAGTTGTCAAAACATGGATTTTAGTGAAAGATATTACCTTGGATTAATGTCTTTTATTTTTTATCCTTAATGACTTTATGAATTATAAGCATGACTTAGAAACTGCATTTTTACATGCAAAAATGATAATTATAATAAAGTCCAGCTTTCAGAGTTGTATGTAGTATAAAATAAAATAATATGTGTACCACTTTAGCACAGTGCTGGCATTTAGTAAATAATTAATATTGCTAATACTTGGATTATAAAACTTCTATAATGAATATGTTTCTAAATACAAATTATCAAAATTAGAATATCAGTTTAAATATTATAAGTCTTTTAGTGATTTCTGGCATGTATTACTAAAATGATTTCTAGAAAATTTATACCGATGTTTACTGCTACTAAATATATATTTTAACTTTTCTCTCCCATAGTATTTAAAATTATTTGCTTATTTAGTAAGCCAACAAGATTATCTTATTGCTATTTTAATTCTAATTTTAATATTTTTTAGTTTCAATAATTTTTTATGTCTTTGTATACCAAACACGTGAAATATCTTCTTATGTAAGTCATAGGTTCATGTCCTTATGACTATGCATCAGTTTGGATCTTTGCATTTTTTTCTTCCAATTTTGCATTAGATTAATAAATATGCACAATTCTGAATGGCTTAATCTAATAAAAAATCTGCCTTAATTTCTTAGGAATATTTTGATTATTTTGTAAAAAAAAAAAACTATATAATTTGCTGAATAGTCAAACTGGGACTTAACTAGAATGAGAGATGATATTAACTTGCATAATAATGTCTTTATGAGAAATAAGTTAGCCTGTAGAGCTGACTTGGAAGTTACTTATAGAAAGTCAGACCATTAAATCTTATTTAATTAGGTATCGAATTTTAATCTGAAAGTTAGTCATCAAGGAGACAAAGGAAAAAATCAAACATATGCTAAACAAGGGATATGGTATAGATTTTAGGGTAGAGGAGCAGAATTTATGATCTCACCATTGATTGTTAGCCATATCCTCATAATGTCCAACAGTTTGGATAGATATATATTCTGTCATCCAAAGTCTTATTTTCTTTGGCCCTAATTTAAGGCATGGATTTGACATAAAAAACACTTCAAGACATTCTAAAACTGAAAAGTAAAATTTCTATTTCATCAGGGACAATGAAACCCCCAGAGAATTTAAAGCTGAATGTCTACTTATTTAATTATGGAAATCAAATGAGGAAATACATGTGAGCTGCCTATTCCATAGAAAGAATTTTCCTATACAGGAAGCAAGAAATCTATTATAAGGTGATGGAAATGAATATCTTATGCCAGTTGACAGGCACCTCCTTGGATTACTAGTCTTGTTTATAAATTAAGGTATTATATATTTTTGAAGATCCTCTTTTTAGATCCTCAATTCAAATATTGCTACAAAATCTTTTAAAAGTTTAATTTAAAAAAGTATTCCTTAGTAATGCCAAGAAAACCTTTGTTTTTCAATAATTTGACTGATTATTGTTATGAGAATTTTATTAAATTATATTAAAATGTAATGCAGTTGTTAATATATTAAATGTACAGTCATCATCTTATATTAAATTCTGATTCCTTCATTTGCTAATTGCAGGTCAGATAATTTACATAATCTTTCCATAATTCAAAGCATTATTCAAAACTCTAATAACTTATGAAGTTGCTGTGAAAATTATTTCATTAATATATATAAAGTGTTTTTGTGCTGCATTTGGCATACATTAAGCATTCAATAATGTAGGAGGTATTACAATTTGTTAAGTATTATAACATAGTAGATAATATAAGGTAGATATTATAACCTACCTTATACAGTAGGTTTTATACAACTATAAACATATTTATTGTGTTTATTTCAAAGCACTTTGAAAAAATATTCTTTCAAGTACTTGACAAATTTGAATCAGACTATCAATGTAAAATGTTTAAATATATAACTTTTAATAATTTCTTTACTTAAGAACCAAATTTCTAAAATAAATTAATTAGAATATATTAAATGTATCATACGGTGTAGAGCAATTTCCCAAACATACACATTTTATCCAAGAAGATATTGTCTTGAGAATTAAGATTTAAGAACTAAAAAGTACAAAGACTTCATATGCTCCTCATGATAAAAGTGGTCTATAGTGAGAACTAATTGGAAGTAATGTGCATAACATAAATTTGTTAGCTGATACAATATATTCTATTTAAGGGGCTATGGTAAATAGAAATATTGATCTTTTTTGAATGGAAAATAATTTTAAGTTGAATATAATAGAGAACTCAGGAAACAGACTGCAGTATAATATGTTTAAGATTAATTTGGCAGGTCAGAGAAAATAAGAGCATTAAACATTACAAGGCAAATATTCAAAAAATAAATTTTAAATAAATAAACAAGAATAGAAAAAGTAAAATATTTATTAAAATAATAATTATCAAGAATAGTATTTTGTGACAATATGCAAGGTATCATTTTTACCAATGTCTCATGAAACAGTTTGAGATGAATTTCAGAAAAATTGTTTTTTGAAAACATCCTGTTTACTGCATTTTCCTTATGTTATTTAGACTCGATTATCTTTCAAGTGTACATATTTTATTTGATTATTAACTATTATCAATCTAAAAGAACACTCTAGAACAATATGATTAATATAATCTCAGATAATCATGTTAAATCTAAATTAACCCCTAGTCATCCAACTTAATGCACTACTTTTTAACATGGGTTACTGCTCAGAAAAGGGGAAATATATAATGAACTAAAAACTAAATACAGAAAAGTAGACCAAATATTCTTTGAGAACTTTTCACTTATGTGTTCCTGAATGTCTCCATATTATTTATTTAATTTAGATTGGCAATGTGGAGACTGTTATGTATTGATTATATTGAAAATGTTTTCATATGGCAGTTAAGATAGTTAATAAAAAGTTTTATATCTATATCATTAGTTGAACCTGTTATTTTCTTCATAGCCTCTATCTAAAACTTTCTTCTCCTCTCTTTTATATTCTGTTCATATTTCCATTATTGAATTTCTAGTTAGTTCCTAACTAAAATTATATATTTTTTCTAAGCTGACAAGTTTTAACTTCTAATGTACATATAGGAGTTGAGAAACTACAGCCATATGTTTAATGTATGTATAAAGACATTTATTTAAAAAACAAACAGAAAAATGCAAGATGACTTCCAGAATGGTGACATGAGAAGCTCTATGTACCATCTCCTCAGAAAATAAACCTTAATTAGCAAATTTTTAAATTAAATATCTCTAGAAATTTTTTAAAGGCATATAGCAAATGATGATTTTTTAAAGATTATCTTCTAAATCCCAAAAATGAAAAATCTGTGGCACTTGAATCATGACCCACTTTCTACCCACCACCCCAGGTCAGAATGATAGAAATTCTACCCTGGCTCCTGTTTCACCCACCTCGAGTCCAGGGCTATGGTCTGCCCAGTATAAACAGGCCACCTGAATTTTTCATCCCATAAGCTCCATGTGGCAGAGTTGAATTTCAGCAAGAATGTACCTGATATCTGGGACTCTGTCCCTCCATCCAACCCCAACTAGCAGGTAGATGCTACACTCCAGGCCAAAGAAGTTGAGAATATTATGGTCCTGATTGCCCTTGATCCAGCTTGCTCACAGAAAAAAAAACATTTCATGGCAGAGAGAAAGCCAAAAAAACTAGAGGGTACTTCTCTGTCGGGAGCCAAAACACCCCTGCGGCATGACAGAGTCACCGGGGGACAGTCTCAGCTGCAGAGCAGCGAGATATGTGGGCTGGCTTTCCTGTCTCTCCTTACATGTTTTGTAACCTTGCTATTAATATCATTAATATGGAATAGTGAAGGAATGGAATTTTTACAACGATTAAATAGGGGACTGGGAAAGAGAAACATTAGTAGAAATCACTTAGAAATCTTACAGGAATTAACCACATTCTGTTAATCATGAAACTTGTAACAATGAGCTCAGACGCTAACTGCCTGAGTGACTCTGCTTACCTACATAGCATGAGAAACAATCACTTGTGTATAAGCTGAAAATTATTGCTTGGCTACCGTCATGGAAACATAGACTATTAACTATAATCATTCTGCTTTTATACCCCCGCTTGCACCCCTGGCCAGTGGGTTGACAGGTAGTGAATAGAAGAAAAATGGGTAGAAGGTAATTTCTAACAAGAACGAGGAAAAGAACAGGAAAATAATACCCTGGTGATGTGGCTACCCGCACATGCTTAGGGACAGAAGTCATTGTCTATTCTTAAGAACAGCAAACGAAAGAGATATGATCAATTAAACCCATAAGTCAACCATTGTAATTATTATGTTTGACAACTTGCCCTGGGTAATAAACTGGTTTTGCACTATATAACGGCTTTGCAAAATAAAGATTGTAGCATTCCACTCACCATCTCGTCTGAATGCTCATCATTCTTTCGCCGCACCTGTACCTCCCTCCGGGACTCTGGTCTGCTGGAGCTGGACTCCGGCGCTTCTCTCAGTTGGTGCCAGCTGATAAAGCAAGAGTGTCACTATTAGATAAAAAGCATTGATTGTTCCCACTCCTAACTCTGAGGCAGTGATGCAGGCATATTGCCCTGGTCATAGAAAGAAAGACCTCTGAAGCTTTCTCAAAGAGAGCTGGCTTTATTTTTAACAGAATGTGGGAAAGTTCAAGCTTAAGGACACTTTTGAAGACAACAAAATTCATAGTTGGCAGCAGCCCTGAAGAGGAGGCTGGTAGCTCCATGATAGCAACAAGTTAAGCACTAGGCTATTTAGTTTATAAGAGAGAATTAAGGAAAAGATAGCTAAGAACTTTCTAGAAGTTAGAAAAAAGCTCAAAGACTTATCTCAAGACCTCCTCTGCAGAGGGAACTGAATTAAATTGGATAAACTGAAATAATTTATGCCCTATGTCCTTGTTGGGAACAGAAGAGCATTTAGCTAATCAAGTAAAACAATTGTAAATTGTAAATTGTAAAACTTAAATTTACAATTAAGTAAAACTAACAGCTGTGTGTGATGCCAGACGGTCTAACAGAAAGATTACAAAAAGAGAGAAAGAAAGCCCTGCTAAAACCATTGTCATCCTGCAGTGCATTTTCACAAGGCAGCACTCTCTGCCGCAGAGACTGTAGACTGAGGGGAAATAGGCATCCTTAAAACAGTCCAGTCAATACAAGAAAGAGAATGGGGGAAAAAAAATACTGTCTTGATGGACCTAGAGGCTACTGCACTGAATGAAGTCAGACAGAGAAAGACAAATATTACATGATTTCACATACATGTGGAATCTAAAGAGCTAAATAAACACCAAAAACAAACAAACATAGATAGGAAGAATATTTTGAGGCCTATTAGACAGAAGGTGGGGATGGGGGATGGTGAAAAGGGGCAAACAAATAAAACAGTCTAGTCAAGTAAATAACAACAAGTTCTAAGGAGGAATCAGTCTCCAAAGTTGCTACAATATATTACCTCAAATGTCCAGTTCTGAAAAACAGTTTACAAGAACTGCAAAGAAAAAGAAAAGTATGACACAGACAGAAAAAATAAAATTAGGCAACAGAAACTGCCTATGAAGGGGCTCAGAAGGTGGACTTAGAAGACAAAATCTGCAAAATGTCTATTATAAATATGCTCAAAGGACTAAAGGAAACCTTGCTTAAAGAAGTAAGGGATGGTATGATAAAAACCTCTTATTAAATAAAGAATATAAAAATATGAATTAAAAAAATCAAATGGAAATTTTGGACTTAAAAGTAGAATTGCTAAAATTAAAATTTTACCAGCAGCAATCAGCAGTTGAAGAATAGCTAACAGAAGAAAGAATAAATAAATTTAAAAATCTATTTTTATTTTCTTAAAAGTGATTAAGTCATATGAAGAACACAGAGATAAAGAATAAGAAATGTGGGACACCATTAAGAACATCAATGTACACATAATAAGAGTATCAAGAGAAGAGATAGATGAAGAACCAGTAAAATAACCAAATAAATAATGGCTGTAAACCTTCCCAAATTATTGAAAAGCATTAATCAACACATTCAAAAAGCTCAACAAACTGTAAATATGATAAACACAAAGAGATTTATACCTAGACATATCAGAGTAAAAATTTTGAAAGCCAAGAACACATACAAAATCTTAAGAGCAGCAAGAAAAAAATTTGTCTTCACATGCAAGGGAACCCCAGAGTAGCAGTTGACTTTGCATCAGAAAGAAGGCAAAAGGCAGCAGGAAAACATGTTCAAAGTGCTGAAAGGAAAAGAAAAAGGTTCATAAAAAATCTTATATCTAGTACAACTATCTTTTAAAATAGAGATAAAATAAAAATATTCCCAGATAAACAAAAGCTAAGAAAATGTGTTGCTAAAATATAACCTTATAAGAAGTACTTAAAAGTTTTCAGGCTGGAAGTTAGTGAAAAAAGAGTAATTTGAATCCGCATGAAAAAATAGCATTCTGGTAAGGTTATGTTAAATAAAATAACAAGATACAAAAGGCCACAACTTTTATGAATGGATTTATATGAAGTATTCTAGAGTAGGAAAATCTACAGAGACTAAAATTAACTTAGTGTTTGTCTGGGATTGAAAGACTGGATTGGTGAGGCTGAGGAAAATGGGCAGCACTGCTAATGGCTATGGAATTTCTTTGACAAATAATAAAATTTCTACAGTTTATTGTAATGATGTTTACACAACTAAAATTAATTAATTATACACTTAGAAAGAGTAAATAATATGATCATGAGTTATATCACTATACTGCTGTTTAAAATACTAAATTGCAACATGTTTAGAAACATACAATCGACAATAAAAACCTTCAATAAAACCAAAATATAACTTTCTAATTTTT
This sequence comes from Cynopterus sphinx, assembly GCA_030015415.1. Classification (NCBI taxonomy): domain Eukaryota; kingdom Metazoa; phylum Chordata; class Mammalia; order Chiroptera; family Pteropodidae; genus Cynopterus; species Cynopterus sphinx. The sequence continues at coordinate 95,602,459 of CM057381.1, forward strand.
GTATAATCTTTTGTCTACAGTCTGAAATTTTATCTATTAGAGTAAGAATTTTCATCAATTAAAAATTATGCATAAATATATAATTTGGTAAATAAATAAAGGTGATTATTTTAGGTAATTAACAGGTCAGGATGTAATGTAATGGAAATGTGATATTCTTTATAGAGAATAATTAAAGTATGATGAAGGAAGCATGTCTTCAATGTTTATATCAAACAGTTGAAGTTTGAGTAAATTAGCACTGATAACCAATCTATTATTAGGATAACTCCTTCAGAAGATAAGTATACTGCGTTACTTTATATAGATGAGCTATAAGATGGAAGTGGATTCATCCATTACATTGTCTGAGTTATAAATATGTTTGTGACATATTTTATTGTAAAAAAGTATTTTATGAATGTTTCTTGTTTCTTTCTTCTCTATTTGTTTCTAATTTCATCTCTCACCTGGGCTGTTGCAATAAACCTGTAGTTTCAACAGAGTAATATTTCTGAGTAATATTTTCTCACTATTCTGATCTCACCATTTCATCTATCTCAGCTAACACACTTTTAACATCTTCTGAAATACTACTTGCCTGTTATCATACTGCCAAACTATGATTTATATGCCAGAAACAAATGCTTATATATCAGAAGGAAGGATGGAAGGGAGGAGGAAAAAAGAAAGCAAGGAAGGGAAGGAGAGACAGAGGGAAGTAGGGAAGAAGAGATTCATGCTAGAGTGTAAGATAGCCCTAGGAGAGGAAGAAGAAAGACAAATAGGCAGACAAGCAGAAAAACAGGAGGGAAGGAAAGAAGGAAGGAAGGAAGGAAGGAAGGAAGGAAGGAAGGAAGGAAGGAAGGAAGGAAGGAAGGAAGGAAGGAAGGAAGGAAGAAAGGAGAAAATACTATCTGGATCTCACTAATACACAATTGCATAAATTATTAATTTTTGTTTTTATTTCAAGGCAAAATTTAACAATTGAATCTATTTCTGGAATTATACTTCACTATCACCTTGAGTCAAGCCCAAGAAAGCAGTAACTTTGTGGTAATATATTTAAAATATATTTTTAAACAATGAAATGCACCCTCGAGTCATCAGAAAATATTCATGCATTTTATAAAGGTCTATATACATCTTACTTTATGTCAACTACTTTTCTACATACTTTACAAATAATAACTTATCAAGTTAAAAAAAAAATTTAAGTCCTATCTTTACTTTTTAGGTGAGGAAAGTGGAGCATAAAATGGTTAAGTAACTTGTCAAGATGCCCCAGCCAGAAAGTGTCTCTAGGTGCAGTTTAGGGGATTGGAACACACAGGTACCTTGATAGACTGGGTCCATGTTATTGATGTAACACACCTCTCTTTGTTAAACGTGGTGCACCCCCCACCAACATATGGGATACTGTATTAGTTTCCTAAGGCTGCTGTAACCAAGTACCAGAAATTTAGTGACTTAATATAATATTTTTCTCTTAAAGAAGCTACTAGTATCCTTAGGCTACTGGTTTCTTCCTGGCATCACTCCAATCTCTTGGTCTTGTCATATTTCCTACTCTAAATATGATCTTCTTGCTTCCCTCTTATAAAAACCCTTGGGACTACATTGGCCCTACCCAGTTAATTCAGAATAATATCATTATCTCAAGATCATTATCTTATAATGCAAGAGAAAATAGTCCCAGGTTATGAGGATTAGGATATGGGCATTTTTAGAGGGTTACTTATTCATCCTACCACAGAATCTAACTCAGGCGATATAACTTCTGAGACCATGTTCTAAAACAACTGACCAGGATACTTCACAAGTTTTTTCTTTTGTATGAACAATTCAGAATTGTTATGGAAAGTCCAAGTCTATTATCTTTCTAGGCTCAGTTTCCATGACTGTGAAATTAAAATTTTGCCTACATGTACTCTAAAGCTCCTGGATATCATAAACTTCTATGATTCAGTGTTTCAAGCAGATTATGTTGTTCTTCAGTGAATAAAGCCTTTCATCTTTTAGCGTCTCTTTGAGTCTCAGTTTCCAAACAAGAGGGTACTTCACACACTTCATTGTCTTAATAAAATTTCTCAATACTCAAGTTAGTCAATTTTTATCTGATTTACCATCCAATTCACAACTGCTTATTAATCAATTACTGATCTCACATACAGAAACTCCTCCCACTCTCTTAATCTTGAATAAATTCCTTCTGTCTTCTGGGAATCATTTTTAATCACAACTCCTCTTATAATCTTTTTTGATGGCTATAATTTCTATTGACCAATATTATTCTAATTAAAATAACCCTGATAGGCTGAATTTAGTCCTATTCTGTTCTATTACATTGTATCTCTTTGATCACAGGCCTGTTTCGAGATTTTACTTACATCAACCACTGTAGACCCAGTGCTGAGCCTGCCCTGTGAACTTTGGCATGTCTTTCTCTAGCCATTGCTTCCATGAACAAGAATGAGTGTTTTAATAAAAGTCTCATGCTTAAGGTTGTCTCAAAAACATACAACCATAATAGAGGAAGCATTACTATGTAGTTCAAAATGTAAAGGCTATCAGAAAAAAAATATGACTACCTAAAAAAATTAATTTTTATAAGAATAGCTAAATTTTGAGGATCGTAAAAGGGAAAAATATATTACTCTCACTTTCTGGAATAGAAAACTTCCTAGTGAAAGGATGCTCATGAAGCTACTTTATCTGTGTTTACTAAAGTGGAAATAATAATTCGTTATATGACCTATTTATCTGTAATGGTTTTTGATTTTGGGTTTCTATGGGTCTTATTAAAATTTAATCAAATTATTTAATAGTCATGAGATACAAGTTTATTATAAACCTAAAATTAAAAAAATCTATGAAAATATAGTGTTCTAAATCATTTAGGTATTAAGAAACCTTTTTATATAAATGCAGTTATATACAACCAAAACACACTGTTTTATTAGCATTTACCTTGTTATAGCTGAGCCTCTGGTTCTAAAAACAGTAAAATAAGTCTATCATTTTTCAGGAACTGTAAAAAGGCATTGGGAATAATACATTTAATTTTATTATCTTTGTTTTTGAAAAATGGTAAAACCATAGATTTTAAAGCTCTGTGGGTTATCTAAAAGCCAATGACAAAAGGAAGAAATTTTAAATAACAGCCTCTCTTAAAGGTGGAATAATTTTGTACTCAGGAAGATTACTTTGAAGATATTTAGCTTAAATATGTGCTTTTTTTGGTGAACATAAATCAAAATCCCTACAGCTCCTTTTACTATCATTTTCCAAGCCCCAGTCAGTCACTACACAATACTCAGTGTCCAATGTTAATCTATATAATTACATAAAGTGTATTCATTGCATGCAAAGATTGCTTATAAAATTTCCATAGTCAGTCCCTTCAGGTCATTTAAAATTTGGCTTGGTTGTATATAAATACATTATATTCTACCATAATTTTCCAGCTGTGGACAAGTGATAAAACTGTGTGGGATTTTAATACACTGAAACTTGCTGTACACTTGGCACATTGTCTAAACACATATTTTATGTAGATTTAAAATAATTTCACATGAAGCAGCCAATATTTTTTAAATGTTGTAATTAGATAGAGATTAAAATACAAATGCTGATCCAATTTTTCAAGGATTCTATAGAAAATTTCTTTATAAGAGCTGAACATCTGTATTTCTTTACATTGTTTATAAGCATCCAAAAATGTTGTAGATTAACATTTTTTAAAATTTAAACTATTTATTTTTTATCCCCACAATTTTTTTTCAAATGTATTTGAAGTAAAAAAAAAAAAAGAAGTGAAACAAATAATTCAATTCTCTAAGAAACTGGAACAAGAAATGAGGAAATTTATGATAAAATATTACTACATATTTGTTTACAAAACAGAAAATGTGACCAGATACCAATATATATTATATATTTAGTAAGAAGATTGAGAAATTTGTTTAAGCATAGACAAAAAAAAAATGGAATAGGTATTCTTTAAAAATGAGAATTTAGTTTTATAAGCTTCAAAATTTTTTGGTTAGACCTGCTACCATTACATAAAGTGGAATTATTTACAAATAATGCCATGCTTTATAGCTAATAAAAGTTTTCTAAGGGAAGAATACATATATAACCAACAAATGCTCTCACCATCCTCAATGGGTCTGAATAAAGCATATTTGGGCAGACAACTGAATTAATTTGAGAGAGAATTTTCTGCTAAAAGAAGCACTAAATACTAAATACTAACATTAGCTATTAAAGAATAGTGAATCCGGAGGTTTTTGGTTTTATTTTATTGAATATATCATAGTACCATATATTCCTGAAATAACCATCTTTAATATCTGTTTTCCTGTCTCAGCCACTGTCCAACACCTAATTTTCAAGAAAATTTTCATTTCAAATTTGCTAGATATCTGTGCCTGTTTTTATTAGAAAAATGTATCAGGTAGTAGGAGCCTTTAGATGTCGCTTCCTGCTACAGGCTATTGCTGTAGTTTTTTTTCTTATCAGATTGAATCAGACAGTGGCAATAATCTGATTGCATTCAGCATGGTGCCTGCAGAAACATCTTTGCTTTCTGAACTGTTCTATTGTATTCATATTTTTAGATTGCATCCAGTTTTATTAAAGAACTTTGCTTCAAGGTTTTATTCAAGATACAAAGAAAAATCAAAAGCAAAACACTGAAATTGTCTTGAGAGACTGCAATAACATCAGTTAAATTTGTCATACCCCAAAAATAAATTTAAAGACTAGTGAGAAGACGAGATGATAGGAAATTTTTTTTTCCCCGTAAGATACAACTTTCTTGCCATGCACAAGTCACTTGGCCTTTTTGAACTGTATTTTCACCTAACAAATAGGAAAAAAAAAGGTAAGAGAAAGATCTGTATAAACTAAAGTGTCCTTCAGATAGAATTCAAATATCTATAGGCCTACAGAGCTTGTGATGACAATGAATTTATATTGACCCTGAAATCCTAAAATTGCTGACTGCTTCCCCCATATGTACAAGTAAAACTCTTCAGAAACCCTCATCCAACTCCTTTTTTTCTTTCAAACCCTCTTCCTTCCAATTATTTCTCAGGAAAGTCTCCTTTCTTTTTTCTTTTTAATCTTTTCTGTGACTATTCTCAAGTAGTTTCTCTAGTCTTTTTTTTTTTTTTTTTGTGCTGCAAAGTTATGCTTTATTTTGGCAGAAATTTAAAACCAAGCTCTCAAACTACTCTCCCTGTACTCCAGTCATCACAAGACCTTTTGTAAAAAAAGAGCTCCTCTAACCTCTTCATAGAGGTTAAACTTTTCGTGAAGTAGTTCATACTGTTACTGTTGGGGGAGATTTGAACTTTGGTGTCACCCCAATGGTAGTGGGAGATAACAGTCTGGAAGTGTAATTAGCATTTTCCTCAGTTCTTCCTCATTGAAGCAGTGAAGAATGACAGGTCAGTGAGTTTTAGAAAAGATTTATTAAAAGTGTATTTTAGAAAGACAAAGCATGCTCCAAGGAGGACCATGGTTTTAGCAAAGAGAGCTGTAACAGCAACGACCCAAAAGTGGGATTCTCTGACTTATATTTGGGCCATGATGGGTGATTCTAAAGTCGTTCTTAGGTGATTGGCAAGGGTGATTATTTTGATTGACACTTGGCTGCTGTATAACTTTGCCTATTGTGCATGGGCTTACCAAGAATTCAGTCTGCTATAATTAGATTCATGAACTCCTAAGTGTAAACATAGTATTATAATGACAGTATAATGAGCATTACATTGTGGGCAAATTAGGGTAGTGCCTTCTGTGTAGGAATCTGTGGACGGATTAAACCAGGTATAGATTATGACCACCCTTTTCTTCATCTCAGGGGATGAAGCAGGAATTTTCTTACTACCAATAGGGTATCCTTTAAGCATTCTCTAGGCTGCACCTCTATTCCTTTGTTTCCCTGTCACTCATCTCTGATGAGCTACCTAACAATACCAACCAATTATTAAATTTCAGGATTTGGAGGAGCCGATTATTAAAAATTAATATAAATTCTATGAACTACAATAAAATAAATTACATAAAAAATACGACAAATAAATACCCAAAACTTGCTACTTTCTACTGATGTTATTACATTTTACTGTTATATATCCTGTTGAGGTTATTTGTACCATTGGATGTTGTGATGTAAAAACTATATAACGATATGCATAGTTCTTAACTCCACATTCAATGATGTCAAGTTGGTATCTTAAAATCATCCATGGTGAGAGTATTTCAGTAGTGTGCTGGCAAATGTTTAACAACCAGATCTTTAGAAGACAGAAAAGACCTGATTTGTAATGTTTTGTCAGGTACTGTTGAATAAATATTCCGAGTAGCTAAGTAGCTTATAAACTGAAAATTTGAGCTTCCTTCGGGGAACTGGATGGTTAGCTCAAAAGTACCGCTGAATTTTTGAGGTCAAAGATAATAAAACTGGCAATATTGACAATTAATTTCTTATTGTTTTGTTTTCTCTGGTTTTTATTTTTCTGTTTTTGTTTTGTTTTGCTTGTTTTTTTTGTTTGTTTGTTTTGTTTTGTTTTAACCCAATTGTTAAATATCTCCCAGCACAGAACAATGTCCGGTAGAATGTCTAAGACCCAGAGTGAAGCAGGCACTTCAGTCTTCTCTTTTACTCTTATTCAAGGTGTTTTCAAAACTCAAGGCTTTACATAAATCAGAATTAGGCAAATTATGTCTCTGACCTGCAGTCTGTTTTTGCATTTTTGCAGTTACTTATTTTTAGAATTTTGCCTGTTTTTTTTTCTCAAATATCAGTGAGTCCATGTGAATATTACTAGATCATATTCTGTCTCACGTTTGCTGATTTCTGCCAGCAATTTCATCTATCCTGCCTTTTATTGTTTCAGGCCAATAGCTACGTAATTCTTAAGTATTTTTCTTGTCAAAAGCAAAAAATCAGATACAAACTAGTTGCTTAATTTTTAACATTTAACTATGCGCTATTAAGAGTGAATCAATTTCTAGAGAGAATGACAAAAAATGAAACAAGAATGCAGAAAAAAGCAGATAGGAGAGTTTCATGTACAGAAAGTACTTTGCTTCCTTACTGTATTTTAGTTTCATCATTCATTTCATTGAAAATATAGAGGTGTGGTGCTCACATTGGTGCTGAGCAAAACAGAAAAAAAACACACTCATGTCATCCCTTAGCTTCTGTTTCTAGACCTCTGCATTAATGTTGGCTGGAATTTTTAGCTCTAGTTTTATGACATATAAGACTATTTTTCTAAAACCTGTGATCTCACCTGTTGTGAATTAAATTACTGTTCCAAACCTAAGAGAATGAAATTGAATTTAATATAATTATTATGTTTTTGGTGACTTAAAAGATCAATTTTAATTTATCAATGAATATAATCATATATATAATTTGTCTTTATTAACTCTTATAATAGATATTATGTTGTCGAGTTTCTTATACTAGAATGATTTTTTTTATATTATTTGGCTATCTTTAAGACTGATAGCCAAGTAATATATTCATCCCTTTAAAGTGATGAAACTACAGACTCTAGTTAATACCTTTAAAATATTGAATCAGTATAAATGTTATATTTATGATATCAATCATTTTATAAAATTATCTATACAAAATTTTTTAATAATATGTTGTGGCTGCCAGCTCCCAAAAGACACATGGACCACCAGAACTCAGTGAGTTATAGGAATCGCACCCCTTATTCAGCAAGCTGGGTCTGCCAGGCGTACGCAGACCCCAAATTAAGCAGCTCTGAAATGTAGAGGTACAGGATTTTTAAGCCCAAAATCTCATGCTTTATTCTGTCTGAAAACAAAGGTCTATTTTTGTTCTATTCACTATTTGTCAAACCACAGGTCAGGTTTGCAAGTGGGGGTACAGAAGCAGAAAGCTTATTAGAATGTTATGTTTCCATAGTTAGTACCCTATGTTACTATGGTGATAGCCAAACAGTAATTTCCCAGCCAGCACTTTCCCTATTGGCCTTAGCAGAAAATCAAATCCTTGTTTCTTCATTCAGAATTTGCTCATAGCCACTACTGTAATGTCTAATAGAATTAATTCTTTTCCTTATATATGCAAACAAGAAATTAAGAAAACATGGGCCCAGAGTTAACAAGAGGAGGAGAATGATTAAAGGTCCAGCTACAGCAGATAGAAGGGTTGTTAGCCACGGTGACCAATTGAACATTCTATGAAACAGTTATTTAATTCTAGTCTTTGTTTTTCCTGGTATCTAAATTTCTTGGTACTAGTAGTAAACTTTCTCTAAGTATTTTGGAGGACTACTTCTGTTAGTGAATCGACTTGAAGTTCTAGCCTGCTGAGCTCAGTTAACTTTAGGTGAGTTCCTACCCCAACATAGTAAGGGAGTTTTGGGTTTAGGCACAACCAGCAATCTTGTCCTATGTGTGGGGTGGTCTTATTTAAAACCTTGTATATTATTGTTCTCCTGATTCTGGTTGTAGCTGGTTGAATTCCTGGACTAAAGAGGATAAAAGGAAGAAACAAAGGCTTACTTAGACATATATGTTTGAGTCTTAGCCTTAAGGGCCCATCTTCCTGAGCTCTCTCCACTCTCATGCTGCCTTCACGTGGGAGTGATGAATCCATGATGGGATGCCAACTACTTTAACTGCAGTGGGTGTCGTCAGGTAGACAGTGAAGGATCCTTTCCATTTGGGTTCTAGTCCCTTGGATGTGAACTTCCATATCCAGACAAAGTCCTCAGGCTGAAACTGATGGGGAAGTCTGTCTTCTGGAGCTGAGTGAATGGCACGAACCCGGGACAGAATCTCCTTCTGTACACTTTGAAGGGTCTGTAAAGGCTTAAGACGTTACATAGTTCTGCCTTATTATTTTTTTTTTTCATCTTCTATTCTAGGTACTAGAGGTGGGAGTTTTCCAAAGGAAATTTCAAATGATTTGAATCCATTAATATATGGAGTACATCTGGCTCAGAGAAGAGCGAGGGGAAGAAGTTCTACCCAGGTCCCACCAGTTTCTAATCCTGAGTTGACTAATGTCTCTTTTAGGGACTAATTTATTCACTTTTCCTGGCCCAAACTTTGGGGCTGGTAGATACATTGGAGTTTCCATTGCAGATTTAGGTAGCTAGCCAATTGCTGTGATACCATTGCTACAAAGACTGGCCCATCATCTGACCCTAAAGTTCCAGGGAGACCAGATAGAGGCAGGATTTTTTGTAATAGTTTCTTAGTAACCACTAAGGCAGTTTCTTTCCTCGTGAGGAAGGCCTCTGCCTATCCTAAAAAGGTGTCTATAGAAACAAGTAAATATGTGTAGCCCCCACAGTCAGGATTACCTCAGTGAAACTGACTTCCCAGTTGTCCCCCAGATAAGTTCCTCTTTCCCTATGTTTAGGTTCTTCTATCTTTCCATTCTTTGGATTAACTTGGGCACAAGCCAGGCATCATAAAGCAGTCTCCTCTGTGGTTCTTCTCCCTTCTGGATTATCTTAATTCACCCTAGATGTGTGGTCTGGTGTAGTTGGTGGAGGAGAGTCCTTCCAAGGGCCCATGAGAGTCTGATTTTTCCACCTGGGGTCATCTACCACCCCTGTTGGTTCCTAGTGGCTCCCTTGTCTTAAAAATATATGTTCTCTTCCACCATATAGGTCAGAGATGGAGGCAGTTCTGGGTAAGGAACAATAGTCAGTAGATGTGGTGGGGGCCTCACTGGCCTGGTGGCCACTGTTCTTGTCTCTGCATTGGCTCATCAGTTTTCCTCAGCCTCAGGACTATTCTCTTTTTGATGCCCTTTACAAAGAACAATAGCAAGAGCCTTAGGCATCTATATGGCTTCGAGTAAAGCTAAAATCTCCCCCTTGTTCTTGATATCCTTTCCAGATGAAGTCAGAAGCCCTCTTTCCTTGTAGATAACTCTGTGTACATGTGCAGTGGCAAAGGTGTATCGCTTGTCTGTGTATATTGTGACTGCCTTATCTTTTCCCCATGTTGGTGCCTCAGTGAGGGCAATGAGTTCTGCCTTTTGAGCAGAAGTCCTATGAGGATGAGTTTGTGACCCGTTGGTGCTAGTCAGAGTGACAACCATTGCCCCAGCATACCTCCTTCCTTCCTGCATGAAGCTGCTCCTACCCGTGAATAGAACTTTATCAGCCTCAGGCAGAGGGGAGTCTTTGAGGTCTGGCCGTGAGGAACATAACATCAGTGAAACTATGCAGTAGTGAATGGGGGTCCTGGGGTTTGGGTCTGGCAACAGATTGGCTGGGTTAATAACAGTAGCTTTGGAGAAGTTAATTCTTTGCTGGTCAAGTAGGAGAGCCTGGTATTGAGTGATTCTGGAGTTAGTCATTCACCGTTCTGAGTTACTGTGGGGAAGGGCCTCTTTCTGACCTCTTTTGTTGTGTCCTAGTTTTCCCTGATCTCTCCACCTTTATGGCAGCTACTATTGTTTTAGCAATATGTTTGGGGTCATCTGGCACCTCCTAATAGTTGAACACCTTCTGGGCTATCTCAATAAGTTGGGACAGGTTTATCTCTGCAAAACCTTCTAATTTTTATAATTTATGGCGGATATCAGGGGCTGCCTGAGTAGCAAAAGCTATATTAATTTTCTGCTGATTCTCAGAGGTCTCAGAATAAATGGGGGTGTATACCCAGTATGCTTCATTCAAGAAATTCTCAGGGAATTTCTGAGATCCCTCCCTGTATAACTTCAGTTACCTTAGAGAGGTTAGTTGGCTGACGAGCAGCCATCCTAATTCCTTCAGTTAGAATCTGGTGGTACCGATCTAATGCGGTTCTTCCTGCCTGAGAATTGTGTCCCCAGTCTGAGCAGGTAGAGGAAAATTCCTCCTCGATATGTTCCTGTGCTTCCTCAACTCTCCCCCCTCAGCTGAGTTCAAGCGGGTAATTAAAAGCTGTTGGCAATCATCCCAGGTGGGGCAGTGAGTCTGAAAGACACTTTCTAAGAGTCCCATTGATTTCTGGGGCTTCTCAGAGAAAGGCAGATTCCATGCCTTCTAGTTGTACAGGTCACTATTCGAGAAAGGCACGTAAACTATAAAGGGTGTGTCTGCTTGATGCCCTGGGCCAGTGCCCCTCACAAGGGGAGAATGGCTGGAGTGGTGGTATCGGCTAGTTCCACACCTGGAGTGGCAGCAGGGGGCCCATAGGAGTTACCTGCCTGCGTCTGAGGAGGTTAGAAGGTGCTATTTGACCTCTGTTGTCCTGGATTATAGGGTGGGGGAAGGTCACTGTCCTCCAGCAGAGATTGGAGGACTGAGGGACCGTACTGTCTTGGAGGTTCATGTTTTGGGGTGCCCACAACTAAGACTAGTTCCCTTAGAAAAAGGGCACACCAGCAGAACCAATGAGGGAAGTTCTGAACAAGGTTTAACCATTGACCAATGTAAGGAAACTGATCGGGATGTCTTCCAAACATTTCTCACCAAACCTTTGTCAAAGAAGCCCTTCACAGGCCAATTTATACCAAAAGATGGCCACTCGACTTTACACAATTTTCTTAATCTGCCTGGAGAAAACTTTATGCCGTAATTAGCTCCCTCTACACACCCTTCTTTTAAATGTTGCAGGAGACATCCCAGAAAACAGGGAACAGATTCACAGACAAAAACAAAAAAGACACTCACACAAGAACAACTACTGGGGTGTAGGTGGACCCAGAAAAGTCTGCCACCTACAACCTAGACAGGACCAGAGACAATAAACAGAACCTGCAATAGGGCACAAGAGGCAGTATCCCATGGCCTGGCCATGGTCCGGGAGATATGACTATGTCCAGTTTCTCCACGAACCCCCAATGACCGGTCAACAGAAACAGTAAGGTACCTTTTATCCAGACGCTGAGGCCTCGGAGATTCCAGATTCCTGTCGATACCAGGAGCAAATAATGTGTCCTAAAGTTGTGTCCTTGATGTTTGCATTAACCCCATTACGGCATTCAAGGGTCCTGGAATGTCTCAGGTTGGCCACCCCTTTGAATCTGTAACAGGGAGAGCAATCGCTTCAGAGGCCAGTTTGGCCTTAGATCCCAGGGCCACTCATTGATATCTTGCTGGGGACTCCAAATGTTGTGGTCGCCAGCCCCCAAAAGACACATTGACCACCAGAACTCAGTTATAAGAATCACACTCTTTATTCAGCAAGCTAGGTCTGCCAGGGGTACAGAGACCCCAAAGTAAGCAGCCCCGAAATGTAGAGGTACAGGGTTTTTAAGCCCTAAACCTCTTTCTTCATTCTGTCTGAACACGAACGTCTATTTTTCTTCTATTTACCACCTGTCAACCCACAGGTTGGTTGTGCAAGCAGGGATACAGAAGCAGAAAGCTTATTGTTGGAATGTTATGTTCCCATAGGTGATAGCCTATATTCCCATGAGCAATAGCCAAGCAGTAATTTTCTGCAAGCTGTAATTTTTTCAGCCAGCACACTTTCATCTACTTTATGAATAAATGAACGTGACTATCTTTGAAATACCACCTCCAAATACTCCATTTAAGAAATTCCATACAGTTATTTTAATAGTTTTAATCTACCCACAAAAAGATTTCTGGCATTAATTTTATAGGCATGGCAGTTTTAGAGTACACACAGAAAAAAAAAAAAGAAAAAATTATGATATAAAGTTGCAAAAGTATGTCAGAGGTAGAATTGTTTGGTATGGAGGTTTCTCAAAAATTTTAAAAAATAGAACTACTATATGATCCAGCAATTTTACTACTAGGAAAATGTCCAAAGGAAACACAACTCAAACTAAAATATATATATCTGCACTCCATTGTTCATAGCAGCACTATTTATAATAGCCAAGACAACCTAAGTATCTATTAATGAATGAATAAAGAGGTTGTGGTATATATAATGGGACATCATTTAGCCATAAAAGGAAATGAGAAAATCTTATCATTTGTAAAAACATAGATGAAACTTAAAGATATTATGTTAAGTTAAATAAGTCAGGCAGAGAAAGACAAATACTGTATAATCTCACTTATATGTAGAATCCAAAAACAAACAAACAAAAAACAACACCAAAACCAAAAATCTCATTTAAAAAAAAGAGATCAGATTGTGATCTCTTTTATGAGATATGGAAGTGGGGGAGGAGTGATTAAAGGAAGCTGATAAAAAGGAACACACTTCCAGTTATAAAAATATAAGAACTAGGAACGATGTGTACAATTTGGCAACTATAGTTAACATTGCTGTGTGGTACATATGAAGATGTTAAGGTAGTAGATTGTGAGAGGTCTCATCACAAAAAGTTTTTTATGTATCTATATATGATGATGAATGTTAACTAAATCTACTGTGAAATCATTTCACAATATATGTAAATAAAACTATCATGCTATATACCTTAAATTTATACAGTGAGGAATGTCAATTATTTCTCAAAAACAACAAAAGAATTCTTTGATATTCTTAATACCATTATTTTTATTTATAGTTCTTTTAGCTGTTTTAATTTATAATTTTAAAATTATGTTGTATCATGTCAAGTTATCTCAAAAATGGTGTTATTTATTAAATACATTTAAATAATTCTTTGAGCAGAATTTCAAAGTCTACATTAACGCAAGCATACAAAGAAACATGTCTAATTTTAAAAAACTTCTGACTGGCCATATCCTAAATATATTTTTAAGAAATATTGTATGAGGCACTCAAGAGGGGAAAAAATTTCTTTTAAAAAATTATTATTAAATAATAATATAACAACATAAACAAACCATAGAAGGAAACTTACATATATTTGGAGCTGAAAAAAATTCTGTAGGATATAATCATTTTACAAATAAAACAAGGGGACTCAATGAACTTGTATACCTTGTCTAGTGTTATTCAGATATAAGATAAAGATAGATTCCTCTCTCTCAATGAATAAAAGTGAACAGTACATATTGATATCTTAAGAATTCATAAAATGTACAACACCATTCTACCATATATAAAATATACAGTAGCAACCTAGAGACCATATTGCAGCATTGGAATTAAGCTTGTCTAATGAATAAGAAGATGGTATAAAAATAAATGGTCCAGAATGGTCAATGTTTTGATGTTTTTAATATTGCTGAGAAATAAATTTTACCTACTAAATATAAACATAATAATCAATTCAATTCTTAAACTATTTGTTAAAAAATGACAGCAGTGCTACTATAAGTTATTTAATTAATTTTAACCTGGCATAAAACTTCCTGATATTTTTTGAATTTTCTTAAATGTAAAGAAAATTATCCCAAGGAAAACTCATTTGAGAGCCTTTTTGAATGGAAACCATGTTTTTTTCCACTTAGGAAATGAGCATGAGAGTATGAAAAGTATTTATTTTTAATGTAAACATCTATACCCCTCTATGCTGAAGACCATAAATATGTCTCACAGGATAAATTCCAGATGGTAAGGTTTTTTACATTACCATAGTCCAAACAAACTGCTGAGGTGAAGCACCATCCTTCTTGCTGAATAGTCTGGATCTCATTAGAAATGACAGCTGAAACTTTGATAATTCTATATGAATCACAAAGTGATATAATTACTACATGGTTGAAATGCTTAGAATATATATATTCTTATATAATATGTTATGGTTAAATGTATATAATCTCTTTGTATTTAAACGTTACTGTTAGTGGTATAGATAGCACAGTTTCTTGTCTAATATCCCATCATTCCCTTGATGTTTTCTAACTAAATGAAATACCATTTTCAAGCATGTGGTTCCTAATCTTACATCATCGTCTTTTGGTGTTTTGGAAAGCCATGTCATCATTTGCTAAATGTAAATGACTCACCAAATAAATACAATAATTGGAGTAAATATTTTAATCTTCATTCTCTAAATTGTCTTCCTTAGAAAATGTTTAACTTCTTAGAGATAACTAAATAGTCAAAGATATCTACAACTGTATGAGGAAGAACAGTAATGTAAAAATGCAGAGAAAAATAAATGCTTTGCAAGGCAGTTCACTTGTGGTGCTGACATTCATAGTTCTACTCCCTTTGAAATTTTTATGTTGTGGGTGTAAGCATTGTTGATCACAGAAAAAATGCACCAATAATTACTTGCTATGCTCACCTCATAGAATGAGAATGAACACTAAGAAATGGGCATGCTAAACCCAGGTGAAGTAGATAAATCTTTTGAAGATTAGGTATTGTGAAGCAGCTGCATCAAAGTTATGGAAGTTAGAGAGGACTCTTTTTTCTGAATACAATAAGTGGCTTCTGTCTCCTAATAGATAGACTTTTTTCAGATTAAGACTTAAATGAAATATGAGAAATGTTTTTGAAAATGATTTTTGAAACTAGTTGATATAAAAGTTACATGTATTTATTCAAGATTCAGTTTGAGGATTCTTATATTCAAAGGTTCCACATTTATACAAAATGTGCTTCAACTTAGACCCATATTACAAATCCAATGGACTTTTCACAGTGTTCCACACTATTGATTCTCAATGTATCTACAAAACAAAAATAATGACAATAAAAAAAACCAACTTCCAAGACTACTAAAATAAATTGAATATGGTCACACAATATAAGTACTTAAAAATCAATTTGTTTCTCTATATTCTAACAATGACAACATAAACACCAACATTAAAAATACAGTACTACTTATAATTGCTCAAAAAAGAGAGAGAGAGCGCAATATTTAAGTTTAAATCTAACAAACTATGCAAGTATATTTATTCTGAAAACTATAAAACATTGTTGAAAGAAATCAAAGAAAATTCAAATGAAAAAATCTAATTATTCATAGATTGAAAAACTCAATATAACAAAGGTACCAATTCTCCCCAAATCATATATAGAGTTAAAACAATTCTTATCAAATGCATAATTTTTTAATATAGGCCAGTTTTTACAAAAATGCATATGTAAAGGCAGAAAGACTACAACATCTAAAACAATAAAAAATATTAAGAAGAAAATAGGAAAAGTTTATTTACCTAATTTCAAGACCTACTATAAAACTATATACTATTTAAAACTATGGGATTGGTGGATAGACACATAGATCAATGGAAGAAAATAGAGAACACAGCTAAAGACCAACATAAACATGCCAAAGTGATTTTTGACATCGGTGATAAAGCAAACCAATGGAATAGTGATATCTTTTTCAGCAAATTATGCTACTCCAATTGAATAACCATAAGGAAGAAAAGAAAAAAAGAAAAAAGAAAGTAAGGGAGGAAGGAAGGAAGGAAGGAAGGAAGGAAGGAAGGAAGGAAGGAAAGAAGGAAGGAAGGAAAGAAGGAAGGAAAGAAGAAAAAGAGGAAGAAAGAGAAAAATAAAAAAGGAAACTGACATATAATTCAATATTTTTCTCAAAACAAATAATAGACTTAAATGTAAAACATAAACTATAAAACTTGTAAAAAAAATAGAAAATATATTTCAAGATCTAGTATTAGATGTAGAGTTCTTAGACTTGCTCCAAAAGCATAAATCACAGATAGAAAGTTTGAGATATTGGATTTAAATTAAATCAAAAACTTGTTCTGTGAAAGATCCCGTTAAGAGGTTGAAAAAGAAAGCTTAAGATAGTCTGATTGAGATGGTGGAACAGATGGATGCTGTGCTTGCCCCCTCCCATGAACTTATAATTGTAATTAAAATCTAGAAAATCAACCTGGAGAACCATTTAAGTACTAAATAACTAAGGATATGAAAATTAAGCCACCTTGAGACTGATAGGAGGAGAAGAGACATGAAATGGGTTGGCCCCACACTCAAGTGTGGTGGTCAGGAATTGGGAGGGATATATCAACTGTAGACATACCCTCTGAAGAGCACACTGGGCTCCTTAGCTTTGAGCATAAGTGCCGGAAAGACCAGAGCCCACTACATCTAGCTGGGAAAATCGGCGGAAATTCTGCCCATCAGGGTGAAACTAAAGACAGCTAGAAAATCACGCATTTTGTTAAAGGGCCAGCACAAAATTCTCTTGCTACAGTCACTCACCCTGGGCTCCAGCAAAAGAACAGCAGCTAGGGAGGTACCAAGACATACAGAAAAAGACTGAGTTGTATGGCTTCAGAATGAGGGCTAGAGGGAAAGCTGCTATTTTCCCTGTGTTGTGTCTTTCCTCAACAAGGCCAAATTTGAACTTTCTTTAGCCTAGTGAGTTCCACTTACTTCATCCAGTGACTCCATTGGACTCTACCCCACCTAACTTGCACAATAACAGAGGCTTTTTCGCGCCTCACAGACAGCTGATATTGGCCTTCACTGCAGTTTTTTCTTGGACAATTCCTGGAGTTCACAAGCCCCAGGCAGGTGGTGCCTGGCCTCAGTGGGGTAGCAATACTTCTACCAGAAAAGAAAAAAAAAAAAACATAGACTTAAAACAAAGGCTAAAATAAGAGACAAAGTAGGACATTACATAATGATAAAATGGTCACTTCAGCAAGAGGATAAAGGTAGTAAACATGTACTCACTCAATAATGCAAATATTGACTGATGTAATGATAAAAGTTCTCAGCAAAGTTGGAATAGAGGTGGCATATCTCAACATAATAAAGGCTATATATGACAATCCCACAGCTAACAAGCTATTCAAAAGATAAAACTTTTCTTTAATATCAGGAACATGACAAGAATGTTCACTTTTACCAGTTTTATTCAACATAGTATTGAAAGTCCTAGCCACAGCAATCAGAGAAGAAAAAGATATAAAATTCATTCAAATTGAAAGAAAAGAAGTAGCACTGCCATTATTTACATACTGTAGTATATAGAGAATCACAAAGGTTTCACAAAAAAAATCAATTAGAACTGATCAATAAATTTAGTAAATTATCAGAATACAAAATTAGTATTTGTAAATCAGTTAAATTTTTACATACCAATGTAAGATATTAGAAAGAGAAATTTAGAAAACAATACTGTTTATAATTACATTAAAAAAAACCAAAATACCTAGAAATAAATTTTACCAATAAGGTAAAATACCTATACTCAGAAAATTATGACATTAAGATAGACATTGAAGAAGATACAGATAATTAAAAGCATTTACTGTACTCATGAATAGAAAGAATTAACATCATTAAAATGTCCCTACTACCCAAAGCAAATTATGGATTCAATGCAATCTTTATCAAAATACCAATGACATATTTAACATGACTAAAACAAATAATCTTAAAATTTATATGGAACCACAGAGACACTGAATAGACACAACAATCTTGAGAAAGAAGAACAAAGTTGGAGGTATCATGCTACCTGATATTAAACTATAATACAAGGCCATAGTAATCAAAACAGCATGGTATTTGCATAAGAACACACACATAGGTAGATGAAACAGAATAGAGAGCTCAGAAATAAAACCGTGCCTACATGGGCAATTAATCTATGACAAAGGAAGCAAGAGTTTACAGTTGAGTAAAGACCATCTATTCAATAAATGGTGTTGGGAAAACTGGACAGATACATGCAAAAATTAGTGAAACTTTAATACTATATACAAGAATAAAGTCAAAATAGATTAAAGACTTAAATCTAATACCCAAAGCCATAAAAGTCCAAAAAAACATAAGTAGTAAACTCTCTGACACTGCTCTTATTAATATAGAGAAACAAGATCACCCTTTACTAGTGGAAATATATAATGGAAAACAGTCCATCCAAAGTATGAGATACTATTCAGAAATATAAAGAAATCAACTATTGGTGCATGTAACAACTGGGATGAATCTCCAAAAAATTATGCTGAGTGAAAAAAGCCAAGAACCCCAAAGTTTAGGTACTGTATCCACATTTGCATAACATTCTCAACATGATAAAAATTGAAATGAAGAATAGATTAGTGGTTACAGGAATTAAGGAGGAAATAGGGAGGGAAGGAGTGGGTGTGGCTATTCAAGAGCACTATGGAAGACCTTTGTGGTGATGAAAAAATTCTGTATTAATGTCCTCCTTGTCATATTACACTATAGTTTTCCAAGATGTTATTATTGGAGGAAACTATGTAAAGAGTACATGAGCTCTCTTTCTATTACTTCTTAAAATTACATGTGAAATCCGCAATTATTTAAAAAATAAAAAGTTTAAATTTAAAATTTAAAAATAATTAGCTATCAAGAATTATTTAAAAAGTAAACAATATTCATCGTATTCTCACTATCTTGAATTAATATGTATAACTATTTTAAGAAAATATTAGGGTGATTATATTTAAAACAAATGTGCACAAATTGAATGACAATAAGTTTAAATATTTAGAATGATAGGTATTAATCGATTGAAAGATTGAGAGAAAGTAGATAGGCAGATATCTGGATCATATCTAGAATGATAAAATGTAAGGTAAATGAAGAAATAACTTGATAGTAAATAAATATAATACATAGATATATGCATATACATACAAATATGCAAAATATGTACATATATACTTAAATTTATGTTTAAAAGTAAAGCTATATTGAAAGTAAAACATCAAATATATATTTCTTCGACACAAGATTTACTCTCTAAAATAATAAGGTAAGAAAGAGAAAAAGAGACATTATGAAAATGTTTAAGAGTAGTGTCATATTTTTAAACTTAATATTTTATTACAGGCAGTAGATATTTAACACCTGATATAAATATCAAAACTCATATTTTAACTCTCCTCCCTTCATTTTCTTTATTGACATGATTCATATTTTTCCATGTCTAATTCAATACATTTTTTTTCTATTCTTCAACCACTTTTTAGTATTAAGTAGTTCTACATTTAAAAAGATTTAATTCTGACTACTTCGAGCAAAGTTGTTACTCTGATTTTATTTAGATTTAATTACCAAATACTTTAAAAAGTTTTACTGATGCTTTATCCATTGTATTGTATAGTTCATATTAAAATCACATCAAACGATAAAGTATTTCTAGGAAAACCCTATTTTTTTTCAGCACTTGGGCTACATTGTTCTATTGTCTGTGGCAATTATAATTGCTGTGAAGACATGTAAAACCAACCAACTAAAACAATACTGGGAAATTGGGGTTTTTTGTTGCTTTTTTGTTTTGTTTTGTTTTAGGGTGAATTCTTTATCTTTTAAATGCTATAAACATCTTTTTTTTATCATTTGTTTTGTTCTAGAATAATTCCCATGCCATTGTGTTTTATCTTGTTTATGCTGTTCATACATTTTATGTATTCAATTAAATAATCTGACTTAACTTTAATATCATCATATCATTACATGAGGGGCAGCTAGTGAGAAAGGTTATCCTTTAGGCCAAACTTTTTTTTGGGGACAAAGTGGTCCCCAAACTTTTTGGCTCCAGGGACTGGTGTTCCTATGAGTATCTAATGCCTGATGATCTGAGGTTGAGATGAAGCAGTGATGCTAGCACTGGAGAGCTGCTGCAAATACAGATGAAGCTTGGTCTTCCACTGCTCACCTTCTGCTGTGCAGCCCAGTTCCTAACAGGCCACAGCCCAGTACCATGCCACAGCCGAGTACCAGTCCACGGCTTGGGGTTTAGGGACTCTTGTTATAGAGATTAATATTTCTCTCAAATCAACATAGGATCCCATTAGAAAAGTCTGTTCCTTTCTTGACCTGCCAATTTCATAATGTTTTTTGTAATGTTTTTTTTTTTTCAGTTGATGTTGGTGAAATTTTAGACTTTTTTTTGCATTATTATTTCACTATATACTTAATTTAGAATATTCTGTAATATGTTAATGTTCCAGTCCATGTTTATTTTATCTTGATTCACATATCATTCTATATAATATTTTATATTGCGTGGACATACAAAAGAAACTATACAAAATGGAAACAGCATTAATAATTTTATAGTTTTATAGTAATGTAATACAAACAAAATCTAAGAAATGGAAAGCAGTCTAACACGATGGCTAAAGTACAGGATCTGTAGTAAAATAAACCTATTCAAAAATTCTAAGTCTGTGATCTTGCATGTTAATTAACCTTTTTGTTCTTCATTTTCTTATCTATAAAATGAGACAATAGTACTGAAATCTGAAGACTGTTTTAAATATAATGTTGGCATACACACAAACACAAATGTGTGTATAAATATATATATATATATAAATATATATATATATATATATATATATATATATATATATATGTTTGAGCATAATAATTGCACATATTACACATTCAATAAATATTATTTTTTAAATGAAGAAGTAAGATGAAGCCATTAATTAACCTATAACAGTCTAGTTAGAACTTAGATATACATCACTTCATTACTTCATTAGTGGGCACTTCTTTAGAAGCAAATACAAAATAGAAGCTCAGAAGTTATTATTCTTAAATTATTCTGAGATTTTCTCAACTTTGTCACAAATAATTTGTCACTCTTCAAAATATAGCTAAATCTCTTGGTGGTCAGAATACTCTGGCTCAACATTTGTCACTGCTTTGGTCAACATGGTTGATCAGTGAATCTGGTCACATTGGCTAGTCTACTATTCACCCTGACGCTCCTGCAAAAGAAATCAACTATTTGAAATACTCATCTTTTTGACAATTAATCCTAATAAACTCACTGAGTGTAACAAACTCCAAGACCACAAAAAAGGGTGAATTAATAGTTAATGAGCAGATAAGTTTATTAGAAAGTTGTTCAACATTGACTTGAGAAGTGGACAATAGATATATTACCTGTATCTCACAGTGTAGGATACAAAAACTATACAGAATGATTTGGACTAGTAGAATCAGATGAGGAAATTAGACAACTGAACTTTCAGACCACTGAGGTATGATCATTGGAAATTGAACTGTAACATTTTGAGGTGGCAATTCACAACAGCCAACTGGCCACCTGAATTTGTCTGGACTCAATAAGAGCTTCCTCTAAGCCCAGTGCTTTCTTGTTTTATCAGTCCCTGCCAATATTTGATCTCAAATTATCTTTGATATCCTACCCAGGTTTGCTTCTTAAATTATTAAACTTGACCTTTAAAGTCACTAGAAACAGAACTGTTACTCAAACCTGCTTAAGTAAAAAGAGAACCACAATTTCTCCATAATCTTGTTCCAGAAATCTTATGAGTATTCCTGCTCTCCTCTTAGCTTTTGTTTGATTTATTTAGTGATTACACTCTCCTAAAACAGATGATTCTTTTCATATGACAAAAGGAAAGAGAAAAACTCTCTTTTTCCACTTTGTTAGGTTTACATTTCAGGAAGGTCTCTGGCTGGTCCGACATGAAAATAATGGTTATGCTTTTTGACATAAGATTGGCCCCATGGAAATTAGAAGATTAGCATTAGTCCAGATTCTAGGGCAGAAATAGTTCCACAAAGAAGTGAGGACAAAAGGCATGCTGAACCAATATTCTTCATCAGTTGGGAATCATTTGACTCTTCACTCTGATATTTAGTTTGGTCCCATTCTTCTTTTTAACATATAACTCATACATTGGCACTATTCATCAATGACTTTAATAAGAAATAATTGAATAAAACATGTAATTGTTGAATTGAATATATGTAGCTCACAGTTGATCTATCACCTGGGAAAGCATATCCTTATGCGATGGCACTAGAATTTCATATATTATATATTATAATATATATAATACATTAAACATTGCCTCCATATTTAACACATCCTCTTCCCTAATAGGTACTCAAAAGATAACATGAAAATAAATGAGTGAACTTGCCAAAAAATAAACATAGCTTGACAATTTACTCATCTGTTATAAAAGTTTTCAAATTTGACTCTTTAGTCCTCATTCATTATTTATGGCAACATGTATGAAAAAAAATTCTTTTATGTTCTATAACACACATGAATTTACTTTACTCAGTCTTAAAATTAAGTGACTCCTTGTAAGTGGTAATTCACTTTACAGATTTTCAGAATCTGTTCAGTTTAGTATCTGACAGATATCAGAGGCATGCTCAATTTTAGCTAAAGTAGAGTATTCATATATTAATCATAATTTAGTAGCACATCTAATAGGATCTATGTAACATGGATTCTATAAGAAATCTTATAGAATCATAATATACAGGTATATCAACAGATAATTTGGGGGTGTGAGCTTTTAGGCACACTGAAAGTCAATGTACTTTAATTTGAAATAGATTTAAAAATAGAAACACTTGCAACAATGAGTTTTTGACTATTTATCTCTTTTTCTTAATTCTTTCACTTCTCTTTGACCATGTTAAGAATAGAAAATGTTTTACCTTTGAGGTTCCAATGAAATGTTTGATTCTTTATTGCAAAAGAATAGAAATAAAGATGCCCATTTCAAATTAGTAGAAATAGGGCATAAAATGTAAATATCAGGACATATATACTGTCTACATATAATTATTTTGCAAGTCATTCATATTACCCTGAAAAACAAATTTGTTACTGTTATTGGCTTTTAAAATGGAGGTAAGTGTAATTTTATAATGTAATTTTTTAATGATTTAAAAAATATCTTGCTGTCTTTCTGTCTCCCTCTCTTTATATTTCTTCCTTATTCCCCAGAATCTGTTATTTTTCAGTTCAGTGTTTAATCACTCATTTTGCATGTTTTAAATATTATCCTGGGTCAAATTATTGTATGTGACTGATGATTACTTAGCTTAGAATATTAGTTTTCTGTAGGTCTACTCCCTATGGATATTTTATGATTCTTAACAGTTGCAATTGTTAAATAATGTCAAACACATAATTGCATCAGTAATTTGAAAATTATATAGTATAAAAAATCCATATTTCATATGACACATTATGTTACTTTAATACATTTTTGTTTCCCTAAGTAATAGGTTGCTATGGTTTATTAATATATGTAACGTGTGACTAACATGTTCAGGATAGAGCACAGATAATTAGAATGATACCTTTACTTAAGCAATTCAAAATCTTATGAGAAATTTTGGTTAATATTTGAATTGATTATTTATAATTTTGATTAAAACATGAATATTTTCTAAATTAACATTAAATTACAATATAATTTATGAACAATGCCAACTTTGTATCTAATTATAATTACAATAGTGATATATATTGGATTCAGAGCCAAGTGAATATAACAAAAATAATAAGACAAATATTTATCAATAATCTATTATACACTTGTTTTTTGCGCATTACCCATAATACTACTAATATGATGCTGTGAGGCAGATATTATTTTATCTCATTTTACAGATGAGAAAAACATAGAAGCTCTGTAAACTAACCAAAGTTAAAGTTAATAAAAGATAAAAACTAAATTATAATACATATAGTACAGCTCCACAGCCAGTACTATGCTATTGGTTCTACTGACAGTCCTATATATCAAAATGTCCAGCCTCTTAAAAACAATAATTATTTATTATTGAATTATTATTAATTTAGGTATTACCAGGTTAATTATTTGATTCAATAAATTATTAAATTAAAAATTTATGTATTAACTTATAATGGTCCAAGCCTTTATTTAAAATCAGTCAGTGTATCCTTGTGGCTCTTGCTGTTTCTCATTAATTAATTGGTTTACTAACTATTCTATTTGAATTATATATATGTATATGTGTATATATATGTATATATACATAGACAATGCACATATATCCCCTAAGCAAAATACCTTTTTCTCTTATTCTTTTAACACCTAAATTTAAGGTCCTGTTTATTGCAAGTATGTTTGTATTAGAATATTCTAAGCACAGAGCACAAATCCCTTTTCTTTCTCTTCTCATCTTTCTTTTTTTTCTTCTTGTGTTGGTTTAGTACTTCGTCGTGCTATTTCTTTGTATTTCAATGCTACTTAATAAGGGCAGTTCTGTCCACATAGACTATTTGATGTGGTTTATTATGAGGAATTCTCCTTAGCATCAATCTCACTACAACAGATTCTCCTCATCTGAAACTCTTATTTATAGTGTGAGAGCTGGATTCAATCCATAAGATTTTGTCTTAGAGTAAAAGATATGTATAATTTTGAAGTTCTGCAAAGTTTGCAAAATGGCTTTAGAATTGAGAGCTGCAGTCTTTTGAGATTATATATTCTGAACCAGCTTTACCTTATGATTTACAAATGAGTACATTGAGCTACAGTAAACTTAAATTTTCTTGAGCAAGCTCATATTGCTAATAATTGGTAGAGCTTGAATTTCAGATTCAGTTTTCTAGTTAAGTTTGATTACTTTTTCACCACAATACTTTGTATTTGACAAAGAGGAGAGACAAAAAGATCTTGGAATATAAAATATTAGAATCATATATGGAAGGTTAATCAAGAGAGAAAAAAAGAGTAAAACATACAGACTCAGACACACACACACGCACAGCCACAGAACTTCAATAACAAAGCCCAAGGCCCATGTAGAACTCCTAGCAACACTCCAAACAAAAATTTATTTCAGTTATAACATTTTACACTGGACTTTTAGCAAATTGATAGCTAAAGTAGATTTATTTTTTCAGTTATTTGCCAAGTCTGCCTAAAAATTAAATAAATATTATTAAAATTGAACTAAACCTTTTTTGGAACAAACATGCTTAGCATTTGTGCTGGATTTTTGATCAGAAAGTCTGAGTCATTATTCACTGAAATATCTGGGTTATTCAATGGTTCATTTTAAGTCATTTCTTAACACCCATAGGATAGACTAGTTAACATCTAGTCTATCTGTAGGCTGGGTAGTCTGGATCTCCTCACTCAGTCTTGATCTCTTCCAGCTTGTAACTGGAGACATAGATTTTCTAAGTAGCTACAATCAGCATTCTCAAACTTCCATTGAAGCTGTGGTTCCAAGTTTTGAGATTTGAAAAGCAGAATACAGATTCTATTTTTTTTTCTATAAGCTGTTTTCTGTTGGTAATCATGACTGTCAAAATATGATGTATCTATTCTAGAGGCTTCCACTATCATTTTTCAGCTACTGTAGAGTGTCAAAAAAAAAAAAAAAAGAAACAACAAAATAGTTGTTGTTTCTTGATTTGATATCTAAATACCCAACCATTAAAAAATAAAATAAAATCCTATCATTCATAATGACATGGATGGACCTAGAGGTTATTATGCTGAGTGAAATAGTCAGACAGAGAAAGATAAATACCATATGATTTCACTTATACATGGAATCTAAGGCACAAAAGAAAAAAAACTAATCAAAAACAGACTTATAAATTTAGAAGACGATATGGTGACAATCAGAGGGGAGGGAGTGGGAGCCTGGAAAAAAGGGGTGAAGGGTTAAAGATATATAAATTAGTAGTTGATAAGTGGTCTTGGGGTTGGGGAGCATGGCATAGGGAATGTAGTTGGCATTAATGTAATGGCTAGGTGTAGAACCAGAAGAGAGAAAGAGCAATCGGGGGGATTGTTTTATTAACTATATAAATGCCTAACAATCATATTGTATACTTCAAACTAATAATAAAGTTGAATTAAAATAAAACAAAAAACAGGACGTTCCTAGGGAGCATGGTTTGCTGACCTGTAATCCAGAGAAGTAGGAAAGAATCCAGGCTAAAAGGTGACACATCTGGGTTCAAGTTCCATCTCTACCACTCAATGATAATGTAACTCCAAAAAAGTTAACCAACTTTTTTTAAAATTTAAGTATTGCTGGTATATTATGTTGAATTTGTGTCAGGTGTACAATAGTGATTTGACATTTACGTGCCTTACAAAGTCCTTTTTATGAACTCAAAATAAAGATAAACTTCCATAATTGTTTCTATCTTCTCCAATAACAACCTATATTATATGAAATATCTATCCTATGGAATGTGGCTGACTATTTCAGTTCAGAAAGAAACATTTTACCCAAATATTTAATTATTTGAAGGTTGCATGTTTATTGCCTTCAAAATTATAACATTATATGTACATTGTAAATATAAATTAAGTGCAGTCTTTAAAATAAGTAACATAGTCATCTGGCTTTTGTTAATAAGTTTGATAACCATTGGAAGAAAATACAACAAGATTTCAAAAATGCAAATAAATAAATAAATAAATAAATAAATAAATAAATAAATAGCCCAGATCTTTAGGTCATGGCTATAATTGTCTGTTCTCCAGTTTTTCCTAGGTATTCTGCAGCATTTGCAGTAGCAATGGTGGTGTTCTGTGAATTTCAGCATAGCTTTCTTCAGCAGTAACCTCAGTAGTTGCATGTTAGCATCTAACAAATTTAAGAAATCCTCAGTGGTTCAGTGTTTTTTGTTCTCATGTCATTCTAAAGGCTCAGTTAAAAACTCCTGCAATGACACTTTAAGAATATAATTCCATGTATTAAATTACTTCATATTTAACCTATTTAGTGTTTTCTAATTTTGGCATTGAACTTGACCAAGACAGTCTTTCCATAGATATATTTGAAGCTATAATATTACAAAACATAGAATAGATAAAATGAATTCACTTTAAAATAATATTCTTTAAATTGTTTTAGTATAGGTTGTCAGTGCATGATGGAATTACCCATGAACTCTTGATAATTTAAATCAAATTGATTGTCAGTCACTTTGTCTACCTTTTCTTGATTAAATAACTGATCGTCAATTATTTGGTTTACCTTTGTACATTTTTTGGATTCAAATTCAATGGCAAGTATTAGGACATTTTTGCTCTGATAGGTTAATCTAAAATGTTGAGAATTATAACTCATTACTCAGGAAAAATCTCTACTAAATTTTGTTTTAAATTTTATATGTGTGATGAATTTCAAAGAGAAGAAATAATAGATTAGAATAAGTATGGAAGGTATTAAGAAAAAAATTACTATCCTTGAAATTATTAACAAAAACAAAGGCTCTTTTTTATTGGCCATCTAAAAGCTTAGAGAAAATTATGCAGACCAATTTTTAAAAAGCATTTTTAGTATGTAATTTCTACCTCATTCTTGAACACATTTTATGTCTTATATTTGTTTTTTCATCTGTTTCTAGTTTATACTATTGATCTTTTGTATTTTATACCCTAAACTCTCTTTGAAAAAGAGTACTGTTAAATTAACAAATAATATCTTTTCAGAAACTCAAGCCTTGATCTGCTTATTCATTCACATATATACCACCCACAACTTTATTTTCATTGCTATTTTATGAATAGTACAGAAGTATAAAAAAGTTCTTTGTATAAAGAATAAAATATAAAGTATTTCTTTTATGTTCTCTATTTTTTTTATATTTTAATTACAGTGGGCATCCAATATTATGAGTTTTAGGTGTACAACACAGTGACTAGACATTTATATAACTTGCTAAGTGATCCCCTCAATACACCAAGTAACCATCAGACACCATGCATAGTTATTATAATATTATTGACTATATTCCTTATATTATATTTTACATTCTCATGACTATTTTATAACTACTAATTTGTACTTGTTAATCCCATTCCCTTTTTACCCACTCACTAACCTTCCTCCCATCTGACAATCATTAAAATGTTCTCTGTTTCTATGAGTTTGTTTCTGTTTTGTTCATTAATTTTGTTCTTTAGTTTCTACATGTAAGTAAAATCATGTGACATTTGTCTTTCTCTGTCTGACTTACTCCACTCAGCACAATACTCTCTAGGTTTATCCATGTTGTTGCAGATGACATGATTTTATTCTTTTATGGATGATTAATAGTCCACTATTTATATGTACCACCTCTTCTTTATCCATTCATCCATTGACATAGATGGCCTCCATATATTGGCTATTGTAAATGATCCTGCAATGAACATGTGAATTCACATGTCCTTTTGAAGTAGTGTTTTGGGTTTCTTCAGATAAATTCCCAGAATTGGGGTTACCGAGTCCTTCTTCATCTCTTGTTAAAGCATTTGTTGTAAAGGCTATTTTGTCTGGTATAAGTATTGCTTCTTAGCCTTTTTTTTCACTTTTACAATTTTTTTTTCTCCATGTGACTGTGGGATTAAACTATTCCATGACTCCATTTCTCCTGCCAGTCTACTCAGTGATGGTTGTTCCATAATTTAGTTGTAACTTTGATATGGTTATGAGAGGAGTTAAGCACAGTGTTTTTCTACTCTGTAATCTTGATTGGAAAGTGTAAAGTATTTCAAATAATAAAATATTTCATAATAAAATGAGCTTTGTAAGGGATCATCTTGCTGTAAGACTTCTTGTCCTGAACAGCTATGACTTAACTTTATCTTATAGTTCCTTTTTAAAAAATGTATTCCTGTAAACTTCAATTTTTCTAAGAAATAAAGTCTATTAATTAAAAAAAGGGGAGATATTTATTGTATTATAATTTTGGAGGTATTATAACTTCAATGATTAACAAAGGAGAAAAAAAGAGAAAAATTTAAGATACAAGCATAAAAACACTTTGATAGAAATAGTTCTTCTATGCTTCTCTAGGTCCTCACACATTTCTACCAGAGTAATTATCACATTGCTTTGAAACAATGTTTTATTTTTATGCAAGTATTATTTATTTATTTATTTATTTATTTATTTATTACTATATTGGACTGTGTACTCTGTGTAAATAGGGGTTTTATCTTATTGAATACTACAAATTCAGCACAGGGGTTGCTCTATTTTTGTTGAACACTGCTTCACAACTTTAGATCTCATCCAAAAACATCACTGAGCTTCAATTTCTGACAGCTTAATTGTACACTTTACCTCATTGATCATAAATTGACTTAATTGCAGTGCAGATCATGTCATCTAAGCTTCTAAAAGTAAAAATATTTTTGCCTTACACCTTTTTCCTCACTAATAAATGGGAGAAATCTTTTTCACTATCAGTGTCAAGAATACCCTACTACATACCAGTTGTTTTGTTTCTATCATTCTAGAATAATTAGCCATTTGAAAAGTTATGGTTTTGTAAACTATAAAATCTATACAATGGAATATCATTTTCTCTCAGTTGACAGAAAGTGCCATAATATAAATTATTGAATTAATTTCAAACATAAAAGAAAATGCAGAGACTTCTGGGAATAGTATAAGATAGCAAGAGCAACTTGTAATGACTGACTTTTAATGACTCTCTAATTTAGTACTTACCTAATACAACTTGGTTTCTTTGTATATGTAGATTTGATCAGTTTATGCTAATCTTACTTAAAGTTATTTAGTCACCCTTTTACAAAAACTCCTTGAAAGAATTTATTTCTTTTGACTTTTTAAGTCTTTATTAGAAGAAAGTAATACACTTCTTTATTTTCCTTAAAGATCAATACATTTTCCCTTTTGATAATTCTGAATTTAATTATATATTATGACCAAAGCCTTAAAACTAATATTAAAGCAGGCAAGCAATAAGATAATTTATCCACTAAATTCTCTTTGTCCTGAATTCCATATTTGAAATCAATAAATAAAAGGATTCGTTAATTATATCTTTACAATTTTATTTTCCAAGGTAAATTAATTTATTTAATGCAGTTTTATGTCTAATTTAATAAACATTAAAGAACTTAGTATTTGTCAGAATAGGTTATGATCTGAGAATGTAGAAATGGTAAAATACAATTCTGACCTAAAACTTCAATTGTTGAAACAAAAAGAACTAAAATTAATTGCAATAAAAGTGAATAAGACATAAAATAAAAAATGCATCAGGTATTAAAAAAGCATAGATATTTCTGTTTAAGTTTGTAGAAAATGTTTTACAAGCAGTCTAAAAAAATAGGTTTTTGGTGAACACTGCTTCCTAAACATTCACACCAGTGAATTAAGTTTATTCAATGCTCGTATATGCTTACCCTTTTGTTAAGATAACTAATTGTATTACTAATTGTTATGTTATGAATATCTGTCAGCTATCAGAAAACTTAAGTAGAACTTTTATTTTTACATGCATGTAGACATATATATAACATACACACACAGGCAATCACACAGAAAAACATATTTAGGTTGTAAAGTTTGATTTTGTTTGTCTTTCTAAACATGATAGAATTAATATAAACAACAAACCAGACTGCAGTTTTGCTTGTAAACACATAGACATCCATTATAATTTGTTTAGAGATAATAAATAATCATGATGATAGATATATGATAGATGATTGATAGATAAGTAGATGATGATGATTATGATAGATAGATAAATAGATAGATAGATGATAGAGAGAGAGAGAGAGATGATAGATAATAGGTAGAATAGATAGATAATAGATAGATAATAGATGATAGAAACATATGTAAATAATGGTACATATGTAAGTAATGAAAAAAATAGCTATGATAAAATGTATTTCATAACATTTATATGTAAATAAAAAAGCAAAAATGTACTTGCAAATCATTTTATATAAAGCAAATTTTTCTGGCTTGAGCACTTTCTAGATAATTAATGTTTATAAATAGCCTGAAAACAAGTAATAAGCTGCTTTTCTGATTAAAAGTAGGAGCTGAAATGACTTTATGTGATAAATTTTTGATCATGTTGGATGAATGATATAAAGGACAAAATAGTCAGCCCATTAATGTATCAGCAATATGCAAAAACATTTAAATTTCTTATTCACATCCTCACTACTTTTTTTCAAGCACAAAATTCAAGATAAAAAGACAACTTTCACATAATAGAATAATATCTGATAAAGCTTATTATTATTTTGATTGTTTTAAAAGGTAGCAAAAAATTAAAGTTTTTATAAAAAAAATTAGATAAAAATTTAATTTCATGAAGTTTATAATTATAATTGTATTAGATATAAATATGTGCAAATAGCATATTTGGAAAATAATATGTAAATGTATCAAGATATAAACAAGAAGTATACAGTTGTATGATTTAAATAATAAAAAGAAAATTTCACAAATATTACTTGGACAATTTAATGAAACTAAATTTGTGATGTTGTAAAATGGGTGATGTTGTAAAATGTCTGAGAGCATGAATGGTGACTCCAAAGTCCCAGTGATTGTCATAGAATCTTAACAGTATCAACACAGGAGTTTTCTGATTTTCACAGCCATAAAAACTTCAGCCAAGATTACTGTTGTAGAAGAATCATGGTCAGTACCTTAATCACGTTTAGGATCATACATATAGCCAGTCATAGCAAAAGTGTGAAAATCATACTTTTTGGAGGACCAACCATCAAAAACTAGCCCTCAACTATAGAACTTAAGACTCCTGAATTTTTGCTGGTCAGTGTTATTTGCTCTCACTGTAGTGGTGATGACGGGCATTCTTCTCTCACAACTTAAAGACTGAGTCTCTAGACTGAGGGAGAGAAAGATCCTTTTATGGATACTGTCCATAATTGTGGTATAGCAACTCCCTAGGTGAGAAAACTTATTTATATTTTTTAAGACAACTAATGGATCATAGAAGGAATTCACTTAGGAATGGGCATATTAATAAGGAGTAATGTACAGAAACTAAAACCATTTATATTATATATATTTGCCATGTTGAATATTTTTATAATAAATATAAATAAAATGGAAGGTTTACTGTGACTAATTTTTGCTTATAACATCTAAGCCAATAAAATGAATGTAACATGGTTCATTATAGGTATTAGCACTTCTTCCCAAGGCTTTGATAGAAACCTTACTTCTAAAAGCTTGATCAACTTCAAAAAAATTAAAATAAAACATTAATACTAAAATAATTCTGAAATATTTTTGACACCAAGTAAAAAATATTATAGTAACTTTCAGGACTTTTCAATGTTTTATATCAGTAAGAAAAGGGGGGGAAATGTGTACAGATAAAAAACAAAAAAAGTAAAACTTTTTCTGAGAAAATAATATTACTACTGAGATTATTAAGTCTAGCAAGACTACATAGTTCACCACAGGAAAATTAATCATGTTCCTATTTGCTGAAAATAAAATTAGAACTTGAAATTTAATAAAATATAATTTAAAATATAATAAAAAGCATGAAATTCTTAAGTATATATTTTTAAAACTTATGCAGGAAATGTACTTTGAAAACAATGATACATCACTGAGAAAAATTAAATAAAACCTGCATTATTATTAAATAAAACCACATTCAAGATTTTAAAACCTCAATATTGTTAAGAATGTTTTTTCCCCAATTATCTACAGATTTATTGTAATGAAAATAAAAATGCTTGTATCCAACAAGAGAATGAACTCTTTGTGAGGAGAAGATATAAATCTGCCACTGTTAAGGGTGCAGAAGCAGAGAACAATCACCTGAACAGAACCCCTCTAACTAAGGATACAAAAAAGAGGGCACACTGGTAGGAGGGGTGGAGATGCTACATGGGCTTGCGACATACCTACATGTGGTGGCTGAGAATCAGGAGGGATAACTCAGTTGAGAAGTCCTCTGGAGGAGCAAGGGACACCAGTTCCACCCCAGGGTTCACAAGCCCAGGGTTTCAATTCTGGAAAGAGGTGTTCCTTTGAAATATGGCTATGAAAATTCACAAGGACTCTGTCATTGGAATAGAATGGAAGGCTGCAGGGAACTTAGATGTCCTTTTAATGGTATCATACACAGAATCACTTGCTCCCAGGTACTCAAACTGGGCTCCAGTTGACAGACAATGACTCACAAGGCAAGAGAGACATACAGAAAAGACTGTGTTGCGTGGCTTCAGGGTCAGGGCTGGGGAAACAGCCACTATTATCCCTGTGTTGAGCCCTCCCCCATAAGGGTAAATCTGAACCTTCATTGGCCTGATGAACTCTGCTTGTTAAATCCTGATGATTCCCTAGAATCCTGCCATACTCAATTCATGCATTGCCACATAGTCAAAAACACTTTCGGTGGCCAACTAGCCCTAGGCAGAGGTACAGTCTTTTCTGGACAAATCTCAGGGTCTGTGGGTTGAGAAGATAGGAAGCTGGAAATAATGTATTCTGGGCATTTTGTGGAATTGCTCTAAGCTTAGCAGTGATACTAAATATGAATTTGCATTAATCTGGTGAATATAATTCACCTCACGTGGTGACTTCCTGGAACCCCACCTCACCCATCTTGAGTACCACCCTAGGCTCTTTCAGTGACTGAGCCCTAAGGGCAGCCTTAGGCCTTGGGGTGACCTAAGCCTTTGCTGAGTTATGCTAGGTTCAGTACTGGAGGTAGCGATTCTTAGTTTGCTGCATGGCCTCTCCCACATGCTTCCATGCGCTGCATAGTCAGTGGCCAACCTGGTATCTCCAGATTTGGAGCTCCAACTAGGCATTCTCAGGCTGGTCATAAGCAGTGGCTGACCTTGGCCTGAATGGAAGACCCTCCAAAGGGATACCAGCACCAACACATTCAGAGGCCAGTTTCCAACCAAAACAGAGTACCACCTAATTAGCCCACAAGTGGCACACCCAAAGTGTGGTCTTAACAGGCACAAGAGCTCACTAGAACTAATTCCATGAGAATACCTACCACACAGCAGTTTACATATTGTGGGTATGGCCAGTGCTCATAGTCAGCCTGAGAGTCATTCTCATCCATTTGACATGCCAAGAGCAATCTAGGCTCACCTACAACAGGAAGGCACACATGACCCACACAAAGGACACTACTGGATTACCTGACCCAGGTGATAAGGGAGACTGCATTGCTGGTCCTCATAGAGCTCATACTACAACAGGCCACCCTACAAAGAATAAATGTAACAGATTTAACTAATAATGAAAACAAATACAGAGAGGCAGCCAAAGATCTATGTCCCAAATGAAAGAAGAGAAAAAATTTCAGAGATAAAACTAAATGAAGTAGAGGCAAGCAACCTACTAGATACAGAGTTCAAAACACTGGTTATAATGATGCTCAATAAACATAAGAGATGAATAGATGATCTCAGTGAAAACTTCAATAAAGAGACAATGAGCATTCAAAAGACATAATAACTATTAAAAAAACTATCAGAAATAAAAAATACAAAAACTATAATGAAAAGTACAAAGAAGGAATCAACAATAAGTTAGTTAAAGCAGAGAATTGAATCAGCAATATAAAAGATGAGTTAACAGAAAACATCCAACAGGAACAGCCAAAAAAAAAAAAAAAAAGAACAAAAACATAAAGTTTAAGAGACCTCTGTGACAACACTATATGTAATAATAAACTCAAAATAAATTAAAAGCTAAATGTACCTAAAACCATAAAACTTTTAGAAGAAAACATTTGATAATGCTCTGATAATATTTTTTTCTCACATATTTCCTATGGCAAGAGAAACAGAAGAAAAAATAAACAAATGGGACTACAACAAACTAAAAAGCATTAGCACAGCAAAGAAAACCTTCAAGTCAATGAAAATAAAATCTATTGAATAGAAATATTGATATATTAAATAAGGGGTCAGCACCCAAAATTTATAGGGAACCTATACAACCAAACATAAAAAAAAGCAATTAAAAATGAGCAGAGGGCCTAAATAGGCATTTCTCCAAAGAAGATATACAAATGGCCAATAAACTTATAAAAAGATGTTCAATGTCACTAATCATCAGAGGAATGAAAGTTAAAACCACAATAAGGTATTATCTTACACATGTCAGAATGGCTATGATCAATAAATCAAAAGGCAACTAGTGTTGGTGAGAATGTAGAGAAAAGGGAATCCTCATCCATTGTTGGCAGGATTGCACACTGTATACAGCAATTTGGAAAACAATTTGGAGGTTCCTCAAAAAGTTAAAAGTAGAGCTACCGTATAACCTAACAGTTTCACTTCTGAGTATTTATCGAAGAAATCCAAAATACTAATTCGAAAGATGTGTGTACCCCTATTTTCATGGCAGTTCTACTTACAATGGCCAAGATATGGAAACAACCTACATGCCCAACAATAGACAATTGGATAAAAAGTTGGTACATATGTACAATGGACTATTTCTCAGTCACAAAAAAAGAATGAAATCTTCCCATCTATGACAACATGGATGAATCTAGAGAATATTATGCTAAATGAAATTTCAGACAGAGAAAGAAAAACACATGATCTCATTTATATGTGGAATCTGAAGAACAGAAAATTATATTATAAAGTTTACATATTGCCAGGAATTAAAAATAGTCAACTCAAATTTTAAGAAGATTAATGAAGTTGGAATTTTCACATTATCTGAGATCAAGAATTACTGAAAAACTATAGTCAAAAAATGTGTTATGGGTAAATTGTTACACAGATATTTTAATAAAACAGAATAGATTCTAGAATTAATTTCAAAGATCTGTCTGGTGATGATATTTGACACAGTACCAAAAGAAAATAAATTTTTTTTCAACAAATGCACTGGAAAAATTACATAACTTTATGTTTAAAAATTAACTTTAATTGTTTACCCACACTATAATAAAAAATTAACTAAAAATGTATCCTAGACTTAAATGTAAGCAATAAAATAACAATACTTAGAGAGAACTTACAGTAGAAAATATTTGTGAACACAGGTTAAACAAAAGATTTTTTAAAGCAGAAACCTATAAGATATAGTAGAAAATAAGTTATAAAATTAGCAATGTGAAAATTAAAAACTGTTTTCAACAGACACTATTAAGGTTTTGAAAAGAGATGCAAAAGAATGGGAGAATATATTTTCAAACTTATTTCTGGTAAAAAGTGTTTATAATACATAATCAAAACTTAAAAGTCAACAACACAAAAGAAAGTAGAAAAGTTTGGACCATCACTTCATGGAAGAAGACACTTAAATGGCCCATGAGCACAAAAATAGATGTTCAAAAATTTAAGTCATCATTGAAAGTCAAAGTAAATTGACAATAATATATCATTCCACATTCACTAGAATGGTCAGAAAAAACTATTAAAAAATTACACTCTGACAGTTCCAAGTACTGACAATCATGTAGAAAAACTAGAACTTTCACACATGAAAACACATTGCTACAAACACCTTGAAAAAAAATTGGCAGCTTCTCATAAATATTTATTATGAGATATTATAATTCTACTCCTAGGTATCTACCTAAGACAAATAAAAATGTATGTTCACACAAAAGCCTGTATGTTAATATTTACATATGCTTTATTTACAATTGCCTAGAATTAGACAGAAATACTGTGGGTTCCTGTTTATATGACATTCTAAAAAAGTTAAAAATATTAGGCTAGAACAGGAGTTGGGGGGTAGTTAACTACAAAGGTGTCACACAAAATTTTTAGGATGATGTAACTGTTCTGTGAAGTAGAGGTAGATACATAAATCTAGTTCTAGATTTGATTTTATCTTTGTCAAAAATCATGAAACTGTACAGCACAAAGAGTGAACTTTACTGCATAGAAATTAAAACCAAATCATTTGGGGGTATAATAGGAAGAAATGTAGACTGTGACAAATTAATTTAATTATATTGCTAATGTATGATAAACCTCATCAAAATGTGGGAATAAAGTAGCTGACCTAAGTAACTTTTAAAAGCAATGTTTTGACTGGATAACTATGAGATGAAAGACAAAAAAATATGTGTACATAAATATCATACTCTAGTTGTTTAGCTTTTTACTTTTCTTAGAAGAGCATTGGTTAGCATTTAAGAAACATTCTTACATGTATACTGGGATTGAAGACATGAGTGAAAAAAGGTATAAATATCATGAGCTTAATTTCTCAGTCTGAGAAAAAAAGTTAAAAATAAGTTTACAGGAAGGAACGAGGGCTAAAATGAACCCAGTGTTACTGGATTAGAGTCCAACATATTAGTATTAACCCATGTTTTTCTTAATTTATCTGCAGATAGATAGACACATAAATAAATATAGTGTTTTGTATACAAGACTTAGTATACATATAATATTTCTCAGCTCTGTCTTGAGACAGACTAGAAGTAATGATACTCTAGTAGCAACAAGCACACCCACTGTCCAGATTTTAGTTTCCAAGTGTCATTATCCAGTAGAAGAAATCAAAGCTCTATAAACATGTACTGCTAAGGCTGAGACAAAGAAAATACAAGAGGAGCCCAGAGCTTCTTGCAGCACCAGAAAGTAAAGATGTGCTTAAAAATAAAATTGCAGACATGTCAAAATAGCGCCGATACTAACATGAAAGATCTTCCAATGGCCCAAGAATAAAATTAAATAAATAAATAAATAAATAAATAATTAACACAGTATTAAATGTCAATAATGCTGATGTAAATAAATGATTGAACAAGTAAATAAATGGAAAAAGGCACATCTGTTTTTAATAGAATAAGTCCAAATTATGTAGAGATAATGAGTTCATTGGAAAATCACCATTACTGGAAAAAAAATTCTATAGCAATAATTGTAGGCAAGATGCACTGATGAATTCTGAAGTACATAGGTGGAAATTGAAGGAGGATTAGAATTTTGCATACCTTCAAAATATCTCTTCTAAAATATAAATGAATTGCAGTGGTGACTTTAGTATGTATCTAAACTTGTTTTTTACTCCTCCCTTCCGCATGTGGAGCTTAAATTTTCTTCACTTGCATATGGGCTGAAATTAATGATGTACTTATAGCAAATAATTTGAAGAGGAAATAATAAAGTGGAAAAACTCAGCAGACATTACCATAACCAAGTTATCAAAGTAAATTTCAACAGTAAAAAGTCACAATAATATAATTTTCTCCTGGTATGATGCAATAGAAATGGCATTTCACTTCTATGGTATTCTCCAAATTATAAAACCCCAGTCTGATCATTAGAAAACTTTAATCTCAAATTGATGGACGTTATTCAAAATATCTGACCACTACTCCACAAAAGTACATTAGTGGAAAACTGAAAATCAGAATAAAATCTGCAGTATATATTATTGTATGAATGTTAATGTATGGGTTTTTCATAACTGTATAATTATATATGATTTTAACACTAGGAGAACTGGTTGAATAATGTATAAGGAGCTTTTATATTGATTGTACCAGCATTCACAAAAGTTAAGATATGGAAAAAAACTAACTGTCTATCAATGAATGAATAGATAAAAAATGTAATATATGCATATAGTAAAATACTATTTCATCTT
This sequence comes from Cynopterus sphinx, assembly GCA_030015415.1. Taxonomy (NCBI): domain Eukaryota; kingdom Metazoa; phylum Chordata; class Mammalia; order Chiroptera; family Pteropodidae; genus Cynopterus; species Cynopterus sphinx. Next base: position 95,641,390 of record CM057381.1, read on the forward strand.
TTAAAAGGAAATTCTACAATATGCAACAAGCTGGATGAACCTTGAGAACAGTATATTAAATGAAATAAGCCAGTCACATAAATACAAATACTTCATTATTCCACTTATATGAGGTAACTAAAACAGTCAAATTCATAAAATTAAATAATAAAATGATGGTTGTCAGGAGCCGTGGGGATGGAGAAATGGGAGTACTAATCATTTGAGCAGAATAGATGAGCTCTAAGTTTATCTGTACAACATTGTACATATGGGCAACAATAATGCACTTTACATTTAATGTGTTAAGAGGATAGATTTCATTTTAAATGTTATTTCCACAATAAAATCAATTTTAAAATATCAGTTACCTTAATTCAAACAAGGTTTTATTTTTATTTTTTGTCAAAATAAAGCTTACAGATGGTTATTCATTAAAGGGAAAACATCTGACACTGTTAATATTATTGAACATTCAGTTGAAATGTTTTTGAGTGAAGATAAATGTTATGATTTCAGATTACACAGTAGTTCTTACTAAATTAGAAACAACAGGAAAGAAAGTTACTTTAATTGGCTGCAGTGCACAATTAATTTATAACTGAGTCTTTATAAACTGCAATAGTCTGTCAAGTAGAACAGCGTTTATCATTTCAAAATATAAATTTTTATAAATTAAAATTAAACTATAAAAATCATTACTAAACCATTATTAAATATAAAAAGATTTCAGATTAGCAGCATGTGTTTTCTCTCTTTCTGTCTTCACCTACTAGATTTTAAAAATATTGCAACCATATAAAACACTGTTTATAATAATCTAAGGGACACTTTACCAATTTACAAGGGAGTTTTTTAAATTAATGCTTTATTTTTCTTAAAATCAGTTGGATTTCTCTAATGACTATATCATACAAAATAATTACAAAAGATTTCAGCAGTTATTAAGAAAACACAGAAAAGAAGCAATTAAATATTGTTCATTTAAAAACAATAGAGGACTTTGAAAAAATTATTAATTATAAATACTCGTGATGCTTTAGATATTTTTAATTTAATCATTGACAAAATTTATTCAATTTATTTATTTGTTTATTTATTTACTTTTTGTGACATTAGTTAATGAAATCCACTGTTATAAGTGTACAATTTAATAGTAAGGCATATATGTATTGCATCATGTGTTCCCCACCCACAGTTAGATTTCATTTGTTATTATATATTTGACCCCTTTTATCCCACCTAACTTTGTCCCCCTTCTCTCACTACCTTCTGGTAACAACTTGTATATTGCACATGTCCATGAGTCTCTGTTTGTCCTGTTTGTTTGTTGCTTTTAGGTTTATATTTCATATATAAATAATATTATAAGATTTTCAACTTTTACTGTCTAGCTTATTTTGCTTCGCATGATTATCTCGAGGTCCATCCGTGTTGCTGCAAATGGCAGTATTTTATTGGTTCTCTTGGCTGAGTAATACTCCATTTTATGTATGTACCACAGCTGCTTTATCCAATCATCTATCATAGGACACTTCGGTTGCTCCCATGTACTGGCCACCATGAATAATGTTGCTATGCACATCACTGTGCAAATATCTTTCCAAATAAGAGTTTTCAAGTCTTTGGGATAAATACCCAGTAGAGGGATTGCTGGATCATATGGTAGGTCAATTCTTAGTTTTTTTGAGGAAACTGTACTGTTTTCCATAGTGACTTTATGTTTTTCTAGGCATCACCTCTAATGTATGTTATTATTTGTTCTATTGATTATAGCTATTCTAATAGGTATAAGATGGTTTGTCATTGTGGTTTTGACCTACATTTCTCCAATAACTAGTGATGTTAAGCATCTTTTCATATATTTCTTAGCCATTTGCATGTTCTCTAGGGAGAAGAGTCTGTTCAAGTCTCTGCACATTTTTTTGATTGGATCATTTGTTTTTCTGTTGTTATTAAGTTGTATGAGTTCTTTGTACATTTCAGATATTAGGCCCTTATCAGAAGTGCTGCTTGCAAATATCTTTTCCCATTCAAATGATTTTCTCTTTACCTAGTCGACAGTTTCTTTTGCTGAACAGAAGCATTTTACTTTAGTAGTCCCATTCATTTATTTTTGCTTTTTCTTCTCTTGACTTTGAGGTCAAATTCATAAAATCCTCTTTAAGTCCAAAGTCCTTGGGTTTCATTCCCATGTTTCCTTCTATGCATTTTATTGTTTCAGTTCTCATATTCAGGTCCGTAATCCATTTTGACATAATTTTGGTATATTGTGATAGACAACATTCTAGCTTTAATCTTTTGAAATGGCTTTGCAGTTTTCTCAGCACCATTTATTGAAGAGGCTTTCTTTTCTCCGCTGCATATTTTTGGCTTTTTTGTTGAAAATTATTTGCCTATATAAATATGGGTTTACTTCTGGATTCTTAATTTTGTTCCACTGGTCTGTGTGTCTGCTTTTCTGCTAATACTGTGCCATTTTGATAATTGTCACTTTATAGTATAATTTGAAGTTGGGCAGAGTGATGCCTTCAGCCTTGCTCTTTTTCCTCAGGATGGCTTTGGTGATTAGGGGTCTTTTGTGCCTCCATACAAATAAGATGATTTTTTTGTTCCATTTATTTAAAAAATGCTGATGGGATTTTGATGGGGATTGCATTAAATCTGTATAATACTTTAGGTAATATGGTCATTGTAATTTAGTTGGTTCTCCTAATCCAAAAACACGGAATATCTTTCCATTTCTTTGTACCTTCTTCGATTTCTTTTAATACTGCCTTGTAGTTTTCATTATATAGGTTCTTTATATGTTCATTAAATTTATTCCTAGATATTTTATTTTTTTGTTGTTGCAATTGCAAAGGAAATTATTTTTTCACTTCTTTTTCTGACAATTCATTATTAGAGTATAGAAACAGTAAGGATTTTTAAATGTTGATTTTGTATTCAGAAACTTTGTATTTGCTTATTGCTTCTAGTAGTGTTCTTATAGAGTCTTTAGGGCTTTCTATAGAGAGAATCATGTCATCTGCAAATAGTGACAATTTCACTTTGTTTCCTGTTTTGATGACTTATTTATCTTTCTCTTGCCTGATTGCACTTGCTATGACCTCCAACGTTATACTGAATAACAGTGGTGATAGTGGACAGCCTTGCTTGTTCCTGATCTTAGAAGGAAAGTATTTAGTTTTTCACCATTAAGTATAATGTTAACTGACAGTTTATCATATATGACCTTTATTATGTTAAGGTACTTGCCTTGTATATCGATTTTGTTAAGTGTTTTGATTGTAAATAATGCTGTATCTTGTTGAAGGCTTTTTCTGCATCAATTGATATGATCATATCATTCTTATTTTTTAATTTGTTTATGTAGTGTATTACTTAACCTATTTGAGTATGTTGAACTACCCATGGGATGAAGCCCACTTGATTGTGGTCTATAATCTTTTCAATATGTTGCTGTATTTGGTTCACTAGTATTTTGTTTAGGACTTTTGCATCTGTGTTCATGAGATATATTAGTCTGTAGTTTTATTTTTTGTGTTACCTTTACTAGGTTTTCATGTCACTGTAATATTGGACTCATAAAATGATTTAGGAAGTCTTGCCTCCTCTTCAAATTTTTGGAAGAATTTGAGGAGAATAGATATTAAATCTATGAATTTTTGGTAGAATTCACTGATGAAGCCATCTAGTCCTGGACTTTTACTTGTTTCTTTGTGTCCTTTCTCTTTTATCTTTAGTGAGTCTAGCCAGGAGATTGTAAATTTTATTAATCTCAAAGAATCAGCTTTTTGTTGCATTTATTTTTTCTACTGTTTTTGTTTTCAATTTTATTTATTTCTGCAATAATTTTGATGAAGTCTTTCCTTCTACTGACTTTAAGCTTTATTTGTTCTTCCTTTTCTAGTTTTTTAAGATAAAGCATTAAATTATTCATTTGGGCTCATTCTTGTTTTTAGAGGTAGGTCTGTAATGATGAGAACTTTCCTCTTATGATTGCTTTTGCCGTGTCCCCAAAGTTTTGGTATGTTGTATCATCATTATCATTTGTTTCTATGTATCTCTTGATTTTCTATTTCTCCTGGGACCCAGTTATTTCTTTAGTAGCGTGTTGTTTAATCTCAATTTATTTGTAGTTCTTCCTGTTTTCTTTTTACAGTTTATCTCTAGTTTCAAAGCATTATGATCAAAGAATATGGTAAGTATGATTTTAACCCTCATATATGTTGAGGCTATCTCTGTGTCTCAGATTGTTCCATGTGCACTGGAGAAAAATGTATAAGCAGTTGTTTTGAGATGAAACACTCTGAAATGTCAATTTTTTCAGTTAGTCTGATGTATCATTTAAAGACATTATTTCCTTATTGATTTTGTATTTGGATGATCTGTCCATATCCAACTGTGGGATATTTCAGTCCCCTACTACAGTAGTGTTTTAGTATTTCTCCTTTTAATTTTGTTAGTAACTGCTTTACATATTTTGGGGCTTCCTGATTGGGAGCATAGATATTAATAAATGTTGTGTCTTCTAGGTGTATGATTCTCTTTATCATTATGAATTGTCCTTAAGTATCTTTCTTTACATTTTTTATTTTGAAGTCTATTTTGTCCGGTATTAGTACTGCTACTCCCACTTTTCTCTGAATGCCATTTTCATGAAATGTCATTTTGCACCCTTTCACTTTAAGTCTACATTTGTCTTTGGAGCTGAGATGTATCTCCTGGAGGCAGCATATGGTTGGGTTTCTTTTTCTGATCCAATCTGCAACTCTGTACCTTTTCATTGGTGAGTTCAGTCCATTTACATTTCAGGTGATTATTGAAATATGAGGTCTTCTTATAGCCATTTTATGTTTAGCTTTCTGATATCTCAAAGTCTCCATTGCTTTCTTGTCCTTCTGTTTCTGTTTTTTTTTTTTTTTTGCTGTTGTTGTTGGCTTTTGAGGGTTTTCCCTTTTGTCCTTCTTGTATTATGTTATATACTTCAGTTCTGAATCTTTTGTGAGGGGTTATCATTACTAACATGTAGAAGGTGTTTTTCTTCTTTTTTTCCATTAGGTGGCATCTAAGCCTCTTGAATCTTCATTATATATAAAGCCTTAATAAAGACTTTTTTTTCTTATAAATTTTCAATCACACTTGCTACCCTCAGTCCAAGTCCCAGTCAACGTTAGTGACAGTTTCAGTAGCCATTGCTTAGATTCCCCTGGAGTTCCACAGTGTTAGGTCTCAGAGGATATGGGGGAGGGGCTTTTTGGATTGGGGGATAGAGGCTGCAGTTGGTAATAATCAATTGTTTTTCTGCCATCCCGCTTCTCTGCTGTCCCCACTTCTCTGCTTTCTGCCCTGATGCTTGGGCTTTTTGGCTGCCATATCACACTCACATTTCTCCCAGGCTGGGTTATTCAGGGAACCCACCAGACCTTTTTCCTTCTCCCTCCTCTTGCCAGGAGCTCCAGCTGTGAGAAGTAGCTTCTTTACTTCTTTTAGTCTATAGGCCAACTCCTGGTGTTCTGACCTGTGGTAGCTCTTATGTGCAGATCCCATGTTCAGATGCGCTTGTATGCAGTTGGGTGTTTTTCTGTTGAGTTTAGATGTCACAACTTACCAGAGCAAAGACTCACAATTAGAAACCCCTTTAAGAACCACAGTTGGGATGAGGAAACATGGCTTGCTGGAGGCTGAGTATCAACAACTCTAAGAGTTCAAAAAATCCAAGGCACTCAAGTCAGAGAGAGGTTCTCACAATATAATAATATTTACCTCCAAGAGCTTGACCAAATTCCTACAATAAATATAAAAGGAAAATCCCCTCAGGCTTCAATCAGAGAGTGAGAAAATAAACTCATTTTGAATATGTCAGGACAGTCTATTCTTAACAAGGCATTATCACAGGGGAATCTAGTTAATCAGAGCCCTGTGGAGGCATTATCAGAGCCTAAACATCTTGGTGGAAGGGAAATATCTAACTCCATCTGGCTCTAGCTTTTTGTGTTGGAGAAGAGATATACCAATCCCCAGCCAACTCTAGCCACTCTGTCTCACTTAAGAAGGTGGGGGTCAGGGCACATAAAAAATAAAAAGAGAAATACTTATGCAGTTTACAATTGATAGAGATAAGCTCACTAAAAAACTGATACCTAATCATAAGACTGTAGAACACTTTCCTTTCCCCATATCTCACCACAACATTAATGAAAGTTTATTTATAGCACTTTCTTTTACCCAGTACAGGAAATCTGGCTATTACAAAAAAATTAAAAGGCATGCAAAAAAGTAAAAACACAGTTTGAAAAGACATAGCAAGTAACAGAACAGAATGAGACATGGCAAAGATGTTGTAATTATCAGACCAGTAATACAAAACAACTAAGATTAGTAAAGTTCTAATGGGTAAAGTCTATAACATGCAAGATCAAATGGGAAATGTAAACAAAGGTAGAAATACTAAAAAAAAACAAAAAAAAATCTTAGAGATTAAAAACACTGTAAGTGAAATAAAGTATCCTTCAATACAGAACAAAGTATTAGTAAAACAAAGACTGAAAAAGCCTGAACAGAGTATCTAGGGACTGTAGGACAGCTTCAGAGGTTTTGACATAAACATAATGGGAATACTAGAAGAAAGAGACAAAAAAAAACAGAAGAAATTTTTGAAGCAATAATGACTGAGAATTTTTCCATGTTAATGTCAGACACTAATTCACAGATCCAGGAAGCCCAGAGAACCTCAAGCAGAATAAACAGTCCCCCTTCCACACAGCAAAAAAAAAAAAAAAAAGTACACCTCAGTATATTATTTTCAAACTACCAAATATCAAAAATTAAAAAAAAAAAACCTGGAAGCCAGAAAGTGTGGGGTAGGGGATGAGGAGGGGAGACTCAACCAACAAAAACTAGCTTACCTAAAAAGAAACAAAGATAGAAATTACATGCAATTTCTCTTCAGATGCCATGAAAACAAGAAGAGAATGCAGCAAAATATTTAAGTGTTAAGAGGAAAGGACTCATCAACTTAGAATAGTATATCTTAAAAAAGTATCCTTAAAAAGTGAGAGAGAAATAAACATTTATTCAGACAAACAAAAATTGAGCTAATTCCTTTTCAGTAGATCCACCTTGCAAGAAATGTTAAAGGCAGTTTTTTAAAAAGAAGGAAGATAATATAGGTTAGAATTCTGTATCTACAATGACTAAGAAAGAACATTGAAGAAGTAATAAGTGAAGGTAAAATAACAACTTTCTATTTTTTAATCAATCTAACAGATAAAAATCTATTCAAAATAATATTACATTTTATTCAAATTTGTATGTTTATATGCATAGCTTGGTTGTAAAACAAAACAAAACAAAACAAAACAGTATTTTATGGACAAAATACAGAAGAGTTTTGTTCTGACCTAGGGGTAGAAATTATTTATCAACAAGATGTATAAAAGACCAGTTCATTAAGGTAAATACTAAAATTTAAGGGAACAAAAAATAAAGCAGCTCGTGATTGCTGTCACCTTAACTAGTTTAACTCTGACAAGTAGACCATGGTTTTCCTGTTTAACATAAATAATTGTTTTCTTTCTCAAATTATTCTACATTTGGCCATTGGGAGCTCAGTCTGTTGGCTCTTTTGTCTTTTTTGACATATGCCATATTTTGTTATTGTTCTTGGTTTTAGCATTTCTTACTTTCTGGCATTACAAAATTCCCATGCACATTCCTAAAATAAGCCACTTTTCTAAGGAGTCTTTGTTCTTTTTACTGGAGTGTAGTATTAGAAACAAAGTCTTGTTGGTTCCTATTACACTATCCTTTCTTCTAGGTAGTCTTAACTAACAAAGTAAGGAAATATATATATATGTATACTAACCCATGTATATGTACATATACATAATTATATCCATATTTATATCTATTTCTAGATAGACAGATCTTCATATCTCTCTCTATTAAGCTAAACATGAATCCATACTGATGTCTCTAATTATAATCTATTACTGCATGGATCATTCAGGCTTCTTCTATATTAGTCTTTGCCCTCTTACTTCAACAATGAAAAACCTGGCTCTCGCCACCTGCCAACTACATATTTAATTGTTCAATTTTATTTACCTATCTAGTCCAAGAAAAGCAATTAATTTACAGTTTGTCTAGCATTTATTATCATAAGGTAGGAGAACTTTCAAGTTCACATATTAGAGCTGAAACAGGAAGTGCTGCGAACATTTTTTTACATGTTTTCCAAGTCAATAAGTATACATGAAGTCCTCCAAATGTAGTGAACCCAGTTTATTAAGATCTCCAGATACTGCACTCAGCATTCATTGCTCTGGTATGCTTAGGCCATGCTTTTGATAGGTTTCTCAACCTAATAACTAAATGCAGCAGGAGGGCTAAAGCAAAAACAATTATGAGAGACACAAGACTACTCTTAGATGACTGTGGCTCAAGAAATACCTGACATCTTTGTTGAACCGTCTTTAAACTGTTCCATCTAAATTTCTCTCCATTTCTTTCACCGATGGTCAAACTTACATCAGCTTGAGAGCTCTTCTAGCCTTGTCTGACTTCCTCCATATTTCCCTTACACAAGCATTTTTATTAATAAAATTATTGTACTTTTTATTCCATCTTTACATCTATTTCTCTGAGGAACCTATGTAATAGTATAATTTTAGAGGTCTGTCCGTACTCATAATACATATACTGAGAATCACTAATTATAAGAATTGTCTATGAATGTGTCACAGAAACATTGCAAAAGAGGTATGCAAATTGAAAATATAAAAATTTTAAGTATGTAAAGTATATATGTATTAAAAGTACTAGGTTAGTTCTATGGCTATCAACTGAGTGACACTTTATTTTGCATTTTATGTACTTATTTTCCTACTAAAAAGTTACTAGAAGAAACTTTAGAAGTTGTTAAGTCTAACCACATATAAAATGCATAATTACACATTATTATGCAGTACATTATTCATACTTTTCTTGACTATCTCATGATAATCATTTTTCTTCTTGTAATTAAATAGATATTAATGTAAGTAATGTTTTTAATTAACTTGAGTTTAATTTAAAGAAAAATGCAGATAGTTATCCAAATCTTTATTCGGTGTCATATAAATACAATTCTTATGAAACATTTTATAGTATTTTTATAGACTTTATTTCATCTAATCTTTATTTTTATTATGGAAGAAGAGCTTTAAATATTCACCACCAGAACAAAATAATAATTTTAAAGGCTCTTATTAAAAAAGGTTTGGTTACCATATTTCCCCTTATTTAACCTTCCTCCATCTCACCCTCCAGAACATACGTAGTCTGATTTCTGATTAGTATCACACTGCTCTTTGCCAACACAAATTAACTCAAGAAGTGAACTGTTTGTTTTTCTTTGTGACTTCTTTAAGCAATAAAAACATAGAAAAAAATAAAATCCAAAATACTTATGCTAGCTGGTCTATTGCCCTGATTCAAATCAATGTGGATTTTGATCTTACAGTAAGTCGTATGTCAGAAATATTTTGTCAATAACAGTATTGCACAAAACACAATCATAGTGATATGATTGGAAAAATATCTTGATATATAAAAGCAGAACATTATTACAGTGCAGTCTTGGTAAAAAATATTTCAGATTCATGTTTGTCAAAAGGAAGGGTGAACTATTTGATATTCAACATCTTTTTGTTAGCACATATATATTTCATGTCATTTGTTATGCTGGCTTTCTATTAAATTTGTTTATGCTCTATTGCTCTTAGGATAAAAATAATCTTCATGCAAAATTTGAATTGATTTGACAAATAGCATTCTGTCTTTTTTCTTTTAGTCACTGCCCCATGCTATTGTTGTCTTCTCATGTAAGAAACTTCCACTGTAATCATTGAATTCAATTTTGACTTCTTGTATTACTGTCAATAATATTTTTGACAGTTTTATTAAGGTACAACTGACATACAATAAACTGCAATATATAATGTACACAATTTATGAGTTTTAACACGTATATGCCTATAAAACCACCACAATAATCAAGAGAATTAACATATCTATTAACTCCAAAAGTTTCCTCGTGCCCTTTTGTAACCCCTCCTTTTGGTTCCTACTCTTCTCCCCACCCTTTGGAACCCATCTCTAGGAAAACATTAATCTGTTTTCTGTGACTATACATTAGTTTACATATCATATAGTTTTATAAAATGGAGTCATATCATATGTATTTTCACTGTTTGGCTTCTTTCACTCAGCATTATTATTTTGAGATCTGGCCTTATTGTTCTATATATCAATAACTTCTTTCTTTTTGTTTCTAAATAGTATTCCATGGTATGGCTTTGCCACAATTTATGTATCATTTACATGTTAATGGGTATCTGTATTGATTCCAGTTTATGACTACATAACCTACAGCTGCTATAAGTCTTCAGGTGGACATATGTTTTTATTTCTCTTCTTAGGTAAATATCTAGTATTGCAGTAGCTGGAAAATATTGTAGGTATATATTGAATAAAATGCTGGAATATACACTGAGACCATTATAGAATTTAAGAAGCAATCAATATAGCCAGAGTGATAACTACAATAACAGTAGGAACTGCATGACTTTTCATTTGGGGGAGGTGATAAATACTTCAGTTATAAAAAGAAGTATATAGATGTAAATACAGCATTGTTTTCTTTTAGTATGAAAGTTCAAAAGGAGCTAGAAAAATGTATATAGGAAATGAGCAGTCAAATCAGCGATTTATTACCTCTCAGTTCCAAATTCACCCTTATTTGCTGGCTCTGTGATAATGAAGGTGAAATTTGTAAACATTTTTATTTTGTCATCTGGAACAATATTAAAGCTGTTCAGTAGAAGGTACTGAAAACATGGTTCCAATGTGTCTTGCTCACTAGGCTCCCAGTTGCCAGCTCTAATATATGTGTAATTTTCTTAGGTTAGGTTCCTGCAAGGACTAAATTTTTTAGCTTTTAATTCTTGGGTACATGCAGATTCTCTCCTGATAGACTTGTAGGTTTCAGTTTTCTCCTGTGTTCCACCCCTGTAGAGTATGGTTTCTCCCAAGCTAAATTCTTGTAGGGCAAAGTTTTCTCCAGAACCTAGTTCCTGTAGAGTGTGATTTCTCAAACTTCTGGAGTACATGTAGGCCAGGAATGTCCAGCAGTTAGCAGCTTCTGTCTCCCAGCTTTATGACACTATTAGCAGATTTTTCAAATATACAAATTGTCTTATATGTTTCCTTACATGTTTCTTTGATCTGGAATATGTTTATGTTTAGAACGCATTTCACCAAATTCATATATTCCAAATGTCACTAGCTCTGGTAAACCTTCCTTGACTTTCTACTTCCTTAGGCTCAATACACATATAGCATCTATTTACTGCTGCCAAATTATATGATGTATACCATAATTTAATGTCTATAAATATGTACAATAAATTGTGCATTTTTCTATCTTTATATTCTGGCCTTCTTTGTATCTGCAATGATTTAACCTAGTTTCCAGATCATTTGGCTTTTAAAATATATTTCTATGATGAATAAATAAATGAATTATTTGTCATTTTAAAATCTTCAGAAATTTTTATCACTAGAAGATGGTTTTGTTTGTAAAAGACACAGTTATTTTTTTTCCATTTTAAACTACCTAAATGTCTTTTTAATAAATAATGTACAAATGGTTTACATTATGATTAAACATACAATTAATGTTAATATTTACGAACAGCAGTTAACAATGAGTCAGACTCTTGGTCACTGGTACTAAGAAAGATGATCACATATTAGTTTAAATGAGAGAGTATACTTTTATTTTTATTATAGTGATACTACCTTTTGTAAGAAATATCAATTTTTGAAAACTAAGAGTAGAAAGAATAAGACAAGTTAGAAGCTATTGCAGATGTCTGAGTACAACCTAATACTAACTTAGTCTAAGGTGTAAATATAATTAATAAAAATTAATGTAGTATATATACTGGAAGTTGAGTCAAGCATACTGAATGTCATATGGGATATGAAAAGTTAGGATATAATAAAGTAAACAAAGCTAACTCACAGATTTGTGGTTCAAGTAAATGTGCAACTGTTGGAGATAATGAAGACTGGAAGAGGAATGTGTTTGAGTGAGATGGAACATTACGATTTTTATTTTACCTTGGTTATATCTGAGATGGTTAAAACACATCTATGTGAAAATATCATAATGCATTGTGAAGTACCAGAGCAGATCTCAGAAAGAATTGAGTTCCATGGACAGAGATATGAGAGTTATCAACATGTGTATGGTACAGCCAAGACATTTACTCATCATCAAATACCCATGTGCTCTCCAAGTTTATCATCCCTCTTGAATTTAGACAGATTAGGTGATGAGTTCTGCTGAAACTATGTTCTTGAAAATTATATGTTTCATTTTTAGACGAAATTATTTGAGAGCTAATGTGAAAACTTTGAGCTCTCTCCTCCTTTGCTCTTGTGACCTACATGGCCTTATTTTTATATGATGTACTACAATATGGTAGAATTTATATGTGTACCAGAATTAAAATGAAAACAGGTGAGTAGCTAAATAAATATGTCTAAAGTTCAGAATAGAGGTCCAATCTAAAGACACACATTTGAAAATAATAAATATATAAACGTTTTTAAGTGTTGACAAATATTCTTTGCTCAATCAAACTTTAGTTAAGCTCATTATTCTTCTCCTAGTCCAATCTCTGCACTCTGTAAATTTAGTTTTATCAAGAACCATGATAAAAAGTCAGTTTAAACAGACACACCACCTTTAATATCTGATCATCCATGATATCTACTTATCTTCCAACATTCCCCAGGTGGTATTTAATCACCCTGGTATGTCTTCAGCAAGAATCCTGTTAGTTTGATTCAGCCAGAACTCCCTTTATTCCTGATGTTTCCCCTTAGTAATTTTCCATCCACTGACTTTCACTCTGTTTCTTAGCTATAAATTCCCACTTGCTCATATTTTATTCAGAGTGAAGCCCAATCTCTCTACTTCTGTAATATCCCTATGCAGTTATTCCTATACTGACCATTGTCCTGAATAAAATATGCATTACCTTATTTAGTATAACATTTAAATTTTTTCTCCAACAGTACCCAGAATGAATGAGATCAGGAAATGAATAAAAGTAAGTGAAGAAAACAGAGGTATTAAAAAAAAAATAAAAGATAAAAGGGAGATACTATTACACAATGAAGCTTGAGAAAGAAGAGTACTTGAGATAAGAAAAAAAAAAACACTAGTGTGGTATTCTGAAAGCTTACATAGAAAACATTTTAAGGAAGAAAAAACAAGAAGCTACCCTGCATTGTTCATTTATCAAGTAAAATTTAGATATGTATTGACTATTGTATTTAGAAACATGAAAGAAATTTGTGACTTTAAGATAAAAGTTTAGAAGACTAGATATCAAAAATTAATTGTAGGGAATTATAAAAAGAATCAGAGAAGAAAAATTATATCCAAAGATTAAAAAAAAAAACAGCTTTAGAAGGTTTTTTTTTTTTTTCCTGAAAAACAAGACAAGGTTATTATAAAGGTGGAATTTGGAGTTGAAAGAAGTTATTTTTTTATGGTGGAAAAAATAACTGCATATTTTTTATGCTCATGAAAAATCATTTGTTAGAGAAGTAATAATAGATGGTGCAGGAAATCTGCAGTAATTTTTTTTCTGGAGACCTTATGAAGTGAGGTCTCTATGTAAAGAACATATTATATGATCCAGTACATAGTAGGAATTGTTCTGAAAGTACTATGAAGGGTTTATATATAGTAACAGCAGAGAAGGCACTTTAGAATACTACAAATGCAGTTTGATCAAGAGATATTAGGCTTACATCATCTTTTGACAGCTTCTATTTTCTCAGCAATATAGAAAGTAAGGTCACCAGCTGAAGATAAAGAAATGGTAGAAGATATCTAAGATGGGAAAGAAGAAGGTGGGTACTAACATTTTTATAAAAGTTGTAGCAAAAATATTCTTAGAAAATGTAATAATGTTGCTTGAAAGCATTGTCCAAATAAGATCATGGATTCAAAATATAAACTATGCCATTTATTTTTACCTTCAAAGAAGGAAGGAAAGGCACTATCATCACTCAGAGTTGGAAATCATCATGCCATCTTTATCAGAAAAAGATAAGTTATGCTCTAGTAAAAAACTATTCCCCAAATTTTAATCATTTAATAAAATATTTGTTTATATCTAATTACCCCTATCAAAAATTTCGATAAAGGGCTTTGTTCCACATATTCCTTTATAGAATAGGTCAACAGATGGTTTGACAATAAAATACATGTATCCTTGTGTCATTGCATCAGAGGAAGAGACAAATTGCGAAATGGTATACTCTTAAATGCTTTGGCTTGTAAAATAAATAAATGGGACTACATCAAACTAAAAAGCTTCTGCTCAACAACAACAACAAAAAAAATCAGCATAATAATCCAAATGGGAAATACAAGCATCCAAATGAGAAAATATATTTTCAAGCAACAACTCCAAAAAGGGCCCAATATCTAAAATATACAAAAAACTCATGCAAATCAATAACAAAAAAACAAATGAAATAATCAAAAATGGGCAGAGGACCTGAACAGACACATCTCCCTTGAGGACATACAAACGGCCAAGAAATTTATGAAAAAATGCTCAACATTGCTAGCTATTAGGGAAATGCAAATCAATGTCAGTGAAATACCATCTCACACCTGTTAGAATGACTATAATCAACAGGTTAGGTAGTAAAAAAATGTTGGAGAGGATGAGGAGAAAAAGGAACCCTTATATACTGCTGGTGGGACTGCAAATTGTTACAGCCACTATGAAAAACAGTATGGAGGCTCCTCAAAAAACTAAGAATTGTTCTACCATATAACCCAGCCTTTCTTCTAATGGGTATTTATCCCAAAGACTTAAAAATCTATATTCAAAAAGATATTTGCACACTGATGTTAATAGCAGTATTATTCACAGTGACCAGAACATGGAAGCAACAAAAGTGTCCTCCAATAGATAATTGGCTAAAAAAATTGTGGTCCACATATATAATGGAATGTTATTCAGCTTTAAGAAGATGTGAAATACTGCCATTTAGGACATCATGGATGAACTCAAGATAATTATGGTAAGTGAAATAATCTATAGAGAAAAAGTTGAAAATCACATAATATCACTTATTTGTGGAATATAAACCCCAAAGCAACAAATGAGCAGGACAAACAAATAGAGACTCGTGGACATAGACTATGAGCTAGTGGTTACTAGTAGGATGAGGGAGGAAGTAAAAGGGAGACAGGGTAAAGGGTATCAAATAAAGGGTTTAAAAGGAGGGTGACGTGGGTAATGGGGATCAAATATGTGGTAGCTAAAGGAATCTGGACTTTGGGTGGTAAACACACAATAGAATATGCAGATGTCAAATGATAATGTGCATCTGAAAATTATATAATTGTATTGACCAATGCTACCCCAATAAACTTAGTTAAAAAAAATTAAAAATAAATAAATAAATAAAATGCTTCGGCTTGGAAGCAGCATATAACACTTCTACTCACAAGCCATAAGCTAGAACCAATCACTTGTTTCTGATTAATTATAAGGGATAAACATAGAAAAGTTTGTGGATAGCCAATGAATAACAAATGTCTGTGATCTAACATTTCAGCTTTTTAACATGTCAAAATTGTGACATTTCTTGTACAGAAGTATAACTTAAAAACTTCTCAGAGAATTTATATGAATGTTTGGTGTACATGACAGTAATTAGAAAAATAAAATTCTCAACAAAGTATGAATTCTCATTGATTTAATGGACAAACATTTTAATGTCTACGAAGTATATTATTACTATTTCTACTTGAGTTTCAAAATCTCCTTTCTGAGTTAAAGTCCTCAAGGAATTAGGAGCAGGAATTTCAGCTCCATAAGATAACTTTAATAAGGAAAGATGATTTGTAGTATTGTCTTATAGCATGAATTTCAAACATCATGGTAGAGAATAAATGGTCAGAAGGCAGCAATAAGCTACAAAGAGGATATCTGCATCTCCAATAAGCCAGTGTTGGAGAATCAGTGAGAAAATGAAAAATTCACTCTTGAGAGGGCAGCTGGAAGAGCAGAATTTACCAAAAGTCAGTTTTCACTTACAGCAATTAAAAGATCACTCAGAAGTAAGAGGCAGGATGGACAGGATGCTAATAATGACTAAGAGTTACAGAAGGCACAGCAGAAAATGAAGTCAGAGCAGGAGACATATAGAGCAATGAGGCTTAGAGCAAGGAGTGTAATAAGTGCCCTGTGAGTCCTGGAGATTTTTTTGTGATGATACTGTTAAACAAAGATAAGAATCTAATTGAAATATCCTTGGTAAGGCTGAGGGCTGGTAGATCAGGGGAGGTAAGGATTCTTGTCATACATGGTGCCAGCTTTTCAATTTGACCAACTGTTGAGTACAATGATGATCTTCATTAGAATTCTCTACATTCTAGACAACTATGGTGGAGGATAGGGGTATTTAAGTGACTTTTCTTTCCTGGAGAGATGTAATATTTATTAAAGAGATACAGCACTTGAGAAAATAACCACACAGCTTAGGCTCAGAGCCAAAGAAGTCAGTCATGAAAACCAAAACAAAAGAAGTGTTCAATAAGGCAGAGTAAATTAGAAAGGTGAAAAAAAAAAAAAGAAATCAAGTACAGATACTGTTTAAAAAAGACAGTGGAAAATTATACTAAAACAATGCGGAGAGATCATTAATGAAGCAGTCCCCAACCTTTTTGTTACCAGGGAGTGGTGCTCCTATGAGAATCTAATGCCTGGTGATCTAAGGTGTTGCTGAGGCTGTGATGCTGGAGCAGAGGAGCAGCTGGAAAATACAGTGGAAATTTTGCTGGCTCACCTGCTTCTCACCTCCTGCTGTATGGCCCATTCTGTTCTGGTTTGCATCCCAGAGATTGGGGACCACTGATGTAGTGTGTGTGTATCCACATATATGTTCATTTATTTGTTTTTATGGCTATGATAGATACTAAAGCAACTATGTCCTTATCTAAGAAAGACAATTAGATATTAATAAAATATTTTTGTAATTCATTTATTAGTCATGTTTATCTGCATACATAAATATATATGTGTGTATGTATATATATATGTATGTCTGTGTGTATGTATATATATATATATATATATATATATATATATATATACACACACACACATATGTATATACATTCATTCACTCAAATACTACTATATAGAGAGTACATATGATGTGGTAAGTACTTTTAAAAGCTCCAAGATAAAAAGTAAAAAAAATTCCTGGGCATATTAACTTATGATGAAGTTTTGCTCATCAAGCTAAGCACAAATTAAAGATTTGTCTTCTTAAAAAAAATCCTTTCAAAAAAAGGATTCTGTCTTCTTAAAAATTATTATTGGTTAAAATATGGGAAAAAAGAAGAAACTCAAACTCACTAATTTGGTTTGTTAATGTTCTAATCAAGGTACAGAATTTCATGAAACATAATTCATAATAAATGTGTAGATTAAACAGAGAACATTGTTTCAAATTAAAATATAATTTTTAAGATAATATAAAACATGTTTTAAAACAATGATATAATAAAATTTCAAATTTGAAATTCATATGCTTTACATAGATGGTTACTTTATAGAAAAAGAAAAACAATAAAAGGCTTCTTTGTCTCCTATATCAGAGCATGAACAATGAAAATGATGGGTTAGATATTAAGTTTCATAGTATTTAATGATTTATGTTAAACCAGGTCTGGTTCTATTTATGATAAGCTGAAGTTACAATTGTGGAAATTGCTAGGACACAATCCCACCTCTTTTTCCTCTTGGAATCTTTGGGATAGTGAAAAATACTTTGGTTGTTTTTTTAATACTTTACAAATATGTTAATTTGTTTAAAAGTGTCTTTTTCTTATACTTAAGATATCTAAATACAGACTTACATGAAATTTTAGGGGAATATAGTTGGACTTTGGTTTTAAGTAATGTATTTGGTGATTTTTCCTAAGGTTTACATTTGATGGAAGAGAATACTATATAATGAGATGTTCATGAAAAACCTATTATAATAGAGGTTAGACTTACTATTTTGAGAGGAAAATATAAACTAATCCTAAGAAGAAGCACTGTATTTTGAAGTTACCACTAATCTATAGGTAAATGACCCATAACAAAATAAGAAAGTAAAAATAATGGAATACTTATTTATTCATAAAGAACAATAAAAAAGTACTACAGATGTGATGGTTTATTTCAACTTTACAAGTTATGTTCTATATCTATTTCATAAAAAGAAAACTGAGCATTCAGTAATTAAATAGCCCAAGATCAGATTTTGGCTTCAAAGCTTGTTTTCTTAATATCAATTATTTCTTCATTCTGCTCTATGACACTGGTTTGTTTCCTTGATATACTTTTGTTGAGAAAATATAATACCAACTTGACACCAACTTGACTTGAACCTGGAACTTTTCATGCTTATTATTATTTCCCTAATGTCTTAAGTCTAAATTATTATTAGAGTTTAGATTTTCACCTAAGGACTGTAAGATTCCTTTGTTTATAAAGGAAAAGGCTCTAGGTGGAGAGTATGGCAAGTTTTGTTTTAAGGTCCGGTATTCATAATATAATGAGACTAACCAAAGACATTGTGCCAACTTGGATAAGCCTGTGAAAATATTTTTTTGGATATGATCCACATAGAGAAAGGAATGATGAAGAAAAATCACCAAAGATTTAAGAATATGCCACAAATTATTTTACTCTAGTGCAGCAGAGGATTCCTAACTTCAGCTCTGACGTTATAATGCCCTCTGACATGGTAATGGTACAACTATTACAATTTGGTCTATGTTTTCTTCTTAAATTCTACATTTTCAAAAAGATCATATGGCTCTATTTTTAGCAAACTGTAAGACAAGGAATTGGGTTTTACATTAAATTGTGATTAAAAATTTTACTTGAAACAAATAATAAAATAAAATTTTTAAAAAAGAAAAATACCCTAAAAAAAGTTCATATGAAGTGTATCTGGAGACTGGTTTCTGAAATGCTTTCTATCCAGTATGTACAGATTGCAAAGGAATTATGATGTATTTTTTAAAAAGAGCACAACATAACTGTTTTGGTGGAGGGGGGGTTAAGTTTTTAAAATTTATTGTTATTATTTGCCTCCTGGTCTTGAGGGTTAACAAAGAGGGGGAAAAAATCAAATAAACAAGCAAAGTAAAATCAATCAACTTAGAACCTTCTGTCATTTCAATGATACACTAATAGGTTATAGTGACAAAGACATATAAAGTATGATTTTAAGTAATTAACCCTTTCCATTTAAAAAAAAAATTTGGGAGTGATAGAATGTTTCCACTGTTTAAAACAATATTTGTTAAAAACAAATTGGTTAGGATTAATAAGTAGCTTATAGCAGTTAAGGTTAAAATCCAAGTTTTCCAAATCAAAGGGCTTCAAATAGTGTTTCATTTTATTTGTTGTATTCTGGTCTATAAGTTTATTAATATAGAGCACTTGCTTCAAAAAATAATTTCTTAGTGAACCATTTCACAAAATAGAATCTGTAATTCATATTCCTTTATAAATTATAGGTGTCTTGACCTTTTATTTCTCTCTGGTAAGAGGTATGTATAAATTCTCTTTTTAGTACAAAAAAAGAAAAAGCATAAGTAGAACTGGAGAGCATGTAAAACAAATCAGGTTCTAGGCCTGACTCTTAAGTGTTCTGTGAATTTTATCTTTCAATTTAATCTTTATGTGCTGTAATTACATCATTTTCACATTCTACAGCACAACATACAAGAAGGGTGTTAGATTTCTAGAGTCGGAATATCTAAAATCCTGATTCTGTGATTTAAGTAAATTTAGACAATTTCTAAACCTTCCTAAATCCCATTTGCTCATTTATTACTTATAATAGATGAATAGATAATAAACTATACTTTAGGTTGTTTTTAAAAATTGAACATAATTATATGTGCAAATGTATTATACATTTTATGTAAATGCATTATAGATAAAACACTTTCTAATGAAAATACATAAAATTGGTCACTGATACAGGTACAAGACAACTCAAAATAATTATTTATAGAAAAAAGATCAAGTAGCTATAAAAAGTATTTACCTTTTGATAAAGTTATTTAAATTCTATGATTTAATAATTTTAATAAATTACTTTAAATATAGGTCATGATAGAAGCAAGAGAGGGTCTACACATGTAATATCACTGTATCATTAATCAAAGAAAGAAGAAACAAAGTAAATTTCAAGAATAAGGAAATACTTCAGTAATTTTTGGAACATTCAATAAAACAATGTACTTTAGATAAATTTATAATAACAAAATAAGCGAATATAAAATGATTACCCATCCAAGGCATAAGAAAAAGAAATTTTCTTTTTATTAATAGTGCAAAAATTAATTTATCAACTTTTCATAATCAAAATGAGTTTTCTTTTACTTATAACACTAAGTTATGTGTTCCACACTGCTACTAGGCTTTCTCATTCTCTTTATGTAGGTGATAGGATTATGTAAGCAAAGGTATACAACATAAATCAAACTTTATTCTGGTAGGCTGAACTCAAGTTTCAGCTACTCTACAACCTAGAACATATATTCAACTCTAAGTTTAAAGGTCATGCCCTCTGGCAGGTTATGTTTTCCAAATAAGGCTGCAACACCATTTCCCATCCACCGTATTTTCTACAGAAAGCTGAAGTGTATTGCCCTTCCCTATGAACCCTGGAATAGAGAGGCAGTAGGGAAATGATGCTTTGAGACTCCAAAGATTTTCTGATTACAAAAACAATAGTTGTTATAGTTTCAAGCCAGTTTGGAGGTGATTTGTTGTATAGCAGTAGATAACCAGAACATCCTCTATAACTTTATCCAAATTATTGATAAATGTACAGAATCAGATGTAGAATTAATAATTTATAATAGTAGCTGTATTTCAAAATCTCCTAATGTGCAACCTCAAAATACACATTACTGGGCATTTATCCTTACTCACTTTTCAGATACGGCCAGAGAAGTGCATTTTACATTTTTAATTGAGCTAAAATACACATGAAGTTTATTATTTTATCCATAAGTGTACAAGGGTATCCATAATGTTGTAGCACCACTATCACTCTCTAGTTCCAGTACTTTCAGCACCCCAGAGGAAACCCAATATCCAATAAGCAGTTATTCCCCATTCCCCACACCTCCAGTCCCTGACAATCAAAATCCACTTATGTGTTAATGGATTTGTGATTTCTGGATATTTCGTATAAATAAAATCCAATTTTTAAGTAGCTTGCTAAGTGATTTTGTATACAGACCAGTACTTGTTAGCCAATAGACATTTTAGGAACAGTATACTACAGAGTACAGTAGAAAATTCTCTTCAAGTTTACATACAGTCTAGTGTTCTCTTCCAAAGGTGTTAATTTCAGTCTCTAGCCTGGGTCTAAGTACTTATTTTTCCTCCGCGATGTGCCAAAAAATGAGCTCATTTTTAGGTTCTATAATCTTGCTCAGAAAGTAAAGTAAATTCTTCAAAGTGTCTGTATTTTGTGCAATGTAACTTTATCTCATCTTGAACATTGGAACAAACCTAAGAAAGAGTAAGTATTTAATACCAGTCCCACCACTGACTTCCATGATTCATCAGAAATCAACAGTGATTTAGAGAATCAGAAATTACTAGGCTATATTTGTTTTTTAAAGCCAGAAACAGGAGTCTGTGAACTCTACAAATCTCACTTCCTCTGTAATAATTGTCTCCTTTACATTCTGTTGGCATAAGTGTGTGTGTGTGTGTGTGTGTGTGTGTGTGTGTACTTATGCATATATATAATCTGAAGATTATTACTTTTTTAAAAAATAATTTTTGCCATCACACTGAATGTCTGACATGTCTTTTTATTTTCTTTTTGATCTTCTTTTTAAATAATATAAATGTTATTTTCAAATTCTAATGCATATGAGAATTTGTTCTCACTTTTTTATGTAATTCATGACTTTATTCCCAATAACAAAATAAATGGGTTTTAAAGTGATTTATTTTTATTTTTAAATAGAAATACCTAAAAAATTATTTTATGATATATTTCTTTTCATATGTTTAATTTAATTCTTCTAAAACTGAAGTGTTTTAGGTTAGTAAGAATTTTTTCAAGTCCAAATTCTTTTTTCAAATGTTTAAATATATATATTTTTAATTTAGCTTATTTTTTCATTTGACTTTTTTTGAAGTTTTTTTAAGAAAAAATTACTCAGTTTACCAGGAAGTTAATCTTTTAAATAAATATATGTAGTAGGCTAATTAATGGTCCCCAAAGATTTCTTAGTTTCTGAAACCTGTGAATAAGTAATTTTATATGACTAGGGGACTTTTAGGATATAATTAAGGACCTTCATATGGGGACATTATTTTAAATTATTTGGATGGGCCCAAAATATTAATCATAAGAGTCATTATAAGAAGAAGAAAGAAAGAAAAAAATCACAGCAAGAAAGAAATTGGAAGACAATATGCTGCTGGATTTAAAGATGGAGGATTGGGCCATGAGATAAGGAATACAGTCAGCATCCAGAAGCTAGAAAAAGAAGGGGGACAGATTTTTCCTAAGATCTCCAGAAGAGATACACCTCTACTGACTCTTTGATTGTAGCCCAGAGATATCCAATTAGAACTTCTGACTTCCAAAGTGTAAAGTAATAAACCTATGTTGTTTTAACCTACTAAGTTTGTGGTAATATGGTATATCAGAAACAGAAAACTAATACATTAAAAGAGACATAGTGATATTCTCTGGTAATTTGTAGTAATTCTACCATAAATATGTGATTTTATTGTCAGAAATAATAAACATATTGCTTTGTTATTCTGGAGCTTTAAATTATTTATTGTTTTGGGAAGGACAATTTTTTAAGCATTTCAATTTTTTTATTATTAGTTTCAAGTATACAGTATATTGGTTAGATATTTATATAGTTTATTAAACAATCTCCCTAAATACTCTATCTTCCCTCTGGCTCTGCACTTAGCCATTATATTACTGCTGTCTGCATTTCCTATGCCGCGCTCCCTAACCCCGTGACCATCTATCAACTATTAATTTGTACTTCTTTAACTATTCCCCTTTCTCTCAAACCCTTGATCTCCTCTCCCCTCCGGCCTTCACCAGATTGTGACTATACCAATTTGCAATCCTACCAAGAGTGTAAAATGATTCCCTTTTCTCCACATCCTTGCCAACACTAGTTTTTTGTTGTTGTTGTTTGTTTGTTTGTTTGATAATGGCTATTCTGACTGGTGTGATAAGTTACTGTAATTTAATGCTAAGTTGTAAAGTTGAGTATTGGTAGTCTTTTAGTGTCAGAATTTGTTGTTCTTCAATGCCTGTCAGGTATTCTGAATATTTTTATATTCCACATAAACAGAATCAGTATGTCTATATTAACAAATATAGATGAGACTGCACTGAATTTATAAATCAAGTTGGGAAGAACTGAAATCTTAATAGTATTAAGTTTTCTTATCCATAAATTGGAATATCACTTTGTTTTATAGATCTGTTTGATTTTTTCCTACTTGTGGGTTGTACTTTTCTGAATACATATATTGTATGTATTTTGTTAGATTTATGCCTACATAGTTCTCTCTTTTTCGGTGGTTTTAACTTCAAATTCTAATTGTTTAGTGCAATACACAGGGACAAAATTAACTTTTAGAAATTAACCATATGTTCTGTAACCTTGTTGTAATCATTTACTGTTTCTGGAGGATTTTTTTTTTAATTTTTAATTTTGTTTTATTTGGGTTTTTTGCTTATTTGTGAATTTGAGATTTTCTACATAAATCATGCCATTAATAAACAAAAACATTTTTATTTTTCTCCTCAATCTTCTTAATTTCTCATTTGCTGAGAGTTTTGGAATAAATGAATGTGAGAGTTTTGCCAACTAATTTTTCAGAACTTATTGATGTAATCACATAGTTTCTTTTTCAACCTGTTTATGTTATAAAACATTGAGTTTCAAATGTTGAATCAGCCTTGCACCTGTAATAAATCCTATTTGATTTTTGTTTTTATTTTTATACATTTTTGGACTGATTTGATAATATTTTGTTGAGAATTTTTGCATTTATCTTCAAGAGAGACATTGGTCTATAGTGTTTCTTTCTTTTAATGCCTTCATTTTGCTTTGGTATCAGTGTAATTCTGGCCTCATAAAATGAATTAGGAAGTATTCTCTGTGCTTCTATTTATAAAGAATGAGAATAGTTTCTTCCTCAAATGTTTGGTAGAATAAACCAGTGAAATCACCTGAGAATGATGTTTTTTGTTGTTGTTGTTTTGGAAGGCCATTAAAAATGAACTCAGTTTATTTACTAGATATATAAAGAATAAAGACATGTATTTATTCTTTTTTGAGTTTTGGCAATTTGTGTCTTTAAAATAATTGACCCATTACCTAGGTTATAAAATGTGTGGACATAGAGTTCTTCATAGTATTTCTCTATTAGTTAGTTTCTAATATCCACAGTATCAGTATCAATGAATCCTCCATTTCTCATATTAGTAATTTGTGTCTCCTCTCTTTTCTTTCTGTCCTTTTTTCTTGGTCAGCTTAACTAGAGGTTTATCAATTCTATTAATCTTTCAAGGAACCAGCTTTGGTATCATTAGTTTCCTCAATTATTTTATTTTCAATTTCATTGATTTCTACTTTAATTATTATTATTATTTTTCCTTATACTTGTTTTAAATTTATAGTATTCTTTGTCCTTTAGTTCTCTCATGTGAAAGCTTGGATTACTGATTTTAGACCTTTCTTTTTTTTTTCATATGTGCATACAACACTGTATTTTTTCTTCTAAGTATCCTTCAAGTTTTGATGTTATATTTTCATTTTCATTTACTTCAAAATATTTTTAAAAAAATTTTTTTGAGAATTCTTCTTTGACTTATGTGATTAGAAGTATGTTGTTTAATTTTCTGGTATTTTGGAGTTTTCCAATTATTTGTGTTATTAATTTCTATATTAATTCAATTGTAGTCTGAAAGTAGACATCATGTTACTCCTATTTTTTAAAACTTGTTAAGTCAGTTTTATGGCCCAGAATGTGGTATATCTTGATAAATCTTCCATGTGAACTTGAGAAAAATGTGACTTAACTGTTATTGTTGGATGAAGTATTTTACAAATATCAATTAGACCCAATTGATTAATAGGGTTATTTAGTTCAACTACATTTTTAATAATTTACTGTCCATAGGATTTCTTTATATTTGATAAAGAGGTATTGAGATCTTTAAATATAATTGTAGATTTGTCAATTTCCCTTGGCAGTTTTTTCTGTTTTGGCTTTATGATTTTGATGCTGTTACAGGTGCATAAACATTAATCATTACACATTCTTGAAGAATTGTACTTGTCTACAAATTATGTAACATGCCTCTCTATCCCTGATAATTTTCTTTTGTCAAAAATTATTATGGAGCTGGAGAAACATGGTGGAATGAGAGACAACCCCGGATCACTCCTCTTGAAACAACAATAAGCTGATTATCTAAAATTCAACAAAAAACATTCAAACTGAACACCAGCATGTCTGAGAGTGGAATTAGCTCATAAAAGCTATCACAGATCAGAACCCCAGGTATTGGAAAGTAGACTGGGAAAAACAAAGAAGCTGCCTCTCACAGCCAGAGTTCTATGGAAGAGGAGAGAGAGGAGAGAGGTACAGCAAGTTTCCAGAACAGCCTTATCTGGGAGTGCTATGAGCTCCATGTAGCAGGCAGCAGGATAGAGTCATCAGGGCAGAAATCAGAGAAGCAGGGATGACAGAAAAACAACAGTTAATTTTTGCGAGCTGTGGTTGCAAAATCAAGGCAGAGCTGCAGACACAACCACCAAACCAGAGGTCCCCCCACCACCAACCCTGAGAGAAAGAACAATGAGGAGCCCCAGAGGAATCTGAACAAATGCTACCGAAACTGTCGCTAATACTGTCAGGGACTAAGACTGAGAGTAGCAAGTGTGATTAAATATCTACAAAAAAAATAAAAGGTCATTATTAAGGATTTATATAAAGCAGAGATCCAAGAGGATTAGATGCCACCTACTGGAAACCAAAAGAAAAGTGCCATCTTTGCAACAGGTTAAAAAGAGACCTTAGTATGAAACATCTTCTTTCTGGAAAAACAGCAGAATACACTTCTCTTAATGCCCAGACAGAGAAATAGTCTATCAAACACCATGAACAACCAAGGTAACAGGGCATTTCAGACAGAAAGAGAAAAATCTACAGAAAATAAGCATACAAACATAGACATATATGACTTAAATGACAGAAAATTCAGGATGTTACTTCTTAAAAACCTCAGTGAGAGCCAAATTGAGTCATATCAACAATTTCAGGAAATGAAAAAACAACTAGATGAGCAGAGCAAGGAGATTGAAACCCTCATAAAGAATGTTCTGAAGATAAAAACCACACTGAAAGAACTAAAAAATAAAATAGCAAGCTTGGTAAATAGAGTAGACCAAATGGAGAAAAGGATTAGTGATATTAAAGGCAGAAATCTAGAAATAAATCAGAAGGAAGAAGAGAGAAGCTGAAGAATGAAAAAGAATGAAAGAGAAATACAAGAATTAGCTGATACCATCAGCTGATACATAATGATAATGAACATTCTCGAAGGCAAGGGAAAAAAGCAAGGATTAGAAAGCATTTTTGGATAAATAGTAGGTGAGAATTTCAAAATCTAAGGAATGCAAAGTCAACAAAACACCCAATTATCTCAACCCAAAATGCCTTCACCAGGACACATTGTAGTAAAATTATCAACAATTAACTACAAGGACAGAATTCTCAGGGCAGACAGGGAGAAGAAAACAGTAACTTATAAAGGAAAACCTATTAGATTATCATCAGACTTCTCAACACAGACCTTACAAATCAGAAACGAGTGGAATCAAATATTCAAACTATTAAATGAAAGGAACTCAAAGCCTAGAATAATACATCTAGCAAAGCTCTTCCTTAGATATGAAAGAGAAATAAAGACATTTCCAGACATACAAAAATTGAGGGAATTCTACACTATGAGGCCTGCACTATAGGAAATACTGAAAGGGGTCAGCTCACATGAAACAAAATGACAAAAAATAATAATAACAATTAGGAGTAAGGTGACTCTCAGGCAAATAGAGGTAGAAGAGTGTAACCCTTACTAAAAACAGAGCATTATAAGCATAGGCAATAAGGGATTTGTTATAAAAAGATAGTATTGAATGTTCAGCGTAGATACAGACAAGTTGAGAACAATGACTGAAAATGGGAGGATTCAAAAAACCAAATTCAAATTTCTATAGATAGTCACAATGGTAACTACATGCCAACAATTCAGAACTGAAGTTTGTAACATAAAACAAGAAGAACCAGAGGGAAAACCCAAAAGCCAACCAATGTAAAGAAGAGAAACACAAGGCTAAGAAAGCAATAGAAACACTGAGTTACCAGAAAACAAAAGATAAAATATCTATAGGAAGACCTTTTATTTAATAATTACACTAAATGTAAATGAGCTGAGCTCACCAATAAAAATTGATGGAGTTGCAGATTGGATCGAAAAACAAAACCCAACCTCATGCTGCCTCCAAGAGACACGTCTCAGCTCCAAAGACAAATGTAGACTCAAAGAGAAAAATTATATTTCAAGGAAATTTCATTCAGAGAAAAGTTGTAGTAATAGCATTAATATCAGACAAAGTAGAATTCAAAATAAAAAAGTTAAAAAAATACTGAGGGACACTTCTTAATGATAAAGAGAATCATGCACACATGAGGCTGTTAATGGGCAAGATCTGAAGTAATGCAGGGCACTTTCATTCCTATTCCATTGGCAATAACTCAATAAAATAACCATAACTATGTGTAGGGGGTTGGAATATAGTCTCTGTAGTAGAAATACGAGAAACAGTTTTGATGAACATCTAGTCAATTCTATAACAGGCTGATCTAGTCAGCAATATCCATTTTTCATCTAAGAACATTCTCACCATCTCTCCAAAGAAACTACCCATGGTTCTGTTCAATCACTGAATGTGACTCAGTGTTTGCATTTGATCTCTTAAGAAATACCCATTTTAAGTTTTAACCTCAAGTCTGTGAAGTATCAGTAACCAAAATACATAGTAGGAAACCAATGCTAATATGTTCTAGAATTGGATATATGCAAAGATCCCACCTCCTGAGTGATAAGTTCACATTTGCTTTAGATAAATTTTGAGTAAACTTGTAATAGTTTCTGATTTCTTTTCAGATTAGAATTGGAATTGCAGTTGGTTAGTGGAACTTGGGAGAAACTAAGTAGTAAAGAAGAAATTTTGGAAAAGTAACAGCAACCACAAGACAGAAGAGAATGCCGACTCCAGAATTCAAAATTTAGTTATATGTAACTGTTCTTTCCCCAGGGTGCAAAGTAAAAGCAGAGAGATCATCTCAATTTAACACATGGATACTATAGAGATCTGAAATATGTAAATAAAAATATGATGGAAATTCACAGTGTTTGATTAGTATTAAAGATTATTTTTTCTGGTCATTAATGCATGTAAGAAATGCCATCACAATTCTAGTTTCAAGCATTAGATTTGCTGAGTATATCCTTTTTTTTTTTTGAAACATATGCATCAGATGCATAAAATTGCAAACCACTTAAAATTTTTTGAGCATTATTTGTTATGTGATGTCACAGTTTAAGTGTAACATATTCTAAGACCAGCATAATACTTTAAAAACACAAGGGAAAAAATGTATTTGGAAGGCAATTTACAACTGACATGAGGGTAATAGTGAGTGAGAGAGTTGGCATTAAGAATATTTTCAGAGATTCTGTGCAATGAGATAAATGTTTGTTATGAAGCATGTTTCATACAAGGTCATAAAAGGATTGAGTCAAATTTTCTTTCTGTGAGGAAAATACCCTTAAAAATTAAGATTAGTTATTTTAATTTGCTTGTCTAGACAGCTTTGGAACACACATTTATCTCATATTTCATTATCCTATTAATAGGTATTGACTGCTGAGGAATAGATTTATTTGAAAATGAAGATGAGGATAAGTTAATATTGATGACTTATCATTCAAGTCTTATACTAGAGCCATTTCTTATGTGTTTCATTTAATATTCAGAGTAAATACAATTATATTCAATGATAATATTATAGACCTGAAGCTCCATATTTTAAGGGACTGAAATTTATACAATTTGTACAGCCATGTATTTTGCAATTTTTTAAAAATTATATAAAAGGAGGATCTCATTCAAGTGAGAAGCATTTAAGCTTCTTCTCATAGAATCATGGTAAAATAGCCTTTGCCTATAGTGGAGATGTGAAAACAGTCTTAGAAACAAGTAACTGTCATAGTAAAAAGTGGTAAATCTCACATTCAAATCTATGTGATTCTGAGTCTACAGACCATAATCTTTCAATTCCAAGTGTAGATAACTATGAAATTAATCTTAAAAAGTAAGGAATATATATCAGCCTTGATAGATCAAAGGAGACAATGTTCAACTTGCCATTTCCTTTAGTCACTCGACAAAAATAGCCTGCTAGGTTTGTGCAGAAATCCATAGAAGTGGTCTCTCTCTTTTTCTAATCTTAGAGAAATCAAGCTATATTTTTATTGGGAAAATTATGACATTATATAATAATTATTTCTGTACCACTTTTTTCTCCTCCTATCAGCTAAGTGTACATTAAATAGTTACTGTATCTTATTGATCTGTCTCCTACACTTTAAACAGTGCTTGAAACAAAGTAGGTTCTTGATATCTATCTGCAATGCGTCCTCTTAGATTCAAAAGATGATATATTTTATGAATACCAATCTATAAAAAATAGTTCATAGTTTTGGTTTAAAATAAATGTTGATTGAAACATTTTAAAATTAATACTACAACCTTTATTTTAAGCTACTCAAAGTCAGAATGGGACAGTAATTGCTAGATATTCTCTTGGAAATTTCATCTGAGTTCTTAGAGTTGTCTTTCCCAAGACATCAAGATTACTGACATTAGTACTGAGGATAACTTACACTGTATATTACGGCACAGACTACTTGTAGGAGTAATCTCTTTCTTGTTGAATATTTGGCTCCCCTCATTGAAGGTATAGACAACATAAATGTTTCCATTATCCATGAAACCAAAAATAATAATAATGATAATAAGTCAATAATGTCAGAAAATACTATAAAGAAAGTGGGCTAACAAGAAAAGAAGTAGCCCTATTTGGAACAAAAATAAATATATGTTTATGACTCTTTTAGGCACTATTCATACTCTTTCTTTAACAAATGTTAGAATCTCACTTCAACATCATGTAAGCCAAAAGATAATTGTTGGCTCTAATATAGAGAGCAAGTAAGATTAGTTTTCAGATGAAAAAACCATGAAGTTAAACCACATTAGTCATCCTCTTTCTTCTCCCAATTTACTTCTGTTTCTCTAAATTTGTATTCATCTCTTCGCACTTCAGGTTTGTTTCTCCATTTTGAAGAGAACACAATGGTTAGCACTTCTCAGGGGTAAATCTAGATTGTGGACAAATACAAAAAAGGTTTTGTCTCTGCCTTCTCAAACCAGAAACTACCCCATTATTGGCACCTGCCCCATTTCCACCTACTTG
Source organism: Cynopterus sphinx (assembly GCA_030015415.1). Classification (NCBI taxonomy): domain Eukaryota; kingdom Metazoa; phylum Chordata; class Mammalia; order Chiroptera; family Pteropodidae; genus Cynopterus; species Cynopterus sphinx. The sequence goes on from CM057381.1 coordinate 95,672,163, forward strand.
GTCATAGGTATATTTAAGTAATCAATAAAAAAGAAAAAGAGTAATAGAAAAAGAGCAATTTCCAAAAGAATGGGTTCCATATTAGCCAGAATAAAGCATCGTATGTTTATCATAGTGATGGCTTTAAAATATAAATGTGTACATGAAGTATATTCTGGAGTGTATATCCAGTTTCTACAGAGATATTTCAGTTTTGCTAAGTCTTTACAAGATATCTCTTAAATACATATATCCATAACAAGTTCTCCAGATTCATTACCCTTAATGTCAAAATCAATCATTATTGTCTTACATTCTGTCTGCTTACAATACGTGCTTAAACATTACTATACACTTGATAACTCAGTAACATCATAATTTTAGTCTAGTTTAATTCTGAGTAGACCCTGTACATCTAACTTATAAAGCAAACATGATACATTTTTACATTGTTATTTATTTATTCCAATTTCATTATTACTTGCTAATTTTGTCTCATTTTAAAAAGACATAAAATGAGAAAATAGCAATTAAGATATACTTTAATTTTTGCCTATCCCAACTTTTATTCAACAAACTTTGTAATTATTTTTTAAGGCAGCTACTAGTGCACTAAACATTTATTAAGGCTTCTTTTAGAATGTTATGATTTTAATTCTATAAAATTTGTCTCAGAAGTTTTATTATGTGTATCATGTATATTAATTTATCACTTTGAGGGTTTTCAGTGATGCAGGTGTTTTTAAATATTTAAATATAAAAGTTATGAGTTATTCCCTTACATTTCTTTTTGTTGTTCTATTTCTCATGTTTTTAATTTTTGTTGTTTTTGTTAAATCTCCTGAGATTTCAGTCCAGTGGCTGGGATTAGCATCATTATAAATTAAGCACAAAGCTATGTTTTGTTTTATAATACTTATCATCCATATAAAAATTTATAATTGCTTTAAAAAGATCCTTGCCACCATTGTAAAAAATAAATTTTTATTTCTTTGCTTTACGATTTTGTCTTACTCTAACACCCATAAAATTTGCCTTGTTACTCATGGAAAATAGAGTTTTCCTCCCCTCCGCTAACCTTAAAAGTCAGTGAATTAATGTTTTCTCTTAATTTTTGTGAGAGAATCTTCATGTCATACTATATAAATTATTTTTTTACATATAAACTCATTGCTTTATAAAACTAGTTTCTGAAGCAGTCATTATTATAATAAATGAGAACATCAGAAGAAAATCAAAATTAACAATAATAATTTACATCTTAAAAAAATTGATATTACTGGAATTTTTTCATTATTTAGTTCAACTAATGGCTCACAGATATAGAAGGAATAGATATTAAATTAACTTCCACTGATTCTTTTAATTTTTATTTGAGATATTGTGATTTTAATTAATTAATTTATTTGTTTATTTGTCTATGACTTTAGTTATCAAAATCCAATGTTTCAGCTGTACACTTTAACGATAAGGCATATATATTTTTACACTGAGTGTTCATCTCCCAGAGTTAATTTCTTCCTGTCACCACAAATTTGACACCCTTAATCCTGTCTGCCTCCAATGTCCCACCTCCACCCTACATTCTGGTAACTGCTAGTCTATTGACCATGACTATGAGTATCTGTTAGTTTATTCTATTCAGTTGTTGCTTTTAGGTTTATATCCCACATATAAATGATATCATGTGATTTTCAATTTTTTCTGTTTGCTTTATTTTTCTTACCATGATTATCTCATGGTCTATCCATGTTGTTGCAAAAGGCAGTATTTCATCTCTTCTTATTGCTGAATAATATTCCATTCAATATATGTGCCATTTTTTCTTTAGCCACTCTTCTATTATAGGACACTTCTGTTGCTTTCATGTACTGGCCACCGTGAATAATGCTTATATGAACATTGACATGCAAATATCTTTTTGGATGTGAGTTTTCAAATCTTTTGGGGTAAAACCCAGTAGAGGAATTGTGGGATCATGTGGTAGATCAATTTCTAGTTTTTTGAGGAACCTCCATATTGTTTTACATAGTGGCTGTACCAATTTGCAGTCCCACCAACAGTATATGATGATTCCTTTTTCTTTGCATCCTCTCCAATATCTGTAATTGGCCTATTAACAGCTATTCTAAAAGGTTTGAGATGGTATCTCATTGTGATTTTGATTTTCATTTCTCTAATAGCTAGCAATATTGAGCATCTTTTCATATATTTGTTGGCCATTTGTATGTCCTTTAGAAAGAAGTGACTGTTCAGATCCACTGCTTATTTTTTTATTTGATTGTTTGGTGTTTTGTTGTTGTTGTTGTTGTTGTTGTTGTTATTGTTGTTGGATTGTATGAGTGAGTTCTTTGTATATTTGGGATATTTGGCCCTTATCATAGGCATTGCCTGCAAATATATTTTTCCATTTGGAAGCTTGTCTCTTTACCTGTTGATGATTTCTGTAGCTGAACAAAAACTTTTTAGTTTGATGTTGTCCCATTCATTTATTTTTGATTTTATTTCACTTGCCTTTGAAGTCAAAATCATAAAATTCTCTTTAAGTCCAATGTCCTTGGGCTTAGTTCCTATGTTTTCTTCTTTGCCTTTTATTGTTTCAGGTCTTATATTCTGGTCCTTAATCAATTTGAAGTTAATTTTATTGTGTGATAATAGACAACAGTCTAGTTTCTTTCTTTTGTAGGTGGTTTTTCAGTTTTCCCAGCACTATTTATTAAAGTGACTTTCATTTCTCCACTGTATCCTTTTGCCTTTTATGTCAAAAAACATTGGCCCATGTAAACATGGGTTGATTTCTGGACTCCAGATTCTGTTCCACTGGTCAGTGCATCTATTTTTCTTCCAGTACCATGCTGTTTTGATTACTGTTGCTTTGTAGCATAATTTGACATTCTTTTTTTTTTTTCTTTTTCAGGATGGCTTTGGCAATTCGGGTCTCTTGTGCTACCATACAAATCTGATTATTTTTTCTTCTATTTCTTTAAAAAAATGCTGATGGGATTTTGATGGAATTGCATTAAATCTGTAAAATGCTTTGGGTAATATGGCCATTTTACCTACCTATGTTGATTCTTACAATCTAAGAACACAAAATATCTTTCCATTTTTTTGTATCTTCTTTGATTTCTTTTAATAGGGTATTGTAGTTTTCATTATATAGGTCCTTCACATATTTTATTAGACATATTCCTAGGTATTTTATTCTTTTTGTTTTAATTACAGAAGGAATTATTTTTTCCACTTCTTTTTCTGACACTTAATTATTAAAGTATAGAAATACTATGGGTTTTTGAATGTTGATTTTATATCCAGAAACTTTACTGTGCTTGCTTATTGTTTCTAGCAGTATTCTTGTGGAGTTGTTAGGATTTTCTATATAGAGAATCATGTCATCCATAAATAGTGAGTTTTAGTTCTTTATTTCCTATTTGAATGACTTTTATATCTTTTTCTTGCCTGATTGCACTAGCTAGGACCTTCAATGTTATATTGAATAACAGTAACAATCGTGGACAACCCTGTCTTGTTCCTGATCTTAGAAAGTTTTTAGTTTTTCACCATTCAGTATAATGTTGGCTAAGCATTCATTATATATGGCTTTTATTATGTTAAGGTACTTGCCTTCTATACCAATTTAAGAGTTTTAATCATAAATGGATGCTATATCTTGTCAAAAGCTTTTTCTGCATTTATTGATATGATCATATGAGTCTTACTTTTTAATTTCTTTAAGTGGTGTATCACATTAATCAATTTCAATACATTGAAATATACCTGTACCCCTAGGATGAGGCCCAGTTGATTGTGGTGTATAATCATTTGAATATTTTGCTTTATGCAGTTAGCTAGTATCTTAAAGGATTTTTGCATCTATGTTCATGAGAGATAATGGTCTGTAATTTTCTTTTTATCTGTTATCCTTACCAGGTTTTGACATCAGGGTAATATTGGCCTCATAAAATGAGTTAGGAAGTATTGCCTCCTCTTTGATTTTATGAAAAAATTTGAGAAGAATAGGTATTAAATCTTCTTAGAATGTTTATAGAATTTATGGGCGAAGCCATCTGGCTCTGGACTTTCACTTTTTGATAGGTGTTTGATGATTGTTTCAATATCCATACAGCTGTTCAGTCTATTTATACTTTCTAGTTCTTGATTCAGTCTAGAAAGATTGTATTTTTCTAAATACTGGTCAATTTCTTCTACATTATTAAATTTGGTGTTATATACTTTTCCACAGTATGTCTATATAATCTTTTGTATTTCTGCTGTGTCTGTAATAATTACCCCTCTTTCATCCCTAATATTGTTTATTTGTGACATTTCTCTTTTTTCTTAAGTGAGTCTAGCCAAGGGACTGTCAATTTTATTAATCTTCTCAAAGAAGCAGCTCTTTGTTCCATTTACTTTTTTTATTGTTTATTTTTGTTTGTTTTCAATTTCATGTATTTCTGCCCTAATTTTGATTATTTCTTTCCTTGTGCTGACTTTAGACTTCATTTGTTCTTCCTCTTCTAGTTTTTTTTTTTTTTTTTTTTTTTTTTTAAGATGGAGTGTTAGGTTGTTTATTTGGGCTTGTTCTTGTTTTTGGAAATAGGCCTGTAATGATATGAACTTTCCTAATTGCTTTTGCCATGTCACAAAATTTTTGATATGTTGTACTATCATTATCATTCGTTTCTATGTATTTCTTGATATCTCTTTATTTCTTCTCTGACCCAGTTATTCTTTAGTAGCATGTTGTGTAATCTCCATGTATTGGTGATTCTTATCATTTTCTTTTTGCAATTGATCTCTAGTTTCCAAGTTTAATTAGAGAATATGTTTGGTATGATTTCAAACCTCTTATATTTGTTGAGGCTTACTCTGTGTCCCAGTATGTGGTAAATCCTTGAGAATGTTTCATATGCACTAGAGAAGAATATATAAGCAGCTGTTTTGGGATGGAAAGCTGTAAATGTCAATTATGTTCAGTTGGTCTAATGTGTCATTTAAAGATGTTATTTCTTTATTGATTTTCTGTTTGTATGATCTCTCAATATCTGACAGTGGGATATTTAGGTCTCCTGCTATGATAGTGTTTTGGTCTGTTTCTCCCTTTGGTTCTGTTAGTAATTGCTTTACTTATTTTGGGGCTCCTCTAATGGGAGATAGAGAGCATAGATGTTAAGGTGTATGTATTTTTGGTGCATGATTTCCTTTATCATTATGAAGTGTCCCAAAGTATCTTTCTTTACTTTTTTTTTTTTATTTTGAAGTGTATTTTGTCCACGATTAGTACCTTTACTCCCACTTTTCTCTGATTGCCATTTGCTTGAAATATCATTTTCCACCCTTTCACTTTGAGTCTACATATGTCTTTGGAACTGAGATGTGTCTCCAGAAGGCATCATATGGGGGGGTTTTATTTTTTGATCCAATCTGCAACTCTATCCATTTTTATTCGTGGATTCAGTCCATTTACATTTAGAGTGATTATTGAATTATATGGTCTTTTTATAGCCATTTTAATTTTGCTTTCTGGTAGCTTGAAGTTTCCATTGCTTCATTGTACTTGTGTTTCTGTTTTGGTTGGCTTATGATGGTTTTTCCTCTTGTCCTTGTTTTATGTTATATATTTCAGTTCTGAATCTTTGATATGTGGTTACCATTATGAATAGCCAGTGAAATTACTGACAAGATACCCAAAATTCTATCCTGTTTCAAACCTCAAGGTTTTGATTTATTTATTTGTATTATTCTAGGATAGAACATTATTCTCAGCTTCCCACATTACACTATGAATAACAATCTTCAGTCTACATGTCTCTCAAATTCAATTTTGCTTGATTGATGCATATATCCCCTTCTGTTCCAACGCAAAAAAAAAAAAAAAATCTACAAATAGTGCTTATACCCAACTTCCAAAAGCACTCCCTACTGAATTTCTTATTTCTGATGAATTCATTAACTCATTTCAATATATACATCATGGTAGATGCAATTTTTGGCCTTGCACTAAAGAAAATAGCCTTATACTTTTCACAAAACAGAATATTATTTTAATTAGCAATGCTACACTTTTCCCTGTAGCTGAATAAGAATTTCAATTACATGGTCAACTCCTTCCTTGAATTAGCTTTTCAGGGCACACGTTTCATTCTCTCTCAACCACTAAATCCTGATAGTTTTTTCGTAAAAATATTTTTTAATTACCCTTTTCCTACATTATCACTTTAATTGCCTTATTTTTTACTTTAATGTTCACAACAACAAAGAAATTATATTACAGCCACTTTGTAACAGGATGTCATACCTCCATTTTCACTTTTCTTTAACACCTACATGCTAACACCATATTCTACACAGTTTACATAGTTACTCACCTAACTTTTACAGTAACAGAATGAAGTACATACTATTCTTATTCTTATTCTTCTTCTTATTATTATTATTACAATTATGCTGTTAGTCCAAGTTTTTAAAACTAAGGAATAGAGTCAGGATTGAACAAACCTGTTTGTCTTTATAGTTACGCTTTCAACCATTTCCTATACCCAAGATATATATTTCTATTATCATTTTATAAACGTTAGGTATAAAATAGGTAACTAAAGAATAGAAGAGAATGTAAATCTTACATGTATACTGGCACACAATTATTTATGACTATTTCTATTGGAATATCACATTGCCACATCAGTGGTTATGTCTCCTCCAAGAACTACTTGCTCTTCCTGCACCCCAACAAAGTCCTTCTGAGACACCTTATTTGAAGATAATTGTTGTTATTGCTTTAGCTCTCCACTTGCCTATCCTTCACTCTCAACTATCCAAGATGTAGAGAAAGTATAATTCCTTGTTTAATTGACAGGTTACAGGCTCTGGCTCTCACTCCAAAACTGTGTTATCTGATCAGTAATTATACATTTCAAATTATAAAAAAAACATTAGGTTACACATCTATCACCCTTCTGTTTGGATATTATAAATTCTAATAAATACTGAAAGTCTCCATAATCACAGGTACCCTTCTCACTTTGTGCTCCTTGAAAATTGACTTTTTGCATCTCTAAATGTCTTTTTATTTAAAGAAGAGAATGCAAGAGAATCCTATAAAGCTTTGAGTAAAACAGGGAGACATGAGATAAGTATACATTACTTCTTTTAGTTTCGTTTGCTTTTTCCTATTCCAAAATATTGAAATACATATTTTAGTGCTTGATGATACTTCAGGTATTTGATAGTCTAAAATGTAATAATGTTGTGATCTCAACTGGTTCATGAAGATGAAACAGTTGGAGATTTCTGACAAGTTGATTAGCTATAAATGAGGAAAGGTATGTAAATGGTGTAATTAAGAATGTGAACAAAAGTCCTAAACACAGCAATCAGAGAAAATAAAGAAGTAAATAAAATGAATCCAAATTACAAAAGAAGTAAAATGGTTATTATTTGAAGATGACATGATACTATGCAGAGAGAACACCAAAGACTCTAACAAAAACTATTGAAACTGATTAATGAATTCAGTAAAGTAGCAGGATACAAAATTAATATTCAGAAATTGATTGCATTTTAAAAATTTTATTTATTTTAATTGGTTTCAGGTATACAGTACATTGCTTACACATCTATATAATTTGTAAAATGATCCCCCCAATTGTTCCCTCCCTCCTCTGACCCTCCACCTAGCCAATGTATTAATGCTAACTACATTCTCTATGCCATACTCACCATCCCCATGAGCATCCATCAGCTATTAATTTGTGTTTCTTTAACCTTTCACCCCATTCTCCTGGCCTCCCAAATCTTCCTTCCCTCTGTCCATTACCAAATGTCCACTATATTTGTAGGCTGTTTTTGATTAGTTATTTTTATTCCTTAGATTCTGCATATAAATAAAATCATATACATTTATCTTTCTCTGTCTCACTCAAATACCTTCTAGGTCCATCAAAACAATATCCTTTTCCATCCCCTTCCTTTTAGTTTGTATGTGTCTTTTAATCTGAAATGAGTCTTTTGTAGGAAGCTATTCTAACAGGTATGAGATGGTATCTGATTGTGGTTTTGATTTGCATTTCCCTAATAGCTAGCAATGTTGAGCATCTTTTCATATGTTTGCAGGCTATTTGTATGTCCTCCATAGAGAAGTGTCTGTTCAGGTCCACTGCTCATTTTTTGATTGGATTGCTTGTTTTTTGTTGTTGTTGTTGTTGTTGTTGTTGTTGTCGTTGTTATTGAGTTGTATGAATTCTTTGTATATTTTGGATATTAGGCCCTTATTGGAGGTGTTGCTTGCAAATATATTTTCCCATTGAGATGGTTGTCTCTATCTTCTTGACAATTTTTTATTTTTGCTGAGCAGAAGCTTTTTAGTTTGATGTAGTCTCATTCATTTATTTTGGCTTCTACTTCTCTTTGAAGTAAAAGTCATAAAATCCTCTTTAAGTCCAAGGTCCTTGAGTTTAGTTGTTATGTTTTCTTTTATACATTTTATTTTTTTCAGGTCTTATATTCAGATCCTTAACTCATTCTGAGTTCATTTGGTGTGTGGTGATAGACAACTGTCTAATTCATTCTTCTGCAGGTGGCCTTCCAGTTTTCCCAGCACCATTTATTGAAGAGGCTTTCCTTTCTCCAATCTACATTTTTGGCTTTTGTTGAAAATTATTTGCCCATATAAACATGAGTTTACTTCTAGACTCTTGATTCTGGTCCATTGGTACATGTGTCTGTTTTGCAACCAATACCATTCTGTTTTGATTACTGTCACTTTGTAGTATAATTTGAAGTCAGGCAGAATGATGCTTCCTGCCTCATTTGTTTTTCTCAGGATGGCTTTGGCAGTTCAGGATATTTTGTGCTGCCATACAAATCTGATAATTTTTTTGTTCTATTTCTTTAAAAAATGCTGATGAGATTTTGATTAGGATTGCTTTAAATCTGTAAAATGCTTTAGGTAATATGGTCATTTTAACTATGTTAATACTTTCAATCCAAGAACAAGAAATGTCTTTCCATTTCTTTGTATCTTCTTTGATTTCTTATGATAGTGTCTCGTAGTTTTTATTATATAGGTCCTTCACATGTTTTGTTAGATATATTTTTAGGTATTTTATTCTATTTGTTGCAATTGCAAAATAAAAAAAAATTTTACCACTTCTGACACTTCATTATTAGAGGATAAGAATGCTATGAATTTTTTAATGTTTATTTTGTATCTAGAAACTTTACTGTATTTGCTTATTGTTTCTAGTAGTGTTCTTGTAGCCTTTAGGTTTTTCTATATAGAAAATTATGTCACCCACAAATAGTGAGAGTCTGACTTCTTCCTTTCCTATTTGGATGTCTTTTATATCTTTCTTTTGATTGCACTTGCTAGGACCTCAAATATTATCAATATTATATTGAATAGCAGTAATGATAGTGGATATCCTTGGTTGTTTCTGAACTTGGAAGGTTTTAGGTTTTTATCATTAAGTATAGTGTTGGCTGAGGGTTTGTCATATATGGCCTTTATTATGTTAAGGTACTTGCCTTCTATACCAATTTTTTAAGTGTTTTGATCATAAGTGCATACTGTATCTTGTCAAAAGCTTTTTCTGCATCGATTGATACAATAATATAATTCTTATTTCTTAATTTGTTTACATGCTGTATCACAATAATCGATTTTTGTATGGTAAACCATTCCTGTGCCCCAGGGATGAAGCACACTTGATCGTGGTGTATAATCTTTTTAATATGTGCTGTATTCAGTTAGCTAGTATCTTATTTAGGATGTTTTTATTAGTGTTTATGAGAGATATTGGTCTGTAGTTTTCTTTTTCTCTGTTATCCTTACCAGGTTTTGCTATCAGAGTAATACTGGTCTCATAACGTGAGTTAGAAAATATTCCCTCCTCTTCCATTATTTGGAAGAGTTTGAGGAGAATAGGTATTAAATCTTTGAATTTTGGTAGAATTCATTGGTGAAACAATTTGGTCCTGGACTTTTACTTTTTGGTAGGTTTCTGAGGATTGTTTTTATTTCCAAACTACTGTTTGGTCTATTTAGATTTTCCAGATCTTCTAGATTTAGTCTAGGAAGATTTTATTTTTCTAAGTACTGGTCCATTTTTCTAGGTTATTAAATTTGGTGTTATATACTTTTTCATAGTATTCTTGCATGATCCTTTGTATTTCTGTGATGTTACTAATAATTTCCTGTCTTTCTTCTCTAATTTTGTGTTCTTTCTCTTTTTTCTTTAATGAGTCTAGCCAGGGGATTGTCAATTTTATTAATTTTCTCAAAGAACCACCACGTGTTGTATTTATTTTTTCTATTGTGTTTTTTGTTTTCAATTCATTTATTTCTGCTCTAATTTTGATGATTTCTTTCCTTCTTATTTTTATTTTTGTTCTTATTTTCTTGTAATGATATGTTGTACTGTCATTATCGTTTATTTCTATGTATCTCTTGATGTGCCTTTTTATTTCTTATCTGATCCAGTTATTCTTTAGCAGCATGTTGTTTAATATCCATGTTAGTGGTTCTTCTTGATTTCTTTTGTACTTGATCTCCAGTTTCAATGCATTATGGTCAGAGAATATGGTTGGTATAATTTCAACCTTTTATATTCGTTAAGGTTATTTCTATGTCCCAGTATGTGGTCAATCCTTGAGAATGTTCCATGTGTACTAGACAAGAATGTATAAGCAGCTCTTGTGATGGAAGGCTCTGTAAATATCAATTATGTCCAGTTGATTTAATGTGTCATTTAAGGATGTTATTTCCTTATTGATTTTTTGTTTGGATGATCTGTCCATATCCGACAGTAAGATATTTAGTTCCCCTACTATGACAGTGTCTTGGTCTGTTTCTCCCTTTAGTTCTGTTTGTAATTGCTTTGAACATTTCTGGGCTCCCTGATTTGGAGCATAGATATTAATAAGTGTTATATCTTCTTAGTGCATGACTTTCTTTATCATTACGAAGTGTCCTTCAGTATCTTTTTAATTTTTTTTTTGCTTTGAAGTCTATTTCATCTGATATTAGTACCATTACTTCTACTTTTCTCTGATTGCCATTTGCTTGAAATATCATTTTCCACTTTTAAACTTTGAGTCTATATTCATCTTTGGAGCTGAGATGTGTCTCCTGGAGGCAGCATATAGTGTTTTGTTTTGTTTGGTTTGGTTTGGTTTGGTTTTTTGATCTATTCTGCAACTCTGTGCCTTTTTATTGGTGAGTTCAGTCCATGTACATTTAGGATGATTATTGAAATATGAGGTCCTCTTATAGTCATTTTATGTTTTGCTTTCTGGTAGCTCAGTGTTTCCATTGCTTCCTTGTCCTTATGTTTCTTTTTCTTTTTTTTTATTTTGTTTGGTTTTTGTGGATTTTGTCTCTGATTCTTCTCATTTTATGTTTTAAAATTTATTTCTGACACTATGGTTTGTGGTTACTATTAAAAGTATGGAAGAGATAGTATATATATATACACATACATACATACATACATATACATATGATGATACATACATTTGATGATAATGAATTATAATGGTGAGATTTTTTTGTTTTTGATTTTTAACTTTTATTCAATTGATTTATCTTTCACACCTTTTAAAATTTTATATTTCAATTACATTTGACATATAATTTTATATTGGTTTCAAGTGTACAACATACCGATTAGACATTTATATACTTTTTGAAGTGTTCCTATAATAAATATTAGTGTCCATCTCATTCTATAGAAAGTTATTATAATATTATTGACTATATTGTCTATGCTACACTTTACATCCCCATAATTATTTTTATAATTAACAATTTGTACTACTTAATTCCTTTCACTTTTATCACTACCTAAGCCCCACTAAAAAATTAAGGTGATTTTAAGCTGTGATGATGATATCATGGTTATATAAAAGCAAAACACCTTCCATATCTTTTAGGGTCACTCACTGTAGTATTTCAGTACCAAATGGAGTGATATCAGGGTTTTGCTTTAAATAATGAGAGTGATATAAACATATATACATATACATATGTATATATGTTTATTTTCTTCTGTGTTTGCCTCATCTCCTTTCTCCTTTGTGAATCTGGATTTTTGAATCCTCTCATTTTCAGTTATTGTTATCTCAATTTGTTTCTATGTAAGCTGAATGTTCAATACAACCTTGCTATAGCAAATCTCTTATTATTGTTTAAACATATAATGCCCTGTTCTTAATAAGAATGGCATTCCTCTGCTTCTATTTGCCTGATAGTCACTTTAATCCTAATTATGTATATTTTTTGTTGTTATTTTGTTTTAAGTGAGCTTACCCCTTTCAGAATTTTCTGTAGTGTGGGTCTTGTAATGGAGAATTCCCTCCATTTTTGTTTGTCTGAAAAGGTCTTAATTTCTCCTTCATATATAAAAACTTGCTTAGTTGGATTCGTCATTTTTGGCTGGTAGTTCCTTTCACTTAATAGTTTATATACTTGATTTCATTCCTTTTGGGCTTTAAGGTCTGCATTGAGAAGGCCAATGATAATCTAAGAGGTGTATATATGTATATATACATACATATACATGTGTATTTATATATATGTATATATACATATACATATGTGTGTGTGTGTGTGTGTGTGTGTATATATATATATATATATATATATATATATATATATATATATATATATATATATATTCTTCTCCCTGAGAGTCCTTAGAATTTTTTTTGTCATTGATTTTTGATAAATTTAATACAGTGTGTCTTGGTAAAGGCCTTTTTGGATTGAGATAATTATGTGTTCTGTTGACTTCTTGAATTCAGCTCATTTCTTAGATTTGGGAAATTCTTGTCCACTATTTGTCTGAAAATCCTTTCTAGTCTCTGTTTCTTTTCCTTGCCTTAGGGAATGCTTATTATTCTTATGTTTCCTCACCTGTTGGTATGAACTAGTTCTTGAATTTCTCTTTTATTATTTTTCCTTGGTTTCTCTCTTCTTCCTTCTGATTTATTTCTAGATTTCTGTATTTGATATCACTGATCCTTTTTTCATTTGGTCGACTCTATTTCCCAAGCTTGCTATTTCATTTTTCAGCTCTTGCAGTGTGTTTTTTACCCCCAGAAGATTTATTTGTTTCTTTTTGAGGGTTCAGACTCCTTACTCTGCTCATCTAAGTGTTTTTGCAATTTCTGAAATTGTTCATCATATGACTCATTTTGGATTTCACTGAGTTTTTTCAGAAGTATCATTCTGAACTCTCTGTCACTTAAGTTACATATTTCTATGTCTGCATCCTTATTTTCTGAAATTTTTCTCTTTCTTTCTGATATGCTTTGTCATTTGGTTGTTCATGATGTTTAATGGACTATTTCTCTGCCTGAGCATTATTCAAAGTGTTGTTGATTAATTCTGTTCTTTTGTTAATCAATAATTAATTGATTATTCTGTTGTTTTTCCAGAAACAAGATTTTATTACACAAAGAATTTTCTTTAGCCTGATGCAAAAAAGGTGTCTTTCTTTTGGTTTTGGTTTCAAGTAGGTGGTATCTAAGCCTCCTGCATCCCTGCTTTATATAAAACCTAATGTCTTTTTTTTTTTTTGTAGATTTTAATCACATTAGCTACTCTCAATTTTAGTCCCTGTCAGTGTTAGCTACAGTTTTGGTAGCATTTGCTCAGATTTCCTAGGGGATCTGCAGTGATCAATCTCAGAGTGTATGGGGTTAGTGGCCCTCTGGGTTTGGGTCTGTGACTCAGCCATGGTTTTGCAACTGGGGCTGGTAAAAAATTAACTGTTGTTTCTCTGCTATCCAGTCCTCCTTCTCTGCATTATGCCCAGATGACTGAGCCCTGCTGCTGGCTGTGTAGAAATGTCCTGGCACTTTCAGGCTGATCAGGGAAGTCGCGGCAGCTTCACCCCTCTTCCTCCTCCTGCAAGGAGCTCCAGTAGCTGTGAGAGGCAGCTTCTTTATTTGTCCCAGTCCACTGCCCAACAGCCTGGGTTCTGACCTGCGGTAGCTCTTATGTGCATACTATCAAAATAAAAAACAATTCTCCAATTCAGATATTTCAATACAAGTTAAGAACTTAAAATACACAGTTTTAATTGTATTAGAAAAAGCTTATTAATGTTTCCATTTTACATGAATATTTGAACAAATTAGATTGGTCAATAAATTTTATGTTCAAACATCTGTATTTCTTCTAAATTACTTAAATATTCTCACTGTAATATGCTGGCTTTAGTGGCAAATTAACATTCTTTCTACCAAATATTGCAAGTTTATGAAATTATAAACATATGTATTTGACTACATTAAATATTAATATTGGTTGTCTTTTAAGAGGATCATCCCTATAAACTGAACAGTATCACAAATTACTAAAATTTAGTTATTTCTTTTATGCTATCAGAAAAATTTATTAAATGTCCCCAACTCTTACTATTATCAGTGATCATGTTGCAATATAAATTCTTAATGATCTTGAATACTTTAACTAATATTAATTAAATAATGGGTATTCTTTGGTAACCAGTTATCTTTCTTACCTGGTCAATTTCCAAAAAAGACCAGATTTTTAAATAGCAAATAATTCTATAAAAACACATGTTTACTCTTGAAAGTTCCAGCTAAGATGGCAACTTTAATATTGATTGAGAGAGATTTTGAAAAATAAAGAGAAATAATATTCAGAGAAATAATTTATCCTTAAATATAGCTTGCTCTTAACAAAATAACTGTTTCCTGTCCTCTTTGAGAGTTTTATAGTCACATCAAAAGTTAATTTTCTGAAAGACTTATATATTTGTAGCTGTGCACTAATCTTGAATTATTTTTGCAAGTGTCTCTTACTTATCTAAAAAATGAAATTACTTAAACTTATTTTATTGTAATACTTCAGTAATGGTTTGTCTTTAAATACCTATGATTTCTGTTTATATCCTGATGTAAAAAAATATTTAACAACTCTTCTTGATATTGTCTTCCAAATCCAGGTCTAATATCCCAAATAAAAAATTTAAAAGTTATTATTTATACATAAAATAGCTTTGGGGTTTATCAAGCAGTCAGTGGGTCATACAAAAGGTATTACCTTTCTATACTAAAGGGAATGTAGTGTTAACTAGTGCTACACAACCATTTTTCTGCCCTTCTCTCAATTAAAAAAAAATCCCTGAAACCCCCAAACTATGTGAATTTTTCCTAAGTTAATAATTTAGAGGTTATCACCATAAATATTTTAGCAACTGAGTTCTCATCAGATTGGGTAGACACACTCAGGTCTTTGTTCAGAATGGCACCTACTGTAAATTAATTGATTTGGGGTGGGGGCATTTGTGGTGATTAATAACAATTCTTTATGGTACAAATCAAAATACCCTAGAGGTTAGTCAATAGCCTCCTTATTATACTGTTATTTCCCTCAGAATAATTATTGACTAAATATTCTTAAATAGAAGATTTTGCTCTCCATAATGATAATGTGAGTGGATATTACTAACCAGTCCTATTCATATTTGTCACCAACAAATTGGTTTTTGCTTTTATCCTACCCATATATAAAGGCCCTTACTATAACATACATATTAGCTTTTAATTTTGTGAAAGAAACAACAAATGAGCTATAATAAAAATCTGTACCTCACTTCTGCAGACAGCTAGCACCTAGCTCTCTATCAAGGGATTGGCTTAAGATTTCCAGCATGCTCACAGCCCAGAAGCCAATGACTTTGTAGAAAAAGTTTGCATAACTCGTGACTCAAAAACAAGAATCAATTCTCTACAACTAAGTAAACTGATTTAATATGGCTTCTTAATACATCATCATCCTGAAATTTAACATACTTGTGATTGCTATCTATTTTTAAGAGACCCCTTAAAATTTAGTAAGAAAAAACAAATTTTATAAATATTGATATGAGTGAAAGCTTTTTCATTTAAGGCTTAAGGTTAATGATCATTAATGATTATATATACATGTGTGTGTATGTGTGTGTGTGTGTGTGTGTGTGTGTGTGTATATATATATATAATGTCATATATATATTTATCTTGTTTATAGAATTATGCAAAACAATGGTTAAATATCACACTAAATAAGAAAATTCCTATAAAGAGTAAGTGGGTAACCTATATGATGTGAACAAAATCATTAAACATGTCAGTGCAGATAGCTAAGTTGATAATCAGCCAGACATGTTAGATATGAACTAAAGTAAATAGGTAATCTGTAAGACATATTAAGAAAGGTAGATAAAACTTTGCTGAGCAAAGATAAAAAAAGAACTGCAAGGACCAGAAGCCCCAGATATTCATGATGCGTTTACTATAGATGAGGCACTCAATATTCATGGGGTGATAAATTAGCTATTCCATGATGACAGCCATTATGATTCAATGACTGTTCTATGAAGAAATTCAAATAAAAGCTACAACTGCTCATAAGGCTACTGGTGAGCTACAACTATTGGCCAGGTGCACTTGTTGCTGTGTTGCTCCAATATAACAAGTATATAGTCTCACACCACTAAAGGGTAGAGATACATTCTAAGAAATACATCCTTATGTAATTTTATTATTGTGCAACCACATAAAGTTCACTTACACAAACCTAGATAGTATAGCCTACTACTGTAATTTTATGTGCTATTTTTTTATATGACTAGCAGTGCAGTAGGTTTATTTACATCAACCTCACCACAAATGTTTGAATAACATATTGTGCTATGACTTTATAAGGGCTATGACAATACTGGGTGATAGAAATTTTTTATCTTCATTATCATCTTATGGGACCACTGTTATGGACCCTTGAATGAAATGTCGTTATGTGGTGTATGACTGTATATTGGTTTCAGGCACCTTCTGTTTGCTGAACACGCTGATCAAACCTCAACTGTCTTCAAAACTACATCTTCAACAGGGAGGGCTGATGGAGGAGACAGTAAAATAAGATTAAGAATAGTGAGAACTCCCTATTTCAGGTATCATAGCCCTTGTTCTATGCTTGCACCTTATCATAAGTATGGTAATGTACTTCATATATTTCCCCCCTGCTTATCACTGTGTGTTTTAAATTGATTAAATTGTGTGATTGAAATATAAAATTTGGTCTGTAAGCATTATTGTTTTATCACCTCTTTAAGTTGGCTTGGTAATGTAGTTGGAGACTACCACTGTATTAAGACTACAATTATATTAATCTAATTCCCCACAATACATGTATTAACATTTTGAACCTCATTAAAATCAGAGAAATTAATAATTAATTCTATTAAAATAAAAACAGCAGCCAGATGAAACTCTAATAGTATGTCAGATCATGTCTTCTCTTCAAATGGCACCCCATTTACTTCCCTGAGAATATAAGCCAAAATTCTTACAGTAGTTAATAGTCTCTACACCAACCAGTCTCCCCTATTCCTTTTCTGAACTCTCTTTGTACTTATGCTGTTACTCACTCTACTCTTACACACTGTTCTCACAATTCCTGGAAATGTTTCCCGATCTCTTGGATTAATCTGCAGTGTACTTAACATAGTCCCTCAGTTAATTTTTTTAAGTCTTTGCTCAAATGTCATCTTTTAAATGCCTACTTACCATTGTCATTCTATTTAATATTAAATCCTATGTACCTCTGCCATTAACTTTTAAATTTTTCTATTTATTCCCATAAAATACTTGACTGTTACCATAATATATAATTAATGTATGTATCAGAGTCTTTCCTCAATAGAATGTTAATTCTAAAAGGTTACATATACCTGTCTATTTAGTTATTTTTCATGATTCCAGCTGTGCCCACCTTATGGCTCTGTCCATTAATTAATGAATAAAATTTAATCTTTTTTTTTCATTTGTAACATCAGAAATTTTTAAAAATCTAATTCTTACAACTGGTAATAGTCTTGTGAGAAATTAATAAAAATATTTTGCTGTTAGGAATAAAATATTGTATAGATCATTATAAAATAGAATTGACCATAATTATAGATTTAAAAGTGTTTATATTATTTTGAATCATTTATTCAATTTGTAGTACTCAATTTAAGAGAAAGTATTTGAACTATGGGGAATAATGTTAAAGTGCTAATCTATAATATGAAAAATATAAGTAATTTTTTGCATAATTTTAAGCAGAAAATTCCTTAACATTTTAAATGATGTCATTTGATTCTCTCTTTTCAGGAAAATATAGAATTTCAAACATATTAATATCTTTCTAGAATATATTTTTGGTAAGATATTTCATAGCACAATTTTCAGAGCAAGTGATTTACAATAATGATAATGAAGTTGTTTCTAAATTTTTACAGCAAATTAAATGCATTTTTTCCAGAAATAGAGAGGCACTTTGCAATTTTCCAGATAATAAGAATGATGGTCACCACATTTAATAATCATGCTTCACTCTTGTTGGTTAAAGTAAGAGATAAAACAATAACAGCAACAACAAAACATTTAACAACAGAGAACATGTGTCTTCAACTTGTTTTTCTCAAAAAAATTAATTTTACATAAGTATAAAGTTGATGGCCTTACATACCAGAAATCTGCATTCTGGCATGTTCTATTACCACCTATTACAACTTTACACATTTGAATCTTTTTATTTAATTGGACTGTGTATCTGAGAATACTTAAATCACTTTTCAACACTTAAAATGTTTTCAAGAGAAGAAAATATTTCTCTTTTGTTGATAGTAGTTACTGGTTTTTCAATGATATTGTTCTACATATCTATCACTGTATAACAAACTATTCATAACATAAGGGCATAAAAAAGCCATTTTATTATATTCACAGATTCTTTGAGTCAGGGATTTAGGCACAGCGGTTATGGCTCCTCTCCTTCATATCTGGGGACTCAGCTCAGATGTCTCATTTGGGTGCCTGGAACAACTGGGGACCATGACACCTGTAAACTGGAGAAATAATTTTCATAGTTTTTTTTTGAGGGCCTGGAACTTGATTTGAGATAACTAAAGAATGGATTTAGTTGGAACCCTTAACAGAAGCACTTTCAATTGACCTCTCTAACATGGCAATATTAGGATGTTCAGACTTCTTCCAAGGCAATTTAACACACCCGATAAATGTTCAGGCAAATGAGACAGAAGCTTCTGCTCCTTTATGACTCAGACTTCCCCTGCATCTACTATGATGCTATTTGTCAGAACTGACACAAGCCCACACACATTCAAAAACGGCGACAGAGACTCAATATTTCAATGAAAGGAATATCAAATCATTTGATGACATATTTTAAAATCACCAAAAGTACAAACTGAGGAGTCCATTAAAGAAAAATGTATATATGATTAATAATAGTTTTAATGGAAGTATTAATGTTCCTTTTAGGCTGCTTTTAAAATAAAGAAATGAATAATAAAGATATATTCAACTAATAGAGTAAATGTTTTAATTTAGTCTCAGAGAAAGAATCAGAGGGATTAAAATGCTAGATTGGTAAAAAGGTAAAAGGAGGCAGAGACCAAAAGTAATGGGATATAATATATTGTATTCCAAGTAACCAGAAATCTAGGCTAACATAGCTTAGAAAAGTCTAGGAAAAGTTATAGGTAGTGGATAATATGCTTTTAAATCTCTCAGATAATATAAATGTTAAAAATGTTTTTATAATTAATATAGTATTTTTTTTTATTTTGTAAGATGAAAGGAAACTTCTAAGAATATATGAGGTCTTCAAAATAATACTGGTATTTGGAGAATCAAAAATACTAGATTAAGTCAACTGTGTCTGATTTTAGATATAAAAAAGGCTAATATTGCCACTGAATTTAATAAATAAATGTCTGAATGTATTTAGAGATTCTATTTAGCTATTCTATTTAAATGAACTAAATAACAAGATTAATTTACCTATTATGTATAGAATGAAATTTACAGATTTTTCTCACTTTAATATGAGATTATTTGCATATGAGAAAATAAGTAAATTAAATTACTATGTCATGCAATTAATATCTTTTAGAAAATAACAAATTTTGCAAGAGTAAATTTTCCAATGTAACAGTACTGTTTGATATAGCGAGAAGGTTGTAGGCAGGTTATGTAGGTTAACCTACGCAGCTTCTAGGGGGATATATTATAGAAACCCAACCTATGCAGTGACCTGTCATATCTCAGTGAAACTGCAAATATATGAGCCTATATTTCAACTTTGCCTCAAATATCTGACAATAAAGAAACATGTACTGTGAACTGCTACTCAGTGTCAAACTATTTAACAATTGGGATGCTAAAGAAAATAAGACAGATATTATTTTTGCATAAATGGATATATTCCCTTTGTACATGTTTTTGTGTGTGCATGTGGGTGCCAGAACCTATGGTGGGAAAGAGGATGATGAAAGAAGCCTGGTGTGAATGAAGTTTTGAGAGCAGAGTACAAATGTATGAATATTCAGAAGAGAGGTCATGGTTTGTATATTAGTCTGCTCTGCCTACCATAGCAAAGTAACATAGACTGATTCCTAGTGTTTTAAACAGTAGGAATTTATTTTCTGTCCATTTTGGAGGCTAAAAATTCAAGGTCAAGGTTTCAGTTCATTGTTTCTGGTGAGATCGCTCGTCCTCGCTTGCAGATGGTTACCTTTTCTACATGTCCTCATTTTCCTTAGCATTTGTGTAGAAAAAGAGAACAAGCTCTTCTACATTTCTTCTTATAATGGAATCCATCCTAATGGATCAGCAACTTACCCTTACAACTTCATTTAATTTTAATTGTTTCCTTAGAGAAAAATATATTTCCAAGTATAGCCACACTGGGGTTAAGATTTTCAACACATGAATTTTGGTAGAATGCAAAGAGTTAGTCTATATCAGTGGAGAAATGTTTGTGAGTTACTGGCTTTTGGAAAGTTTTTATCTATGCAGTGGCTTGAATTACCTTCCAAAAGCCAATATCTCTCTTTCAAAACAAGCAGGCTCAGGACAGCATTGTGCACTACTTTCATATGTATTGGCTAACTAGAGGTAGATGATTCTAGAAAGAGTAACAGAAAAAAAAGTATTAAACAGAAGCAGTGAAAAAAATAAAAAGAGATCAATCTAATAGAAATCCAGAATTAAAAGGTATCAAACTAATGTAGACAATATTATAAAATTCTCCCAAGATGTCAAGAAGGATATTAAGTCATCAGTATTTAAATTTAACATCTAATTTGCTCTGAGCAGAAACTGTTAAGATTTTTAAATATTTTGAAAGTTAAGTTTGTTCTCAAGATAAGCATCATGACATAGTGCTTAGCATTTGAATAATACACCTTTATTTTTATCCTCAGAGTGAATCATCTGCCCATTAACTCACCACTTGAAATAGCAGTCTGTAATCTTTTTCTTTAGATGTTTATAAACCAGTTATAATAGTGTATATAATTATATCTATATGCCACATATCCTTTCTTTGGTAATTTATAACATGTATATGCTAGAAATATGTTAAATGGCAGTCTTCTATTTAATAACACATGACTAATAACACTGTTTCATGTACAGCACAAATTTCCACTTCTGATTCATATCATACAAAATTAGCATAAATAAATATAAAATATAAGTAAATATAAAAATATCTTTTACAGAAAATTTCACAAAAAAAATCACTTGATAGAGCTGTTATGTAATTCATATAATGCCATAATTATTTGTCACTTGTTAGAATGAGTGATTCATGCCCTCTACCTTGTGTTTGATTTAAATTATAAATATTAAATAAACTTACACAACAAACTGTTTGAATGTTGATTATCTATATACCACTCTATTAAAAACATTGTCAGTGAAGTTCATATAATGATCAAAATTCAACATCTACCAAATTGTTATCAATATTTATTTGATTTCCATTTATTCTATAGTATTCCAGGTAAGATAAAGCTTAACTGTCTAAATAAGCAACTAATCTAGATATTTACCTTTAAAATATTCTTTGGTATTCATACTTTGTATCTTGTACCCATTTCCTTAACTTTCATTTCTTTTTAAGAGTTTTCTAAGTAGTCTTGCATTTTTATTTCTTCATAACACTGAATACTGTAAAAATTTTGTATTGTTTCAAGTAAGTTTGTCATAATATTTAATATATATTTTGATAATCTTTGCTTTTTTTCTTCTCTCTCCCGCAGGCAGTATTAATATGTAGAAAGTAATCTGATCAATCCAACAATCATTCTTATCTTTCCTAATTAATTTCTAACAAAGCAAGTAGGTTTAAAAATCCTAAATTCAAAATATTTTGTATATTATTAACTGTCCACTGGCAATATTATGCATGACTGACCTAGGAATATCACCTCAAAGAAATACTGCATTAAAAATACATTCACTGGTATAACAAACTAACAGGTCAGCAGGGACTATCTATTACTTTACAACTAAATTCTTATCTAGATCAAGGTTAGAAAATTCGGTCAGTTGCAAGTATATTTGAAGAAAAATTTAATAATTTTATTATTTTAAAATTTTTAAATAAATATCAATATTGGTTCAAGGAACTAGAAGTACATGAATAATTAGTGAGAAATGGAAAGCAGAGTTGAATCAGGGTCCACAGGAATATTAAAATAAAAATTATGAACAATATACCAAGTGCAAACCTAGAGTTTACCATTATGTTTAATAACACCAATGTTAAAAATGAAGGTGGCTTCCAATTTAATAGCATCTAACACTTTAAATCTCTTCTAAAAATATGATATAGATCAACATAGAGAGCAAATGAAATCATCCAAAGCCTACATCAACAGCATATCTAAGAGAGAGCACATATTATACATTTTAATTTACATAAAATGAGGAAATAAATGGTTAAAACCATAACACATTATAGCAAAAAAAAAATGAAAAAAGTGAAAAAACTATGCAAAGAGAAGAATATGAAGGGATCTAGTATTGTAGGAATGCCGAAAATATCAAGATTTTGCTTCCAGAAGGAAATGTTTTATTTTTCTAAACTCCACACTGGAGAGTCAAAATAAAGAAAAATATTATTTATCTTATATTTACACTTTGCCTATCAACCTAAACTGAGATTCAACTCTGAAGATTCTCCTTCAAAAGTCAGAAATAATATATGCAAAATTCTAAATACTTATTATTAAAAATTGGGAACAGTTCAAATGTATACTTTATGTTGGCTATAAATAAACATTTTAAAAGAACTGAAAATAAGTTTAAACTTAATTAAATATTTTTAATATTAGAAATAAGTATAATTTCAAATTCTAAGACTTTTTTATTAGAGAATAAGAAATAGCCTGGCAATAACCTAATTATCTAATTAGAAAAATATCATTTCACAGCTTTCAATAAATGAATATATTTGGGCAAGAATTATTAATGAATGATCATTCATTGAAAATTAGGATGATTAATTGGTACAGCCACTATGGAAAATAGTATAAAGTTTCTTCAAAAAACTAAGAATTGATCTACCATATGATCCAGCAATCTCTCTACTGGGTATTTACCCCAAAGACTTGAAAACCCATATCCAAAAAGATTTGCACACCAGTGTTTATAGCAGTATTATTCACAGTGGCCAGGACATGGAAGCAACCAAAGTTTCCTATGATAGATGATTGGCTAACGAAGTTGTGGTACATATATACAATAAGATATTACTCAGCCATAAGAAGAGATGAAATACTGCCATTTGTGACAACATGAATGGACCGCGAGGTAATCATGGTAAGTGAAATAAGCCAGACAGAAAAAGTTTAAAATTATATGATATCACTTATATGTGGGATTTAAACCTAAAAGCAACAAGTGAGCAGAGCAAACAGAGACTCATGGACATGAACTATAGGCTAGTGGTTACCAGAGGACTATTGACTAGTGCTTACTAGTGGGGTAGCTGAAGAGTGGAGAGGTAGACAGACAGGGTAAAGGGTGTCAAATATAGGGTTTAGGGAGAGGATGAAGTTGGTAAAGGGGATCAAATATATGGTAACTGATGGAAACTTGACTTTGGGTGGTAAACTTACAATAGAATATGCAGATGCCAAATGATAATGTATACCTATATAACTGTATATAATGTACAATTATATAATTGTATTAACCAATGAACTTAATTTAAAAAATAATAAAAATTTAAAAATTTTAAAAATTAAAAAAATAAATAAAATAATCTTAAAAAAAAGAAAAGTAGAATAATTTTATATGACCAAAGATAATATCTGAACCAATCTGATTTTAAAGTTCATGTTTTCTATTTTTACACAATCCTTATCCCAAAGTAAATATTGAGATTTTAAGTAGGTCAGAGGCATGAAAGCTTTATCACTTAAGCTTTACTTAAAAATATTATATTTGATAATCAGGGAGTTTTTCTTAATTGTTTTTTCTTCTCCACTTGGGAGCTGCCCACTACATTAAAAATAATCTTTCTTTGAGGCTTCGTATAATAATGTCTTCTGAAGAGTTATCAGTAATTGGGGAAAATTGCAATTGGTGTAATTAGTGTCCTAGAGTAGAATTTCATCATAAAGAAAACTTTAGTTTGAAGCCAGCATATAATGCAAAATTAAGTGAGGTCAACATCTATTTCCCTTAAGCAACACCTTAAATAGATAAATAAGTTATATACTTTCTCTTAGTAAAGCCAAACTAGTTTTTCTTTAGTGTTAGAATAGATATTTAATACTTTGTAAAAGCATAAGGTTAATAGCTAACTTACAATTTTGGGGGCTGTGGTATACGAAAAAAAAAATCAAATCTTTAAACACTAGAAAGTCTCACAGGGTGCTACTATGCTTACAGTATGAGGATAAAATATACACTGAAAAATCAAATTATGGACTTAATCTCTGTATGAGACAGAGAAATGGTTTCAATATTTCCCTCCACTCTTCCCATGCATTCTGCTAAATTAGCATAATTTAAATTCACTCTAACAATGCATATTTTCATATTGCAACAGAAAAGAATATCACTAAAATCACTTTTAAATAGATTCATTACTTAGGCATATCCAAGTTCCTGGCATTGCTCCTCTATGTGGAGCCCTAGAGATCTATAATATTCTTTATTCCCATCTCCATGAATATCACCTCCATTGATTTAGGAAAATTTTCCCTTGGACAGAGTTTGCCCTTGCCTTAGTGATCATTTCATTCCTCATTTAGGTAATCACTCTGCAAAAAAGGACACAGTGTTATAGGTTTGACATGAGGTTATCAGATTAGTGCTAAAAACATAAGGTTCCTATTTAGATAAACTAATAAAATGCCTACCTTTCCTTAACTTAACACAGCTGAGCTACAATGCATCGTTTGGTGAGCGGAGCACAGGCTGAGTACTGCTTTCCAGCTAATCTCACGATTATGACATATTTGATGTGCCCAAACTAAATAATATTAATAGAAAGCCATGGATATATTCTGCTTAATATTTCTGGGTAATATCAGTTACATTAACACTCACTGTCTTTATGGCAAAGTAAGGATTAAACACGCCTTTTCTAAATACTTTGTCATCCTACTGGCAACTTTGGACTTCTCCTTTTCCCATACACATGTATGCACATATGCCTCAAAAGAAAAAAAAGAAGATTCTATGGCAGTATAGTTTATTCTAGACACATATTAAGAAAGAAGAATAGTTCTAAAATATATAGTTAAACCTCCAGAGTTGTACTTGCCCACAATGGGGGTGATATTTTTTATTATATGAAGAAAGTTTCCCTCTTCTGCCTTGGTTTAGTATTCTGCTTTTAATCAGGCTATGTATGTCAGTGGACATGACAACTGCTTAAGGAATTAGAGTGAATTTGTTACCACTTAGTTCACTAGTATTCAAATTATGGTGTTTGGCATTAACTTTACCTGTGAACTTGTTAGAAATGTAAATTTTCTTGCCCAACCCTAGACCTACAGAATCAAAACCATGGAGGTAAGGCCCAGAAACCTGTGATTTAACAAGCCCAACAAGTCATTCTAATGCACACTGAAATTTGAAAACTACCTCCCTAGTGCAGAGAAGCGCATTGTGTACCTAAGACTTATTGTGTTTGGGTCATCTTGAATCTGAACAAAGATAGAATATCCTAGCTAAAACTACGGAAGACAACTCTTAGCTAATATGGAGCATATAATTAATTTAAAACAATAATATGGGTTACATGATGATAGGAGGTCTATTGCAAATGTTTTATTATTTGCCATTTGCCTTGAATATAAATAAAATGGGAACATAAATAAATTTAGTGGTTTATTTAAAAATTTTATCTATCTGCATTTTTTAAAATATTGCTATTGTTATTTTATTAGAAAGTTACAGTATTATTTTGTTTTAAGTTTTATTAAATTTATGATATTCACATTATTTTGAAAACTGCCTATTTTTGTTTTGAGTTTGTAAAAGGAACCTCAAGTAATAGATCTAAAGTTTCATGCTCTTCCACTGAAATGACTTAAGCGTGGTTAAATTATATAACCTCTATTCTTTAATTTTCTCTTCTACTCAACTGGGCAATAATACTGAAACCTATAGAAAACCATGTTATTATGTTTAATTAAGTAAAGTGGGTAAAGAGCAGAAATGTAAATATAACAGCTGAGATTTACCAGAAAAATATGCTACATAATTAAGGTAATATTTTAGATCTACCATCTGTCTTCTAAAATAATCCTTTATTTTATTCATCTCACTTAGTAAATCTTCCTACACTCTCATGTCTGATTACATTTGCTGCTGAAATTCTTTCAATATTATAATAGATTTCTAATCAATTCTAATACCATTTTTTAAAATCCACTATCTCTAACTAACCTTAGTTTATTACAATCATTTATTTAAAGAAACTGATGTGTGTACACTTCAACCTAAAGTATACATTATAATAAAGAATGAAAAAAAGATACAGATAGATGGGTAGATACATAAAAATAATTTTTGCTCCAAGTCCTTCTGAAGATAGTTTGAGAAAAATAAAAAAAAAATAAGTAGAGTTAAAGAAAAATAATGTAAACATCAGAAAAAAATGATGAAAAATGGCTATTATTTCGATGATAGGAATGGACAGGTTACATCCATAAAATACTTTTCATTAATAGAAACAATATAGCACATTTCTCAGTTAAAACACTCCATCATCGCATGCCTATTTGATTAGGCTGACAAATTTTGTGGCACTGTATTTAACAGAATAACATAAGGTATAGTAAATTCCTTCAAGTTTTCATGTATTTTCATGTACCCCTTTAAAATACCAATACTAATTTATTGAATTTATGATGCATAAATATTAAAAATTAATTCAGATAAAAATAAGTTTCTACTGATGATTACAAAACTTAATTTTATCCCCTTTCTTATAACTCTTCATTCTCTTCTGATTTGATGTATTTATTTTAGTTATAGAAGATAGGAGGTCTTTTTGTTTTTGCCTTTTAGAATCCAGAGGACTGGAGGCAGGATGATAGCTTCTAAGTTCATATAGAACAACAAATAAAAATAAAATAAATAGTTCAGAGCTTTAAACTCTCAACTTAAGTCAACATCCAAGAATGGCCCTAAAATAATTCTATCTTGTAAACACAGGAACAACTTTTCTAGAAACCAGACCCAAATTTTACTTGCGCCATTTACAGAATTACATATGTTAAATTTGCTACCTAATCTAGAGACCATGTGAGATTTAGAATAGCAGGAGTGAAATTGGAATAGAGACATCCAGGTGGTCTCAGACAAGGCTAACTGACAATCTAAAATCCCTTACACATGGAAGGTGATACAAAATCCTGCTCCTCTTTCAGTGACTCGGGAAGTGTTTCCTAAACTAAAACCGCAACATCTTTTTCTTTACTTTGTCTTTCTCTTTTCCCACGTCCATCAAATACCAAGTTATTTTCATTGTTTTAATTAGGGCGAACTTTGTTTTCACTTAGTATAGTAGTAATCAGATTATGGCCTTTGGCCATAACATCTTCAGCAGAAAACATCTTTTAACTTATTTTTAGTATCGTTGTCATTACTCTAATCTGCATGAACTATTATTATACAGGTGATATTTGCCTTCTGCATTTACCAACTCTGTGTTACCTCTGTAAAACAAAATACACTCATGGCCAGAAGCTTTTCTGAAAGAAAGGGCTCATTGGACTAAATTGTGGCCAGAAAAGAACCAGGACCTGGGACATGAAGTTCTAAACCACCAGCAGCACTGGTAGGTGGAGAAGACAACATGTCTGGAGTTATCAGGCCTCTTTTATACATCTAGTAGAAAGAGAAAGATGTAAGTTAATTTAAAAAATATGAGTTATTTTAAAATATGTAAGCTATTTTAAAAGAATTGATAAAAGGGATGAAAGAAAGTTCTGGAATAGGTGCAGAGTTTGTGAGAAGTGTTTGCTTCTTCAGATTGGTTGTGGACATAGTCTGGAAATTGCATGTGTAAGCAAGAAACAAAGGCTCCTGGGGGTCTGTGACATTTGGCTCTTCTTTCTTTTGGATAATCTCTGAAATAGCCACCTAGAAATTAATTCAAAAGTTTCAACATATATTCAGTAATATAAGCAGTCTTTTGGTTTTACCCTGCAGTTAATTGATTAACTTCTCTCTTCTCTTCCTTCTACCTTCCATCCTACTGTAATTAATTTAGGCTACTCAGAATTTTCTCCATGTTACCTCAGCATTCCATTTTTGCCTTTTTAATTTTCTAATATCAAAATTTACTGTATTAAATAATCTCTGTGAAAATAGCTAGCAAGGCTTCTGCATTCAATATCTGATACAGTACCTGATCTGAGAACTTTCAAATGCTTGAGAGACATTTATAGGGAAGTAAATAATTTCTTTCATGGTCAAGTCTCCCAATAACAACAGAGACTTATATTTGAAAATTTTGATAATATAACTAATTATATAGAAATTAACCATTTCATCAAAGTAGAGTGTTCCAAAGAGAAAGAATTAGTTCCACAGAACCCAGAGAAACTATAATATATCTAAGGAATGAGTTGTAGAAGAGAAGCTTCAAAGGAGCTGTGAGAACATGACTGACTTAACTAATTCGCTTTCCTTTAAAATTAACTGTCACACTCTTAAATTTACTTATTTGTGAAAAGACATATTTATATAGATATGGTTAGAATAGCAAAGCTTATTTTATCACCCTAAGTATTTATAAGTTATACGTTTAAAACATAAGATTTACATATAAACAAACTTTTTGTGACAGACTAGCTCTTTCCCATTTCAAAATGGATAAACCTAAAGCTTAGAGAAGTTACATAAAATAATGTCAAAGACACACACCTACTAAGTTAACTACTAAGAATGTTTATACTGGTGCTTAACTAACTATTCTTAGTTAAGTCCTCCTCATATGCCATTTTCTTTGAATTTAAAATAGTCTAAGTTTGGAGGGAAAAAGATAAATAAAAAGTTCTCAAGGATATTCATTTCATGACAATTTTTTTGACAAACTATAAAATTTTGAAGTAACTTTCCCTAAGTACTTGATCAGTCCCTCCATTTTATAAAAATATATCTACTGCTAAAACCAATTAGATCTACAAGTTTTCTATCTTTACTTCTCTTTTAATAAAGAACAGTCCTTAAGGATGAGGGCTTTGTAGTAAGTTAGTTTATGCTGTCACAACCTAGATTGTCACTTACTTGTACATAACCTTGTAAAAATTTCTTGTCATCCTTTCTCCTCTGTTTTCTTATTAGCAGAAATTAAATTAATTATTTCATGGAATTAAATTAGAAATTAACTAATTATTAGATTTAAATTAATTATTGTATGGAAACACTTTAAAAGTAACAAAAAACAGTGAGCACTCAGTGAGCTATTATTTTCATACTACTACTATTTATGTTTCTTCTACGACTCATAAAAAGTTGTAAAAGTGTCCTAACAAGTAAAGTATAATACAATGTGGAACTGTTTTATACAGATATCTAAAAATTAACTTTTTATTTTAAAATTTTAGTTTCTCAAAGTTTTCAGAAACAACTGAATGCACATGATATATGCTTACACACATATATAAACTCTATTAAAGTAGAAGTTAGCTATTTCATAAAGTAACTAATTATTATTAAAATAGCAATTATAAATTCTGTGTATAAGTATTATAACTTTCAGTTTTTGGATGACAAATGTGAGGTTTATATTGGTCAAATAGAAGGTCTTAGAAGTGTACAATTGAAAATATGTAAATTATATAATTTCAATTTTATTTTAATATCAAGAAACCTCTAGGGCTTCTGATCAAGAAGGCATAGAAGATGGACTCTATGCTTGCCCCTTCTCATGACCACACTAAAGTTACAATGAAACTACACAACAATCATCACTGAAAATCACCTGAGGTTTGGCTGAACAAAAATTCTACAACTGGGGACATATATAAGAGATCACCTTGAGACTAGGAGGAAGAGTGGAGACACAAAATGGGCTGTCCCACAACCACATGTTATGGTCAAGGATCAGAAGAGCTCATTGACTTCAGAATGCCCCAACACACACAAAGAGCAAGGAACCTGGCTCCACACTGGGATTCCCAAATGAAGAATTAAGTGCCAGGAAAAGAGATCCCCACAATCTCTGACTGTTAAAATGACTGAAGACTGTGGCTGAGGAAGACAGGGGGCTGTAGAAGTTGCAGACATTCCTCTTAAAGGACCCACATGTAAACTTACTCTGTGATGGATGCACTCATTCGGAGCTTCAGGTCAGGGGAAGATGCTAGAAGAGGGCCAAAGATACACAGGCTTCAGGGTAAGAACTGGAGGGGCAGTGTTCTCCAAGACAAAAGCAATAACAGTGTCCATTGTTCCTTTGTTGAGCCCTTTCCATTGCAAGAATGCAGATGCAGTTGGTCATAGTATCTGAGTTTCAATCAAACTGGTTAACACAGGTTGCTATGCCCAGATGATTCCCCAAAACCCTGCCTTTTTCAACTTGCTTACTCACCCAAGCTGCCTCTAGCAGTTTATTTCAAACAAATGGCCTATCTTGACTCATGCTATGGACTTTACTAAAATCTCTCAAAGGCTCACAAAACCCAAAGAAACAGAATCTGGTATCGATATGCCCTGTATCTCTTGCTGAGCAGCCCCAAGCTCAGCACAAGCTACAGCCAGCCTTTGTTTCTGGTTTGCCCTCTTGAGTCACTTAAGCCCAGCCTAGGTGGCAGCCATCTGCAAAATCCTTGCTGAGTCTTTCCAGTTGGCCCCAGAAATGCACAGGCTGAATCTGAACCTGGCCTTCAGTTAGGCCCCTTCCAGGAGGCACTGGGACTAGCACAACCAGTTTCCTTCTTTAACTGGTGCCAGAGCCAGAGCACCATCCAGGGAAGCATCTGAGGAGGACACAGCCAAAAGGCAGACTGGGCAGGCACTAGAGCCCTGCTAAAGTGAATTCTGTTCCATAGTGTTGGCACCTCACTGGTCGATATTCACCAATGAAAAAGTGGAGCTGCAAATTCGATCATAAAACAAAACAAAACCATATGCTGCCTCCAGGAAACACATTTCTTAGCCCCCAAGACTAATAGAAACTCAGATTGAAAGGGTGTAAAATATTTCAAGCAAATGGCATTCAGAGAAAAGTGGGAGTGGTGGTACTAATACCAGATGAAATAGACTTCAAAATAAAAAAAGGTAAAGAATGATACTGAGGGACACTTCATAATGATGAAGGAAATCATACACCAAGAAGACATAACACTTATTAATATCTATGCTCTCAATCAGGAAGCCCAAAAATATATAAAGCAGTTACTAACAGAACCAAAGGGAGTAACAGACCAAGACACTGTCATAGTAGGGGACCTAAATATCTCACTGTCAGATATGGACAGATCATCCAAACAAAAAATCAATAAGGAAATAATATTCTTAAATGACATATTAGACCAACTAGACATAATTGACATTTACAGAGCCTTCCATCCCAAACAGATGTTTATACATTCTTCTCTAGTGCACATGGAACATTCTCAAGGATGGACCACATACTAGAACACAGAGAGGTTGAAATCATACCGACCATATTCTGTGATCATAATGCTTTGAAGGAGGAAATCACCTATAAAAAGAAAGTGAGAAGAACCACAAATACATGGAGATTAAACAACATGCCACTGAAGAATGACTGGATTTTAGAAGAAATAAAAACAGAGATCAAGATTTACAAACAAATGAATAATATTGATAGTACAATATATCAAAACTTTTGGGACACAGAAAAAGTGATAAGAGGAAAGTTTCTATTACTACAGCCTATCTTCAAAGACAGGAATAAGCCCAAATAAATAATCTAAAACTTCATCTTAGAAAACTAGAAAAGGAAGAACAAATGAAGCCTAAAGTCAGCAGAAGGAAAGAAATCATAAAAATTAGAGCAGAACTAAATGAAATTGAAAACAAAAAGCAATAGAAAAAATAAATGCAACAAAGAGTTGGTTCTTTGAGAAGTTTAATAAAATTAATAAATCCCTGGCTAGACTCACTAAAGAAAAAAGAGAAAGGACACAAAATCATAGATGAAAGAATGGAAATTAAGACACACATCACAGAAATACAAAGGATCATACAAGAACACTATGTAAAAACATGTAACACTAAATTTAATAACTTAGAAGAAATGGACAAGTATTTAGAAATAACCTTCCTAGTCTAAATGAAGAAGACCTGGAAAATCTAAATAGACCAGGACCAGATGGCTTCACCAGTGAATTCTAACAAACATTTAAAGAAGATTTAATATACATTCTCCTCAAAAACTTCCCCCAAATCAATGAAGCGGCAATACTTCCTCACTCATTTTATGAGGCCAGGGTTACCTTGATACCAAACCTTGTAAGAATAACACACAAAAAAAGGAAAACTGCAAATCAAAAATCTTAAATAAGATACTAGCGAACTGCATACAGAAACATATTATAAAGATTATACACCATGATCAAGTGGGCTTCATCCCAAGGGCACATAGATAATTCAACATATGCAAATCAATTAATGTGATAAACCACATAAGGAAATCAAAAACTAAGAATCATATGAGAATATTAATAGATACAGAAAAAGCCTTTGACAAGATACAGCAACCATTAATGATCAAAACACAACAAAAGTGGTATAGAAGGAAAGTACGTTAACATAATAAAGGCCAGATATGACAAAATCTCAGCCGACATTACACTTAATGGTGAAATACAAAAAACCTTCCCTCTAAGACCAAGAACAAGGCAAGGCTGTCCACTATCACCCCTGTTATTCAATATAACATTGAAGGTCTTAGCAATTGCAATCAATCAAGATAAATATAAAAGGCATCCAAATAGGAAATGAAGAAGTGAAACTGTCACTATTTGCAGGTGACATGATTCTATATAGAAAACTCTAAAGACTCCGCAAGAGCACTATTAGAAACAACAATCAAATATAGTAAAGTTTCTGGGTACAAAAATCAACATTCAATAATCCTTAGTGTTTCTATACTCTAATAATGTAGTGTCAAAAAAAGAAGTAGAAAAAATAATTTGTTTTGCAATTGCAAAAAGAATAAAATACCTAGGAATATATCTAACAAAACATGTGAAGGACCTATATTGTGAAAACTACAAAACCCTATTTAAAAAAATTATAGAAGATACAAAGAAATGAAAAGATATTTTGTGTTCTTATATTGGAAGAATCAACATAGTTAAAATAACCTTATTACCTAAAGCATTATACAGATTTAATACAATCTCCATCAAAATCCCATCGACATTTTTTAAAGAAATAGGATAAAAAATCATCAGAGTTATATGGCAGCACAAAAGACCCCAATGGTCAAAGCCATTCTGAGGAGGGGAAAAAAATGAGTTGGAAGTCATCCCTCTCCCTGACTTCAAATTATACTACAAAGGAACAATAATCAAAATGGAATGGTATTGACAGAAAAATGGACACACAGACCAGTGGAATAGAATTGAGAGTTCAGAAATCAACCTATGTTTATATGGGCAAATAATTTTCAACAAAATGCCAAAATCATACAGTGGATAAAACAAAGCCTCTTTCATTAATAGTGCTGGGAAAACTGGAAAGCCACCTGCAAAATAATGAAATGACTGTTTTCTATCACCACACACCAGGATTAACTCAAAATGGATTAAGGACCTGAATTGAATATAAGACCTAAAACAATAAAATGCATAGAAGAAAACATAGGAAGCAGACTCAAAGACCTTGGACTTAAAGAGGACTTTATGAATTTGACTTTATAGGAAAGGGAAGTAAAAGGAAATATAAATGAATGGGACTATATCAAACTAAAAAGCTTCTGCACAACAAAAGAAACCATCAACAAGGTAAAAAGACAATGATTCAAATGGGAAAATATGTTTGCAAACAATGCTTCTGATAAAGGCCTAATATCCAAAATATACAAAGAACTCATACATTTCAATAACAACAAAAATACAAATGATCCAGTCAACAAATGGGCAGAGGACCTGAACAGACACTTAGTCATAGAGGATATACTAATGGTCAAATATTTAAAAAGATGCTCAACATCACTAGCTATTAGGGAGATAAAAATCAAAACCACAATGAAATAACATTTCACACCTTTTGGAATAGCTGTTATCAATAGGACAACTAATAACAAATGTGATAG
The DNA here is from genome assembly GCA_030015415.1 of Cynopterus sphinx. Classification (NCBI taxonomy): domain Eukaryota; kingdom Metazoa; phylum Chordata; class Mammalia; order Chiroptera; family Pteropodidae; genus Cynopterus; species Cynopterus sphinx. Next base: position 95,706,778 of record CM057381.1, read on the forward strand.
AGAATGCGGAGAAAAAGGAACCCTCTTACATAAGTGGTGGGGCTTCAAATTGGTATAGCCACTATGGAAAACAGTATGGAAATTCCTCAAAAATCTAAGAATTTATCTACCATATGATCCAGCAATCCCTCTACAGCTTATTTTTGCAAAAACTTGAAATCTCATGTTTAAAAAGATATTTGCACATCGATGTTCATAGCAGCCTTTTTCAAGATGTCCAGGGGATGGAAACAACCAAAGTGTCCAATAATAGATGATTGGCTAAAGAAGCTGTGGTACATATGTACAATGGAATATTATTTAGCCATATGAAGAGATGAACCACTGCCATTTGCGACAACATGAATGGCCCTCCAGATAATCATGCTAAGTGAAATAAACCAGACAGAAAATAGTTGAAAATCACATGATATCACTTATATGTGGGACATAAACCTAAAAGCAACAAATGAACAGGACAAACAGAGACTCATGGACATTGACAGTAGATTAGTGGTTTCCAAAAGATAAGAGGAAAGAGAAGGAGGTAGGCAAATATGTTAAAAGGGGTCAAATATGTGGTGACAGAAAGAAATCTAACTATGAGAGTTGAACACACATGAAAATATATATATATATATGTTACTGTTAAAATGTGCAGCTGAAACTTACCACATTTTGTTAACTAATGTCACCTTAAAAAAGAAAAATTTAATTGAAAAAAAGCATAGGGTGGCTGAATGAATAAGAAAACAGGATCCTTCATACATTGCCAAGAAGAAATGCACTTAAGATCAAACAACACACACATAGTGAAAACAAAGTGATAAAAAAAATATTACATGAAAATAGAAATAAAGGAAAAAATCAGATGTAGCAATACTTATCAGACAAAATAGGCTGTGAAACAAAGGTCATAATAAGAGATAAAGAAGGACCCAATAATCCTACTTCTGGTTATTTATCTGAACAAACTCAAAATACTACTTTATGGGGACATCTGTATCCATATGTTTATTGTAGCAGTATTTACAATAAGGAAAACATGGAGGCAACCTGGATCAATGGATAAAGAAGAGGTGATGCATATATAGAATGAAATATTATTCAGTCATTAAATAAATAAACAAATAAATAAATAAATAAAATATTTACATGTAGTACATATCTATAGGGTATTGTGCTGAATGGATTAAGACAGAGAAAGGCAAATACCATATGATTTTACTTATTTGTGGATCTAAAGAACAAAATACACAAGCAAAAGAGAAACAAACACAGATACAAAGAACATGTTGAAGTTTAACTGATGGGAAAGCAGTTAAGGGGTGAGTGAAAAAGGGGAAAGGATTAAGAAGTACAAATAAGTAGTTACAAAATAGCCATGGAAATGCACGGTAAAAAATATAGTCAATAATATTACAACTATGTATGGTGTCAGATGGGTACTAGATTTATGAATTTTATAGATTTTTTAATCACTATGTTGTATCCCTGTAACTAATACATTATGTGCCAACTTTAATTGAAAAGTAAAAAATATTATAAAAAGAAATCCTCTAAATGTCCCTATTTGCCCAATTATATAAAAACCTATTTATTATATACACAAGAGTTCAAAATAACATGTATATTCAATGTATAAAGTGGTTTATTTTTACTTTTTAAAATAAGTGATTTAATTTTTATTCATAATTAATATTAAGCAAATTGCATTTATAATTATGGACCTACTCATTTAAAGGTTCCAAATTATGTATGCTTTTTCCAATATATTTTTAAAATTTGAAATGCAGTGCATAAATTATTGAGAAAATGAGTCATACTAGCTGGACATCTGCTATTTAAATCAAAGTCCAATAAAATAGTTGAACACACTTTTCTGCTGAAAAACAGACAGATGGTCAGTTAGAGTGCTTCACAAATTGAATATGAGACAGTATGATTAATTATCAAATATGTATTCATATATTAAAAACCTAACTTGAGCATAAAAAAGAAAATAAACTTTTCTATTTTTAGTCAAAACTGTTGTACTTATGGGATATTTTTCTCAGTGTTCAAGTGAAGGGCTATTTTCTTGATTCTCTGGTCTTTTACTATGTGTTCTATCTTTTCTGCATTTGATTATACCTTTTTTGATATTTAGGTAAAGTTTTATTTTTATTCTATAATGTGCTTAATATTTATTACTCTATATTCCTATATTTAAGATAGTATTTATTAAATACATACTTGAACAGTGATATAAAGAACTTGAGTAATCTTTCCTGTACCTTTTTCTTCTCATCCGATTTTAAAAACCAATACTATTAGTAGAATCTTTTAAATTTGTTCTTTTATAATGTAATCTGTAAGCTTATTCTACTTCCTGCCTTCTCTCCTCTTCCTACCATTTACATTCTCTTTTGTTACTTTTATTCTTACATTTGATTCTAAAACAAATGTTCTAAATACATGAAGTTAAGTATATGAAAAATAACGAACATTATAGATAATAGCTGTTGCTTATTGTTTTAACATGGATGAAATCTACAGATGATTAAAATTTCCACAGAAGAAACAAAAAAAATGGATGAAATGTACTAAGATGATGATGGCTACTGAAAACAGCATTTATTTTATAAAGATTGATGCATTTAAAGTAGAATATTTGACAAATGTTAAAGAAAATGCATACATTCAAATTATTATTGAAGAAATAGTTTCAAAAATCAAATAAATACTAAGAAACATTTAAATTGTATTCCAGGTTAAATTAATATTTAGTAATTTGTTTACCAATGCATTCATTTAGTAAATAATTATGGAATTTCTTCTTTATGGTACTAGAATAAAATACAGAAGACGTGTATGGATGCTAGCCTAATAGAGTTTATACAGGAAAGTATACTGCTAAAAACCAAGCAAAGAAATAATTTAAAAAACCTAGAAATTTTGGTAAGTGTAAGTAAAATATGAGCTGCTGGGATAATAAATGAAGTGATTACAAAGAGCTTTAGAATGTTTTGAAAGGAAGATTATCAAAAATATAAGATGATCCAAAGATGGGAGAAAAATTATTTCTAGGAAAGAAACAAAAGATACAACTGCACTTCGGCAGGAAAGGAGTTAGCTTACTCCCCCTCTCCCAGCACTTCAACCTGTAATAAACCACAATTATTTAATGTATTTATTTCTGTGTAAATATACAGCAAGGTTGAGTCTACCATTTATAGCCTTCTTAACCTGTAAGAAGAAATAATAGCAGAGTGCTATCATATTGTTCTCCAAAGCAATTATGCCTATTTATTTACATTTTCCTCAGCAAATCTTGGAGTTCTTTTTTTCTCATAACCAGATGAATGTCTAATGATCTTGTAAGTTTGCATTTTCCACCACTGAGTGTTAAATCCATTAAGACGTTTCTCTCTGAGTTCAGACAATAATGACAAAACCATATTTTTAAGCAAACTAGATTAGGATTCTGCTTGTGCCTACCCAACACCTTGAATAAAAAGACCAACTTCTTTAATATCAACTCTAAATACAAAAAGTATATACAACCTCCATGTTCAGGAGTTAAGTTTTAATTCTTTCAAATTCTGTAGTTCTTTGTTAATCAGACAACATAAAGATCATATTAGAATTTTTTGACTTTCATCAGATGCTAAGGTAAAAGTATTCCAATAAGCTTTTGCCTATAGTTGATCAATTGTGGGGACTCTTTTAAAGATTGTATAAGAATCTATCTTTTGCAAGGTTTTGTACATCCATCTCAGGAACTGCTAGAACTGAGGTAATTGAAGGCAGATGTCTTGCTGGATTTTTAAAGTGGAGGCCTGGCCCCATATAGAAAGATCTAATATCCAAAACTGATAATAAAATGAAAGATTTACTGAATCTCAGGCCATCTTTAAAAAGGAAAAGGTGGTATACCTTCACAATGGCCTGCCAAGCACTGAAGGAAAGCATGAAATTATTCTTCAGATTGGGAACTCTAAGACCAAGACACCAGCAGATTCAATGTCTGGGGAGGATCAACTTCCTGGTTCACAGCCATTTTCTTTCCTGTGTCCTCATGCTTTAGAAATACAAAGTCATAACTTTAAAAAAATATATGCGGATCAATGTGGAATAAGAGAAAGCATGATGAAAAAAATGGAAATGATTGAATATTTAAACCATTAAGTCTCTTTATAAAGAGCTTTTTTCCTACCTGCAACTGAAAATCATTAACTGTTTTAAGCAGCAAGTGTTATAGTTTCTCTTGTTCTTTAAAGTGCTCATAATTTTTATTGTATGTTCATTAAATTAGCATTGTCTAGAATAGAATTGGGGAAAAGAGCTAACATTTGTAGGAAACATTTGTGTAGAGCAAATGACGATGATACTTTGATTATGTTAGGACTCATTGAGAGAAGTTAATAATTTTGTTATATTTTAGAAACAAGATAGCCAAATATACTGAAAGATTTGAAGTGAGTAATGAGGATAAAGGAGGACCTGAACATGACATTTGGGTTTTTGGCCAAATTTAGCAAGACATTAAAAAGATCATACACCATGATCAAGCTGGGTTTACTTCTGGGATGCAAGTTGGTACAATATCCACAAATCAATAAATGTGATATACCACATTAACAAATTGCAAGTTCAAAATCATATGATCATATCCATAGATACAGAAAAAGCATTCTACAAAATTCAGCTTTCATTTATGATAAAAACTCTCAGCAAAATGGAAATAAAGAGAACATACCTTAACATAATAAAACCATATATGACAAACCTACAGCTAACATCATACACAATGGGAAAAATCTAAAAGCATTTTCTTTAATATCAGAAACAAGACAAGAATGTCCACTTTCACCACTTTTATTCAACACATTATTGGAAGTCTTAGTCACAGCTGATAAAAAGAAATAAAAGGCATCCAAATTGGAAAGGAAGAAATAAAACTGTCACTCTTTGCAGATGACATGATACTATATAGAGAGAACTCTAAAGACTCTACCAAAAACTATTAAAACTGATAAATGAATTCAGTAATAGCAGGATACAAAATTAATATTCAAAAATTGGTTACATTTTTTATAAACCAATAGTGAACTATCAAAAAAAGAAATTAAAAAAAACTTTTATTTTTAATAGCATCTAAAAATATATATAGAAATAAATTTAACAAAGAAGGTAAAAGATATTTCTTCAGAAAATTATAAGACGTTGAAGAAGATACAAATAAATGAAAGCATATACCATGCTCATGGATGGGAAGAATTAATTTCATTAAAATCTTCATACTACCCAAAGCAATATATATATTCAATTCAATCCTTATCAAAATATAAATGGCATTTTTTTTCACAGAACTAGAACAAATAATCTTAAAATTTATGTGATATCAGAAAAGACTCATAATAGCCTTGGCAATCTTGAGAAAGAAGAACAAAGGTGGAGGTATGCTGTCTGACATCAAACTACTACAAGCGTGTAGTAAATTAAGCAGCATGGTACTGGCACAAAAACAGAATAGAGAGCCCAGAAATTAGCCCACACATAGGTGGTCAATTAATCTATGACAAAGGAAGCAAGAATATACAATGCAGCAAAGGTAGTTTATTAATAAATGTTGCTGAAGAAATTGGACAGTGACATGCAAAAAAAAAAAAAAAAAAAGACCAACTTTTATACCATATGCCAGTAAAACTCAAAAATGGATTGAAGAGTTGAATATAAGACCTGAAATCATAAAACTTCTGGAAGAAAACATAGGAAGTAAACTCTCTGACATTGCTCTTAGGAAGATATTTTTCTGATATATTTCTTTGAGCAAGGGAAACAAATTTAAAAATAAACAAATGGAACAATAACAAGCTAAAAAGGTTTGCAGCACAAAGGAAACCATAAAAAAAAAAAAAAACTAAACTAAAGCTTATAAAATTGGAGAAGATATTTGCCAATGACAAGGGGTTAATATCCGAATTTATAAAGAACTCATACAACTCAATACAAAAAAAAAAAAAAAAAACAATCCAATTTAAACATGGGCAGAGGACCTAAATAGATATTTCTCAAAAAAAAAAAAAAAAAAAAGATGTACAGATGACCAACAGACATAAGTAAAGATGTTTAACATGACTAATCATTAGAGAAATGTTAAATAAAACCGCAATGAAATATCACCTCACAACTGTCAGAATAACTATCATCAACAGATCAGAAAACAACAAGTGTCGACAAGGATGCAGGGAAAAAGAAACCCTTGTGTACTGTTGTTGGGATTGCAAATTGGTGAAATCATTATGAAAAACAGTTTGTAGTTTCCTAAAACAATTAAAAAGGGAACTTCTTTATGATGCAGCCATTTCACCTCTTGATATTCATCCAAAGAAATCTAAAATTATATGCACCCATATTTTTACTGTAGCACAATTTATAATTGTCAAGATATGGAAGCATCATAAGTTTCCATCAATAGACAATTGGTTAAAGAGATGGTACATATATATATATACAACAAAATATTAGTCATAAAAAAGAATGAAATCTTGTCATTTTGACAACATGGATGAACCTAGAGGGTATGAAGCTAACTGAAATAAGTTAGACAGAGAAAGACAAATACCATATGACTTTACTTTTATGTGGAATCTAAAGAACAAAACAAACAAACAAATGAACAAAAACAAAAACATACTCATTTATACAGAGAACAATCTAATGGTTCTCAGATGAAATGGGGATCTGGGAATCTGGGTGAAAAAGGTGAAGGAATTAAAAAGTACAAATTAGTAGTTACAAAATAGTCAGAAGGATGTAAAGTACAGCATAGGAAATATAGTCAGTAATATTGTAATAACTATGTATGGTACCAGGTGGGTATTAGACTAATCAGGGGGATCACTTTATAAATTATATAGATGTCTAACCACTGTGCTGTACACCTGAAACTAATATAAAATAATATTAATGTGAACTGTAACTGAAAATTAAAAAAAAAAAATTAGTAAGTCTATAGAGCAAGGATCCCCAACTCCTAGGCCACAGACTGATACTGGTTCATGGCCTGTTAGGAATCAGGCCACACAGGAGGAGGTGAGCAGTGGGCAAGCCAGCAAAGCTTCATCTGTGTTTTCAGCCTCTATCTAGTTCTAACATCACTATTTCAGCTCTCCCTCAGATTTTCAGGCATTATATTCTCACAGAAGCGTGAACCCTATTGTGAACTGCGCATGCGAGAGATCTAGGTTGAGCTCTCCTTGTGAGAATCTAATGCCTGATGGTCTGAGGTGGAGCTGAGGCAGTGATGCTAGTGCTAGCGAGTGACTTTAAATACAGATTTATATTAGCAGAGAGGTTTGACTTGCACAGAAACAATAATAAATCAATTGCTTGCAGACATATCAAAATCCTTTCAGTGAGTGGCAAAAATTGCATCTGGTGGCAGGCTTTATAATGGCAAGTGAATTGATGTACTTCACTTGTACAGCTGCATCTGTTGGCATCTGATTCTGCATTATGGTGAGTTGCATAATTATTTTATTATATATCACAATGTCATAATAATAGAAATAAAGTGCACAATAGATGTAATGCACTTGAATCATCTGTAAGCCACCTCTCCCACCCTCCCATCAGTGGAAAAATCATCTTCCACAAAACTGATCCCTGGTGACAAAAAGTTTCGAGATCACTGCTATAGAGTTACCCAATTAAATTTACAATAGAGTTAAATTATTTTAGACTATTAAAATTTTATTACCTGGGTCTGTACAAAGAGAAAATATAAATATTTCTTGTTAATTATTTGAGTGTCTTACTGAGTGAAAATAGGGTTTTTAAATTTTAATTATTCCAGTTTTATTGATATATAATTGACATATGACATTATATTAGTCTAAGGTATATAATACAATGATTAATTTATATGGTGCAAAATTATTACCATAATTTTAGTTAATATCCATTACCTCACATTTACAATTTTTTTTGTGTGAAAAAAATCTTAGAAATTTTAAGAACTAAACAAAGCATGATATTTTACTTCCTACTCTACCTCCCCTACTCAGACTCTGTCTTGTAAATGTAAACAGTGTTAAAAGATAAATAGAAGCATGTTGAAATTTACAAGTTTATTTGAGCATTTACCGCTTCAAATGGTGTAGCACCAGACTAGAAGTTGTTAGGACCACTCAGCTGACAGGATCCAGGGGAAAAATTTACAGTTACATGCCACTTAACAAGGGCATACATTTTGAGAAATGCATCGTTATACAATTGCATTGTTGTACAAACATTTTAGAGAGAACTTACACAAACCTGGATAGCATAATGCATTGGCTGAAGAATTACTGTTTAAAAATTAATTACTTGCTGGAAATTACTGTTTGGCTATCACCATAGGAACATAGGGTACTAGTTATGAAAACATAACATTCTAACAAGCTTTCTGCTTCTGTACCCTGGCTTGCACACCTGACCAGTGGGTTGACAGGTAGTGAATAGAAGAAAAATAGACCTTTGTGTTCAGACAGAATGAAGAATGGGATTTGGGGCTTAAAAATCCTGTATCCCTCTACATTTCAGGACTGCTTAATTTAAGGTCTGTGTACCTCTGCCAGACCCAGCTAGCTGAATAAAGAGTGTGATTCCTATAACTCACTGAGAGTTCTGGTGGTCTGTGTGTCTTTCGGGGGCTGGTGGCCACAATAATAATTTACTACAATCCTAAAATGTATGGTATACCACAATTGTATATGCAGTGTGTCATTGATTAAAATGTCCTTACATCACACATAATGTTTATAGAGAGTAGAAGCAAAAAATAAAAATTATTTGATCTACTGCAGTTTAAAGCCTAGTCTGTCATTTGTATTTGGTTGTCTTTACCATTGATTTTGTAACCTTGTGCAATTTATATGCTTAGATTTTAGTTTGCTTTTACAGCATTAGAACGACCTTGGTCTAATGGTGTTCTTTAATTTCAAAAATCCTTAATCTTAAATACTTCAGTTAAAATATTAGCAGTCTCTAAATTATGGCAGTATCATATGTAATTTCAATTTTGAGAATTATCAGTTTATCTCTTCATTTTGCTCAAATCTTTAAAATAATTTTCCACATGAGAGGACTGATGGGTTTTTCCATGACATAATTATTAGCTATTATGCTGGTATTATTATAATTAAAATCTTACAGCCATGTAAAATATATTTAAATGAGTAATCAAGTGCAATGTTAAATATAAGACATCAATACTCATAATTAATGCTTTTTAAGAATAATTTTTTATAACATAGGTCTGAAAAAAGTGTGAAAAAAACAATATGAAGTCACCATAGCCTAGGTGACAAAATTATTTAAATCAGAAGAGGAAATAGAATTTATTTTATTAACTAGCCTGATGACTAAAACTTTTGAACTTTTTAATTGTGTATCAATGCCAAGACATATACAGATAGATGATGATAGATAGATAGATAGATGATAGATAGATAGATAGATGATAGATAGATAGATAGATAGATAGATGATAGATAGATGATAGATAGATGATAGATAAACATAATCCACTCTGTAGAATTTAGGAAAGAATGTTTACATGTCCAGACCTGCTGACTTCAGTTATCTAATCACCTGACATCTTGAACCAATCTAGATGCTAAGAATGCAGGACAGACTTTTTTTCAACAATGTAGTTTTTACTATTATAACTCTCAACTTTTCTGTGTTTTTTATTTTATTTTATTTTTTTTAGAACACTTGAGGTGTTACTTGGTAATGATTTTAATTTGAAAATCATAAGTCCATAGAGTAAAACATTGTCTTTAATTTTAGCAAAACCTCCTAATTCATTTATGCTTGGTCAATAAGTCTCATTCTTATTATAGTACAGATACAATATTCTGGGTTTTTGTGATAGATTTTTGATGGAATTCTCCCTCTTCTAATTTATAGACTAGCTGTAAAGACATATATTATGTGATTATATGTTTTAGAAGAATAAAAATGTTGTGGTGCAATCAAATCTAAGACCCATGAAGCTAATTGAGATGAATTGTGAGCCTTTATTAGCCAGTCAGTGACTGACTCTACTACTCAGGGTTAGAGGAGATCAGCCCTGAGTTCCCAAAAGAGGCAGATTATAAAGTTTAGAACCACAAACAAGCAAGCAGATACAGAAGCAGAAACTGGCCGTTAGCATATCTTTGAGCAGATTACCATACCCTGGTTAACAACAAGCAAGCAGCAGTTGGCTCACTTGAAAATTTTCCACCCTTAACAAAAACAGAACATACTAGTAGTTTCACTGATTATCTGTAGTCTGATTCAAAAACAAATGTATGTGACTTTAAAATTCTTAATTTGCTCTAATATAATAAGAGAGGAGGCATCTGAAAATGCAAAGGACTCTAATATAATAAGAGAGGAGGCATCTAAAAAATTAAAAGAAAAGGGCTTGCAAAGATGACCAGCTCAGCTGGTTATAGATTAACCATGCCCTACAGATCTTTAAATGGCCTTCTGAAAACTCTTGCCACACCTAAGGATCTATAAATAGATAGGACTGGTGGTCTGGGAATTCTTTCCCCGTTGTACTCCCCACCCAAAACTTACCCCTCAACCCCATTCTGAGTCACGAAGTACATGTAGACCCTCAGACAAAAGAGTCACATGCCCATTGTATGGACACTACCGAGGTATATAAACTATAAGAAATTTAACTATAATGAGCTCGTGACTTTTGTGCTGTCTAGAGCCTCACATGCTCCACTGGCCTAATAAACTCTCCTTCCTCTAACAAGAGTTATCTGAGCACCCAAATTCCTCCGTCGGCTGTCACTTCCTGAAACATAATACTCAGTTTTCTCATTTTATATAATTTTATGAAGTTTGGTTCTTTATTATTAATTTCTGTCTGATTTAGAATGATTCTGATGTGCTTAAGTATCTTATGCCTTGTAAAGCACTGATTAGTAAGAAATGTCAGTTTGAAAAGATGGCATGGATATTACTAGTGTCAGAAAATAGACGTCAGTCACATTCCTGGCTCTTTGTCAAGAGAAAAATCAATCATACGGCTAAATTAACAAAGTATAATTAGAAATATAGGCATCACGATTGTCTGTGATACAAATACAATTAATGGAGATATTAATATTTTTTTCAAGCCTTAAATATTTGTAAATAAAATCTCCATATATCTCATTATAAAATATTCTAGTTTTTGTGTTTTGTAAGTTATTTCTATATAAAATGAGGAGGAGCAGGATATGCCATTCCAAAAATATACCTCTTTGGCATAAGGATTATTTTGCCTGATTATTTTTAAGAGACTGCAGCAGACACAGAAGAATCTGAAAAAAAGTAGAAGTTGCAATTTTGTGAATAAAATTTACATTTATAAAGGAACTCCCTATTTGTAAGTGTCTGTGTCAGAAAGAGAAAGATGAGCAAATCTTTAGAAACTCATTTTTCTTCCCTACTAAAGCAAAAATGAAGGATTAGATGGTTTTAACCATCTAAATTGTTTTAAGTTTAATAACATCTGTGACAGTGTAAGCATACTTCAGGCAGCTATCTTTAATATCATCAGCTTCCTTTGCAGTAAAAAAATCATATGAAGAGCTTACTTGGCTCATCAAAAGTTGTCTGCCAAGTTGAAGACAACTAAAAACAATTTGATAAAGTAAAAAATATATATTTTATATATATATATGGAAATTACATGACCAGATGTGCATTTCCTTTGACATGGATATCAAGGATATCAGACTTTGACCCTGTGGGAACAAAAATTACTTAATTCGTACCTCTAATTCTAATGTCATTTCAGGACTAAAAAATATATTAAAAATTTCAAATCAATATTAACCTTTAACATTTTGTTTTATCAGATACAGGTTTCTCTGGCTAACATTCCTATGAAAAACTTCCTAAGTAAAAAAGGCATAAAGTGAAGAAGCAATTACATTAGGACACATCTTGCTAATCAGTGTACAATATAAATTGAGATAGATAAAGCACATATGCTCACAGACACAGTTCAAAACTGTAAGAGCTTGATGCTGAGATGCTGTGTGAGATGCTTTGGGAGAGAGCTTGGCGGCATCAATCTCGCTGCTCCCTGCAGACTGCCTCCATGACAGCTTGCCGCAAAGCAACACTGAATGTTATTTTTGTTTTTCATAAAATTGAAAACCCTCTTTAGATTTCTTACTGAAAACAGGTACTAATGTAGGTCTTTCACAAAAGCGAAATGGTAAAGCAAACTTTCAAAAAGTGGGCAATTCCTGTACTATTAGTTTTTTCCCGATGAAAAGAGAAATAGGTTATTGAAGGGACTGAGAATGAGCCTCCCCAAAATGTGCCACTTTGACATGTGGACAAACAGAAGATTTTAGAAAAACTTTAACCTTTTCCTTAACGACCTAAAATAATTTAGATAGAAGACCTGGCCCAGAAAGAGAGCTATTACCAGAGAAACTTTTTACCTATGTGGCAGAAAAAAACATCTAAGTACCAAACATTTTATTTACTTGTGAATTACCCTCCTCCTCTTTGAAGCCTCAAGTCCCTATACCATTCCTTAGCTCAGGATGGCAAATAAGCCTCAACTGATTTACTTGCTCTTTTGTTTCATATTTTTATGAGGCACCCCTATACATATACAATTAAATTGTTTTTCTCTTGTTAATGTCTCATGTTAATTCGATTATTAAACCAGCTGAAGAATCTAGAGGAATAAAATAAACAGTTTTCTTCCCCTATATTACCATAGTGGGTAGTGTATAAAGTAACTCAAAGAGTTCACTAATTTAAGGGTAACTAAATAAACCAGGACTGGGAGCAAGATAGCAAATGCTCCATGCAGCAGCATAATAAATAATGAATAAGTTGTTAAAACACCACTGATTGCATCTCTTTGTGTGGCTCCATAATAGAAGAGCAAAGGGACACATAACACTAACAACTTATGGGAAATTTAAAACTCCTAAAAGGAAATAGTGTATAGCTGAACACAATGTTGTAAATCTGTAGAGCTTACAGCCATGTGGAAAATGGCTAACAAGTTGTTTAGAGACATTGAAGAGGACTTGTAAGTATCCTATAAAAAAATTAATCAGCAAATCAAAGGTGTCACAAAATATTCATATCTCAGGATTTCATCTGATAATTGGAAGAGGGACAAGGGAGCATGATTTCCCTACTCAATTGTAAATAGGCCCATAAAGAAATCATATTGTTTAAATGTATTTTTCATGAATTTGCTTTAATCCTTTATTTAAATTCAAAATATAAAAATCCAGTAGATAAAAACAAACATCTAAAATAGCATACAAATAAATGCTGTAAGAAATGATAAAAGACTTTCAGTCTCATGAAGTTTTAGATTTTGCCTTGAAGTTTAAGCAACAGAAAGCAAGGGTCGAAAGGCAATGAATTATCAAGAGGGTTATACAAATGAGTCTCAATAATAAATGCCTGGGAAAAGAATGATGTGTAAATAAAATTAAATTCATTTTTAACAAAAAGATAAAATAACCTGACTGTCTTTGAAAAGTTTGAGAAAGTAATGTTAAACTTTTTTTAAAAATTTATTTGGCTGAAGATCTTTTTTTAAAGGAAAGTTTTATTAGGCCATTGTTAGCTGGAAAAAGATGACTAGGTTCCAGGGCATGGAGTCTAAACCACTAGCAGCAGTGCCACATGAAAAAAACAAGTATATTTATTGTCCCTGAGTTGGCCAGTTTTATACATCAAATAGCAGGAAGAAATGTAAGTTGTTTTAAAAGAATTTACATTGGTTATAGACAAAGGAATTAGGAGAAGTTTAGTAGAGCTTGTTCCAGGATAGGTGCAGAATCTGTAAGGAAGAAATGTCTGCTTCTGTGGACTGGCTTCTGTGGACTGGCAAGAGATTGGAAAGTTCACGTGTAAACAAGAAACAGAGGCTCCTAGGGTTTGATAAAGGTTGGCTATTCTTTCTTTTTAATGATTGCAGAAAATAACCACTCAGAAGTTAATTCAAAGTTCCAACACACACTCAGAAATGTATGCAGTCTTAATTTGTTTGTTTGTTTGTTTGTTTTTGTTTTTGCCTTGCAGTTATTAACTGATTAACCCCTTTTTTTCCCTCTTCCTTCTGTTAGATAGTTAGACAGACATGAACAAAGAAGCAAAGGCCGCGTCTAGAGACAGGCCAGAAATCACCCAAAGAACACCTCTGCATACAGACAAAAGTTAAAAATTCACTCCTGCATCCAAAAGAGACAAAGGACTAGAAGGCCATAAACATACCTGGCATAGTCCAGCCACAGACACTTACGCAGAACCTCAACCTCATTCTACCATCATTATAATATCATGTCTAGGTGCAGAAGTTCATGTTTCTAATTATAACAGATTGAATTCTGTGTGGCTGCATGTTCAGTAGGCAGGGTGTTATATACCAGCCAAATGTCAATCAAACTGACCTCATGTTTGAATCACTTAAGAATGCCTTTGTAACCATCCACTGTGGTCCTAATATGAGACTTCCCCTGTCTACAGGGCTGCAGCTCTTTCTGCTATGTAACCTGTTCCTCATGTGGAGCATATTTTTGTTGCTACATGGTTGTAGCTTGTTTAGGCATCATCGTTTTCTACCTCACAACATGGTTGTAATAAATCTTATCTCTTATAAATCTTGCTGAGTTGGAATTTTTTCCTTTGTCAGCAAAAAGAACTGAGAATCACTTGTTACTGAGGCAATGGCAGAGCTCAGATCACCATAAATGGTAACACTCCACACTCTCGTCTGCGGTAATTTAAAACATCTCAGAATTTTCTCCTTGTCTATAGCAATAAAATATAAGTAAGATATTTAAATTTTACAAACAAGAGATAAGTGGGGAGGTAGATAGGTAAAAGGGGTCAAATATGTGGTGAAAGAAATCTATGGGCAGTGAACACACAATGCACGCAATACATATGCCTTACTGCTAATTGTACACCGGAAACTTACTAGATTTCATTAACCAATGACACCATATTAAAAAAAAAAAAAAAAAAAAAAACAAATAAAAAAACAAACAAATAAGATAAAAATAAATTAAATGTACAGTATTTTAAAAAAGAAATAAACATACATTTAATCTTAAATTATTTTATTTATTTTTAATTTTATTTATTTTAATTAAGAAATAATGAGAATGTTTCTTTAATACAGTATAAATTTATGCAAATACAATTGTATACTTATGAAATAAAAACTAGTTTTTATTTTAAAAGTTTCATAGTGATTCATATTTGTGTCACAGATGTAAACTATTTTCCTTTGTTTGGGACAGTCTTTTCCACACAAACTCTTACTAAAAGGAAGATTTAAACTTTAAAAGCTTGCAACTGAGCAATTATTTCAAAATAAATACATGTATATTTGTTTTGTAAATCTCACATAGAAAAATGTGTATCTTAGAATATGCAAAAAATGAGAGTCTTCATCAGGTAATAAATTTAGGTAATGGATTAACAACTAGTTACCTATAATCTTTGATTTTACTTTTGAATGCAGAAACATAACTAAGTCAGAATAAAAGGTAAGCAATACATTATGATAAATTTTTATATTTTCCATTATGCTTAGGACTTTTTGATAATTAATTATATACATTTAGTTTTTATTACTTCTAATCATATTCTCTTAATGAAATTGTCTTTTGAAATGTTTATGAAATGAAATACAACTATCTTCCAAAACTGTATCTTCTTTTTATAACAAGTGTGTGTGTGTATGTGTGTATTTAATTAAAAAGAATTATAATTTTATGCTCCTATTTCAACCAAGTGACAAATTTTTCGGTCACAATTTGATCTCTGTGTTTTCTGATATATAAAAAAATTCAAGGAATGTTAGTAGTAAATGCATTTTTACTTAGAAACAACAATATAAAATATGCGAGTTGGAATGATTCAGTAAGATTGTACCAAATGTGATGAAATAAACCATAATCTCTCACTTCCTTTTCCATGCTTTATGAATTATTATGTATCCTAGAGTTTTAGAACCAAACTGCTGAGTGTCCAAATAATATCATCTTCTCTTTGGTCTGAGATAATAATAGGTTAGAGAGTTCACCTGTGGACTCAATACCTACTAAATGTGAAATCAAACAATAAATTTTACTTTGTATCATTTTGTTTCAAGAGTTAACATAAAAAATAAACTTGCAATAATGTAACAATTTTCAAAAAGAAGCTCAAGATCTTTCTGCCTGCTAAAATAGCTAAAGATCAAATTAAAAATTTTTAATATTTAAAATTCTATTTAAAAAACAGTTGTTTGTCTTCTATTATATGCATGAAATATACATAAACATATCTAATTATTATTTAAATTTTTAACACCTTTTAAAAACTAATATGTAAAAGTTAGTTCAATTTATTTCTAAAGTTAGTATGTGGTAAATTCTATTTTCGAAACTTTAAAAATTTATTTAGTGTTCAACATATAATATTTTATTATCACTTCCCTTATTGATAGATTTTACTTTTTCATAATTAAGACTTGTTCGACAAATAATTGTTATAGATGTCTCCTTGTACACAAATAAAGACTTTTTCTAGTATAAACTCCCAAAACTGTTATATTTGGGTAAAAACATTAAAATATTATTTGTTTTATAAGTAATAAATTGTTCTTCATAGTCATAATACCCATTTATATTTTAACCCACTGATGCTGAGTGGTCTAAGCTTTGTGAGTTTTTCTTGAACTACAACATATCATGGAAAGTAGACAATGTACAAGAGAAAATTGGCAATAAGAATTCTTTGGCAGAAATTTGTAATTATCAATCACTTTTAGGTCTTTTCAGGAATGATTTTGTTTATAACAAGAACTCATAAGTGTGTTGGTCATATACCTTTTAAAATGATGTTTTCTTTGGGGTGGGGTAATTTTAGAATTATAAAAATGTTGCAAAGATAGTACAGAGAGTTTCCATGTATACTTCACCCAATTTCTCCTAATGTTAATGACTAAGGCACATTTATCAAGACTAAGACATCAGACATTGGTATCTTTCTATAATTTCAAAATTTTTTTTTATTTATGTTTTCTTTCTGTTTCAAGAAAAATATTTTAATCCATCCCATCAACTAATTCCAATTAATCATAAGGGAACTAGAGATTAGAGAACATGGGTCGTATATACAAATTAAACATTTATTCAATGGAAGAGCCAAAATATAATACATGAATTAGGACAAAGATATAAGATGTCTTAATAGCAGTGTTTTCACGGTTTCTCTATTTTTGGGGAGAAAAACCCTTTTCATATCAGCTTTATTTCCAAAACAGGTGTATGAGGTGAAGAAATAAGATTGGTGAAACAAAAGTAGAAAGATGAGAGTAATATAAGGAATACTTGCGTTACCTTGAATAATAGAAATAGATATAAGTTGCATTAAATATGTATATGTTAATCTTTTTAACCAAAAAATTAATATATTAAGTTTAAAAATTTCTAAGCAGCATCAATGCCTAAGGAAAGATTTATGGTAGCAAAGTATTAACAGTTGTTTGAAATTGCTTACGTATACATTAACTGACATTAGCATAACTAAATTGCTTATATTCTGGAATTCACCTTGAAGCCATTTTTAAATTTGATAATTCTCTATTCTCTAATATTCAAGTCATATTTAAATGAAAAATGAGAAGAAAACTGTGTCTGTTACCCTTGAATATTCAGTGTATTCACAGATTTCAAAATATAGCATATGGTAGTAATTGTCATTATTCAACCACTATGTGACAAGTTCTACATAATTCAAAATAGAAAGATTATCATCTATAATTATTTCTCTCTTAATATACTTATTTTATTTATAGTAACTATTATTTTGGAAATCAACAATGTAACAGCTGAAGGCCTCCCCTAAGCTGGCAGTCACAAACACTTTTTTAACAAGGATCATTTGTGAGCAAGGAGAGAAAACAAACTTGACAGTTTGGTATCAATCTTCAATCAAGAAAATGACTCTTAATTATAGCTTAATATTTTTCATATCAGTAATGTTGAGTCTCTAAAGATAGTATAGGTGTTTTAGAAGTTAATGAATAAGGTAAGCTCAAGAAAAAAAAAAAACAAATTAACTCTAATTCTTCTTTTCTTCTAGAATTCTTGGTTGAAGAAGAAAATAGAAATCAACTATAACTAATTCTGAAAAAATGTTTAGCATTGTAATCTAGTTGTACAATAATTTAATAATAAATATTTTAAAAATAGTGATTTAGGATTTTCTAGCCAAAGTTAAGCAATAAAATGTCACTTTATATTCTGAGAATCCTGAAATTCTCTGTAGTAGTTTCCTTTCTAGCCTTCTTCTTTTCCTTAAGTTTTTACTTTTTATACTCTAAAATTATGCAGTTGCCTGCCTCGAATTAGCTAGAGTTTTCTTTTTACTTCCTTGTTTATATTCCATAAACTTGTTTTTATTCCACAAATATTGCAGACATAGAGGTAAGTTATTTTCTATTATCTACAAAAAAATATTTTTGAGTAGAATAACTTTTCCAAATTCTAGCATCAAATTCTTCCAAATATTTATATATTTTTATACATCATTAAAACAACCACATTTATTAATATTATTTATCAGAAAAACCTTTAAGTATTAAGAAGCTGTCAAGCTCATGTTGGCAGACTTGAGTTTTAAAACAAGTCTACCTATTATATCTGTACAATCATCTATTGGTAAAGGATAATAATAATTCTTTAGATAAGGTACAGGATCAATTCATGCTTACAGGTAAATCATTAATTTGGCAAACTATTGCAATGTTGGAGAAAAGCAGTGCTGTGATTACTATTACTAACCTCATCAAGTAGGCATTAAGTAATGTCAATTTCAGAAATCTTTATTCATTATTTAGCCACTGTATGCATTTCAAACAAATATAAGTTAACCTGTTAAATGCTTTAGTGGCTTTTTCCTTTTCACTTTGAAAAATTATCAAATAAAAAGTAGGGCTCCTGATAATAATTTAATTGTTATCTTTAAGATCAATGTAATTGGTCTCAAAATGATGCTACAACTTAACTGGCAGCATAAGATTATTAGAAAATCTTTTGTTTCATAAGACATACTAAGGTAAATTATTAACTTTTATAATGCCTAAAGAGTGAAAATATTTGCCATGCCTTTGTTCACTATTTACATAATTTATCCATTTTCTTTGGATTTAATTCCTTTTCCATGCATCAAAAATCTATATGTCCATTGCATCTTTTTCAGTATCATTAGGCATAGATAATGAGGACTGAAAAAGCAAGTATGCTAGTTCCCCCTTTTAAACACATAATCCCCTTTGAAATATTAGAAAAAAAACATAAAACATAACAAAATCTTTTTAAATAAAAAAAAACTAATCCTATGTCCTAACAGTTATTAAGCAAACATGATATTGCAGAGATTATAACAAATATAACTAAAGAGAGTAAGAACACAGAAGTACCCAGAATAGTATGATTTAATGTTTGAATGTGTACAAATTCATATCTGAAAATCACTAACTTAGAAATAACTAGAAAATCAATATACAATCGTACTCTCGATTATTCAAGAGTACTGACATCATACACAGCTTCTAAAAAAAACAAAACAAAAACTTTTGTTTACACTTATGAATGAGAATTAAAAAATAAAATAATAATTTAGTCTAATTAATAATGTAAGACTAAAATTAAAATACAAAATTTATTATATATTATCTTGTAATATTCATTTTCAGCCATACATACATATGTGTGCACCTAGCTCTGATATAAAATGATTTCTTATTGTCAGTTGCAAGTAACTAATGCACGGCAGTGCAAATTTCCCCAAGTAGGGGGAGACCAAGCCCTGCACTGAGAGAAGAGGGTCCTTTGGTGGAGAGTGTAGGAAGAATTCAAGACATATGCTAAAGTCAGAGTCAAAAGAAAAGTTTATTAGAGAAGGGGTAACACTCCATAGACAGAGTATGGTCTCCTCTCAGAGGCAGAGAGTGAGGGAGCTTAAGAGAGACTCAGAGGGCAAAGACAGTAGAGACAAGGACAGTGATAGAGACAGAGTAAAGGCATTAAGAGAGACAGTAGAGACCCTGAGAGGGACCTTGAGTGTTGGAGGAATTCCATTTATATATCATTTTTAAGTTTCTGTAAGTTATGTTTTAGACTTTGTTTACCCATTTCCTTTAATATGGACATACAGTGAGGAAAGGGAAGAGAAAGACTATGTAGCCTGAAAGGCCTGCTGGCAATTTCCATCCTTAAATCTATAGGTTCCCCATGGTTTTAGCCATAATGAATGAATGATTTTATTTATGTAGGACGGCCACTTACAGACTGTTTTTCCTGTTTCCCCTTCATTGTGTGAGAAAATGAGTTAGTAAGCCCAACAAAAATCTTTTTTGTTCTGCAGGAGTCCTCATGGCCTGTTTTCAGGGCTGATCAGCATATCTCAATCTCTGAATGTAGCTTAATTTAATATTTTAGTTCTCTTGTCTCTTTCCTACATTAAAACCATCATTTTAATACAGGAGTTGAAAACTGTGCCAAGAAAGCAAAAAATAATAAAGTAAATGAAGTTGGATTGTGGCCAGTAGTGTCAGGCAGAAGAGTAATGGGCACAGATCTTTTGATTTTTCAGAGATTTGACTTACTATAGGAAGTATTTTCCTATAAAAATGTTGGCAACAAATAATTGTTAAAAATAATATTTGTCCCTCTTTCCCACATACATCATTATAGTATATTCATTTCGCATCATGGTATTTTTCCAAAAAAAGGTTTGGTTTGTTGTTGTTGTTTAATTTAAAAATCTCCTCTGACTATCATGCTCCTCACACTTCAAACCGTTTTCTGAAATATCCTTTAGGGAAACCTTGAATAAGTACTCCCTTGTGATCTTCTTCTCCCATTTCTATTCACTCTTTAAAACATTCCATTTAGCTTCCTGCCTCATCACTATATTTAAACTGTTTTTGTAAAGGTTATCAATAAATTCTAAGTTAAAAAATTCAATAGACATTTCTAATTTTACTAAATTTTTCTGAAATATTATAAATAAATATTATAAATTTATTCTTGAAATAATTTTACTTGCTTGTTTTCCATTATCACAAATTATCTAACTCTTCTTTTAATCAAGTAACCTACCTTCTCTTGGTTTCTTTTGCTTGTTCCTGCTTCTAAATATCAGAGTGTCCCAGTTGTGCATTCTGCCTCTCTCTTTGGTGCAGTCCTTATTGTAATCATTTTGATCTTAACGAGAAGAAAATTAAGGACAATAAAGAAACAAATAGGCTAATTAAAGTGGTTCACTATTACCATTTTTTTATCAGATAAAATTTTAAAAACCACCCACTCTGGTTTGAAAACTAAATGAGATGAAATTCTTCAATGTAAAATTTCTGGACCTAGAATCAGACAGACTTCACTAAAAGGGAATATTTTTTATCATTATAATTATAAATGTAAAACAGAAAATTTTTTTTCCATGGGCTACCTCCAAGCTTTATAGCTAACTAGGCTTGATTTGAGCATAATTTGTGAATGTAGGTTAACATCTCTGTATGGTTGTGTTTTGCCTTATTTCCAAGGCAAAGTGACAGTAATTAAAACAGCACGTTATTGGCAGAAAAAACAGACACAGGAACCATTGGAACAGAATCGAGAGTCCAGAATTAAACCCATATTGATACGGGCATAGAATTTTTGACAAAAAGCGTAAAGCATACAGTGGAGAAAGGAAAGCCTCTTCAATAAGTGGTTCTGGGAAAACTGGAAACCCACTGGCAAAAGAATGAAGGTAGGATGTTATCTATTACCACATAACAGATTTAACTCAAAATGGATTAAGCACCTAAATATAAGACCTGAAACAATAAAATTCATAGAGGAAAATGTACAAACTAAACTCAGGGACCTTGGACTTAAAGAGGATTTTATAAATTTGACCTGAAAAGCAAGGGAAGTAAAACCCAAAGTAAACAAATGGTACTACATCAAACTAAAAAGAAAAAGAAATCAAGAGACGAGCATCTGAATGGGAAGATACCTAAAATATACAAAGAACTCATACAGCTCAATAACAACAACAAAAATCAAATGATTTAATCAAAAAATAGGTAAAGGACCAGAACAGACACCTCTCCCTAGAGGACATATAAATGGTCAACATATATATGAAAAGATGCTCAACATCGCTAGCTATTAGGAAAATGCAAATTAAAGCCACAATGAGTTACTATCTCATACCTATAGAATAGCTGTTATCAACAATGCAAGTAATAACAAATATTGGAGAGAAGGCAGAGAAAAAGGAATGCTCATACACTGCTGGTGGGACTGCAGATTATTACTGCCACTTTGGAAAACAGTATGGAGTTTCCTCAAAACAACTAAGAATTGATCTACCATATGATCTAGCAATCCCTCTACACGGTACTTACCCCAAAGACTTCAAAACCCATATCCAAAATGATATTTGCATACCATGGTCTTAGTAGCATTATTCATGGTGGCCAGGACATAAAAGCATTCAAAATATCCTTCAGTGGAGGACTGGATAAAAGAGCTGTGGTACATATATAGAATAGAATATTACTCTGTCATAAGAAGAAATGAAATGCTACCACTTGTGACAACATGGATGGACCTTGAGATGATTATGCTAAGTAAAATAAGCCAGACAGAAAATGTTGAAAACCACATGATATCACTTATATGTGGGATATAAACCTAAAAGCAACAAAGGAACAGGACAAACAACCGGAGACTAATGAACATGAACAATAGACTAATGGTTACCAGAGTATAAAGGGGAAGGGAGGAAGAAAGAGGTAGATGGATAAAAGGGGTCAAATATGTGATTACAGAAGGAAATCTAATTATGGGAGAAAATACACAATGCAGAACACACAAACACACACACACACACACACACATATGCACACACACATACACATAGGTACTTTACTGTTAAATTGTACACCTGAAACACTGGATTTCATTAACTAATGTCACTAAAAAAAATTAATTAATTAACAAAATGTTAATTTAATAAAATAAAAATAAGAAAAAGTAAAATACCATGGAAGAAGAGAAATATATTTTTTTTCCTTAAACATCTTATAATATCTAAAATCTGAAAGGGCTTCTTGACTATGATAACTTTGCTACCAATTTTATGTATTTGTAGAATTAAAGATGTTATAAAAATACATCTTTCTAGTTCAATCAAGAAAGATATATGCAAGGAGTGGTGAAGGAGCTAAACTTTGCTTTTCAAAACAATTTAATGAAAAAAAACAGATACATGAGAATTATTATCTTATTATTATTGGTATGTGTGTGCTATAAAATTTGCTAGAAGGTCTAATATAATGTGAAACGATAATTTAGTACAAGATTGCTATCTAGTCCTTTTAATTAAAATAATTTTAATATTTTTTCAGGATATGTGCAGTGATTTTTGATCAGTGTTTTTATAATACTTATAGTGTTTACTATTTTGTCACCTAGAATTTTATTAGAAATACTAACTGACTCTTATTGAACCTCTTCCGTTTCTGTTATAATACATTTGTTTCCTGCTTTTTCTTGTTAATACAATGAGTTAAACTGGTAACTATGGCAGCAAGTGATATATTCCTGGCATAATCTCTAATAATTATTAAAACACATTCTTTTAAAAGCTTTGTAAGAAATAAGCTATTGAATTCAGTAATACATAGTATAATTTATCATTCCTTGATTTCAACTATTATATTTTTACCTGTTTTCCTACTTTCAAAATGATTTTTAAATATGAGTGGGACTTCCAATTTCTTGTTTTATATGTAAGAAGCTTAGAAGTTGCCATTCAGTCTTAAAATAAATAAAACATTGACAGACTGAAATATAAACAACTCTTTTTAATTTGTAAAGAAGGAGAGGACCTGGGGAAAATGGCTGCCCCAAAGACTGGAGAGACAAACAGGCACATAGAGGAATGTGTGGCTTACCAGAGCAGTGGCTCATGAGTGGAAATGACTGAGAGAACCAGTGCAGGAAGTAGAAAAGTGTAAAATGAAAGTGAAAGAATGCTGAAGATTTAGTGTGGACAAATGAGAGAAAAATACTCCAGGGGGAGCATGTCATAGTAAGCCCCCCAAATATTGGGAAATTTAACTTCAGGAGCTCAACAGATTTCCACAGTAAATATAAGAGAAAAATGGCCTCAGGCTTCAAACAGGAAAGGAGAAAATAACCATTTTGAAATGTCAGAAGATCTGTTCTTCTCAACAAGGCCTTCCCTCAAGTGAAAACTAGTTAGGAGAGCCTAATCTGTTCTGATAATATCAAAGATTAAATGACCTGTGAAAGGGAAAAGCTCAACTTCAGCTCATTGTAGCCATCCTACCCCATCCAAGTGTGGATTAAAAAAATATATATACTGAAAAAAACACTTGTAAACTTGACAGTCCATAAGCATAGGCTCACTAAAATACTAAGCCCTAATCATGGGATTCTATAGTGCCTCTTCCCCTCCACACACCTCACCACCACATTGATAAAAGCCCATTTATAGAAGTTCCTTTCAGCTTGTCATCAAGTCTAGGTATCAAAAAAAAAAAAAAATTACAAGGCACACCAAAATGCCAAAAATCAATAAATCAATAAATCAATAAATAATAGTCTGAAGAGATGTAACAAGCATCTGAATCAGACATGGCATAATATTATAATTACCAGACCAAGAATTTAATACAACTAGGATTTATATGCTAAGGGATCTAATGGATAAATTAGACACCATGAAAGATCAGATGAACAACATAATCAAGGACATGGAAATCATAAAAAAGAACCAAAATAAAATTCTAGAAATCAAAAACACTGTAAAAAAAGAACACTTTTACTAGAATTATTAGTAGACTAAGAAAAGAATCTCTGAGCTAGAGAATATATCAATAGAATCTTCAAAAATCAAAAATCAAAGAAAACAAAGACTGAATAAAAGCAACAGAATACCTAAGGACTATGGGACAACTATAAAAGATATAACATGCACATAATGGGAATTCCTGAAGGAGAAGAAAAAGAGAAAAGATTGAAAGAAATATTCTAAGCAATAATGACTGAGAATTTTCTCATGTTCATGTCATATAAAAAACTGCATATCCAAAAAGCTTAGAGAGCATCAAGAACTATAAATGCCTAAAAAAAACTATACCTAACCATCTGGTCTTCAAACTACATAAAATCAAAGATCAAGAAAAAAAAATCCTAAAAAAAGCCAGAGATAAGAGTTACACCTAACTCCTCAGAAACCATACAAGAAAGTAAGGAAAGAATAATGTATTTTAAGTGTTGACAGAAAAAAAAAGTTACAATTGTGTACACTATAAATTTATTTTTCAAAATTGATGGAGAAATGCTTTCTCAGAAAAACAAAGTGGAATTAGTTGCTAGTAGACTAACCTCACAGAAAATGTTTAAAAAAGGTTTCAGGTTTTTATTGTTGTTGTGATTTTTTAGTGAGAAGAAAGATTACAGAGTTTAGGAACTCAGATCTATATAAGAAAGTGTAATTAAGAAGAAATAAGCAAAGGTAAAATACACATTTATTTTTCGTATTCTTAATTGGTCTAGGAGATAACAGTTTGAACAAAATAATATCAAAATGCATTAAATTATATATTCTTATATATGTATCTTATGTATAAGATATACTAATATATAAGCACTATGTCACTGTTTGTTTATGTATAAGTGAAATAAGTGACAGCAGTGATACAAGAGATGTGACAGAAGAATTAAGATTATTTTGTTACTATAAGGCCCTCATACTATCTGTAAACAACATTGTGTTATTTGAAAGTGGAGTTGGATTAAACGTAAATGTATAATGCTACTCTAGGGCAACTACTAAAAAAAGTGAAAATTTAAAAAAGGTATGATTGATATTCTAAGAAAGAAGAAAAAATTGAATCATATTAAAATCACAAAAGGCAGAAAAAATGGAAGACAAAATTAGGAATAAAGAACATAGTCAATAAATTGAAAATAGTAATAAATATAGTAGATATTAATCCAATTATGTTAATAATCACATTGAATGTAAATTATCTAAATGTACCAATTAAGACAGTGATTGTCAGAGTGGATCAAAAACCACAGCCCAAACATATGTTGTATATAAGAAACAGGCTTTAAATATAAAGACACATATAGATTAAAAATATATGAGTAAAAAAAAAAACAAGAGTAGCTATATTAATTTTAGAAAGAGCCAATTTCTAAATAAGGAAATTTATCAGGGAGATGAAAGGGCATTATGTAATGATAAAGAGCTCAATTATCCAAGAAAATAAAACTTCTTAACATGTATGCACCTAAGAAAACATGGGTGGCAAAAACTTACATAATTGTAAGAGTAAATAGATAAATCCACTATGATAGTTGAAGACTTCAAAACCCCTCTCTCAATGATGGACAGATCTAGTAAGCAGGCTATTAGTAAGACAGTCAAACTCAACAATACATTTGAATTCAACAGCAAAGAAACATAATTGACATCTTTAGATTATTTTATCCAACAACAGCAGAGTGCACATATTTTTCTTAAGCTCACAGGAAACATTCACCAAGACAGACCACATTCTGATCCTTAGAACACATGTTAACAAAGAAAAAAAAAGAAAAAAACAAAACAAAACATAAATTCTTGCTCTCAGACCACAGTACAATTAAAGTAGAAATAAATAACAGGAAAATAATATTTAAAAATAAATGGAAATTAAACAATATGTCTAAATAACACAAGGGTAAAAAAATCTCAAGAGAAATTTAATAATATTTTGAACTAAATGAAAATGTAAACACAACTTATCAAAATCTGTGATATGCAGCAAAAGCAATGCTTAGAAGAAAATTTACAACATTGAATGCATATACTAGGAAGAAAAATCTAAAATCAGTCATTTAAGTATTCACTTTAGGAAACTAGAAAAAACAGGCAAGATAAATCTAATGCAAGTAGAGGGAAAGAAATCATTATTAGAGTTAAAAGCAATAAAATTTTTTAAAGGAATTAAAAAGTTGTTTCTTTGAAAAGATCAATAAAATTATTGTCTCTAGCCAGGCTGACTAAGGGAAAAGAAGAGAGAATGCAAGTGACTAATATCAGAAGTGAAAGAGAAAACATCACTAAAAATCCCATGGAAACCAAAAGAATACTATAAACAACTGTATAACCACAAATTAGATGAAATAGATCAATTTCTTGAAAGATGCAATTTGTCAAGAAGATATAGATAATCTGAATAGGCCTATACCTATTAAAAAAACTGAATCAGTATTTAATGTTCTTCCTAAACACAAAGCATAAGACTCAGATGGATTCACTGGTGAATTCTACCAAATATTAAGGAAGAACAATATCTCTTTCAGATAATAAAAGCAGAGGAAAAACTTCTTAACTCAATCTAAGACATCAACATTTTTCTAATACCAAAACATGAAAAAACATTAAAAGAAAAGAAAAAATACAGACCAAATATCTCTTATGAATGTAGCTGCAGAAATTATCAAAATATTAGCAAATCAAATAAAAATATA
The DNA here is from genome assembly GCA_030015415.1 of Cynopterus sphinx. Classification (NCBI taxonomy): domain Eukaryota; kingdom Metazoa; phylum Chordata; class Mammalia; order Chiroptera; family Pteropodidae; genus Cynopterus; species Cynopterus sphinx. Next base: position 95,734,377 of record CM057381.1, read on the forward strand.
TAAAAATATTTATGCACCACAAAGTAAATATACTTACGCAATATGATCTAGCAATCATTCTTGGTATTCAATCAAAGAAGTTGAAAACATGTCCACACAAAAACCTGCACATGGGTGTTTATAGCAGCTTTATTCATAATTTCACAAACATAAAAGCAACTAAAATGTCTTTTAGTAGGTAAATGGATAATAAGCCATGGTACATCCAGACAATAGAATATTATTCAGCACTAAGAAGAAATAAGACAACAATCTATAGAGAAATATGTAAGAACCTTAAATGCATATTTTTAAGCAAAAGAAGACAATTTGAAAAGACTACTATTGTATGATTCCAACTTTATGATATTTTAGAAAAGGCCAAACTATTTAAATAGTAAAAATATGAGTGGTTGCAAAGGGTAGAGAGAAATGAGAGATAAATAGGCAGAGCACAGAGGGTTTTTAGGGCAGTAAAAATGCTCTGTATGATAATATAATGATAGATGTATGTCATTAAACATTTATCCATAGAGTAAATATATCCATAGAATGTACAGCACCAAGAGTGAACCGTTAGGTAAACTATGAACTTTGGGTAATAATGATATGCAATATTGGTTTATTATTAATGAAAAATGTATCATTCTGATAAGTAATGTTGATAATGGAGGAGGTTATGCATGTGTGAAGGCAGAAAATATATGGGAAATCTTCGTACCTTCCTCTCAACTTTGTTGTAAGCCTAAAATAAAAGTCTTTTAAAAAATTAGTACTTAGTTTATTTCATTATGTACCAAATTTTCATAATAAAAAAAATAATTGCATGAACAATTTTCTCTTAATAAATACTTCAGTGTTTCATAAATTTTATAAAGATTCATAGTTGTGGAAGATTTGTGGAATGACTTCTACTTTCTTTTACACTTAATTTTCCAGTCCACTAAGTTCTGTTTTACCACATATTATTATAGTGAATTAATTTAACCTCACTTGTTTTTGTTTAAAGTCATGGATTTTTTTTAGTTCTACAGCATGATTGTCATTGTTTGTTTGCACTTTGGAGGTTTGAAATTTTCAAAAAAGTAATAGAAATTTTGGAATAAGTAACAAAAATACATCTATATCTGAATACAGTAGAATTTATCCAGATTGAAAAGACAATATTATAAAAGACTAACTAGTGAACTGATAGAAAACTAAAAGAATAAAAGGTAGAATACAATAAAATGCTATAAAAAATAAAGAACTGTCGCCCAATAAAATTATTGTTCATATAGAATGATTAACAAATAAATAGTAAGACTTAAAATAAAAAGATCTCCAATAAAAAAGAAAGAAATATAATTATCCCAGAAGAAAATGTCAAAGTGTCATAATTGCTGTGAAGTTAACTGGGATGGAAGGAAAAAGGAGGAGAAATAGCTAATGGTTAGTTAATTGTCTGAGATTTTTATAGCAATTTTCAAGTAATGTAAGCCCAGTAGAGGAAAGTGATTATTTTAAGGAGTATGATTATTTTTAAAAATACATGATTTTTCAAATCAGACAAAATAGATACAAAAAAAAAAAAAGAAAGGAAAGCATTTTTTTATATATATATATTTTTTGAGATTTGAACCTTGGAAGAAAATGGTTTTCTGTATTAGGGAACCTGATATAGACTGATCAGTTTTTTTGCTCTTAAGTCTAAGATTTTATTTCATGTATTCACCCCTAAAACCATGAAAGCACCTTCTATCTGTATTTATCTCAGTTTATGTAATTTTTTATTACAGATAACATGCATAAGTAATAAAGGGTTTGGTACAACATTGTAGCCTTGAAATTAAAGGCTTTAGGCTTAGAGATCAGGCTTATAAAAATACATGTATACATGCAAATACACACACACACATGTATATATATACTCAAAGATTATACATATATAATCTTTGGCTTTTAAGTCAAATCGACAAATAAAAAACTACCTTCAATAGTCAATATTGCTTTTATCAAGTTATTTCAAATTGATAATAGTGACATTTTAATTTTCTCAGAATGGTTGTAAGATTAATTTGAGAAAGAACGATGAAAACAATGCAAACCAAATTAAAGAGTTTTTATTTGTAGAGAAATTTACATTTTTTAATTTAAATAAAATGTCATCAATATTTTATATTTACTAAAACAATTGTTTCTATATTTAGTTATTTTAGTATTTTTTTAATTTGTTATACAAAATTATAAATTTTATCACAACTGAACAATATTTTATTTATCATGTTAAGTTTACCCTATCTCAATGGTGATTGTTAGTGTAATTTTTTTTTTCTTATTTAAGTGTAGTTGGTATACAATATTATATTAGTTATAGGTGTACAATATAATGATTCAATGTTTTTATTCCTTATAATGTGACCATTCCACTAATTCTGGTAATCTATCACGATGCAAACTTATTACAGTCTTATTGGCTATACTCTTCTTCACCTTTTCACTTATCTTCCCACCCCCGCCCCCGCCCTTCTGGTAACCATTCTTTTGGTCTCTGTTTCCATGAATCTGATTTTGTTTTATCTTGTATGTTCATTTGTTTTGCTTTTTGGTTCTACATGTAAGTAAAAGCATGTGATATTTATCTTTCTCTATCTGACTTTTTCCACTTAGCATAATACTTTCAAGGCCCATCTATGTTGTTGCAAGTGGCAAGATTTTATTCTTTTTGACTGTTATGTAATATACCATTTTTTGTATAAAGATAATGCAAATATCACTAGATATATAGATAGATGATATAGACATAGATGCAGATAATATAGTTAGATATAAATAGATAGATAAATGGATAGATATAGATATAGATCGATATAGATATAGATAGATAGATATAGATATAATAGATATAGATAGATAATATAGATATATAGGTATATAAATGATATAAATATTGATGATAGATTATAGATAGATATAGATATAGCTATAGATAGATATAGATATATAGATGATATAGATATTTATAGATGATATAGATAGACATATATAGATATATAGATATATATATAGATAGATAGATAGATGATAGAGATGAGATAGAGTTAGAGATAGATATAGATAATATAGATATAGATACAGATGATAGATTATAGATAGATGATATAGATATAGATATAGATATAGATATAGATATAGATATAGATATAGATATAGATATAGATATAGATATAGATATAGATGATGATATAGATATAGATATAGAAATAGAAATAGATGTAGATGTAGATGTAGATTAGATGTAATGTAGATGTAGATGTAGATTAGATATAGATTAGATGTAGATGTAGATGTAGATATAGATAGATATAAATATAAATGTAGAGATAAAGATAATATAGATTAGAGATAGAGATAGAGATAGATACAGATAGATAGAGATAGAGATTAGAGATAGAGAGAGAGAGAGAGAGTAGAGATAGAGATAGATACAGATATGGATATCGATTTCAATTTAAATATAGATAGGAATATATAGTATATACCACATCTTCTTTATACATTCATCTATCAATAGATACTTAGGTTGCTTCATATCTTAGTTAAAGTAATGCTGCAATGAATGTAAAGGGGCATATATCTTTTTGAATTAGAGTTTTCATTTTCTTCAGATAAATACCCAGAAATGGAAGGGTCACATGGTAGATCTATTTTTATTGTCTCCATACTGTTTTGCATAGTGGCTGCTCCAATTTGGAGTTTCACCACCAGAGAACAAGGGTTCCCTTTCCTCTATATCTTTGTCAACACTTGATTTTTTCTGACTTTTTGTTAACAGCCATTCTGACTGGTGTGAGGTGGTATCTCATTGTGGATTTTATTTGCATTTCCCTGATAATTAGTAATGCTGAACATCTTTTCATATGTCTTTCGTTCATCTGTATGTCTTCTATGGAATAATGTCTTTTCATATCCTCTCTTCATTTTTTGATATGGTTTTTTGTTTCATTGATTTGCTATTGAGTTGTATGAGTTTTTTATATATGTTGGATATCAATCCCATATCGAATATATCATTTGCAAATATCTTTCCTCCATTTAGTAGATTGTCTTTTTGTTTTGTTGATGGTTTTCTTCACAGTGCAAAAGCTTTTAGTTTAATAAAGTTCCATTTGTTTATTTTTGGTTTTATTTTCCATCCTGAAGGGGCCATAGTCAAAAAATTTTATTCAGACTCACATCAAATGTTTTACTACCAATGTTTTCTTCTATAAATTTTATGGTTTGGGTCCTTACACTTAAGTCTAACCTATTTTGATTTTATGTTTTTATATGTTGTAAGGGAGTGGTCCAGGTTTATTTTTTGCATGTATCTGTTCAGTTTTCAGTTTTTCCAGCACCACTTGAAAAGTTGTTTGCTGTTGATTGGCTGGTTAATTGTTCAGTTTTCAAAAGATAGATTTTTTTTTAATTTTTATAAGAGTTTATTTGGGCCAAACTAATGGAATATGCTGGGGAGCAAGATCTCAAATACTCCAGAAAATAACAGTTTTGCAGTTGCTTTTATGCATTTGAAATTAAGGAGGGAACTAACGAAGATTACATAAAGGTGAGAAAAAGCAAGGCAGGTGTTGGATTACAAGATAGTTGACAAAATTATTTGTTCTCTTGAGGGAAATCTGAAACAATGGTCATATATTAGGAGGGGTCTGAAAAAAGGCATTTCAAATGTGTGTTAACCTAGATGCACAGAAATGTTGGCCAGAGCTTGCTTGAGGAAAAAATAAGCCTTTACTTTGCTATAACTAGGGCTTCACAATCCACCAACCTGTGCCCAATTAGGAATTTATGAACAGATTACAATGTGAGATTACTTTCTGTAAAACTCTCTTTTCCATCCACAGTTCCTCCTTTTGGTGGTAAATCTATCCAAAGGATACATTGATGACCAACCCTTAGTTTGATAGTTTGGCCTCACAGCACTAAAAATGTTCATTCCTGAGAAGTTTCAGTATCCATGTTATCTTGTTGGCCATTGGGGATGGGGCAATACCATAACCATGGGATGTGAGTTGAAGCCAAAGTTTTTTCAAAAGTGGAAGGGCAGATAAATAGAAGGCAGTCAGGATTTTATTTAGGGAGAAGAAACACTCTGGGTTATTTCTATCCTGTGAAAATCATGATACTAGTTTTTTCCACTGCTCTCATTTTTCTGTATTTTGCATCTAGTATAACATTTATGTAAGCCATAAAAATAAAAATGAGTGGTTATCTTCAGTAACCATAAACAGTTGGACTGCACAGAAAAAACTAAAGAACGAGTATAGCTGTCATTATGACCATCATTAGCAGACAGTTAACGACAATCAAATAATTAAGTTCTGAGTTCAACATTAATCCATAGGTATATAAGCTGTGCCAATGTCGTGAAATAGATGTCTACCTCTGACATCAAAGGCTTTTCATCCTTGAAGACATCTTTGATATTTCTTGTAGGTGAAGGTGAGTGCCAAAGGCAAGGGTAGATGTTCATTCATAGTTAGGCATCTGATAAGCTCCATTTAAAAAAGGTTGGAGTGTGTCTTTTATTTAATATTCACCTAAAAATGTACCCAACTGGCAGACAATGATCTCTAAAGTCTTTGTCTCCAGGATGTTCACTGTGAAAGAAAACATTTATCAACTTGATATTTTCTTGAAGTGACTCTATTAAACCTTGGCAATAGTGTAATAGTGTAAGATGCCTTCTTTTAATAATGCCGGCTCATATTTTTCTCTATCTAAGTCCAGCTAAAATGTATTATGATGAGGTGAGGGTGCTGGGAAGAACCCAGACAACCATCTTGGGTTTCCCATAATCCTATTTGTTTAATTTATAATTATTGTATACTTATACAATATACCCTAGAATTGTATTTGTTTGTTTTGATTTTTTCCGATCACTTGTAGTACAATCTTTTCCATGAAATTTCAAATACTTTGAAGTAACCCAAGGGCCCTTTGGAACACTGCAAAGATATTTCTACATATATTAAAATTTTATAATGAACATAAGCTATGACTCACTCGCATTCTTTCTAGTAGGTCCTCCAACCTGTACATATACCATATGTTCACTCTTTTTAATCATTAAACCCTTAGGACATTAGTATTAAATTTGCTTAAGAATAAAGCTTCAGGTCTATCAAACAAGATCAAGATACAATAACCAAACCTCAAACTAGAATAAGGATTTAGTCAAAGATAACACGTTAGCCTGCTAGGTTTCATCTTCGGACTCTCTTAGCCAATAGAGGCCATGGGAGAGCCAGAGTTTTGAAGATTGCTAGCTCACCTGTATCTCTGGGCTTGGCTAAAGCCTTAAATAAACTGTTACTTCCTTTGCTGCAATCTCCTGTTTGTTTTTTTTTTTTGGCTTTGATGTGCACAGGCTGTTTGGTTAGGATGCACACAGACAAAACAGACCCTTTGAATCTGCAGTAACAATTTTAACCCATAAAACTTCAATTCCTAATAAAACTAAGAAGTGAGCAATTAAAGTTCTTTAGCTCAGCAGATTTATGAAGACATTTTTATAAACTAAAAACATGCTTCACAGACATCAAAATCAGTTATTAATGCACACTTATTTTTGTAAAACCAAAGTGAAAATAAAGACATGTTTGTTTTATATAAATCAACAAACTTAAACAAGCTTTTATTTACTAAAGATTAATCTTAGAACACATGAACTTGAAAAATATTTTGGTTAATTTTTATATTTCTGAAAATTTTAGAATACTCAGTTCTTATAAGTTTTTGCTTTTAAATTAATTTTAATACCATTCAGAGGTAGAATACTATCTCACGTTTCTAACATACATATATAAACATATGCAGACACAGAGAAGAGTAGATTTAAGATTTGTTTGTGAAGCACTTACAATTTACACATGTCACTGAAAATTTAAGTTCCAGATAATCTCCCTCTTTTCAAAATAAGAACAGAGATTTTTAAAACCTCAAATAATTGGGTTAACACCTAAATGACATCATAAGTACATCTATTTATCTAAATCAATTTATTTCTTCCTATTTCTCTCATTGTCTCTCTATTTTGAAAATCATGTTACATAGTTTACTTAATCTTAGGGAGAAGGTGTTTTTAAGTTCTGAAAATTCTCTAATAATTTTTTTTTCATTTGTGCCTAAGTTTATACTGGCTTTTTCTAATTGTGTACACAAAAATTAATTTAGAAGTAGCAAAGGGTCCTCATCTTGGTCATGTTAGTATTAATGGGAGGCTGCTGTGACTTTTTGTCCACAGAGGCATAATTTTCCATGTTAATTTTGAGATCTGTAGAGTCTGAATAAACTTCTAAGAAAACCAACTTTTATGTTTGGCTCTCTGGAAGAGCCAAATGCAGTGGCTATCCATGCTCTAGAGGAACTTTTTTCCTCAGACCATCCTACAAAGATTCTAGTCACCTAAGAATACCCAAGCAGAGAGCTTAGCAATTTCCAAGGCACAGGCTCCTCTCTCTCTCTGGGTGAACCCATTGCAAGCCCCCTGCCCTTCTCCCTAGGGTTCCCACTGGTTTCTCTGGTGCTGGATGAATTACAGTCCTGGACATCTCCTGGTGCCCATCACTGCCGCTCACTCCAGATTCAGGGTTCTGAACAACTTTAGTCACTCTATTGGCTATTTGGGATGGGAAAGCAAGTGTCTTTTCTTTTTCAGAGCTAAAGAGAGGTCAGTCTCTCATTTAACTAGCAAAGATTTTGTTCAGATTCTCAATGTGCAATCCAATGAAAAGTTGAAATAAAAAGTAGCAACACATCCCCCTCCCCCTCCCCAGGGTTATCTCAACCCTTATCCATCTTGAAAATTTTCTAGAACGCCCAAATAAAGTCATGGCCTATTACTTAAAGTAAGGAAGCTCCAAGTTCCAAAGAAGACTCACCTGATGTGAAGCAGGTTGCCTATGATCCCTAGTTTATATCTAGCACCTGGTCCAGGCTTGCAGGGTGCTCCCGCCTGGGCTTCTTCAGAATTCTGCTAATACTTCAGCAAGTAAATGTTGATTTAAGAAATGTCCCAAACTGTTGAGAGTTTTTATAGAAGTTTATATGAGCCAAAACTTATGACATATTGCCTGGGAGCAAGATCTCAAAAGCTTCCTCAAGAATTTTTGGTAAAAAGCACTAGTAATTATGGGGCTAATTCAAACATAGCTCCTACATGTATGCAGAAGACAAGAGGACTGCTTGGTCTGCACCCGCAAGAGGACAGTGAACAAAGAATTCTCCAGGCTGTGCTTGCCTCCGAGGACATTTTCTGCTGTTTTATGGGTACTATCTGCCCCTTCATCTATTCACATGGATGTTATCTACCAGCTCCGCTCCAGGTTGCATCTGATCTGCTGTGCTCCCAAACACTAGTTAAGCAGCTGGTTCTGTTCCTGTCTGCCTGGTAAAGGTACTTGCTACCCTCATTGAGGTAATCCCCCCTCCCCTCTGCTCACATATAAAGTGTTGCCTGTTCTTGGCTGGATGTTTTTTCCTGCAACTCCAACAGACCTAGTGCTAAAACTTCACTGTATCATGAATAAATAAATGGCATATCTCACTTCTCTGGTCTTCCTGATGGCTTTTAAGGAATATAAAAAGCCCAGTTACAGGTTCTTGGCCTGAAGCTCCTGTGTTACTGTAATATTTTTGCTAAAATGACTTCCAATGATTTCCAATGCAATAGCATTAATACTCCTCTTCCCCCCTCAAAAAAAATTGCAAGATGTTATTTTATGACATATTTGAATGTGCCTTTTATAATACTATACATATTTGAGAGAAAAAGGGAGTTTTATTTTTTATCTTTCTTTTTCTAGAATTTTTAAGGCATTATGTAGATTTCTAGTCAGTACTTTCTATGCATATTTTATATGTGAGATGTCAATCCCAAAGGCTCCCATAGAATATATTTAGAATCAAAATGGATCTTACTATTATAATAATATATTGTTGAATAGAATCGGATAATTGACCTAGTTTCTAGGTCCATAAAACTTTTGAATATATAAAAAATAAATTAATATAAATATAGCACCACAGTTCAGAATTTTTAGTAAAAGATCAAACTTTGTATTTTTTAAACCATTGCATTTTTAAGCATATAAAGACTTCCTTATTTCCCTAGCCAGTAATATCATATTACTTGGGCATCCACAGCATTCTATCATTCTAGTGGTCCTGGATCTAGTTTATTTTTAAAATTGTTTTGTGAATTATTTCTCTATTTGTTGATATTTTCCATATTCTTATGTTTCTTAAAATTATATAATTAAATATCCTAATGAAAAATAGAAACCTAAGAAATAATAAAAAGAACAATTTTGTCCCAAATATAAAGAATAAATTTTATTCATTTATTTTTTCCATTCACTTATTTATTTTCTATTTATTTATCAACTCAATTCATATTTACTCATCATTTTTTTAGTTTTTAAAGCTCCATAGTTTGTTGGTATATTGTTAACAAAAATAAAGAACTTTTCCTGATTTAAAAAAAAAATGGCCAGTGTTTTAATTTGTAGGTAGGTTGTCTCTGTTAGGTTAGTAATTGTTAAAAATAACTTTTTACTTGAAAAAATAGGATATGGCTGAAGAATTTCAGAGTTCAGAGGTCTCAGCAGACTGTTGTTGACCAACCACAAGGAAAGTAAAATGCTTTACTCAAAGAATAGACTTATGCCACACATGTAAAATTCCACTGGGGAGGCAAGTTGCAAGTAGAGAACCCCAAAAAAAACTGACTAGGAAGTGAAATGACTATAATTAAAAATGGACATTTAAAAACTGGCCTCTATTTTGTGCAGTATGTCCATGCTTACAGGAACACAGATGAAGCTATGTCTTATGATGACCATGAAATATTCTGTGCATATTTACATCTCTTCTCTCTGACTTTTTAATCTATAATAGTACTTAACACATAATAATAGTAAATATTTTGAACGAGTAAAATAAACTACCTTGTAAAATGAAAAGGGCTATAAAAATTGAAGACTAAGAAATTCTCTAGTTTTAATAAAGCCTGATATGTTCCAAACATTTAGAAATAATTCTATACTAGATATTAAAATATTCTCTAACACCTATGACATTTTTTAAAAGTCAAAAACTTGATTATTTTAGCCTAGTACCAATTTTAGGACATAAGAACCTATAACAAACTAATTTATTTGAAAGGTCTGTTTTGTGTTGTGACACCTTATAATATTAAAATGTTCCCAATACCTTTGAAAATTTTCAAAGTGCCCTGAATATAATTCTTCCATTGCAAGTGACCTTGTATCAAACTTTCTGTTTCAGATCAATATATTTAATACCACTATCTCATCTTCTGTCACCTTATTGAAGTGAAAAATTGACTTATGTTTGCAGCAGATGACAAATCATTTTAAGTTTAAAATAATGATCAAATAATAATTTAAAAACAAATTAGTTAAATAATAACCTTTCCACATTAAGACAATACATAATATTCATTTCAGCTGTATTCAGAATAATAAAAATTGATGAACAACTAAAATGTCTATGAACAAGCAATAAAATAGATCCACCTATTAAGCAATAATAGCAAGCAACAAATCACTAATATACATAACATGCATGAATCTAAAAAGCATTATGTTAAGTGAGAGAAAATATGTGATTGGATTTTTATAACTTCTAAAAACAGACAAAATAAAATAGTGATGGCAGATCTGTGTTTGCCAGGGGCTGGGGATGAGAAAAGTTGGCTAACTACAAAGAAACGCAATAAGCAGATGTGATGACACCGCTGGAATGTATAGAGAAGTGAAAACTCAAACCCAAGCAAAAAATTACTACAGAATTAATCATCATTTTCCAAATAGAATCTAAGTTCAGAGTGAACAAATACAAGGTACAAGAATGAGCAGTGTATCTATCAACTTTTAGGTCAGGAATAAAACAAAATAGAATAGAAAGAGGTAGCCTATGTCACCAGCTACTGCTCAGTGGTAACTTATAAAGCTCTAGATTAAATTCTAGTAAAAGCAGTAAGGAAAGAAAATGTGCAAAAATATAGGTTATATTACGTCCAGGAAATATTTACCATAGCTAAAACACTTTATAACAGTTCAGTGACATACAAACTGTGGTCCACAAACTATTTTTGTTATAATATAAATTTCTAGTATTATCATTGTTTTTTTAATTCTCATTCTGTCATAAGGTATGGTGAAAAACTTCTCAGAGACTACACAATATAATGACATAATTGTTCTAAAGGCTGATAGAATGTATGTTTGTATATGCTTGGGTTTTAACCATTTCTTGGTTTTAACTATTACTATGGTAATACTAGAAGGGATGAGCCACATACTTAAGAGAGTAGAAATGACTCCTAATACCAAAAATTTAAGAATTGTTAGCATAGTTAAATAAATAATGGACTGATGACCAAGATTGGGATTGGGTCACCTCTTTCCTTCAGTACAAAAATGTAAAACAGCATTTGCTTCCAGGATCACACTGTGAAAATTACTTTTTAACCACACAAAATATTTAAATGGAGAGTTCATATGGTTGAAAAGCAGTGCATGGTCAAGTGTCACTATAAACCTCTATAGGAGAGACAGATGAAAAAGAAAAACTCTAAATATCCCTTAATTCAGCAATGTAACTACCCTAAGGCATTCCAACTAAGTCTCATATTATTTTAGTCTGCTCATGACATAGCACACATGCTCAGAAGAAGCCCAGAAGCAGCTAATTCAGAAGAATAAACAGACTAGCACAGCTATAAAGAAAATATACTACTTCTCATAATTGTGCTTTTAAATATAAAAACACAGTAAAAAACTAATATTTAAGAGACATAAAAAATATTAAAGTTTACAATGAACAATGAGGACAATTATTCCTATCAAAAACTGAATCTATGAGTCAGAGGACAAAAACATAATTCTATGTAATCAGTATTATAACAAGAATCAAGAGTACATTAAAAACAATTATGAACTAAGTTTTCTGAAGGGAGAGAAATCAGAAAACAAGAAATAATTATAAATTAAAATGTAATTTTTATATAAAAAAAACTTCAGTAGAATGCCTAGATAAGAGAATGTATGTACGAGTAAACTGCAATTTAAAATTTAAAAATCTCCCAAAAGTTTCAACAATAAATTAAAAAATATATAAAATGTAATAGAAAAGTTTAAAGATATAAAGCACAAAGCCAAAAGTTTGAACATTTACATAATAGGATTGTCAAGAGGAGAGAGAAAACAGAGAGAATTTAATGCAGTAAACCATAATTGAAAATATACCTGGCTTGAATTTATTTTCACATTTAGATGGTCCACCAATGTCAAGCAGAAAATTATTTTAAATATACGCATATCTAGATATATACTCATGATATTTCACAAAAATTAAGAAAAAAAGCCAAAATTTTTAATAATGTAATTTACCTTCAAATTAGTAAGACTATTACTGGCATAAGATAACTTTCATTAATAACTTTTGATACCAACTGACTGACAAAGTATCAAGTCCTTTGTCTCTTTAAAGTTTTGACTATCATTGATCCTAGAATCATATATATTAAAAAAAAACAGTCAAATATAAGGGCAAAATAAGCATTCTTTCATATATATAACAACCCAAAAAGCTTATCTTCCTGATATTCCTTCTAAAAGACTTCAATTTTCTCACCAAAAAATTAACTTTAAAGATCTTCATTTTTTTAATCAATAAAATTTTAGGTGGTTTTGAAATGGGCCATTTGTGCTTGACATTTGCTAGCAAAACTAACAAAAATATTACTTATGCAAACAAAAAGAATTTGATAAATTAAAGAAGAAAATATGATCTAAATCTAACCTAGGAGTGCAATGAATAAATGTGTCATTAGACAAGTGCAGGAGGCCCAATAAACTTTGGGTTCAAATTATGTTAAAACACATGATAATTTCAAGTAAAGTGTCTAGAAGTGACTCATGACCCTGCACAGTTTCACTGCATAACTAATGAGACCTATGCCTAAGATCTTATATTTAATTACTTACTTTAAGGGCAGATATATGAAGCAAGCAAACCTACGTGTATCTGTCAGGACAGGATATGATATGATAAAATAACACCACTTCTGCAGTGGCTGACTAAACCAACATTAATAACTCACATGATAAGTGCCATCATGAATTGGCTGGGAGCTCTACTCTACTTTGTCTTCACCCAGGGGCCCAGACTAAATAGGCTCATTGGGTTTTTATGTTTGCTGAGGCAGGAAGAAGTGCACATAGTAAATTGTTCCTAGGCTCAACATTTTCAAAGTAAACAGTTTGCATATTCTCACCCATACTTTATTTATCAAAGCACAACTAGCTTTAGGAGCACTGAATTGCAGTTGTGTCTAGAGGGAAAATGATCACAAATTTCTTTTAAATCGCATTAATGACCGTCATATTTTATGGAATTCTACATTTGGTTTTATTTTATCACAACATGATCTTTGATGAATAAGAACTAACTTTGTTTCCGTAAAAGAGGGATATTAATAAATTTAGCACATACATTTGGGTCTGGATTCCTCTCTCATTGCCAAAAATTGCTTGTGTAATTATGGGCAAATCCTTATTTCTAAGATTTTCTTTTTCCAATATCTTCAATTACCTTATCAATAAAATTCCACAAAGTTTTAAAGAGAATTTTCCTTCTTGCTTGACATTTGCTTCTGCTTTATAAACAAGAAAGTAAGAAATTTAATGCACAGAAAGGTTAAGTGACAATTTCACAATGCATAATAGTGAACAATTCAGAATCTATTACATCATTATATTTCTGATATTGTATATATTTTATTTCAAACACACAGAAAATCTCCAAAAACAAAAGTAAATAAATAATAATAATAACCATAACCACAAAAACAATGTACATCAGAACAAGGACAACTAATCTATTTTCATTTTCAAATCTTTTACATATTACATACTGAGCTCTTATAGGTTAATGATAGTTATAAAATGAAAAAAAAAATGAGACAAATGTAGAATATGTTCTGAAAATATGTCATGTCATAGTCAAGACAGTATTTAAGATATATTGCCTAAAATGTTTGTCAGCAAAATGCAATTCAATCTCTGCAGGATTTTCTATACTTGGAAGAGCTGATGTTCTTTGTGTTTGATGAGCTTCAGAACCACTGCCTACATCAAAAACAAAACAATCAAGAATAAAGTGACACTGACATGTAGCAAAAGCAGCCACTTGGCAGCAAATTTATGTTCAGCTGTTTCTCCCTTCTATAAATATTCTATGAAGTTCTAGTAACAAAATATCAAGAAAATATTTATTCATTTGGCTTGATTTTAAATTATGGATTTGCTTAATTGGTTTTCCTCTCAAGAGAAGAGTCAGCATATTAAATGTATGCAAAAAAGGTTTTCATTTTCAATGGTAGAAGCAATACAAGAATAATTGCATTCTCCTTATAAAAATGCATGGATTGGAATTACAAGTTGAAAATTTAAATTGTCTTTTATATTCTCCTTTATCACCTATAATCAGTTATTATTTTCAGTTTTGTGTATACATTTATAATCAACAATGTAAGTTTATATGCCTGTCTGTATAAAAGTTTATTTGGATATATATTCTGTGTAAGTGAAAATACATTTGTATTTGCAGGTGTTTGTGTATGCATGTTATATTCAGGATATAAATAAATAGAATTGTAGTGTGTTTAATGTTGTGCACATTGAATTATTTCTACAGTATAAGATTTTCTTAGACCTTTTAAAAGTTCAATACTAAACTGATATTAAGCCAGTATGTTCTGATATCAGACCAGCTCCTAAAATATAGAAATAATTTGTATACTTGTTTGGTAAGTAACATTTACCCCGCAGCCTCATACTTCCTCCAGTTAACTTGCTTCTCCCTACGCGGAGCTCCATGACCCAGCAATCAAAAAGTTAACTCTTGGCTTAGCAGAAGGTCTTTAAACTTTGCTCTAGTGCCCCAGCAGCTAGCAATTTTTCTGAAAGTCCAAAGCAGTTAATTATTGTCAGCATAGCCCCTGGACATTTCAAAATTATAATTTGTCATTTTGTCATTAGTAATTTTTTCTACTTTCTCATATTATTTGTGTTCATAATACTTTTCACCTTCTAACAACCGTAAATAGAAGTGCATTAACTTCATGAGGGTGAGGATGTTTTTGCTCCTATTTTTATTTCTTTAGTCTATACTGCTGTATTCCAAATGCCAAATGCAGGCACATTGTCAACTCAAAGAATGTTTGTTGAATTGATACCTTCAGGCTTTTTGTAACATTAAAAATCTTTATAATTTTTTCTCATAAAGTAATTTTAAAATATCACATTGTTTTATCAATTAGCCTTTCCTGGATTACAACTAAAATTGAACATATTTTCAAATTATTATCATGTATATAAATATATATCCTATAAATTTGTATATTGTACATATAAAAAGTTTATTGCTAACTGATCTATTCATTTATATTGTTTTCTAATATATATTTTTAAATCCTTATACTTTTTCTGAGGGCTACTTTGCATCTGATACATTTAAATATATAGTTATTACTTATTCCTTCTACTCATTTTAGCTTAATTTGCAGATTTAGTTTAATTCCCTGTATAATTTGAGGTAGATACATGAAAATTTCTATTTAAAATTTCCATATTCATTTCTGTTAATACATAGTTTTATTTCATTTCAGTAAGAAAAATGGGCTTGGATAATTTATTTTGAAAACATATCCTTTACTTTTCAGTAAAAGTTAATTACATTAGATAGGTCAAGTAGATATGATATTTTCTTGTGTTATACAACCCCAGGCCTTCACTGACTTGACAGGTAAACACTTTTTCTCACCCTTCTTGTTCTACCTGGGTTGATGTGGGGATTCAGTTCCAAACAGTCACTCAGGCCACAGTCTTTTAGAGACTCTATGTAGCTGTGAGGGGGATTCAAAGTTTTGCCATCCAAAAATGTTTCTTTTAAGATATTGATTTAAGCTGGTTATTAAGAAACAAAAGACAGAAAGGACCTTCAACTATTCCCCTTCCTGCCTAAAAGAATTCCTATAGAAAAACCAGATTCAGGAAGAAAACCTTAACATAATCAATCACCTTAGCATATTTACCTTAGCTAATATGAATTAGCACATGAGACAAACAGGAAGAACTCTAGCAAAATTTGTTTCCCTCTGTGTTCCATTGTTTCAGAATGGCTCTACAAGAATTGGTTTACTAAATTTTCTCTTTCTTCTACCCATGAATTACCTACTTCTTTGAAATCTCAGACCCTTCTATCCTTCTCTTTTGTCCATAATGGCATATAAACCTTACTAGCCAAAGGCCTCTTTGGATTTCATGTCTTATGAAACCCCTGGCACGTACATTTTCTCCTATTAATCTGGTTTTGTTAACTTGATTATTAGCCCATCTAGAAAAACGTAGAAGGCAGGGAAAAAATTATGTAATTTTTAGCTTCCACTGTGGTACCACAAGTAACAGGCAATCTTCTCAAAAAAGGGAAAAGATAGCTTCAGTGCTTGGCCTGGCATGCATTTCTTCTAAATACAGATCATTGGCTAAAACTAGTTACATAGCCATGCGCACCTAAAAGGGGGCTGGGAAATGTGAATGAACAAAGAATACTTGATGCACACTTTCTTAATGTTTTCTTCTAATTTCCAAGTATTCCTTTGTTCCTTTCTTTCCTTAAATGAAATAAAATCAAACTCTTCATAAGGGAACAAAACACAAAATTGTCCATGCTAAGTATGCAGTCATTAGATGATGAGAGATTGTATCTGTAGCATTCTGGAAATGTCTCCTCTGGCCCAGAGCAAATGATAAGCTTCTGTTGCCCATATGCTTTATGCAGTGATTGAACCTTGGATAGTCCAACTGTGATAAATATCTCCTGATGGAAAGACAAAGCATTTGAAAAAAGCATTTTTGAAATTATGAGAATTGATATTATAAGGGCCTTTTCCTGGAAATAATGTTTGTTTCTTAATTAAGCATTTATTCTGCTGTTAGCAGAGACTCCTTTGTTCATTTTTCTCCATGGTCCCTGACTCTGCAGTCGTGGAGGCTATTAAGTACTGAATGTTCATGTGTCCTCCAGATTCATATATCGAAGCTTTAATCCCCACTGTAGCTATATTTGGAGAAGGATCCTTTAATAAGTAATTTGGCTTAAACAAAATCATAAATATAGAGCCTGATCTGATAAAATCAGTGTTCTTATGAGAAGAGACACCAGAAAGATCACCATCTATCTCTCTCTGCACTCAGCAAAGGCTATGTAAGGGTATAGCAAGGTTAGGAGTTTGCAAATTAGAATCAGAGCCAATATCAGCAACAAAATAGACTCAAACTTTCCTCATGGACTTCTGTCTTACAAATATGGGAGAAAATTAATTTGTTGTTTAAGCCATTAGGTAGCTAGTCAGACAAGCGAGAAGGGGAACAAAGAAATAGGAGGCCAGCCTAGAAACCACCCAAAGAATACGCCAATGGTAGTAGAATTCTGGGTATGCACATGAGCATTAGGCAAAATTATAGCAGCCAGGTGTCAATCAAAATGAACTCATTTTCCAATCAGCTAGGAATGCCTTTGAAACCACCCATCATGGCACAAATATAAAGCAGACATTCCTGCTTCTGAGTCCTTTTGCCTTTCTCTGTTCTTTTTGCCCTTTTGAGCTCCCTTTTTTTGCTTTTCTGGGTTCTGTCTCTTTTTGGTTATCTTTTGTAGCCTTTTTGCCCTTTTGTGGCCATTTTGGCCCCTTTGTGTTGATTACAGTGCTGGGACCATGGGGCTTTCTTGCATTCCTTGTCTTTCTAAAATACTTTTAATAAAACTATTAAATATCAGTGACCTGTTATTCTTCACTGCCATCATCTGAAGAAGAACCTAAGAAAAATACTAACCACACGTCTGTGCAGTCATTATCTCTCTTCCTCCCCACTACCATTGGGGTGACACCGAACTTTGATTAGCCCCAACAATGGTAAGGCTACCCAGTCTTTGACATTTTGTAAATGAAAGCTTAGTTGACTATTACAGGAGCATATTGTTTGCCCTCATCCTCTGTGGCCATTTCTTCAGTGGCTACTGAGGAAGATGTCCAGCTTTCTCACTTCCCTTCAGTGTGCGAGCCCAAGTGATATTTACTAAGAGTCACAGCAAGTTTTAAGTCTAAACACATGATTTGTTTAGTAGTACTATAGTCTCCACATCTGTTTGAATCTAGTCAATTCTATGTGCCAATTACTTTTGAAAAAATTTTTAAATCTATCTTTCTTTACTTTTTTGCCTAAAGCCTATTTCTCAAACTAAGCTCTCAGATTTCTCTTACACAGCTATACCCCTACTAATTTGTGTCCTAAATCATTTTATGCACTGACAGGCATTACTAATTGTCATACTATTATACTGATATATTTTCCTGAATCAGCTTAATGAAATGAGACATTTTAGCAATAAAAAAGAAGGCTATACCCTTAATCAGATTTTTTCTCCAAGGCAGAATTTTAAAGAATTTTCAGTATTTTAATTCTTTTAAAATTAATTTTTATTTAATATTTGTATACTGTGAAATTTTTAAATTTCTTTATTTTTATTTTTTCTTGAAAAATAATTTAATTATTTTCTGAGCTTATTAATTTTATGTAGTACTTGGTCAAATCCAGTCAATAACAATACATTGTATTATAACTGAATTCCCTAATACCTTCTCCAAGAACTAAAAGTTCACTAAGCATATGATCTTCCAAGTTAAGTCTGATGAGTTCTGCTGAATGTTTTGCTACTGCATGACATAGAATACTATCTTTTTATTCTTACTTCTAAATTTCATAATTAGCCATCATCTAGCCCTTGATGCCACATAATTAGACTCTGATATGGTAACCTTACTTCCAATGACTCTACCATTATTCCTGTAAATCAGGCTAGGCTAGGTTAGGCTAGACTACATATCCAATGCCAGTATGCCAAGGGCTTAAAATAACATATCTATTTCTAGTTCTGATGGCATATGATTTGAGCTAGCAAAGATTTCCTCTCCACCAGGATGTGGGATCCATTTCTTAACCCTTTGAATTTGGACTTGGCACGTGACCTGATTTTACCAGTGGATGAAAAGAAATATGATGCAAGCAGAGACTTGAAACAACCAGCACACTGGAGATTTCACCTTTGATTGTTATACTTGAAATCATAAAATAACCATACAAACAAGCCCATTATAGTGTACTAGTAGGTGAGGGGCTATGTGAAAGAAAAAAGTAAGTAGCCTGTGTCACAATGTAATAACTTCCAGAAATATGATGGTAGTCATTTTTAGATTATCTAAGCTACTGGCCAGCTGTCTATAGAAGTCATTTGAACTCAGACCAAAAGAACCACCTTGCCACTAGAAGAATCATTAGCTAAATAAAATAATTAGTTTTTTAAGTCAATAAGTTTATTAAGCCAAATATATTTTTTAAATTTTTAAGTTATAGATTTTTTTCTTAGACAGAAATAATTTAAGTGACATGAATTGTTTTCTAAAAATTATGACCTAAATTTTGTTACAGTGTTGCTGTAACAAAAACCTAAGACCTAAAACATGTTGCATTAATTTAGGGTTTGAGAGTTGGTGAAATGTGGAAAAGCAGCAAGAAAATTGTTCATGGAGCTTGGAAAATTGGCAATAAAACTGCTGTAGGCTAGAAAATAGCAACTTGAATTCAATAGTAGAAGAAAAAGTTTGAAACTGCTGCTTTGGTAATGGAATATAGAATTATATCCATAGATCTTGATAATTTGGCTTACTAAATTGCTAGAATTTAATACAAAGAATTCACATATATTCATTTATTTAATTAAACATTACCACTTTCCTCAGATAATCCCCCTTTGCCTATCTAGGTATACCTTCTATCATTCTACACTCCAGAAGTTTTAACTATGTGGACAACAATTAATAGGCTACTTTACTCCTTAACTTGTATTAGGTTCAAAAAAATTACAATGCATTGACACAAAATAGGAGAATGGGAGAACAGTAAAATTAGTGTATTTAATGTCATGGCTCTATTCCTGTCAAAATACAGATTGATAACAATGAAGCTCCACTGCTGAAGGTCATAATTTCAATTGCGCTTATAGCTGTAGCTCCCTCTCCTTTTTCTCTCCCATGCTGCTTGTTACTCCCCTGAGCAATAACAGTTTCCCAATGTTGCAGCAGAGGAATGATTTAAATCATTGTTGGATTTCTTTTAAACATCCCTGGGCTTCCTAATTGTATCCTGAATGATACATTAACTTAATAATAATAATAATTATCATTTTTCTTATTATTATCATTTAAATTATTATTTATGAAATCAATTAGAAAGTTCTTTAATAAATTATTTTTACAGGTCTTAGTTTGGAAAATACTTTGTAATAAGCATTATAAAGACAGGTTTATGATGCTAAATATGATTTACTATTCTTGTAGCTAAAGGAAAAGAGATGTTTTCTCCCTATATTGTGATGTCTTTTTTAGTGAGCTGTTGTTAGCAGAACCTACAATTTTTCAAGGACACATGCTTGAATTTACTAATTAGCACAGGAAGAAAAAATGCTGGCCTGAGAAACCTGACAAAGTTTACATGGAAAATAAATGAAAGAAAAGAATTACTAACATATGCCCAGAATATGGGCACATCTTGTTTGCCACTTATGTAACATTGATACAAATTTTCAAACAAACAAAAGTAATACCATATTTAACAAAATATTTATTTGTATTTTAAAAAGGAGGAAAAGCAAAGGACTGAAGCAAAATATTAGGAAATTACTTATTTCTGTGGAGGAAAGGGATGTGACTAAGAAGGATTACACATTTATACATAAGAATATGTATACTTCTGGGTAAAAATACAATAAATGTAATCCTGTCTCTAAAAAAATATTGAAAAGAATTATATAAATATTAATATCACTTTTATTAACATCACAATTCATGTTGAATGTGTTAAAATGAAGTGTCACAAAACAAGTTTGAATTTAACATGAGCTGACTTATTTTTAAGGAAAATTTAGGTGAGATTTCAGAGCTTGAAAGTAAAATTCTAACCTTAAATAAATATTTATAATGATATACTATAAAGAAAGATTAAAAACATAAGTTTCCAATTAGGATTTGAAAAGCATGTATAATATAATGGAAAGTGTTACTTACATGTATGTTATATATGTAAGCAGATTGTGTATCTGATGTTAAATGTTTTATCCTTTTTTACTTGAGCCAGTCAAAATTTTGGAAACAGACAATTAATGCAATTAATAGATTTTCAACAAAGACAAAATAGTTAAATACTAAACAACTAAAATGCATTTATTTTATTTTTTTACTAAACATAATTATCTTCAATTTCATATTTTTATTTTCTTTTCAATCTAAACATAAACTTTAGACTTTTTGCAAATGCCATTTGACAGTCTTATCATCTTTTGGAAATATTGGTAAAGAAGAACTATAAACCAAATGTATTCCGAAAACAAAAATCAAAAATTGAGGAAGCAGAATGGGAAATTATATTTTAATTTGATTTGTTTCTGCTAAAAGCTATCACTAAACTTTATCTAGAAATTAAGAAAACACATGATGAAATTGTACCTATAATTCTTTAAATATGTTTGTACTAGATTATGTATTTTGAGCACAATGGAAAAATAAAAATAACTAGATTTGGAGGATAAATTCAAGTTCATAAAATTATTATTTATGTTATTCTGAAGTTGGTGTGTCCCAGAATGCACTCACTGATCATTTTCTCTATCTGTTCTCACTCACTTGGTAATCTCTTCTACGTTCCTGGCTTTGAATATCACTATAATCTTCTTGATAACAAAATTTATACTTCCATCAAAGAAGTTTCTCTCAAAATTTAAACCTGAATATCCAATTATCTACTTAATATTTCCACTCAGATCCTTAAGAAATATCAAAACTCAACTTGTCCAAAGCTGACCTTCTGAACTTTTAACCGTTTAAACTGCTAGAAGCACATAATGTTTAATGGGAAATTCATTCTTTCATTTGCTCAGACCCAAAACTTTGGAGACATTATTTCATCTTCTTTTTGTCATATCCAAAATCAAGTTCATCAGAAAATCCTGTTGGTTGTGTCTTTACAATATAGTCAAGATCATTATCATATCCTCATCTATGTCCTTATAGTCTCTGACCTGGACCACTGTGATGCCCTCCTAACTGACCTGTTTCCATCCTTCCTCAGCTATATTCTTAAACATGTATATCAAATCAGGCTCTCCTCTGTTTATAACCCTGTGGTATCTCATTTTATTAAAAACAAAGGCAAAACTTTCATTATCTCTCATGCTTCTCAATCTGTTTTCTTGCTGCTTCTTGTTCAGGCCAGGTACATTCATATGTAAGAACATTTGCACTAGCTAGAATGCTCCCTTCCCAGATATTTGCCTTGCTAATTTCCATACCTTTTCATGTCTGCTCAAATGTTACAGTTACACTGAAGCCTACCTTGTCCAAATTGATCTCTGCTTCCCTTCTACTCACTCTTAATCTCCCTTATACGTTTACACACACACACACACACACACACACACATGCACACACATATACACACACATATGTGTATGTGCCTTTCAGTTTTTCAATAACATTTGTATAGTGTCTGGCACATAATATGCACTCAAAAAATATTTGTTGAGTAAGTATAAAAATGAATGTTGAGTAAAATATAAAAATAAACACTTTATAATGTAATTTCTAATTTCAGAGAATTAAGTCATTTCAAGATCATCCACTTTAGTGCTACTTAAATTAGTAAAATTACATTTAATTTCCACTTTTTCTGAGGCAATTTTATTTTATTTATATTTTAAATGTTAATTTTATTTTTCAGATCTTACTAGTGTCATGACGGGGCACAGTCCCCCTTGCTTTCTTAGTAATTCTGGCTGGTCGAATAATTCAAATGATATAAAACAGATTAACAAGAAAAAAAATAAATTTTAATACTAGCACATTGGGAATTCACTTAAGCATGAAAATTTCAAACACAGTAAGGCAAAGTGATATAGATAGAAGATAGATGATAGGTAGGTAGGTAGGTAGGTAGGTAGATAGATAGATAGATAGATAGATGATAGATAGATGATGATAGATGATGATAGATGATAGATAGATAGATAGATAGATGATAGATAGATAGATAGATAGATAGATAGATAGATAGATAGATGATAGATAGATAGATAGATGATAGATAGATAGATGATGATAGATGATGATAGATGATAGATAGATAGATGATAGATAGATAGATGATAGATAGATAGATAGATAGATGATAGATGATAGATAGATAGATAGATAGATAGATAGATAGATAGATAGATAGATAGATAGAATATAGATAGATAATTTAGAACTAAAGAGAAAGAAGGCAGTTCACAGGATGATGAAAAGTTATTGTTTATTAAACATTTACTGGGCTATCTTGAATCAATGGGACACAGAGAGGGCTTTAAACAAATGGGCCTTTGTAAATTTCTCCGTATCATAAATAGTTCAGAAAAAACTATAGTCATCTATGATTATAGCTCCCTTTGTGAAGAAGTCTTTTTTTCTAAATTCTTTTAGGCAGTTAGAGGGGAAGACCAAGATTTTCCTGAGTCTTCTGGGTTTTAATTGTTTTCAGCTTGAAATAATCTTCATGCCAGAGTGCCACATTTTGTTTTTTGTAAATTATATTCATGTTTGAAAATAATTCTGAATATCTACACTAGCATATTCACAAATAAAGATCATTTAAATTAAAAAATTGAATGACCATAAAATAAATACTGCTAATGAAATTACTTTAGATTATTTACATTCAATTTAAATATAGATAGATAAGGTTTTATATAACCTGCCATCTGGTTATTTGTTTTATATTTATGCCATGTCTTCCTTGTTATTTTTCCTCTCAACAGCTATGTATTTACATGTATATAAAGAATCAATTTTGAGGTCTGATTCAATAGGTAAAAATATTTTATTATTACATATAGAACTAACACAATGAATCTATAATGCTGAAACTTATTCAGCTTAGAAAAAATTTCTCTCTTAAGACAGTGAGAGAAAATAGCATTTGCCTTCCCAAAATATGCCTTTTGGGATATTCGTTATTTTAAGCTGGTATTTTTAAACAACAAAGAAGTCAGGAAAATACTTTGACCTTCCTCTTAAATACTTAAAAGGAATTTATATAACGAACCTGCCCCAGGAAGGGTTCATCATACAGATATCTATCATCAGAGATAACTGTAGTTTAAGATGAACTAGTGTGTTATAGAGAAGACCTAGCAAAGCTCATTTGATCAAAGTACTCTCTGTATCCCAATGTTAAAAATAATAAGTAAACATTTATTTACTAGTCATTTGCTTTTCCATTTCATGTGATTTGCCTTTTCGCCCTTTTAAATCCCAAAACACAACTGCATTTTCTTTTTAGCTCCTGAACGGCATTTAAGCCTCAACTGCCTGATTTGTCCTTGGGTATTGTATTTTTTTTTTCTATGGCACCCCCAAATTTGTTTATTTTCTCCTGTTAATCTGTCTCATGTTAATTTGATTATTAGCCTAGCAAAATACGTAGAAGGTGGAAAGAAAATTATTTTTATACCCCAACAACAAAATGACAACAGTAATTTCATCCAGCATCAGAACCAGTTTTGATTTGTGTTCAGTTAGGAGTTGTTTTGCCCAATTAAATTTACAAAAGCTTAATACATTTAAAAGTTGTAAAATTAACTTGTCACATCTAAATAACATGTCATTTGAAAATATTGTGATTCTTCTTTTAGAAATTAAAAAGAAGTTACAACATTGAGCACAAAATGTGACAACTAAAGATGTCCTCTGCTTCCTTTTCACTTAGCATGAAAATGTAGGGCTAAAGAGGAAAGCATAAATTTTTGTAGTGAAAGTTCACTGGAGACATAATGGCTCTAAAGATCAGATTGAGCTAAAGAGAGTGATAGTAATGAAGACAATATTTAAACATACAGATGTATCCAAAATCAAATTTTATCAACATAATTTTATGTTCATTATATCCTTTTTAATTTTATTACTTTGAGCTAGCAATAGAAAAGGGCAAAAAATAAATATAAACTTTATAAGCTTTTGAAATTAAATCTAACTCTCAAAAATTTTCATCTTTTGTTTTTCCTAAAAGTAGTATTAAGATACTTTTATTTTGAGTGAAAGAATATAAAAGTAAGATTATAATGAATAATAATTAAAATATTACATTTTAAGGACATATACGCTTAAATGTTTTAATTTACTAAAATGTCAACCCCATGATAGCTGCAGATAATTTTATAGTAATTTATGTATAATATATAGTTCAATAATAAGAGACTTATTTAAATATTGCATTTTATTTATAAGTTAGGCCATAATGAATATTATCTTGACACAAATAATTGGGTGAACAGATGGATGGACAGATAGATATATATAAATTGAATAATCTTTTCAATTTAATCATAGAGACAAATTATATATTTAGAATAGATAAATTTCTGTGAGTCAGTAGAGAAAAGTAAAGTTATACTGTACTGATCTGATCTTTATGGAAGTAAAACTGGAGGAAGGCAAGTGACCCATTGAGTTAGTTCTTCTTCTCAAGCTTAATTAATCTTTGATTCTAGAAAAGGTAATTTACCTGTTACAATTGAGCATAGAACATGAATAATATTATTGGGCAATAAATATGAGGAGGAATGGGAAAGCCTGAATCTTGGCACATCAAAGTAAACCCTTTGCAAAAATTTTTAACTTATTTCCCTTTACTAACAGTGCTTTTCTCTTTTCTTTTCCAAGGCTGAATATGTTCTCTATATCTTTATGGGAATGCTGTTTTGACCAACCCACAATCAATAAAAAAATTGCTCACATACATTTTAGAAAAGGTATTATGTAGGTCACCAAAGTAGATAATTTTCTTTGAGAACAAAAAACCAATATTATAAAAGGAACTGATCACCTCTAAGTGTTATTTATTAAGTTCAACTTTCAAATATCTAAAGTATTTTCCCCTTTAGAATGCTGTCCTCAGTACCTGATCACGTGTGACATCATACCTCAAGGAAATTATTCCTTTAGTCAAGTTTATTCTGATGAAACTTTATAAATAACAAAATAATTTTGCTCTGGTTATACAAAGACATGAAGGTTAATAGACAAAGAAGAAGGCAATTTTTCTGTGTGGATCACTTATGCTAAACAAGAAGAGAGAAAAATTATATGGCTTAAGAATATTATAATAGATTTGGGGTTCCTTGTGGATATTGCCAAAATTTTCATTAAGGGAAAAATAATTACAGTATTATTAATTGTATTGATTTTCATTGTTCACATGAGTTTAACTCAAGTGTGTAACTTGCTTTATCCTTTAAAATGGTTATTTCACTGGTTGATTGACTAGTGAAACTAAATAAATCATATGTAAATAAATATCATTATTGGATTGATCCTGATCCTAACTTTTTGTTTTTTGTAAATTATATTCATGTTTGAAAATAAAGCATACTGATGTTCACATTTCTGAAGAGGAAAAATGTATCCTCTATACTTCAGGATTCTTTTAGCTGGTCTAATAAATCAACATGAGACAGTTTAACAAGAGAAAATAACCAAATTTAATTACATATGTATGTGCAAGAATCCCACATACATGAGAGGTTCAGAAAAAGAAAAGTAATATGGGGCATATATGACATCCTGACCTAAGAAGGTAGAGGAGAGGAAGGCAATTTGCAGGAAAATCAGAAGAATAGATGTTCAGTAATTTGGTGTTTGCCCTGCCTTATGTTTATACAGATCATAAAAAGTTATTTCTGGTAATAACTCTTATTATGAGCAAGACCATTAAATTAAATTCTTTAAAGAAGTGGTAAAAGTGTCTCTTGTACTCACAGAATCTCAATTGTCTTCAGCTCAAAATAATCCACATACCACAGAAGCGCCTGTCAGTGCAAATTGTTTTAAGCTCCTACAATTTCATACATTATAATTAATAATCAATTCATTTGGTCTAGCCTCTGTACTTGATGTTAATTACTAAAACAAAACAATTAATATATGAAAATGCTTGTAAAACTCCAGGAACAGAGACATGTTTGTCTTTCCTACATAGCTATGCTTCTGGCGATTTATATTCCATGTCCTAAGACAAGTGTTCTTTGTTTTTTTGGTTTTTTTTTTTCCTGGCAATGACCTAATAAACTCTTTCTTTTTTTAACAATGTTGAGAATATAACAAAATTCTTGGCATAGAGCAAATACTAAAACAAGATCTATAAATATATAATGAGAGTTATTCTCTATTACTAAACTACTTTTATTAACATAAATCTAAGTTTAGATCTCCTAACACATTTAACAATATCATTTATTATTGACAAATCAAGTTAGTCTATGTTGTAGAGCTTGCCACTTTTTAGAATCTATCCAATTAAGCAAAAAATTTCAGAAAAATAAAATATTTTGAAAAAAAATTTATAGACACTTTTGGTATTTTACAGAGAGTTAATTCATCAAAGCAAAGGAATATGTATAACTGCATTAGTGTAGATTCATATTTATGTATTATAAAATAATCATATATTAATATAAATTAGTGTAAATATATATTATAGTCACATAAAATAATATTTATTTTATATTTAATTTAATATTCTAAAGTATATGTAAAAATAAATAATACACATTACTATATGTACATGTATATATATATACATACATATGTATAAGAACATAGTTGAAAAAATTAAAATCAAATTAAAAATTAAAAACATTTTCCAAAAAATTAAAAAAGTAAAATGTGTTGGGGAAAAAAGTTTTTCCTTTTGTTTGTGGACTGTCAGGTCTAAATAGTTAATGTAAGAAATACAGTATTGCATTTTCTTAAAATGATTATTAAATAACAGTTGTTACTCAACTGTTTAATTGATATTTTCTTATATTCACATTAATTTTTAGTTTGTATTATTTACAGAAAACATTTACTTTTCAAAAGAAGATTGAAGAAAAAGATGTGAAAATAGAAATCTTGCCTTAGGCATGTGGAATGCTCAGACACCACCACAAAACAGTTGCAAAACACATAACTATATTAAAGATGGGTGAAAAACATATCTGCATGCTAGTGAAAAGAAATAGAATTTGCCACCCCAAAATATGTCACTTAGGCAAAAGTATTAATTTAAATTAAAGGCAACCAAAACTCAACAGATTAAGAAAAGCACTTCATTCCAACCCCCTAAACTGCCTATATTTACACTGGAAAGGGGCCAGTACCAGGAAGAGAGCTATTGCCAAAAATATATTTTTATCTAAGAAACTTATCTGCATAGGGGTAATCTTTGTTTTTCAGCATCTCCTCTCACCTTCCTTGTGAATGGCTTCTCCCCCGCCACTTTTTATTTTTTAATTCCCAGATCCCTCAGTATGCTATATAACCTTCAATTACATGGCTGCTTTTTGCACCTCATATTTTATGGGGCTCCTGTACTGCCAAAATTAAATTTGCTTTTCTCCTATTAATCTGTTTTATAACAATCTGATTATTAGACCCCCAAAGAACCTAAAAGGGTAGAAGGAAAATATTTTCATCTCTTCACCAGCATTTCAAGAAAAGCCAACATAAGCCACATTGTATTTTCATGGACCTTTTGACAAATTAGACCCTGAATTCAATTTTAGTTTAATCTAGATTTATCAAAGACACTTAAAATAACCAGTGTTTCAATGTAGCTCAAGAAACCAAGGTCATGGATTTTAACTTACATTGGCAAGTTAGTTTAACTTAGTAACATTTGACTCTTTCGTGAGGAGTCCACTGCCCCTCAGAATTAAAATCTCTAGTGTCTCAGCAAGAACTCATCACTAAGATAGGGATAAAAGACTGGAGTGTTACTGTTCTGACAGAGGAAGTAATATGTTCCTATTCGAAAGACAACAAAGCTAACATTTGTGATTTTGTTACCATTCTCAGGGCACGGGGAACACTGAGAATGTTTGATCCTTTCTTTTGACTCAGTAAAGAATTACAGATCAATGAAATTTAAGAAAAGTAAGACTGATTAAAGTATGTTTCAAGAGAGAAATGAACTTTTCTGGAAATGGCTATAACCCCACGGATTCCAGAAAGTATAACTTATATTAAGACTGTGATGGGTGGTTACAGGTGAGGTGCTAGATAATTGACATGAGAGATCATTTTGATTGACATTATGCTATTATATAACCTACCATTTACTGAGCATGTGGTTACCCAGAATTCAGTCTGCTATAATTAAATTCATGAACTTTCCAGTGTATGTGTGATATTATGATTCCAGTATAATGAAGTGAAAAAAGTTCTATACATGTACTAACTGCTTATTCGCTCATGTTCGGACTGTCACTGTTGGGGCTGATCAGAGTTTGGTGATTCCCCCAAAGGAAATGAGGGGTGAGGGGAAAGGGATAATGACAGTGCAAATTTGTAGTTAGTATTTTTCCTTGGTTCTTTCTCAATTAACAGTGAAGAATCACAGATCATTGAGATTTAATAGTTTTATTTAAAATATGTTTAGAAAGACAAAGAATGCCCCAAGAAAGCACATGGAGAAAGACAAAGTATGCTCCAAGTAGACACATGGTTCCAGCGCTGTAACCAACACAAAGGGGCCAAAATGGCTACAAAAAAGTAAAAGGGCCAAAAAAGGCCACCAGAAGAAGAGAGAACACAGAAGGGCAAAAAGCACCCAGAAGAAGGAATGTCTACCTTATATGTGGGACATGATGGGTAGTTCCAAAGTCATTCCTAGATAATTAGCAAGTGAGATCAATTTGATTGACACCTAGCTGTTATATAATTCTGCCTAATGTTCATGTGTGTACCTAGAATTCTACTACCATTGGGGTGTTCTTTGGGTGGTCTCTAGGCTGGGCCCCTATTCCTTTGTTCTTCCTTGTCACTCATATCTGGCTAGCTACCTAACAGGACTAAATTGGCAGTCATTTTTGTAGTTCTTACTTTCTCCTAGCCCAGGATGTAAAGACAACTTTTAACTATTAAGTGGGTATTTCAGGGAGATCCTAAGAGAGTTCTCTGGGTTGAACCTTCATTCCCTATCACTCATGTCTACCTATCTGCCTAATAATTTTACTTTA
Organism: Cynopterus sphinx; assembly: GCA_030015415.1. NCBI lineage: Eukaryota > Metazoa > Chordata > Mammalia > Chiroptera > Pteropodidae > Cynopterus > Cynopterus sphinx. The sequence continues at coordinate 95,764,629 of CM057381.1, forward strand.
CCTCAAAGGAGCATTTGAAAAGAGTAATCAAAATTAATTCACATCGACAAATGATCCTCTGATATATACAAATGTACTCATTTGCTACAATGACCACCTTATCAGTTATTTTTTCTGTGTGTGTGTATTTGTGTGTTTAACCCTCAAGCATGAGTTGTTTTTAAATTACATTTAACAGATATACAGGTATCACCCACTTTATGAAAGTGTGTTTTGGGTCTGTGAAAGAGAGACTCTTCCATAGTATTGTAACAATGAAGTACAAAGTTTATCTTTTACTTCACCTTGTTCAAGCCTGTACATATTAAAGATGGGCTTCAGGATCTCCTAGGGCTTTTATCGACTTAATTGGTACCTTCTTGATCAATGAATCTTTCCTCACTCCAAACTCTGACATTTTGAGTTTTGAACTACTGAGCACTCAAATTTAGGACCAGTAACAATTTGGTGAGCCAGCCAGGAGGTAGTGCCCATGGCAGACCAGCCTCAGCTTAGGGTTCCTTCCATGAGTACTGAGCAGCTGCCAAGTCCATTTTGCCTTGCAGGGCTCAGAAGAGGCTTTTTCCAGCTAGCATCTTTTACCCTGGGCATATGCTCATTTAGAATAAAAAAATGTCTTTGAACTTCAGTCTATCTGTTTTATGGGTTAAGTCATTCTGACATGCACAGTCTATAATTCCTTCTCTGGGCTTGCTGTCCCTGAAACAAAGCCATCTGCATTTTGGGGGCTTCCATCTCAGAGAACGATCAGGATTGTTGGGCTCTACCCATTTGTTTGTTGTATCTCTCAGTGAGCTGATGGGAAGTTGCTGCAGTGTGTCCAATTAGAAACTTGTTTCCCCTCCATTTGGGTTTTTACCTTAGGATAAACTAATTTTTGTTTATGTTTGTTGGGTACCCTATTGGAGTAGAGAACAGTTTTAGGACATTACTTATTTTGTGAACCAATTCATTTGCATTCATTTTTTGGTCATTTGAATTTGAAAGTTGTAACTTGCCTAGTGTATCTGAAGCTTGGTTAGGAGAGTGCTCAATTTATTGTCTTTCTGTGTATTATTTGTGTTTCTACCTGAGGCTTCTTCTTCCACTGTGGGTTTGGAAGTAAAAGGTAAAATAAAATTTACATGTACTTTGCTTGGAAGTAAGTGGGTTTCTTCTCCATGGCCACCTTCTTCATCCAAACATGCAGCATCATCATCTTCTGCTCAGGCTCAATCCCAGCACCATCTTCTTCTATGAAAACCTGCCACTTTTAATCTCAGTTATTCTGAAGTGGCTCTTTTCAGTCTCTGAGCTTTCCAACTCTATTGTGCCCACTCACTTCTATTGTTTGTGTTTCTTGACAAGTCCACTTTAAGTGGCTCCCTTGAAAGAGAGGATCTATGTCTTCTTGAAAACAATGGAATACATTCTTTGATTGATTATAAATTAATTTTAAGCAGCTTTAATAGAATTTCTACAGGATGCAGTCCTAGATCACCTGAACAAAAGACCTCTGAGGTTTGCAAAAAAGTTAGTGTTTTGAAATGAAAGCTATGAGATCTCTATGTTTATATGTATGCATATGTATGTCTATGTATGTTTATAGCATTATTTCTACCACTGATGAATATTGCTAATATATAATATTAAATTGGCTTAAACAAATAAGTTTCTTCATGAGAAGTCTCAAAAATATAAGTGAAACTAACCAAATGCTTTTCCGAATCATGTGACCTGAAAAAAATATTTGATATTAAAGCCGATTTTGAGTTTGGTTTGGTTAAATAGGCATATTTTTAAAATCATCAGCATTAAATAATAATTTTATTCTACCTGGGTTTATTAGTAAAGTAAGTTCATATTACTTTAAAAGTTGTCAGCAAGTAAATTAAATGAATAAAATAGGATAAAATTTTTCTTTTATGTTTAAAATGGATCTCTAAATCTTTTTGGAAACTTGGAACTTTAAACTTTTCTTAGCTAAATTAAATGATGGATATTTATTGAATATCTAAGTTATTACCAAGTGATAATTATTACAAAGTTTTATGTGTGGTTAAGCTTATTAAGATTAAAGTAAATTTAATCAAATAAGTGAATATATCTTTCAAAAGTAAGCTGATGTAAAATTGGAGTTGGGTTTTCACTCTGCTAAAAAGGACAAAGTTTCCTGGAATATTGCTCTGCTATTTTTATTGTAAGAAAGTTGTCTGCCTAGAAAACAAAAATTTTGTGTTTTGTCAAAATAATTTTCTGTGTTTTATGTCTCTTAATCAGATGCTTCGTTACCAAAGAAAACTTGTCTCCTCAATAGTAAGAAATAAGATTTGCTAATAATTATATTAGCTTCTATATTTGTGTTTAAAATTTTATATTTACACTTTGATTAAACGAATAAATATATCTTCATAATGGAATATAATCCTATTTAGTCAAATATATGAAACTTTTGATATATTTTGACAAACTTCCAAAATTTAAATTATAAATAGAGTCTTAACCTGGGAATAACTGAGGTATTTCAGAGGGCCCATGGAACACAATAAAAGATTTGCTGCTTCTTCTTACAGAAAAGAAATGTTAAACAAATTAGGCTTATTTTAGTAGATTCAAATTACATAGGAAAATTTGTCAAATAAAGAAATAATTATGCTATATTTGTATGCATATATTTTTATTACTAAATGAATGTGCTAGAGATTATAATCTCCAAAATTTTACAATGTTTCAATATAATATTTTCACTTGGTATTTTAAATAATAAATTATTTTTTAGTTATAGTTGGCATACAATACTATATTACTTTTGAGTGTACATGTAGTGATTAGATATCCATATAACTCACAAAGTGATCATTCCAATAAAACTAGTGCCCCTCTGACACCATACATAGTTATTATAATATTATTAACTATATTCTTATGCTATACTTTCTATCTCCATTACTATTTTGTAAATACCAATTTGTGTTTCTTAATCCCTTCTCCTTTTTCACCAACAACCACTACCCAACCGCTTCTCATTTGATAACACTTAAAATGTTCCCTGTACCTGAGTTTGTTTCTTTGTTTTGTTCTTTAAATTCCACATATACATGCAATCATATGGCATTTGTCTTTATCTGACTTACTTGACTCAATATACTGCCTTCTAGGTCCATCATGACATATCTTTTCCCATCCCCTTATTTTTAATCTATATGTGTCTTTTAATCTGAAGTGAGTCACTTGTAGGCAGCTTATGTAAGAGTCTTGTTTTCTGATTCATTCAGCCACCCTAACTTTTGATTGGAGCATAATGCTTTTTCATTTTAAGTACTCATTGATAAATATGTAGTTATTGCCATTTTTTATTTAGACTTTATATATATATGTGTATATATATATATATGTGTGTGTGTGTGTGTGTGTGTGTGTGTATGTACACACACACACACACACACACACATATATAACTTTTTTTCTCTTTTTAATGAAGTCCCTCCAACATTTCCTGTAATACCGACTTGGTGATGCTGACCTCCGTTAGCTTTTTCTTATCTGGGAAGCTGTTTATCTGTCCTTCAACTCGAAATGATAACTTTACTGGGTAAAGTAATCTTGGTTTTAGGTCCTGGGTTTTCATCACTTTGAATATTTTGTGCCAAGCTCTTCTGGCCTGCAAAGTGTCTGCTGAGAAATATGCTGACAGTCCTATGGGCATTCCCTTGTATATAACTAATTACTTTTCTGTTGCTGCTTTTAAAATTCTCTTTGTTTATACCTTTGGCATTTTAATTATGATGTTTCTTGGTGTGGAACTCTTTGGGTTTATCTTGTTTGGGACTCTCTGAACTTCTTAGAAGTGGTATGCTTATTTTCCTTACAAGTTTAGGAAAGTTTTCTGTTATTTCTTTGAAATGTTTTCAATTCCTTGTTCCCTCCTTCCTCCTTCTTGTACCCCTCTCATGAGTATGTTGTCACAGTTGATATTGTCCCAAAGCCTTCTTAAACTACCTTCATTTGGGGGGGTTCTTTTTTTTTATTGCTGTTCTGATTGGGTGTCTTCTGCTACCCCATCCTCTATGTCACTTACTCAGTCCTTCATTTCAACTTTGTTGATTTCCTCTAATGTATTCTTTATCTCAGATATTATATTTTTTTATGTGACTGGCTCCCTATTATATTTTCCATCTCCATTTTTATTTTGTTTTACCTCTTTGTTAAAGTTATCACTGAGTTCATCTGTTCCTTCCCTAAGTTCCTTGAGCTTCCATATAACCCATGTTTTGAACTCTGCATCCGGTATATTGCTTGTCTCCATTTCAGTTAATTCTTTTTTCCAGGGCTTTGTTCTGTTATTTCATGTAGAACATACTTCTTTATGTCCTCATTTTGGCTGTCTCCTGTCTGTTTCTATGGATTAAGTAGGGCTACTAAATCTCCTGGTCTTAGAGTGGCTTTGTGTAATAGGTATGATATGAGGCCCTTTGGCACAAAATTGGGAGCAGTTCAGCCACAGGCCAAGTTCAGCTCCAGCCTGTGTACATCTGGGGCCACCCGGTAAAAATCACCAAGCAATCCACAGATGGCTGCCACCTATGCTAGGCTTATAGGTGCTTTGAGGGGTCAAGTCGGAAAATGAGGTCAGCCTCAGGTCTGCTGAGGCCAGATGCTGCATTTTTAGGTTTTGTGAGTTTTGAGAGTTTCTATGAAAGTTTACATCTGGAGCCAAGGTAACCCATTTATATGGGAAAAAATCATTGGAAGTGGGTTAGGTGGACCCACAAATTGGGAAAGGTAGGGTCTAAGAATCCCCTGGATGGAGTGACCTGTGTTATTCCATTTGATGGCACCTGCATCTGCAGACTGGGAGTGGGGAAGGCTCAACAATGAAACTTTTCACCTCCACCTCTGTCTGAGAGAAAGCCATCCTTCCAGCCCAGTATCTGAAGTCTGACACTCAGCACTTTCCCATACATTCCTGGCACCCCTGGAGTAGCTGCCGGAACTCAGAGTGATTGAGTCCACCAGTGAGTATGGCTGGAAGTAGAGACTTAAGCTCTCAGCTTCCCACAGTCTTCTGTCTCCCTCAGGCACAATCTCCACTATTTTTTACAATCAGAGGTTGTGGGACTTCTCTTTCAAGCACTGGAAACTAGGGCTGGGTTGCTCAGTGTGTGGCCAGGACCACTCCTTAGATCCTTAGATGGGAGAGGCAGTTTTGCAGCCAAGATAACCCTTTTAATTCCTGACTGATACTCATGGTTGTGGAACTGGGACATTTAACATCTTTGCCTCTCTTAATGTTTGAGGCGAACTATTACCTGAAGTGACCTAGTTGTAGGACTTCTGTCCAAGCAGAACTCTGGAGACTCCACATACTAGTTTCTCTACTGTACTGGTTGTTTTGTTATAATTTTAGACAAGGTATGCATAGCCTCTACCTTCTATGCCATCTTGAATCTTCCCTGTTGAGTATCTTAGTATGTTATGTTATGAAGAAAAGCAAATTCCTTTGTCAGCCATTTGCATTATAATCAGATTTATAACCATTTTAAGTTCTTTTTTTCTTTTGACTTATTTTAAAATACAGTTTTCTGAGTGACATCAGAAGCATGGTGGAGTGAAAGATGTCCCTGATCTCTCCCTTTGAAATAACAGTAAGTCATCTACAGCCATGCTGTCCTGAGCAAGCTCTCATCTGATCTCAGAAGCTAAGCAGGGTTGGGCCTGGTTAGTATTTGGATGGGAAACTACCTAGGAAGACCACATGCCATATGCATAAAAAATAAGAAATTGTAAGCTGAAGAGTTCCTTGTAATCTGTGCCTCATAAGAAGAAGAAGAAGAAGAAGAAGAAGAAGAAGAAGAAGAAGAAGAAGAAGAAGAAGAAGAGAAGAAGAGGAGGAGGAGGAGGAGAAAGAAAGAAAGAAAGAAAGAAATAAAGAAAGAAAGAAAGAAAAGAAAGAAAAAAGAAAGAAAGAAAGAAAGAAAGAAAAAATAAAGAAAGAAAGAAAGAAAGAAAGAAAGAAAGAAAGAAAGAAAGAAAGAAAGAAAGAAAGAAAAGAAAGAAAAAAGAAAGAAAGAAAGAAAGAAAGAAAAAATAAAGAAAGAAAGAAAGAAAGAAAGAAAGAAAGAAAGAAAGAAAGAAAAGAAAGAAAGAAAGAAAGAAAGAAAAGAATAGAATAGAAAAGAAAGAAAGAAAGAAAGAAAGAAAGAAAGAAAGAAAGAAAGAAAAGAAAAGGAAAGAAAGAAAGAAAGAAAGAAAGAAAGAAAGAAAAGAAAAGAAAAGAAAAGAAAAGAAAAGAAAAGAAAAGAAAAGAAAAAAGAAAAGAAAAGAAAGAAAGAAAGAAAGAAAGAAAGAAAGAAAGAAAGAAAGAAAGAAAGAAAGAAAGAAAGAAAGAAAGAAAAGAATAGTAAGCTGGACATCAAAAACTCAACAAACACCTAACCTGTACACAAGCATATTTGAGAAAGTGATCTGTGCATAAGAGCTTCCAGAAATCAGAATCACAGAAGGATGGGCTGGGAGAGAGAGGTAGATTAGAAAGAACAAAGAAGCTGCCTTTCAAAACCAAAGTTCCTTGCAGAAGGAGCGGGAGGGAAAAACTTGCAGCCTCTTTCCCGACGAACCCTCCCAAAGAGATCTGTGAGCTCCACACACCAGAGCCCTGAGATCGGGGCAGAAAGCAGAGTGAGAACTAACTGTGGAGGGGCAACAGCTGGGTCTTAGCAGCCATGGTTGTGAAGCACAAGGCTGAGATTTGATTAGCAGCAATCTCCACCCACCAACCCAGACCATGCCTCCCCTCTATCCCATATCCTCCATATGAAACACCATGGAGCCCCAGGGCAAACTGAGCAAACACTACCAAAATTGTCTATAACATTGACAGGGACTGAGACCGAGGATAATGATTGTGATTGAATATTTGTAAGAAAAAAGAAGCATTAGTTAGTCTCAAAGCAGGGATCCAAGAGGCTTGTACATCACCTAATGGAAATCAGTGAATAACACCTTCTTAGTAACAGGCTACAGACAGGCCTCTATATAACAAATATTTCTGAAAAAACAAAAAGCAGAATACATTCCCATTAATGCCCAAGTGGAGAAATAGTTTATCAAACACCATGAAAACCAAGGTGACAAGCCAGCTCAGAAAGAAAATAAGCTTAAAGATATAGAAATATGCAACTTAAATGACAGAGAATTTGCGATTGTACTTCTGAAAAAATTCAGTGAGATCTAAATTAACTCAAATCAACAATTCCAGGAGTTGAGGGGGAAAAAAAAAAGACCAGCATAATCAGTTTTTGCTAGTGAGACAATTGAAACCCCCAAAAAAGAAAGAAATAAAACTACTAGAGATGAAGAACACACTAAAAAAAATGAAGAATGAAATAGCAAGCTTAGGAAATAGAGTAAATCAAATGGAGAAAATGCTCAGTGATATAGAAAACAGATATCTAGAAATAATTCAGAAGAAAGAAGAGAGATGGATGAAGAAACAAAATATAGTTTTCTGAGAATAAATTTTTAGATCATACCTATAAACTGGGTGAAGATTTATAGATTTCTACTTGATTTCTAAAATGCTTTTAAAAGATCAAAATAAACAAGAATTAACTCTATGAAACTCAGTGGACTAAAAATAATTATAATTTTAGTAACTTTTTGTTTAAAATAGTTCTAATTTTCTAATCTCTTTGTTTTCAAAATAAAAGAAACATTCTTTCTCTTAGAGCAGTTTAATAAATTATACCTTTGTAAGCAGTATTGAAACATTTATATTTTTCTCTCTATTTGACCCTCCAGAATTTGAAGACTCTGATTGAGTATTACTATTTATATAAAAATATGGTTGTTTGCATGGATTTAATAAGAATCAGTTCTCTTTATGACAGAACACAAATAGAAACAGGTTTTTATTACCAAACTTTGACTAGAATGCCATGTTTTAGAGATATGCATAGACTCACATGTCATCAGAAAGCTTTAAGAAATTCAAATTGACTTTGGAAGCCAATGAAAGCCCCTTGAAAAAACAGCCTAGTATCTTGCTTACGTGTTTCACAACAGTCTTTTCAAATAAGGAACAAAGGTTGCTTTCCTGGGAGATGCAAAACAAGATATTTGGAGAGATACAAAAAGGAACCTCAAGAACCTGAAGATTTCACTCAAATCTATAGCTATTACAGGCAAAGTGTGATGGCAAGGATGTATGTAGCTTGGCTTCTTAGACTTGAGAGGCTAATTCAAGTTCAATCTGCAGAGGGCAGTGGCGAGGGTAGAGGTGGTTGTTAGAAGGGATAAAGGAGGTCAAATATGTAAGGAAAAATTTTTTTTTAATTTAATAATAGATTGAAATAAAGAAAGAAGGAAGGAAAGAAGGAAGGAAGGGAGGGAGGGAGGGAGGGAGGGAGGGAGAGAGAGAGAGAGAGAGAGAGAGAGAGAGAGAGAGAGAGAGAGAGAGAGAAAGAAAGAAAGAAAGAAAGAAAGAAAGAAAGAAAGAAAGAAAGAAAGAAAGAAAGAAAGAAAGAAAGAAAGAAAGAAAGAAAGAAAGTTCAATCTGGAGATTCCTTACGAAATTTCAACAAAGCAGATTTAAAAGGGTTTATCTGATCAATTGCTATTTTTATTGTATTTATACAAATAATCAGGCCAAATTTATTGTAATTAGAGTTATGAAATAAGGTATTCTTAATTTGGCTATCCTTGATAAAAACAAGGATGATTTTAGAGAGAAAAAATGGTTCACTAGAATACACAGTTGTAGGTATTGGTTTCTAGGTGCATTAATTGTCTTTGGCTTGTGAACTAGACTGGATCCTGTATTTTTCTAGTGAAAATGTTTGGCTACAACCCTCAGAACTAGTGTTTCACTTTGCCCTCATCTTTTGCCTTGGAACTTTGAGAACTAAAACTGTTCTATTTTTTGTTTGTTTGTTTGTTTTATGAGCCTTACATTTGTAGACTGCAGCTAAACAACATGATATAACAGGAGAAATCATCACAACACCTCATGCTTGTATTTGGCAATTAGGAAAACATGAATGACGGGAATAGAAATCCAACCAAGAGAATTTCTTCAACCTCTCCCTGACATATCCATTTTACAGTTAAAAATTACTATTACAAGGTAGCAAAAACCACAGAAATAATAGCTTGTTTAGTTCAGCCACAAGCACTTGTGCAGTTAGTATGTATACTGTCTTTTCTTAATCTTAGCTTCATTATACCATCATTATAATATACATATGCCCGGAAACTCATGAATCTAATTATAACAGATTGAATTCTGGGTAACCACATGCATAGTAACAAGGGTTATACAAGAGCTAAGTGTCAAAATGGCATCACAGGCAAATTATCTAATGCCGCCCCCATAGCCACCTTTTATGGCTACAATATAAGGTGTCTTCTAAACCCTGCAGTGCTACAGTCATCTCTAACATGGCCCATTTCTTTCTTGAAATGTAATTTAATATATCTTTTCTTAAATTTTGTTGATCTGTAATTCTTTACTGCATCAGTGAAAAGAACCAACGTCTCTCAGTGACACCAAGGCAATGAGGGGTTTAGATTGCCCCCAACAGTAATACTTGTATGGTCTCAGTGACTGGTATGTAGTTTGCCTGAGTGCCTGATGACATCAGCAGAGACATTTGTCACTGCCTGATTTTTCCAGCAAAAGTGAAGCTTGGCACCTTTTACCTGGAGGTCTTCTGGACTAACAACCTTACAGACTCAGAAACTGGTTTATAACTTAATCTGATTATTAATCTTTGTTTTCCTTTTATTTTCATAAATATTACCAAATATTGATGGCATAGAATTTAATTCATATTGGCCCATTCTACTGCTCAAGCTCCTACAGACTACCTTAGAGTCCTTGGCACATGGTTCCCTAGACAATAAGATTGCTTTAGATTACTTGTTAGCTAAACAATGAAGTATTTGTATGGTGGCTCTCTATTTTTTAAAATGAATTTCAGGATCTAATAGGACTCTTATCTATTCAGTTGGCACCTTCTTGATCAATAAAATTGTCCTTACTACAAACTCTGACATTTTGGGTTTTGACATTTTGAAGCATCAGGCTCATGAATTTTGTACCAGTAACAATATGATTACTATCAAACTTGCGAGCTGGACTTGGGCCAAAACTGAGATTACTTACCGCAACCCCCACATAGAGACTGTCTAATCATAATCTGTATTCATTCTGTCATAAATTGGCACCTGTCCCTTGCCTCCCACTACATGCTGATTCCTGGAACAGGCTGTTGTCCTGACTTGGTCAAGCCCTATTACTGTTTGGGTGTCTCCCCAGAGGCATGGGATGGTAAGAACACAATAGTGCAATTAGTGTTTTTCCTTGGTTCTTCCCCATTGATTCAGCAAAGAATCACAGGTAAGTAAGATTTAGGCAAATATTTATTAAAGTTCTATTTTAGAATGAGATGGGCCACTCTAAGGAAGGCTGTAGCCCTGTAGAATTTGGGAGGTGAAAAGAGAAAATAAATAAAAGAAAGAGTATGCCCCAAGGGAGGGGCAGGTTGTCAGCCAAGAGAGCTATAATAACACAGAAGTAGGAAGGTCTGTACTATATTTGAGCTATGGTGGATGGTTATAAAGGCATTCCTAGGTGAGTGGCACATGAGATCATTTTGATTGACAATGACTGCTTTATAACTCTGCCTAGTGTGCATGTGCTTACCCAGAATTCAGCCTGTTAAAATTAGACTCATGAACTTCTGGTATTCTCATAACATGGTATTATAATGATAGTATAAAGAGGCTGAGGTTGTGGGCAGCTTAGGGTCATACCTCAGTGCATGTGTCTGTGGCCAGATTAAACCAGCTATAGGTCATGGCCCACCTGTCTACTGTCTCTGGAATACAAGAGAGATTCTTTAGCTGACAGCAGGGTATTATTTGGGTGGTCTCTGGGCTGGGCCTCCATTTCTTTTTCCCTTGTTACTAACTAGTACCTGTGACTATCCCTTTCTTTACCCAATATATTTTGTTGAATACTTCCAAGTAGCATGCAGGATATCTGTTTTGTCTTAGAGCTACCCAAGAAGCAACTTATATATAAGTCCTTTGAATAAATTTTGTTAATTGCAGGACTAGAATGACCTTCCTCTTTCTTGGGTCTTGCCCTGTCTTCCACTTATGGAGGCGCATTTCCAGTCTCAGGTATTTCCCTAGGTCCATATGTACTAATGATGCCACTTTACTTTTATAAAAGCACTACATCAGTACCTGCTTTCACCAACTAAAAGAAATTTAAAGGAGATTTTTCACTTTTAGGCAAAAAGTGAAAATAATGTTCAGAGTTGGTTTTGGAAGGAGTCCCTATAGAGGCAGAGCACACCCAGAACAGCAGGAGTTGCATGACCAAGCTTCTTCCCTGAAAACTATGCTCAACATCTCAGCATCAAGCTACCATAGCTTTGAACTGTGTCAGTGAACATCTGTGCTTTATCTCTATTTATTTTGAGCTTCCACTAACAAGATGAGTCTTAAGGTAATTTCTTCTTCACTTTTAGTCATTTTGGCTTCTGAAAGATTTCATAGGGATTATCTACTTTCAGATAGTAAGGAAACCTGAATATGTATCCATATCTGTCTATGCTAACAAAATTATGTTTGAAAATTAAGTTGATTTTCTGTGAAGATGAAAAGAGATTATAACTGCAGTATATATTTACCTGAAAGCAAAATTGATTCCATTCTCTACCAACAAAATAGGTAAGTAGGGCTTAGTACCCTTGTTGTGTGGAACGTTTTCTTAGTGCAATAGTAAATTCCAAGTACACTAACAAGAAAGCTTTTCCAGTGGTCACAGAACAAAAAAGCTTGCATAACAAATTAAAATGCTTGAATCGCAATGTTTATTAAGTACATTTAATATACATAGCATGAAGTAGAGTGATAGAGATGAAATCAGTTAACACATTTAGAATAAAGTGCAAGTGTGTTGGAAGGATTATACTACCTGAATCTGTATTATACAGTATTTAATTGTCTTGTCTCTTTTGCCTTTTCTGGGATGTCATGGTTACCAGAATGACAGCTGAAGTTTAAGCAAGGAAACCCATTTAGGGGAGATGCCCAGGGCAAATGACATACTCTTGCTTTATCAGAGAGATAGAGGACAAATTGCCTGGTTAACAGCTATAGCTTGCCAATTAACTTGCTGAACAGTAATCAGTTCTATGTGACTTCTTGGGTATAGAACTGTCATGTCCCAAATGGGTGTCATCAATTGGTGGCTGAATTAAGACCTCATGAATAATGAACATTTCATATGACTCATGCATATTGTATGTATCCTGTTATTTAGTGCCTCTGGTACTTCATGCGCATTAGCACCTCATGAATGATCAGTTCTCTAAGTTCTTTCAACCTATTTATATTTAACTCATACATGCTCTACTTTCTAACTCCTTACCTATACTCAACACATCTTATGAGTTTCATCAGTTTTTTCTTGGTAAAATCAAATATTCTCAAACTGTACAACAAATAGTTGCCCTCAGCTATTGAATTCTGAATTGCATTAAACTAGTTGAAATAATCAGGATTTTTAAAATATAGGGAAAATAGTATATGTATTGATTCATTTTCATGGATGTGTGGTATGTAGCTAGAAAGATAAATAATTAGACATAATAAAAATACAATTGTATTCACATACAATTATGAGCAAGTGACAGCTATATAAGAAATGTTTTAATTTGGCAATGTGGGAGTCACAAGGTACATATGAAAAATTTTAAATTTATTTTTTGAAAATTAATACATTTGAGATTCAATAATGATATTATATCAAAGCAAGTATTCTTTCAAAAAGGTGAATTACAAGAAACACAAAATTACTTTGTAAAATTAAATGGATGGAGGAATTGTTCAAATTCTTATCCTTTTGTTTGTTGAAATAAAAACATACTATTAAATATCATTATCTTTTTCTATACTCTCTATTTTTACTAAAAGTAGTATTCTCAGTTAATTGTCTAGAGTTCTGTGTTCCCTTCAAACTGACTTATGAAACTATATTAAATCTGGAAGTAATATAATGTATAATGTTTCTAGTTTGTACTATTCTAAGTATTAACTAACTTAGTTACCGAGCAGAATCCAGTGTAAGTCAACCTTGACATATTCTATCTGGATGGTATACTATTTTGGTAGTTTCAGGTGGTAAAAATACAATAATTTTAGATTATAAACTAGTGTCTTGATTTGTGTATATGTGAATGTTAGAGATAAATGTATTAATAATGGTATGGTACAAGCTTCTCTGTGATCCCAGATACCAGCATGGAAGAAAAAAGGTGATGATGCACCTGCTTGGAAGAAAATAGAACAGGAAAGAATCAACCCTGCTACAGAATATATATTTTAATTTGGCAGAAAAATATACACATTAGGCTCTTGTTTTAAATAGTAGAGCCACATTTATTTTTCATTGTTAAATTTGCTTTGTTCCTTTAGTTATCAGAATAAAATGAGAGCAGACATATACTACAAAGAAATTTAAGTTTTATGTGTGTGTGTGCATAAGTATCTGTAAAGTTGAATATAACAGTGATTTGAGCAGTTCTAACCTTGATCTACATATTTTAATTTCAAATTATACAAAGAAAAATAAATATTAACTTTACAAAAGTTGGATATAAATCTTCAGTTCCATTATTAAAAATGTAAAAATTTAAAGTACACTAACTGGCCAATTGGGAATCAAATAGCTGCACTTAGCCATGATTCATTCTAAAATATGTCAGAACCTAAAGAACATGTTTAGGAGAATGTTAGCAAAGTTCAAGTAACTTGAGTTTGTTCACATGACAGTACCATTAACCAAGAAGAAATAAAAATAGCCAGTCTCTTGTTTACCAACTTTTATTATTGAATTGTCTTGTAAGTGAGAACTTTGTAAGTCTGCTTTCTGCTACTATGTATCTCTTTAATAACTGTTTCTGTCAGTGATTTCAGAGAATTTCCACAAGGCAAGCACAATCAAAATTTTTACATGCTATAGCTTTTCATATATGGATTACATCTAAAGCAGAAACTAGTGAGATACAATGCATATAATAAAGTACAGATTTTAAGAAATACAATGAGTTTTGACATGTAGTAACCTGTGAAATCAACTCTCCAGAAGATATAGAGCACTGCACTGCTATCACCGAAATTCCCTTGTGTCCCTTTCCATTCATTACTCCCAAGAAAATGCTATTTTAATTTCTATCATTAAAAATTAATTTTTTCTAACTGTGAACTTTAAATAAATAGAATTGTACAAAGACACTTCTGTCTTTGATTAACATAATCCTGTAAGGGTTCATCTTTGGTATGTCAGCAAATCAGGCCCTTACAGTGCTGCAAATTGTTTATCCCTTCTCTTGTTGATGAACATTTAGTTGGTTTCGCTATTATGAAAAAGTTGTTATGATATGTTTGTACAAGTACTTTTATGGCACATTTGGAAAATTGGTCAAAAGTATATAGGTATAATTCTGAAATTTGTATTCTGTTCCAGTAATCTATTCATTGTTTCAGTAAATACTATAACTTTATGGTAAACTTAATATATTGCTGAATTTTATTTTCTAAACCTTTAGTGTTAATGAAGTAGATGTTTGTAAATTTATTATGAAGGTCTTGCCAGGTTTTGGACCAGGGTTATCTTGACCTCACAGAAAACTGGTGGAAAGTTTTCCTACTCTGTTTTCTTGAATAATTTTTAAATTGTTTGCTTGCTTGTTTAAGATCAGTATGTCTTTCTTAAATATTTGATAGAATTCACGTGAGGCCAACTAAGCCAAGTGTTTTCTTGGTAGAAAGATTTTCCTTTGGAATTTGTTTCTTTAACAGATATGGGGTTATTCAGCTTGTCTTTCTTCTTGTGTCTGTTTTAGTACACTGCATTTTTCAAAAAACTTATCTCTTTTATTTAACCTGTCAAAATTATTGGCACAAAATCGTTCATAATATATGTTAAACTTTTTAATATCTATAAGATCTTTGTCCTATTTCCTTTCATTCATGATATTAGTAATTAGTGTTTCACACATTTTTCTTCATCAGGCTTGTTAGTCATTTATCAACCATCTTAATCTTTCCAAAGAAACACTTTCTGCTGTGTTGACTTAATCTATTATTTGTATAATTTCTATTCAAGTGATTTCTGATCTTTTTTATGTCTTTTCTCTTATTTATTTTTTGCCCTAATTTTTCTGTCTTCTTGAGATGGAAGTTTTGATCACTGAGCTTAAAATTTTATAATTTTATGAGATAAATATTTTAGCTGTGTCCCACATTTTGATATACTGTTTTAATTAATATTTCTTTTGAAATATGTTTGGTTTCCTTGAAATTTCATCTTTGAAAATAGATTTTAAAATATATTTACTTATTTTTCAACTACTTGGGGTTATCTAGATTACTTTTTGAATTATTAATTTAATTCTGTTTTAGTCAGAAAGATTTTGTATAATTTTCATCCTTGAAATTTATTGAGAATTTTTTTCTTTTCCACAATATTGTTTATTCATGTATACTTGAAAAGAATGTTTTCTTTAGTTGGTGGATTGAGTGAATTTGAAATGTTTATTTAGTTGTTTTACAAAGTTCTGAGAGATGTTTAAGTTGCCAACTGTGAGTATAGATTTGAGTATATATTTCTCCCTTTATTTTGATCAATTTTTGTTTCATATGCTCTAAAGTTCTATTAAAATGTTTCCATCTTTAATTAATTGATCCTTTAATTATTATAAAATGCCCTTTTTTTTACATCTGATAGTACTTGATTTATGTCAGCTTCATATAGTATTAATGTAGTCACTCCAGGTTTCTCATATGTAGTATTTGCATTTATATACAAAGTTTATTCCTTATAAGTATCATATATTTAGGTCCTGCTGCTTTTTAACTCTTAGCAGTTTCATTTTTAATTGGAGTGTTTAAATTCATTTATATTAAATGGGATTATTTATATAGTCATATTTAAGACTACAATTTTGCTATTTTCATAAGTATTTCCTCTCTTTTTGCTCCTTTGATGCTGCTTTCCTGCTGCCTTTAGAACTGATAAAATATTACATGTATTCAACTGTATTACTTTCCCTTTCTCTTTCTCTCTCTTTTTCTTTTAGTTATTGCTCTAAAGAGTACAACATAATTTTGACTTAAAATTTTCAGTACTTAGTTATTATTTCAATTATTTCTGTAAATTGAAAAATTCAACTAGTATCATGCTGAGTTTATTCAGCATTTCTTACAGTACTAATCTGCTGGCAACAAATTCTCTCAGCTTTAAATTATCAGAAAATATAATGCAGATAATTTTAACTACATATAGAATTCTAGTATTATTTTTGTATATACTGTAAAATATAATTTTATTGTCTTCTGTTTTGCTGTTATTGCTGATGTGAAGTCAGCACTATCGATTGATCTCCTCTATGTGTGTGTGTGTGTGTGTGTGTGTGTGTGTGTGTGTGTGTGTGTTTGCCAAAAATATTTTTATTGTAAATACAATGGTTACTTATTTACCTTTCAAAAATTATATTGCATTTAATAGTATTTATTGATTATTTCCTCCTTAAACCATTTTCTATTATCTTTGAACTTAATAACAACAAAAAACAAACCATCCAATCAAAAAATGGGCAAAGGACCTAAAGAGATACTTCCCTCAAAAAGAGGTCCAAATGGCAAACAAACATATGAAAAGATGCTCATTATCACTAGCTATCAGGGAAATGCAAATCAAAAACACAGTGGGAATAACTATAATCTCACACCTGTTAGAATAACTATAATCAACAGGACAAGTAATAACAAATGTTGGAGAAGATGGTGAGGAAAAAAGAATCCTCATACACTGCTGTTGGAATTACAATTTGGTACAGCCATAATGAAAACCTGTATAGAGGTTCCTCAAAAAACTAAAATTTATCTACGATATGATCCAGCAATCTCTCTACTGGGTATTTACCCCAAAGACTCAAAAATCCATATCTGAAAAGATATCTGCACACCAATGTTCATGATAGCATTATTTACAGTATGTTTTTTTTAATGACTGATTTTAGGATTTTCTCCACATCTTTAGTATTCAGTAATCATACTCCCATGTGCCTAGAATTGACTTTCTGAACTACTTATATATATGGATGAATCATTTTAAGTAATTTTGGGAAAATTCCATCAATTATTTTTTTAGATATTTTCTGCCCAATCCTCTTTCTTTTCTACTGTGACTTTGATAATATCTTCATTAATTTATGTGGTAATGTCCCATGTCATTGTCGTTTTGTGTGAATTTGCTTTATTTTGTATAACTTCAGTTGGTATTTTTCTACTTCATTAATTCTTATTTTTACACTGTTTATATTGTAGTTTTGTATGTACTTTTTATTTTAGCAATCATGCTTTTTTATTCTAGAATATATTTTGTTTTTCTAATTCTAATTTTATTGCTGAGATTTTCTGCCTTTCCTCTCATCTTTTCATTTATTTTTGTAAATATCTGATAAGCAAATTTTAAAGTCATTTTTAACATATGTTAATATCAATATTGGAGGTATTTGAGAAATTAGTTTCCATTAATTTTTCTCCATATTGTATATTTTACTTCTTGTGTCTTCAAATGTTTTATAATTTTTAGTTGGATATTGGGTATTGTATACAATTTAATAGTATTGTATGAAGAAAACTATTTTTTTTTGTTTTGTTTGTTTTTCCCAAAGAGCACAATTTTTTTATAGGACTAGTCATTAAATGAAAGTTGATCCTTCAGATTTATATCAATAATCAATTTGTTCTGTGCCTGAGCAACAGATTTAAGAACATTTGTCTCAGGTGTATAGCTGCTTATTACACAAATATTAACATATTTGTTAATGTATTTTAATAAGTATATAGTTTTATTATAATTCCACCATTTAAACATAAAGAGTTGTAGAATATTTACAAGATAAAATAACTTCAAAATATCACAGGACTAGTAGTTGCTTAATGTAATTGCACATATATAATTTTTTGCTCATATATCCTCTTAATTGTCTAACATGAAGAAACATTCCCAACAATCCCAACAGCAGAATAACAAACACTTAGGTAGACAAATGTCATAGCAGAATCAAGGTATACTCAGTATCAATAGTTCTTTTTTTTTTAATAAAGAAATTACATAATTTAAAAAACATCCATATGAAACAAAAATGGTGTGTGTGTATATGCGTATGTGGGTACAAATATCAGTATTTAAAGATAATTCATTGAGTAGCAAAAAAGTTCTTGTGCAATTGGTGTTGAAAAAATGGTAATGAGTTGAAAAATTAAGAATGTACAGAGTACAAATTATACATATTTTCAATGACATAAATTTATACATATTTGCAAAATTACAAAGACAGGAAAGAATAAAAAGAATAATTCTAAATGTTTCTGGAGTCAGTATGATAGAGAAGTAATTTATTCAAAATTGTTTTATTAATACTCATAGGGGCAAACTATATTGATGAGAAACTATAAAAAAGATTATGAATATTAGCTTATTTTTTGTGAATTGATATTTAGAGCTATCCATAATTATACTTATATTGTTTGTATTAACTGCTTCTCTTACCTTGTGATCTCAACTCGATACTAGAATTCTATGACTCTTTGGAGCCTAACGTATGGTTATTTCTTTTGTTGCAAATTTATAAATACTTGGGACAATTTAACCAAAACATTAAAAAAAGGATACAAAAGAATTATGGATAAAGGAAGAGATGAAGAAATGAAACATAAGAATTGGCAATATTTCTTATAAATTTCACAGAATTCTTCCAGGGATTTTTAACTATAAATTTAACTTTTTTAATTGATATGGAACCATTCCAACTACGTTTTTCTTCTTGAGTGATCTTGAGGAGTTTGCAGCATTCAAATAAATTGTCTGTTTAAGCAAAATTTCCACATTTGTTTGTAAAAGTTGTTAATAATATTTACTTGTTCTTCTAGTAATCTTTGTAAAATAAGTGGTTTTCTCCTTCATTTCTGGTATTGGTATATAGCTATGCCACTCTTCTCTTTTTTCCTAATTAACTTGTTAGAATTTTATCAATTTCATTTATTTTGTCAAACAGTTTTAAAATTCATGGATTTTTTATTTATTGCATTTTTTTGTTTTCTATATTATTGTTTTCTGCTCTGTTACATAATATTTCCTTTTGCCTGCTTACATCTCTTCTCCTTTTTCTGCATTTAAATATGAATTCTGTAATCATTGATTTAACATCTTTCTTTTCTGACATAGACATTACTTTTATAAATTCTCTCTGTGTATTGCTCTGGGAATATCCTCCACATTGTGATATATTGTATTTTTATTGTTATTTTGTTCAAAAAATGCTATAATTTCCTTTGGTTGATTTATCTTTACCCATGAGATATTTAAAAGTGTTTCATTTACTGCACTAATATTTGGAAATTGTCCAGTTATCTTTCTATTATCAATCACAATTACTAGTCCTCGAAATTCACAGGAGCAGAAAGAATTTTAAAAAATACATAAACCAGCTTTCAGATTGTAAGGAGTGCTCAATCAGGAGTCTATATTTTAATCTTATAATATGGAGATTAATACATATTTACACAGTAGTTGTAGAGAAATCATTTTATTAAAACTGGATTTTATTAAAACTCAACATAAATATTTTTATTAATATACATAGTGATTAATAAATAAGTTGTTGTACAGCTAGGAATTGGAAATATAGCAGAGGATAAATTCCTATTAAGAAAAAATTATTCCATGTATGGAAGTGTTTGATGAGACAAGCACTTAGGACTGACAGAGAACATTACAAACAGTTATCTTATTATACTAGCAGGTAGATCACAGGTGGGCAATGAGAAATAACTACCTGGTATAGTATGTTTCTCTCAGACTAAACACTTAAACCTAAAAACTATTTCTAATGGGTACTTTAGAAATAGCTAAAACTGTAATTTGAAGAAAACCCCTCAATAATCTAGAGCTAGAATCACATAACAGTAAAACTTTCATACGCAGTACTGTCATGATTGTTTTGCCAGTTTTATTTTAATTTTCTTGTTTTTAAGTTATTGGTTCTTGTAAAATTTGAAACTATAAAAATTAACAGGAAAACTCAGAAATCTGTGGGATCTTTCCACAAATAGGCAATTTTGAGGCTCCTTTTGACAAAATGTTATTATATTTTATACTTCATACATTTGTAATGATATGTAATAATACAACCTGTTTGACTAGGATCATTTTATCTCTTCATGGCCATGTTACTTCACATTTCTTACTAGATTTGAAGATTCAGTTAACAAATTTCAAATAGATGTCATTAGTTTAAAGTTATCATCCATTTTTCTGGAGATATGCTTTATTTTGCATATTCTAAAATCTATGTTTTATATTCTTTATATTCTATATATCTTGTAAAATTTAAATTCCCAGGGGGTAAATATTAATTTAATTATTGGCAAAATAAAAAATTTAACTTCTTTAGTTTATCTTAGATCTTTTTATACATTACATTTCCTTAGTTTATCTTGAATCTTTTTATACATTAAAAATTTGTAAAGTAAAAATAATTTTATCAACTTTTAAACTTATTTTGAAAGTATATTTTATTTTCAAATTAAATAAAAGGAAAATAAATTATTTGTTTTTTTGTCACAATATATAAAATAGATTAGGCCATTTTCTTATATTACACATGGATTATCTTTAAGAATTTTGGGATAGCTAGATAAAAAATCAGGTGCCTTACTTGAAAAGAATATTAAAAGAAGTTATAGATTAAAATGATGCGAGTTTATTTTATATTTACCTAAGCCATGTTCACTATTGTCATAAATTTGAATTAATAACATATATGATCAAAATAAATATTATGGTAAATATAAAGATACTCACATATGTTATTGAAGGATTAACTGCTATATAAATTGCCCTCCTACTATAAATAACTAGACAACCAGTCAAAACATACAAAACAACTGTTTTCAAATATGGGACAAGAGTCAACACAGGACTTTGATCTATGAAAATAAGAACACAAATAAACACAGATAAGTTGTATTTCAGGAAGGGTAATAGAAACACAGTCTAGCAGTTAAAGAGACAGAGATCTGAGTTGACAAAGAGTAATAAGACCTAGTTATGTACAGTATATCAAATAAAGACTTCAGAAGGAGTCTCATCTTCCTAGAGTTGATAAATTAATGCTACACTGAAGACTACTCTGTACTCACTTGAATCAAGCAAGCTTTTAAAGGGTCAAACTGATCTCAAATATCTTACCTGTGTTAAAGAACACAGTTCCACATTATTTAAAGGAATATAATAAACCACACACTGATTACTGTAAAATTAATAATATTTGGACACTGACAAGATTCTTTGTTTGACTAAACTTTGGTCAGACTCATCTGAGCTCTTGTTTGGACTAGACCGCAAATCCTGGGCTTCTGTGTCCTTCCTTATAGAGTCCATTTCTAGCAGGAACTCTACTAAGTCAGTTTAGCAAGAATTCTCACCCTCCTTATATATCTGATCAAATTCCTCATCCATTACTCTTGGTATCTGATCATACTGCCTGCCTTCAGGAAGAATTCTGTAAGGTCAGTTTAGTCAGAATTTTCCAACCTCTGATTTTTCCTTTAGTGATTTTCATAGACTGTCTCCCATCTTGCTCTTGGCTGCAAATCCTCACCTTTCTTTGTTGTATTTGAAATTGAGCCCAGTTCTATACTGAGATCTCTCTCTTTTTTAAGTACAATATTTTCTTTGTTAATAAAATTTATCTTAACCACATTTACTTCTGTCTGGCTCTCATTTTCTTTGATTAAAAACCAATAAGAGGGATTCCAATCAAGATGGCAGTGTAGGTAAATGCTGGGCCTGCCTCCTCTCACAACCATGTCAAAATTACAATTAAACTACAGAATGGTCATTGCTTGGAGTCACCTGAAGTCTAGCTGAACAAACACATATACAGAGAATATCTGAGGGTGGCCAGTTTTGGGGGAAGGGATAAGAAGTACAAATTAGTAGTTAAGAAGTAGTCATGGGGATATAAAGTTTAGCATAAAGAATTCAGTCAACAATATTGTAATGACTATATGTGGTTTCAGATGAGTACTGTATTTATCAGGGTGATAACTTCAGAAGTTATGCAAATCACCAGGTTGTACACTTAAAACTAATATAATACTGTGTACCAATTGTAATTAAAATTTTTTTAAAAAATCTTTTAAAAAACAATTAAAAAGTATCAGGCATAGATAGAGCTGAAGACAAAGACATAGCTACCAAAACCTTTAAATTTCTTCTTCAAAAAAAAAAAAAATGAGAAAAAAAAAAACCAGTAAATTCTACACAGAATCATGCCCTCAGCACAACTGAAAGAGAAAGCTGAAAGTACAAACTAATTTTGAGTAAAAAGAAAAATCACCAATCCCAGCATGCAATTTTAAATGTTACTGCCTTAGACTTACCCAGGCACAAAGCTATAAGGAAAACAAAGCCATAATGAAACAAATTGTGAAGAAAGCAGGAGAGTCTAGCAAAGGGACCTAAAGGTAACTTGGAATGATCTACAGAAGTATTAAATCCATCCCCTACCTATAATTACCGGAAAAGTTTTCAGACAGATCAGCAAATGGACTATGTGAAGGTTTCAAAGTGTATGTTGACCTGGCGCTACTTAAAGGAGCAGACACAATGTGAATGCAAGTATGGTTTAAAGGACAGGCATGTATAAAGGAGCAATTTTAAAATGCTCAGCTTTGGGTAGAGAAAAATGGGCATAAAGAGAGGAAAGTGTTTGGCAGTTGGGTGGTGATGGTGAAAAGGGTGAAAATTTTAAGGTCTTATAAGGCAAAGGAGAACCCTAAAATAAGAGGTCCACAACCTTTCCTCACTATCAAAACAACAAGCAAGCAAACAAATTACAAGCCACTAAATTATTTGATATACATTGCAAATACTTTCTTCTACTTTATCAGTGTCTTTGGACATTTTTATGGTGGTATTTGCTATGCAATCAAATGTAATCAAATGTATCAATTTTTTAAATTTTTTTCTATAATTTTATGTATAGTTAGAAAGCCTTCTCCTACACCAAGATTAAAGAAAACCTAACCTATATGTTCTAGTGTTTATATGATTTCTATTTGTTTGTTTGTTTGTTCGTTTTACATTTAGGTCTCCAATCACCTTGAAATTTATTAGTATATATGATGTGAAGGATAGATCTAATTTCAACTTTTTTTTCCCAAATTGCTACTATTTCTCAATCAAACAATGAGAAAAAAATGTAAACAGTCATATATGTGTAGGTATGTGTATATGCATATATACACACATATATGAAGCATATGAATAAATATTTAATCTTGGTAAATATTAGAAAGATATAAATAAAAATAACACTGAATGCAATTTGTCATCTATCAGATTGAGAAAATGAAAGTATGACAATTAATTTTTTTGGCAATATTGTTGGGGAACAAATGCTCTCATACAATGCAGGTGGGAATACACATTTGTACAACAACAGTTTTGGAGGGGAATTTGTCAATAACTAACAAAATTACATAGGTATTTATCATTCGACCCAATAATCCTACTTCTTAGTCTACTCTAAACATCAATACAAAAATAATATAAACCAGCTTATTTATTTTAGTGTTGTTCTGAATTACAAAATGTTGGATATAACCTAAATTTTATTAAGTAGGAGGATATTGAAGAAAGTATGCTATATCCACATAATGCAGCACTATATGATTATAAAGAAACAAGAGGTATCTCTAAATTGATTTGGAGTGATTTCCAGAATATACTGTTAATTAAAAAACTAATATGTTCCCATATTCATGTAAAAGTGAAGGTAATAGAGGAAAACAGAGATCTATCTGCTCATTGGTATCAAAATAATTGCAGAAAGTTAAAGAGATTAGTTAACTACAAGAAAGTGGGTGTGAAACAATAGGACTAAGTATATAACATGCTAAGAAAAAAAAGAAAGCAATGTTTCTTTAAGTGTAACTTTTTGTATAGCTTTTAATAGTTTCACATGCCCCAAAACATGAATGAATAACTAAAAGCAAGATGTGAACAAAATCAAATGAAATACACACATTGTATTAGTCAGGGTTCTCCAAAAATGAAGAACAAAAGAACTAATTTATGTAATTTTAAAATCACATTTTACTTAAACTAAAAATTAGAAGTGTACACTAGTTAATAGATCTATTTCTGATGGGGCCATGAATGAACATTCTATTGTTTTGTTTATTAATATTATTTAAATAAATAAACATGCTATAGATAATAAAAGCAAGGTTTCTTACCACCAAAGAAAGTCTTACACATAAGAAGAGGAGGAAGGGTAGAAAGAACCTGTGTTATTATTAGAATTGGACAAATTAGATTAAACCTGGGTTTTAAGATAGATGACAGATGAACAGATGATAGAAGATAGATAGAAGATAGATTAGATAGATAGATAAATAGATGATAGATAGATAGATGATAGATGATAGATAGATAGATAGATGATAGATAGATAGATAGATAGATAGATAGATAGATAGATAGATAATAGATAAACAGTGGTACATACAGAAATAAAAATGAGCATTCATGGGTTAAAACATATATATATTATATATATCATAACTCTGCTGAGAGGCCCTAGAAGCAGTAACATTCTAGTAGCAATTAACACAGTCTCAAATATTGGTTTTTAAAATACCATTCTCTAATAAAACATGAGGGAGGCTAGACACAAAAGAGCTTAAGATTTCTTGGAGAAATAGCTGATTCCCAGGATTTGAGAGGAGAAAGTATAAAGTAAACTAGAAATATATTATGGTGCCAGAAAGTAACAGAGTTCTCGAAAAACAATGGAGACATGGATAGAAGACACAAAAGCCAAAATGAAGGAGTGCCAATGGCCATATTGAAACAATTTAAGCAATAGTGTAAATAACTACAATATCGAGTTATGACACAAATAATAAAATTAATATCCATAAGTTCATTCTGATATTAATATATAAATAAATAAATAAGCAATAGATTTCTTCATAGAAAAATTGCTGTTGTAGAGGCCAGACCCCAATAGACACACGGACCACCAGAAATCAGTGAGTTATAGGAAACACACTCTTTATTCAGCCAGCTGGGTCTGCCAGGGGTACGCAGACCCTAAATTAAGCAGCCTCGAAATGTAAAGGTACAGGGTTTTTAAGCCTAAACCCCATTCTTTATCCTGTTTGAACACACAAGTCTATTTTTCTTCTTTTTACTAACCGTCAGCCCACAGGTTGGTTGTGCAAACGAAGGGTACAGAAAGCTTATTGTTAAAGTGTTATGCTCCCATGGGCAATAGCCAAACAGTAATTTTCCAGCCAGCACATTGCTATTAATAAATGTAGGAGAAATGAAGAAAAAGCAAAAGTATCATTAGGCAAACACCAGTCTTTCTGCAGGTTCTTAAGAATCAATAGGTAAAAGTTTGGAGAGTTATAGTATATGAGTAGAGTAGAGAAGTGCAGTAGTCCCCACTTATCCCTGGGAAATATATTCCAAGACCCCAGTGGATGTGTGAAATCACAGATGGTATCAAACACTTTATATTAGGTTTCTTTTCCCTGTACATATATACCTATGATAAAGTCTAGTTTATAAGTTAGGCACAGTAACATTAACAACTAACAACTTTATCAATAGCCAACATGATACAATCCAAATGACCAGCAATGTGAATGGATATAAAAATTGTAGTATATTCATACAATTGAATAGTATTTAGCAATTAAAAGAAATAATTGATTCATGCAGCCACATAAACAAATTTTTTTCCCCTCTTTAATTTCCCCCCACACTTTCACCCCTGATCTATGGATGTTACCCTTTACCCTTAAGAACCAGATCTCTGAAGGCAGGGTGTCTCCTCCCACATGCTTGGGAGGTGTCAATGGGACCTGGCACCCCAGTGGTATGGACCGGGGCTCCAACTGGATTGTGAATCTGCATGTAAAGCAGATGTGCTAACCACTGTACTATGGAACCATAGATGAATTTTAAATGTGTTATTCTAAGTGAGGGAGGCTAGACACAAAAGACTATATATTGCATCATTATATTTTATATAATCCTGAACAAGACAAAGTGATAGTGATATATAGTGGATTGTGGTTTTAAGGGAAATGGGGAGGGATGGCGGAGAAAAACAGACTAATTACAAACTGCCGTGAAGGATTTTGGAATTATATTCATACTCTGTATCTTGATTAGGATGGTAGTCAAAACTAGATGTGTTTCTCAATATTTATTAAATTTATTCTTGAAATGGATGAAATTTATTGTAACTTTTACCCCAAAACACAGTTTTTTTTAAATGACTGTCTATTCCACTGACACTGCATCATCAAATGATGCCAAATAAAACTGACAAAAAAAATTTTTTTTTAAATAAATCAACAGGCAGTCCATTTAAATTGATTATTCAAATCTTTAGGTTTCTTAGAGTTTTAATTGTTCATTTATTTACTGGGGAGAAAAATTTTATCTGCATTCTCAAGCAGACACATTGTGTGGTATTCTTCTGACCATGTCCTAAACATTATTCATGACAATATAAGTATAGTCATATTAGTATTAGTCTTAGTCTCCCAAAGAAAAGTGATAAAATGATACTTTTAAAAATGAAAGCTGAAATAACTGAAAAAATATTGGGCAGGTATTTGGTGTAAAGCCAATTTTTAAAGTAGAAAACTGAAGTTCAGAAATGTTAAGAAATGGGCCAATGGCATCCACTGATATCAATAGAACTGTCAGTGTAACCCATCTTTACTGAATCAATAATCTACTAGCTATATTTCAACTTTTACTGTCTTTTATAAACAACTATGTGATAAAGGTTTTTATAAAAGAAGATTCCGAATCTTAGATTCTACAAGTGACAATTTAAATTAGAAAGATGTGGGAAGGGTATAACAAAAAATGTATGTCTCCACAAATAAAACTTGACATTTAGCCTTTATTTGTGTTTTAAAAGATTTTATACTCACTGACAGGAAGGCAGTATATTGCCTAAAAGCTTAAAATTATACTCTTCAGAAAGATGGTGGTAAATGTTTCTTAACACATGAAGGGCTATATATAATAGTTCCTTTATAAACACATGCATTTGAAGTTTTTACTTTTATAACTATTTTCAACTAAATTATATAAATACTCTGATTGATATAAAGATTGATGTCTCATGGAACTCTTTCCACTATTCATAATTTTGGCATAGTTTTCTTTTTTCATGAGCTTGGTGGTTCAAAAAGTTAAACTATAGCAGAAGACATTATAATCATTAATAAGTGGGCTTATTTATCTTCTGAAATCTCAAATGAACTTGAACATAAAAGCTAATCTATATGAAGGCCATATGATCTAATATTTATAAAGTTTCTCTCTTGCAAGGATCCTTTTGTGTCTATTAAGCATGTTGTGTTTCCTAAGCTGGCACTATTTATGGAAATATTTTTCTCCTGTCTGGTTTCTCCAATGGATATGAATACCTAATCTCTAGATAAAACCATTAGCACACTTATCAGATTGATGTTTTTTTTTTCACTTTGAGATAGATATACTCTTGATAAATAGAGTCAGATCTTGAAGGAAACATTCTTATTTAGAAGTCAATTATAGAGAATTTCTCTTATCTGATTTGTTTGATGAATGATCAGTTGTTATTTTCATTAGGAAAATTTATAAGATATGGAGTTACGGGTTTGCTATTTTATAAATGCTTATATTTGGCTTGATCTAATGGATAAAATAGCAAACTAAATTTTCTCTATATATCCTTCTTAAGGAGGTTTATACCTGCAATAACCCTGTATCAGTGTCACTCTTGATTATAAAATGTCATTTGCTTTCAGATAATTCTTATTTATCAATTCATCTTACTTAAGGTCCTGATGAGACATCATTTCAAAGAGTCTCCAGATCCAACCTTCATGCTCTTTAAAGAATAATTTCATATTATTCATTTGTAAAATTACTCCTGCCTTGTTCTTAAACTCTGATAATTCTCCTTGAAAAAATCATTGTGCACTATCCAATTTTCTCACATTTGTAACCCACTCTTACGAAGATTTTAGGGAAAAAAATAATAGTTTTAATATACAGTGGTGATTTTCAAAAATTTCTCATAAATATACAAGTCTTGTTCTGTGCAGAGATTTTTAAGTTAATGTTTCTACTTTTCTGAAAATTGAATGAATATTATTTACGTGTTTTGGATAAATATTAAAGAGAAAGAAAACTTTTTATCTTTTATGGGAAGAGTTTGTCTTATTTTCTTAAGTACTATAGCATTAAACTTTCAAGGTGGAAATAGAGGAGCTATATGGATTAGATTACATGCACAGGCTACATTTTGACATAATTCATGATCATCATTACAATTCTTTCAGCAACTTACAATTTAAAGTCTTCTAAGAAGATGATAAGAAATTATCAAAGGATCCCAAAAAAGAAAGAAAAGCAGCTGTTGTACTTAAAGGAGTAAAGGATTCCTCTCTATCTCAGAGGCAAAATGTTTTGCTTTCTAAGAGGAAATATAATATTTGGGGTTTTTACCCATGGAAATAATAAATTTTACGTATGAGGAACAACTTATTATGGTTTCCTTTCCTTAATTACATAGTGATAGGAAAAACTAAATGAGTTTCTTTTCAGTACATTCTCACCAGTGTCCTCTGATTGCCCTACATGACACTGGTTTAACACAAAGTGATATAGAAACCGAAATTTAATAATAATAATAATAATAATAATAATAATAATAGTTAAGCCTTTGATTTTCTTGAAATCAAGGACCATGGTAGTTTATCATTATTTATGTTTTATATCCAATAAGTGTTTTATATTCATTTAATCCATGTTAAATTTATTGACATTTTAAGTTATTCTAACTTGCATGTGGTTGAGAAAATATAGGTCAGAAAAGATAAATGATTCGGGGACATTCTTGATAAGATCTACTCTTATCATAAGGTATAAAAATAAGCATAATTACTCTTAGTCTATATATATTGAGAGGTAATTATTACAATCTTATTTTTTAATATTTACAAAAAGTATAATAAAGAAAATTGTTTTTGCTACTCCTGTTTATGGGCATGACCAAGTGATCCCAGGACTAAAAATAGTACATAGCAATTAAAGAAATAAAATTGAAAAAAGACAATATCAGCACTTTTGGCAGAAGGTATGATCCTATACATCTTATAGTATATAAATGTAAGAGATATAATTGAGAAAGTATTAAAAATTTAAAAATAATTGGTATTTACTTTTAAATGTAATATCAAAGTATAAAAATTAGCAGTTTTTTTACAAACCAACAAAGAAACAAATATAATTTGCCATAGAGTAGAAACATATTCACAGTAACAGCAGAACTATTAAATGTTTATCAATTAACCTATTAAAATGTATAAAACCTTTATCAAAAAGTAAATATGTAAATATAATAAAAGATATATAAAGATGTAATAAAATGGAGATTATGTCTACAAATAGAATGAATAAATGTTATAAAGAGGTAAATTTTTTCTCAAAATAACATAAATTTGGCACATCATAATCAAAATCTGAAAAAAATTAGTCTTGAAATTTCTAATGTTAATAGCAAAAAATACAGAAACAAGAATCTTCAATGGTTGAACAGAAAAGAGGATTTTGGCCACAAAACTATAGCCAAAATCTAATGTAACTAATTAATTAAGATGATGTCAAATAATATTAATTAATTATGGAACCAAATGAAAAGTTCAGAAAGAGAAACAAACACATCTGGGAGTGAATTTACAAACCAAGGTAGCATTTAGAATTGGTTCAGAAATAACAGACCATTCACTGAAGATTTTTGTAGAAT
This sequence comes from Cynopterus sphinx, assembly GCA_030015415.1. Taxonomy (NCBI): domain Eukaryota; kingdom Metazoa; phylum Chordata; class Mammalia; order Chiroptera; family Pteropodidae; genus Cynopterus; species Cynopterus sphinx. The sequence goes on from CM057381.1 coordinate 95,794,595, forward strand.
TTGACTGTCTGTTTAGAAATTAAAAGACAAAAATAATCTCAGATTACTGTTGAATATCATTTACACATTAATATTAAATATCTACCCAGACTAAAGACCTGTATGTGAAAAGCAAAGCTAAAAAATTACTTTAAAAAATAGGATTCTATGTTTATGAACTTTGATTCTGAAAGTTTTCCTTGAAGGTCTTGCACACACATACACATGAACACACAAATATCAAAAATGAGAATATCCATAAACTTTTCTCAAAATGTATTTAAAATTAATTTTTGACAAAATAAAATATAAAGAAAGTTGGAAGACAAAAAAAAAAGAAAATTGTCAACCAATTTAGCAGCAAAAAATTACTATTCTGAATATATAAGAAATTTCCTCAGACCAAAGAAAACAGATTTTAAAAATACAAAATGAAAAAAGACACAAAAACAATATGAAGAAAAGGAGATAAAAATTAGAAATAACCTACAAAAAGAACAGAACTAAAGTAGCAATATGGATATAAAAATTAACAATTATAAGGCCATCTATCACCCATTAGATTGATGAATAATTCTAAAGTGAATAATACCAAAAGTTTGCCAGTATATGGCAAATGTATTGGTAGAGAAAGTGCAGACTAGTACAGATAAGACTTGCTAGAGCAATTTGATTGACTCTGTTAAATTTAGAATTAAACATTCTTTATATCTCAGCAATTCTTCCTCTTTTTTTTTTTTATTATGAAATCCAGAGACACACTCATATATCTGGATTATTTACATTATTAGTCTCTTAAGCATTTAGAAGAAAGTACAATCTTTATTTAATTTTTGTATTAGTGAAAAATTGAAACAAACTAAATGCAGAGCTGCAGGGCCATACCTGGCTTATGTTAGTAAACATAATAAAATAACATGGTGTATTTTGAAAGAATGATATAGGTCCATGTATATTAACAATAAAGTTCTTCCAGAGACGTTGGTAAGTGAAAAAGCCAATAGTATAAGCATACATAGCATATGACAATATTTATGTATTTAAAAATATTATATATTTTTCTACATTTTAAAACATAGTTCTGGACTATAATATATACCAACCTATTAACAGTAGTTATGTCTGCCTAGGCAGTGCAAAGAAAGAGAATTACAGAAGGAGACCAAATGAAAATTTCTGGCTTCTTTGTAATGTTTAAAAATGTTTTATTATAAAACTTTTAGGTTTGCATAAAATTGATGAAAACCTAATTGTTCATATCTTCCTTATACTCCCTCAAAAAGTGTAAAATAAAATACAAGTAGCATCATAGAAAACAACTTCGGCAATACCAGGAGATACAGAATATCACAATTTTCAAATTACTTGTAAATATAGAACAAAATAAAATTTAATATACTGTATATCCCTTTGCTTGTTCTTCACTACAAACCTGAGAGTGAAGACAGCAAAAGGAGAGTTTTCAAAAACTCAGTAAAATACAGCAGAGAGAAAGGACATATGGAAAGCACAAACAAAACCACCAGAACGTGAAATGGCAGACTGCAGAATGTGAATTAAGATTTATAGTTCACAGAAGTGGCTAAAAGAAAGGAGCATGAGAGTCTGCAGGACTAGAAATGGCAGCCTCTGAGAAGTATTGCTTCTGGGAAAGAATGAGATGTAGAGGTGAATAATAATAATAAATAATAATAATATTAATAATAATGCTTCTTAAAGATGAGGCAATAAAGGTAAAAAAAACAATAAGAAGGGGGAAATTAAAGATCCTACAGAAATAAAAAAGAAACCAGATACATTAACCTTTTTATCTCTTTCCACTTTTCCACAAGCCTCTCCACAAGGCTTTTTATCAGAAGAGCCTTGATCTGACAGAAATGAGCACTCCCAAACCAGAAACCCTGGCTTTAAAATGAATAATACCAAAAAAAAAAAAAAAAAAAAAAAAAAAAAAAAAAAAAAAAGCAGAACATATTCATTAACAATATTAACAAAAAACAGAAAATGTAAATAAATACCTTTTTATTAATAAAATAATTAAAAAGATCTGGGAAAAATGCCACCAATGAAGCTGAAGGCAACTATAACACCATATTCCACGATGAAATAATTATCTTAGATAAAATTTTGAGAATATTAAAATATTTAAGAATTTGAGAATATTAATAAAGAACTTTACATCAGAAATATAAAGGTAAGAAAAGAAATGGGCAAAACCCAGAAATAACTGAAATAAAAATTGACTATACATAGAAAAGTAATATAAGAAAAAGGCAAAATCATGTAAGAATGAAGATTCAACTACAGGGTTTCCCAGGGTTGGTGGATTCAAATTAAAACTTAATAAAGGACTTGGAGGAACAGGAAATCAACCAAGAAAATAGAAATGAGATAAAGAAAGAAACAAAACAATCCCAAGAAAAGGTGTTGAAAGGGAGGATGAACAGATGAGGTTGAACATATGAAAAATGATGATTATAAAGAATAAAGTCAAAACAATATAATAGAAATAATACTGAAAAGATAATTCAAGAAAAATTTCCAAGGAAAAAAAAGATAATATGAATCTTCACTTAGAAAGATCCTACTGGTTACAAGGGAAATTGACCAAAAATAAATCTCTCTAAGATATATTCCAGTGAAATTATAAGCTTTACTTTAAAAGGCAAAGAAAAAAATCCATAGAGCCTTAGGCAAAGTAATCAAATAGATTGCAAATGCAAAAATTCAGAATGATATCAAATTTCTTTTTAAAAAAAACATGCAATGAAAAGCAAAATAAAGCAGAATCTTTAAGAAACTTCAGGAAATAAAGTAAAAAAAAAAAAATCTTTAAGAAAGTATAGACTAACCGGTTCTTCAAGTTTCAAAGGCAAAAGAAAACAGTTTTGAATGTGCCAGAACTCAGAAAACACTTTATAAATCTGTCCACAGAATCTACTAAAGGATGAGTTTCAACCAACCAGAAGGGTTTCAGCATCTTCAAATGGTGTTAATAGAAAAGTAATTGCTGTAAGAGAAAGACAAACATGTCTAAAACTGAAAGAAATTAGAGGGGGAAAAATAAGAAAGACGACCAAATAGCTAAAGAAATAGAGTGTCCATGTAAAAAACATCCAAACCTGTAGGGAATTTTAATTAGTTTATTTTAGCCAAACTGATGACAATTGCCAGGAAACAAAATCTCAATGGATTAAGAAAATGCTCCTAAGAATAGCAGCTTTGCAGCTTATTTTATACATTAGAATCAAAGGAGGAGACATAAGGAGGGTTCATTTGTGATAGATTAAAGAGTTGGGAGAAAGCAAGGCAGGGGAAACTCTAGGACTAGACAATACGTAAAATGAAGGAACGTATAGTTCTTTTACATTGGTGGGTACAGGAGAATTAATAATGAACCTTTAGAGCCTATAGAGATGGTATGTGAGGGACAAGATAACCATGAGGGGTTCTGTGGCCTGTGCTCTGAAGGGTCGGGGAAAAAAGGATTATTTTGACATTCCAAGGGTTTGTTATTTTTGATACAAAAAGACAATAATCAAGCTCACTTAAGGTAAAGATTGACCTTCCTCAAGAAAGCTACAGGCCCAGGACATGACTACCCACTATGACCTGCTTTGGTTAGAAATTTTTATGTTCAGACCATCTTATGTGGTTACTTTCGGTCTCTTAGTTTGTAGGGCCTACCATGCTGGCCTCCCACAAGCGTATCAGGTTAGTATGAGTTTTTTTTTTTCTTTTTCATCCACAACAGTAAATATAAAATAATACAAACAGTATTTAGAACATAAGGTAATGTGACACAATTAAGAACAACATAAAAATAATATCAAGAAATAGGAATGGATTTAACTTGCCTATTTAAAGAGAAAGATTTTAAAACTGCTTCCTAAATCAAAATGTAACACTATCCTATGTATGAGACACACTTAAAATACAATGATTCAAATTAGGCTGAAAATGACAAAGCACATAAATATTTACCAGATGGAAAAAACAAATAAACAAACAAAAACAAAACAAAACAAACAAACAAACAAAAACCAGAGCTTGCACATATAATACTGTTGCCAAAGGGGGCAATCTAAATTCATCATTGCCCCAGTGGTTTGGAGGGCCTCAGTCCTTTCTACTGATGCAATAAAGAATTATGGATCAGCAAAGTTTAGGAAAAGTAAGATTTATTGAAGTACGTTTTAAGGGAGAAATGGGCTACACCAGAGATGGCTGTAACCTCACAGAGGTGGAGAGGTCTGTCTTATATCTGGGCCATGATGGGAGTTTACAAGGGTGGTGCTAGTGATGAATGTGTGAGGTCATTTTGATTGAAAGTTGATTATTATATAACTCATTGTCAACTGTGCATGTAGCTTCCCAGAAGTCAGACTGTTATAATTAAATTCATGAACATCTGGGCATACATATGGCATTATAATGATGGTATTATGTGGCTGAGATGAAGGTCAGAGTACTCCTTACTGTGCAACCATTTGTGGTTGGTCTAAACTGGTTTGTATGTTATGGTCATTTATTTTCTTGTACTCCAAGACGTAGGGGTATTGTTATTTGAAAAATGACTTTTTTCTGGAAGGTCCAAGAGGTGGCCTTTTGTGTTGGGTCATCAGTGTTGTTATTTCCATGGTTACAGAGCTGGGCCTTTGTTCCTGTCACTCATCACTACCTAACTACCTAACAATAAATACCACGGTAGACTTCAGGCCAAAAAGCATTTAATGAGACAAGAAAGATACTTCATAATGTTAAAAGCCAAGTTCTAAACTGAAGATAACAGTGAAACTTATTTAATTAGCAAATAACACAGAAACCGTGATGATTAATTTCATGTGTCAATTTGACTGAGCCATGGAGTACCCAAATTAAACATAATTTCGGAGTGAGTCTATGAGGATGTTTCTGCAATTAGTATTTGAATCAGTGAACTTGGTAAAGTAGATTGCCCTTCCACACCAGGGTGGGTGGGCCTCATCTAATTCATTAAGGACTTGATTAGAACAAAAACAGAGTTTTTTCCCTTCTTGCTTGCCTGATTAAACTGAAACTTTAGTCTTCTCCTGGCCTTGGACTGAAATTTATACCATCAACTACCCTGGGTCTCAGGCCTTTGGACTCAGATTGGAATTATGCTATGGGCTTTCCTGGATCTCTAGTTTGCAGATGACAGATCATAGGACTTTTAGTCTCCACAATTAGGTGAGGCAATCCCCTCACAGTTCAGAAAGCTGAGGAGTTCCAGATCCAGTGGTCAGATTGTGTCTGGTAACAGCTTATTTCTTCATTGGCAGCTGTCTTCTCACTATGCACTTATATGACAGAAGGGCTAGAGAACTCTGTGGGATGTCTTTTGTTATGAGCACTCATCCTCTTAGACAGATAGATTTACAGGAAACGAAGGCCCAGTACAGAGACCTCCCTTAGGACCTCCCTGAAACACCCACTTAATAGTTAAAAATTACTTTTGCATGCTGGAATATAAGAAAGTAAAAGCTACAAAATCAGCAACTAGTTTAGTCCACTCACAAGTGTGTGTAGTTAGTTCATGTACTGACTTTCTTTAACCGGAGCTTCATTATACCAGCATTATAATAACATACATATGCCTGGAAGTTCATGAATCTATTATAACATGCTGAATTCTGAGAAACGGCACGCACAGTGAACAAAAGGTTATATAACAGCATAAATGTCAATCAATATGACTTCACTTACCAATTATCTAACACTGCCCCTGAAACAACCCATCATGGCCATAATATAAGGTATACTTTCTGAAATTCATGAAGCTCTGGTGTAGCCTGTTTCTCTCTTGAAACATACCTTAGTAAATCTTATTTTTCTTAAACCTTGCCAATCTGTAATTCTTTACTGCATTGGTGGAAAGAACCAAGTTCTCTCAGTGCCCTCTAGCAACAACAATCCCATTCATGGGATCAGCCTAATTACCCCTGAAGGCCTTACTTCCTAACACCATCACCTAGGGGACTGAGATTTCCAGATATAAATTTTGATAGGATAAGAACTTTAAGACCTTAGCACTCATTTTACTCTTCAGGAATGAAACCCAATATTGTATCGAAAAATAATTCTGGCATTAATCTGTTGAGCCCCCCTCACGTTTACAATATTAAACAATTTCACTCATTTCCTACTTAATCATATTAGCTTCCTCCCATTTTCCACTATAGTCAAACAAAAAAAAAATTTGTCTCAAAATTAATAAATGAGAAGAAAGACAATGCCACTGGCTCAAGATATTTACAAAATGCAAATGAATGTGTTCACATACATACACTTACACATATGCACACACACTAACAGTAAGTCCTGCAGACAGCTGAACAAAAGCCATTTCATTTAATGCATTTCAGCTTTCCTAGATGATATGCTAATGAACCAAGTGAGCAGTTCTAAATCACTGATATCACATTCAGCACACAATATCCAAAAACAAGTTAATGAACCAGTTTTTAAAGATCATTTAGAAGTGTAGTTTGACACATACCAATGAAGTCAGTTCATTTTCTTGTTAAAATAGACTCTATCTTAGGTCCTCTCTAAACCAAAGCAAGCTTGATGTCAGCTGTCATTAGACATTATACAAAAATAATGAATAAGTATACCCTAGACTGTTGGTAGAATTGTTTTTTCAAATAACATAGGTAAAATATATTCAAATGGCCAAAATAACATCATAAGAATTGAATGGCTTATGAAAAAGTTGAAACTAAAATATTTCTCATTTTATTAAATATTTTTAAATTAATTATTTCAAGAACCAGAAAAAGGAGACCACAGCCTTCCTCATTCTGAAGTACTTGTATATCATTTTGTTCTTTCTATGCTTATACATACGTTTCTCGTTGTCTCTGGTGCTTTGTATTTGTGTGGGAAAAGAATACACTTGGAATTATTGCACCTATTATTTCATATACACATTTTCTAAGATAAATACCCATATATATTTCATGACTCTTGGAATTGCTTCAGTTCAGAATTTCTACTTGAAATATTTTTAGATAAATCCAGCAAGAACTATGCTCTGGAAATTTCAACTGTTTTTACTAATATTCTTCTGTGATCCAGTATCACAACTCTTTTCCTCTATACATTTATGGCACTTGACTGATACTACCTACAACCATTTTTGTTAATCAAAGTAATCCCTGTTAGTTTATTAGCATTCCTTCATTCATCTGCAACAGCATCCATGGGGTCATCAGGCTTCACTTGCAAAAACATGAAAGCTACATCTGATACCTAGTTTTATGTTGAGGAAAAAATTTCCTCAGAAATTCTCTTACTGATGGTTCATTCTCTCAAGATCATATATCATAAGCTGATGCTTTAATGTTTATTGTCACTTTTTATAATATTATTTTTCCACTTTATATTAAAATTCTTATTTCTTTGATGGTCATTATTTCCTATATTGGGTTTTTATTTCTAGAACTGTGCATATAAGAGTACTCTTCATTGCTGCCTACTCAACATCTCTGTCTCATTGTTCATTCACTGAGAAACTGTGTAATGAACTTAAAATTCTCTCCCTTACTCTAACTCCTATCATGACCATAAAAGACATACATATACACATATATCTGTCTGTCTGTTCTTCATCTATCTATCTATCTATCTATCTATCTATCTATCTATCTATCATCTATCATCTATATCATCTATCATCTATCTATTTCATTTATCATCTGTATGTCCCATCCAGCAAAACAACCTCAAAATTATTTAGCCTTTCAACTTCAAGAAGTGCCAATTGTACTGTGTATCAGTAAACCATAAGCAAGATCATAATCTAGAATTTATCACAATAAAAGATCTCATCTCTGGAACCATAAACATTGCATGCTTTAACAACAAGATCTTTGTTTCCACATCTCTCACTGACTACTTTTATTATACCTGTTTTTTCTTATTTAATTCAGAGAAAATTGTTTATACCTGCTCCTTTGCTATCGCATAGTTTTCAGTCTAATGAGGGACACAGGATAGAAAACAATTATGTTGTATTATGATCCAGTGCTGTGATAGGCCAGCACTTTCTCAGATCTTGCGGATTCTATTTATTTAATATTTACCTAATTTGTCCCATTACTTTTCATCGTTACTACCTGTTTTTAATAATTGATTACAATCATCTCTTGCATAGACAACTTGGGTATTTCCTTAGCGAAATTTTTTGACTCATAGATTTTATGTGTTCAATACATTTCTCTTAGTTCAGTGTCAGTGATATTTCTGAAATGAGTGTCTTATATTTCTTCCTTATTTAAAATATTTCAGTGGGCACCCCATTGACATTTGAGTCAAGAACGATTTGTTTAACATGAGTTATAAGACCCATGGGATATTTCCTCTGCTGACCTCTCTCCTTGCTCTCACTTTATTTCTTTACGTGTAATCCACAGTCCAGTTTTAGATTAATTTATGCTTCTTTGCAGTCAGCTATTTGACATTGAGTTTCTCTGATGTAAACCCACTCCCATACTCAGTTTCCCTAACTTCTTATTAACATACATTTTCTCTGGCCTCAGGCTTTTTATGAATTGGTGGGAAGAATTATTTTTGTTGTTTTTACTGCATTTTTAAGCCAGGCAGGATACCAGGACTGTATACAACTTAAATGCTGCATGGATTTATGCCTTGAAGTAAAAAAGGCTATAAATTAATCATATTTGAGCCTGTAAATAAAAGGTGCTATGATTAGTAAGAGACATTAGGTTTGTTGTCTAAATTTATATTTTTCTTTCTATTGTTTTTATTTCACTTATGGCCAAGTGAGGGAACTAAACTGTGTGGATTAAATTGTGGGATTCATATAACTGGTCCATGGCTAACCATCTGCCATCTACCATATGGATCTCAGTTGTCTCTGAATATATTAATCATATCAGCTCTACTCTTGGATTTAGATTTCAGAGAACTAGATTGTGACTACCACCTATAGTGTTAAAAAAAAAAAGTGAAAAAGAGAATAGGGCTCCTAATTATAAAGGAAACATACTATCTCATTGAATGCAATAAAGAAAAAAATCTTCTGAAGTTATTGCAAACTAAAGTTGAGAAAAGGAATTTGAAACATATGTATCTGGTAGACTCTCTCGCCATAATTTGATTTTCACATTAAATCAAAGAATAATTGAATTTACTTTAAAGACATGCTTCTTTAGTTTTACCTTCTTAACAGAAGTGTGAAACAGTGTGGGTATAAAAGAATTATTAAGAAAAACAAGCTTGTTAAACAGGAAGAAGAGAGAGAATTTCTTAGGATAATGTTTGAGATCTTAGAGAACAGTTAGGCCAACATGAAAGAGAAAAAGAAATAAAATTGAATCTAGCTGCTTTAAAAGAAAAAAAAGATTTTAAAAGAAAGATGTTTTAGGTATTACTAGAGCCAAGAGGGTAATTATTACCTAAAGAAAAATAAAATAAGTCAAGGTAAAGTGATTCATCCAGAAGGATTACAGATCCAATAAAGTTTTGGAGCCAAATTGTTAGTACATAGAGTCCATAATAACAGCAAATGGTGAACAAACCATCAACAACTGAGAGAAATTTACATCAAAGATAAACAGATTTAAAAGGTGAAATAAAAAGAATATTAAAATATTATTAGGAGAGTTTCATATAACATATTTTTTATAGTTGGAGATGCCAGTATTGTCTATGTCCTGAGGGAATATACAACACAAAAATAAAAAATATAAATTTTCATTATTAATAATTTATAAAATTTTTCAGTTATGGTTTATATATCCCACATATTGACTTCAAGAATAAAACATAGTGATTAGAGACATCTGTATAACTCACAAAGTGAACACCCCAATAAATCTAGATTTGCTTTCTCTCATTACAAAAGAGAAATAATAAACTAATTAGGCTTATTTTAGTAGATTCAAATTACATGGGAAAATTTGTCAAATAAAAAATAATTATGCTACATTTGCATGCATAATTTTATATTACTAAATGATGTGCTAGAGATTACAATCTCTAAAATTCTGCATTGTCCCAATGTAATATTTTCATTTAGTATTTTTTAATAAAAATTTATTTTTCAATATAGTTGGCATATAATACTATATTAGTTTTCTGTGTACATATAGCAATTAGATATCTATATAACTCACAAAGTGATCACCTTAATAAATCTAGTGCCCCTCTGACACCATGCATAGTTATTATAATATTATTGACTATATTCTTTATGCTATGTTTTCAGTCTCTGTGACTATTTTGTAAATACCAATTTGTACTTCTTAATCTCTTCCCCTTTATTCATTGACTCCTCCAATTCCCCCTCTCATCTAATAACCCTCAAAATGTTTTCTGTATCTATGAGTTTGTTTCTTTATTTGTTTGTTTTGTTCTTCAGATTCTACATATACATGCAATCATATGGCATTTGTCTTTATCTGACTTGACTTAGCATACTACTCTCTAGGTACATCATGATATATCTTCTCTCATCTCCTTTCTTTTAATCTATGTGTGTCTTTTAATCTGAAGTGAATCTCTTGTAGGCAGCTTATGTAAGGATTTTGTTTTCTGATCCATTCAACCACCCTAACTTTTGACTGGAGCATAATGCTTTTTCATTTTAAGTACTCATTGATAGGTATGTAGTTATTGCAATTCTTTATTTAGACTTTTGATATATACATTTTTTTCTTTTTCTTAAAGAAGTCCCTCCAACATTTTCTGTAATACCTGCTTTGTGATGATGAACTCCTTTAGCTTTTTCTTATCTGGGAAACTGTTTATTTATCTTTCGATTCTAAATGATAACTTTACTGGGTAAGGTAATCTTGGTTGTAGGTCCTGGGTTTTCATAATTTTTATTATTTTGTGCCAAGCCCTCTGGCCTGCAAAGTTTCTGTTGAGAAATAGACTGACAGTTTTATGCACATTCCCTTGTATATAATTGTTTTTCTCTTGCTGCTTTTGAGATTCTCTCTTCGTTTTTAACCTTTGGCATCTTTTTATGATGTTTCTTGATTTGAGCTTCTGTGGGTTTATCTTGTTTGGGATTCTCAGAACTTCTTGGGGTGGTATGTCTATTTTCCTCATCAACTTAGGGAAGTTTTCCATTATTATTTCTTCAAAATGTTTTCAATTCCTTGCTCTCTTCCTTCTCCTACTGGTACGCCTGTGATGAGAATGTCGTCATGCTTGATGTTGTCCCAGAGATTTCCTAAACTATCTTCATTTCAGGGAGATTCTTTTTTCTTGTTGCTGTTATGATTGGGTGACTTCCCCTAAGTTCCTTGAGCATCCTTATTACTAGTGCTTTGAACTCTGCATCTGGTATATTGTTTTTCTCTATTTTAACAAAATTTTTTTCCAAAGCTTTGTTTTGTTCTTTCATGTAGGACATGCTACTTTGTCTCCCCATTTTCGCTGCCTCCCTGTATCTATTTCTATGTATTAAGTGAGGCTCCTAAGTTTCTCGATCTTAGTAGAGTGAACTTATATAGTGGTGTGCTCCTTAGCACAGACCTTAATAATGGAAGTGGGCAGGGAAGAGGTGAAACTGATGTGATATGAAAATGACTGAAATCACTGTTGTTGGATTTGAAACTGGAAGAAGGGATCATGAACCTAGAAATGGGAGGGGTCCAGCTACAGCTTATATACCTCCACAGTCACCTAGTAAGAGTCATCAGACAAGTCACATATGGTTGCCACCTGTGCTGGGCTTATGGATGCCTCAAGGGCCAAGTCAGAAGCCAAGGCCAGCTGCCAGCAGTGTAGGATTTGGAGTTGCTTAGCAAGAGGTATAGGACATGCCAAGGCCAGATACTGCTTCTTTGAGTTTTATGAGTCTTAGAGAGATTTTATGAAAGTTCTCAGCAGAAGCCTAGACAGCCTGTTTGTATGAAATAAGTCATCAAGAGCAGTTTGGATAGGCTCACTAGTTGGGAGAAGCAGAGTCTTGGGAATCCCCTGGGCAGAATGACCTGTTTTATACAGGTAGATGGCACCTGAGGCTGTGGGGACTTCCCTTCCCAGCACCGGAACCAGGAGCTGGGAAGCCCAGTGTGTATCCAGGACCCATTGCTACTCATGTGGGGGAGGTGGTTCTGTATCCAAGACAGCCCCACCCCACAATTCTCAATCACCATGTGCAGTTGTGGGATTGGGAAATTTCTTATCTTTGTCCCTCCTATTGTTTTGAGGTGATCTAACGTAGGGCCTCTTTTTAGTCAGACCTCTGGCAACTCCCCATACTGTTGGCTCTACCATTTTGTTATAATTGTGGTGTGATTGCTAGAGGTGGTATGTATAGTCTTTGCCTTCAATGCCATCTTGAAAACTCAACTCCATTTTATAAAAGTAGAATTTTAAGAGACGTACAATGTACTGAATACAGAGTATAAGATATACTGAAATGGAGCTTGGCAGGACCATGATACATGAAACAGTTTCTTGGATTGGTTGTTAGCTTAATTGGAAAATACTTGCTGTATGCTACTGTCCAACTGGGAAGTAAAAATAGAGATTAGTTTTGAATAGTAGTTACATGTTGCCCACTTGAAATTGACTGAATAAATATTTCTTACTCAGAGTGAACTCAAAAGAAAAAACATCTAGAGAATATGTCAGAAAATAAATGTCTGAGCCTGAAAGTAAAAACAAAGTTGAAGAAGAGAAGGAAGATCTACCACTAAATGCTAGGTACACAGAAGCAAAAATATCAACTTAATAATCAAGTTACAGAAAGAAAACATCAGAGGAAAACAGCCTAGTTACATATCTCACAACTAAAGAAGATATAAGAAGGAATAGCATATTTACCCCAAAATAGCCTCTTTCCCCAAAACATGGCAATGACACATAAACTATAAAAGTAAAAAAAGAGAGAGATATTCAAAAATAACATGATAATCTGTATTAGTTTTCTATTGCTGTTGTAACAAATTATCACAACTTCATTGCTTAAAATAATATAAATTTATTTTCTTACTTTCTGTATGCTAAAAGCCCATTACAACTTTTGTTGGCCTAAAACCAATGTGTCAAGAATGCCATATTTCTTTCTGGAAGTTCTAAAGGAAAACCTATTTCCTTGCTTTTTCCCGTCATCTCAAACCTTTCTGAATTTCTTGGTTTTTGACCCCTTCTTCCAGCTTCAAACCCATCAACAGTGATTTCAGTCATTTTCAAATTGTACCATTTTCACCTCTTCTCCTGCCCACTTCCACTGCTAAGGACCCAGTGATCCTTGTGCTCACTCAGAATGCTTAGGATAATTTCTCTTTTGTAAGGTCAGCTAGTTGAAAACCTTAATAATATCTGCAACCCTAATTTCTTTTTGCTATATGTTATATTTATTAACAATTTCCAGGGATTAGGAGGTTAATTTTTTTGGTAAGCTGTTATTTTGACTACTGTCTTTGCCAGTTATGCTGCCAAAACAAAATACCCTCACATTTCTGGAGGCTGGAAGTCTGAGATCAGGTGTGCCAGTATGATCAGATTTGGGGTGAAGGCTCTCTTTTTGGTTTACAACATACAATCCTGAAAAGTCTTTGATAAAATTTATAGGATTAATTTTATATATTAATTTTTTCTTCATATTGAAAATTTTGTATATTGTTTTGAAAGTTCTTTCTTATCCTTAGATCAAGAGGATATACTACCACACTATTTTCAAAAAAATGTGTTCCTTTTTCATATTTAGCTTTTGATTTCAATTTAGTAAAAGAAAGAAAGAAAGAAAGAAAGAAAGAAAGAAAGAAAGAAAGAAAGAAAGAGAAAGAAAGAAAAAAACAGAATAACCTAAAAACACTGGTGAAATCTCAAAAAAGCAATACACAAATATTATTATCTAAATAGCCAATAATTATATGGCATTGTGCTCAACCTCATTATTAATCACAGAAATGCAAACTAAAATGCCAACGAAATATCTCTAGAGACACATCAATTGGCTGAAGTTTTAAAAATTTCACAGTTCTAAATATTAATGATGAGGGAAAGCATGAGAAATTTTGACACTGATTGAGGAAGTGTATAAGTCTGGTGCACATGTACCAGAGTATAACTGCTATACACATTTAGAAAAACAGCCATTGTTTAATACATCGAAGATATCCACATCCCAAGCCCACTAGAAGAAATACACCCTAGAGAAACTTTTCACATGTGTACCAGGATATGTATAATAGTTCATGGCACCACTTTTCATAACAGTATAAACTAGAAATATCCCAAAAATCTTCTTAAAGAAGAGTAGAGATATATATGTATATAAAATAATGATTTTACGTAATAGGATATGACAATATATAAAATACATGCAAAGTAACAAAACACAACTACAAAATTTAGCTAATGTTATATGTAACAACATGGTTATGTCTCATAGTATATTACTGAGACAAAGAAGCCAGAAGCCAAATAATCCATTGATTACGAGCCCAATTATACACATTTCTAGGACAGGTAAAACTAAATACAGTAATAGTAAAATATGAACAAAAATGAAGATGTTATAAAAATTAGATAGTACTTAGGGGTAGTAGGGAAGAAAAGGGTCTGTGATGTTGGGGAAAAACAAGAGTAGGCTTCTGAGGTGAGAGCAACTTTCTCTTTTTGATGGAAGCTACAGTTATACAGTATAAATATCTTTAAACAAATAAATATATTTTCACTTTTCTGTATATACAATAGACCTCACAGTAAAAAGTGAGGCCTTACACAAAATATAATTTTGTTTAAATATTAAAATGCATTACTTTCACTGTACAACCATTTTAGAAAGCAATTGTCAATATCGGGGTGTCACTATCATATTCATTTTGCCCAGCAGAGTAGAAAACATTAATGCTGGATAATTGCTTCTTCTTTACAGTCTCAGTGTGTATCTGGGCATGAAAGAACAAATTTTGGCAATCTCATTTAATGATGTCCCAAGCACCACATCCTCCACTTCAGTATTATTGGCATTAAAGCTGGTATTCATCTACACATGTCTGACTGTTGTCCACTATTTTGGCTCTGAACTAGGAAGGGAAAGTGATAGCCTTATCTTTACCTCCTCAACACTAATAAAAGTAGTATATACAGAATTTTTTTTTATCTGTCTTCTTAACTCTCCAGACTTATTTTGTGTTTTTCTTTCCTTCCAGATATCTTTCTTCCACCCATCTAGTCATGAAAATGACTTGAACTTCTCTGAATAAGACACTTAGCTCTGTATTTCATTTCCTTGCTGCAACTTGATTCTTGTGCCTGAAATATTTTTCCCCATACTTGAAGACTAGCAGGAAAAAACCTGCTCATATTATCAACATTCAGATGAAGTACTAACCCATTTCTTAGGCTTTCTTCTGAACTCTCTTTACACCTTTTTCTTATAAAAAAACTACTCGTTTGCCCCTCCCCCCACACACACACCCTCACACATAGTTTACTGTGAAGAAAACAAAACCACTTAATTACATCTGGTTCATTTTTATATTATTGTTTTTCTCAACTTAACATTAAACTTCTGAACTGCAGATATATATATATGGCTTGAATTCCAGAGAGAGTAGTCTCTAGTACATGAACTGAATAACTATGTTGAATGAATTAAAGACTAAAATATAGAGATATCATCTAAAGCAGAGAATCTATCTATCTTTTTGCCAAGAATCAGAGTTAATATCTAATGATTGAAGTCAGATCATAGAGGAAGAGATTGTCTGATAGTTTTATTTCTGATCTTTAACAGCAGAAAGGAAAAGACAATGTTGGCAGTCAAGTTCACATTTATTCTTCCCTAGAGTGCAACAGAAAACAAACAAACAAAAAACATTGCTGTTAACTAAAGAATTAATTTGATTTTCTAGGAAATCTCTTTAAGTGATATAGGTGAATGTTTGGGATAATGGCAGGAGTATGACTAGCACATACAGTATCTTGGTATGAATTAGAAGGTGGTATCCAAGAGAAAGTTGTTCTCCCTGGATAGATAAATAAAAAAAAGTTGTCACTTCTTCCAGATTGACTCAAAAAACCACTAGGTGTGTGACTTAATAAGTAGAACACAGGTAGAATTTTGGCTTCCCATTCTCTCTTCTGTTAAGTGATTGTGATCAAGGCAGACCTAAATAAAGATTTTATCTTTTAAATGAGCTTGGTCGTGGAAAAATGCTAGGATGTTATTCATGTAGCTTCCTGCTTTGGATTCTTTTGACATCCCTGATTGCTTAGAGTGATTGCTATCTACCAGCTTGACAGAAGATGCCTGCATAGACTCTGCTTACTTTCTCACTCTGACCTTTGGACAATTCCAAAAGTTTTACGTAATTGTAGTTCCCAGGAACCCTATGCTCTCACATCTCCATGCCTTTCCCACTGCTTCCCCTCTGCTTGGGAAATACATAACCGCTTCTTAAGCTAGATATTTCCAGTTCAGCCTTTGAGTCTCTACTAAGGTTCCACATCATGAGAGAAGCTTCCTCTGTCTAACCTACATAGATCAGGTACTCTTCACATAATTGCCAGGGGGGAACTCATTTGCCTTTATCTTAGCATTTATCAAACTATATTGTAACTACTTGTTTTCTTTAGATAGTCTCTTTTAGTATTCTGCCAATATCTCCAAACTCATTGCGTTAGTTTCCTAGGATTAGTTTAACAAAGTACCAAAAATTTGGTGGCTTGAAATACTGGAAATTTATTGTCTCACATTTCTAGAGATTACAAGGCCAAAATCAAGGTATTGGCCTTTGCGGGTTCTCTGTGAAGGCTTTAAGAGTGAATATTTTGCTTCTTTTAGCTTCTAGTGTTTACCACAATCTTTGGCATTTCTTGGCTTGTATCACTTCAGTCATAGGGTCATCTCTATTTGTGTCTTCACATTGTCTTTCCTCTATACATGTCTGTTTCTGTGTCCAGATTTCTACTTTTTATAAATACACAAGCCACATTGGATTAGACCTAATGACCTCATTTTAACTTGATTACCTCTGTAAAGACCTTATTTCTAAATAAGACTACATTCTGTAGTACTGAGTATTAAGACTTCCACATATATAATGGGTACACAATTTAACCTATAATATTCCCCAAATTTAATATCATTTCTCTACCTTAATGAGATTGATAAAAAGTAAATCTCATTGTTTTTCAAAATAATAGTAATATTGAGCATAGCTTGTTTGCATTAGCTCTTTTCTCTGTTAAAGAAACTTGCCCACTGTGTTCCCACCCAATTTGTATCTTTGGGCTTTTTTCGTTTTTAATTTTTGTTTATTTATTTTTGCCTCCCCACAAGAGAGTATGACTTTTCTCTTTTTTTCACTAATGTATCTCAGTGTTTTCATAGCCTCTAAGACAGAATACATAATTAATATCTGATGAATGAATAAGTAAATGTACATTTTCAAGTATTTGTACATGGTTTATAGTCCTTCCTTATACTTGTTAAATTGACTTTTCATTTGTTAATTTCTCTTTTTACTTTTTAAAACTAATTATATACGTGATGTAAATATTTTCTCTAGTCTTTCTCTTGTCTTATAACTGCTTTGATAGTAGGTCTGGGTTTTTTTTTTTTTTTTTTGGTCATATAAAATATCTTCATAGTTGATACAATAAAATTATTAAAATTTTAATTTATCAGTTTGACTTATTTTTAATCTTTATGTCAAAATTTTGTACTTTCTTCCTTATGTTTTTTATTATTTATATAAATTGCACAGTCTTCATCTTTGTATCACAGTTCTCAGTGCATAGTAGGTCTTTAAGGATAATTGATGAATGAATAACTGAATGGGAGTACAGAAAGAGGACATTAGCAAAGCCAAAAAACCTGCTGCCTGCCATGATCAAGGTGTTTTCTGACCTCGATGATAGACATACAAACCAAAGTAACCAGGAAAAGACTGGGACAGTCAGTCTGGCAGAGGAGGAAATATCCTGGAGATGAGGAAAGAACACAATTCTGGACACAAGAAAAGCTGTAAGCCAGATGGGCAGCAGAGTGGTGACTTTGGCTATTCTATTCAGCTGGGAGTAGAATTCTACTCATGACTTGAATTACACATTAGTATCCATCCTTGGGAAGGATATTGTGATGCTATGTCACAATATCAAAATTCTGAAAGAACCAGAGTGCAAAGAAATATAAAAGTGAGATACCCTGACATAAAACTTGGGCAAACATAGCAATGATTGTATTAGTGTGCAAGTAGGTGCATGGGATTCAGCAAAACTGCACTTGTGAGATGCAGAGTGGCAGCACTAAGTACAGATTCCAGACGTGGGGGCAGGAAGGAGGTGTCAAGGAACTACTGGAACATCTGTGAAAAAAATTGTAAAGTGCCTTCAGAATCTCAATTAAATTGAAAATTATTATAAAAAAAAATAGAAAGCAAGGTGCCACAGTATTCAAAAGGTTGAATTTTAGGCAAACAGGCTCACTGGTAGCAAATTGATCTTTAGCAAACTTATTTTTAGGGCAACTATCCTGTCCATAATTATAAAACCAGCAATTCTCTTTCTGATCTTAACATTCTGTTGTTTAAAAACATAAGAAACTGCTAAAATTCAAGGACACCTAGGAAAACATAGATAGTAGATAAACAAAAAAATTAAAGTTATCTTGCTTGCTAATCATGAATTCTGAAAGTATGTATCCTTCATTTAAACCTGCTCTATACTGTGTTTCTCCAGAGGATAGAATTCAATTTCTGATCAACAAATCTGTTGCAGCCAAAACATTTTTTTAATGAGAGGAAGGAGGAAAATAACTTTAAAGACATTACATTCTTTCAGAGTCACATTTGTAATTAAATTGAGCAATTTCAGCCCACTGCTTAAATAAAAAAGACTATATAATGCAAAATTTATGCATAGAGAAAATAATAAAGGATGTGACAGGAGAGATTAAAATTTTAACAAACCTGCAGAAATCACAGCATGACAACAAATTCCAGATGGCTGCAAAATCCCCAGGCTCCTTGAGGAGCTTTGAAAGGCCAGGTTGTGTGTCATCTAACACATTTCTATCCCTGTAAGCCTACCAGGGAAGAAAGAAATGTTCCTGAAAATACACAATTTTAAAGAACAGTTTTTTGTTTTTTTTTTAATTTGGTGTGGTGCTGGGCTTAGTTCAGGACCCAGCCACCCAGGAAAGCCCATGGACAAGGTGTCAGAGTGGTTCTAACAAGACTTCTCCCCTCTGCTCTCAGTGCTATTCATTTATTTTGTACATGTGTCCAAAGACAGTTCTGAAATTGGGCCTTGCATTTTCTTCATTTTTTTAATAGAGGTTACAGGAAAAGTGGGGTTGGAGACCTCATGTGAGACTGATGACACTGCTGAATGGGGGACCCTAGGATTTGCGGGAGACTCGGCTTCTAGAAACATTTAACTTCTGCCTTTATGAAAATAAACTTTTAGAATGAAATAGCTGAAAAGCATGAAGTCTTTGGAAGAAGACACACTGGGTTTTGAATCTTGGATCTGCCACTTTACTGGTTTGATGTTAGTTAACTGCAGTTTTCTTGTGCTTTTAAAATAAAGAATAACAATGCCTGTTAGGGGTTTTGTGGAGATTAAATGAAACATGGCACTCATAAAGCACTTGAAACATTGCAAGCACTATATCAATGTCTACTTTCTTTCCCTTTCTCTACACCTGTGAGTATATTGTGCTTCCTTATATTTTGTTTCTAAAATTATGCACTGGTAAAAATTAAAAAAATAGTCCTCATATACAATTAAGAACACAGTGCAACATATACACAATATGCCTAAAATCTAATGCATAAAGTATGAAAGCATGAATGTGTGAGTGTGCATGCACATATACTTTTACACAAATAACATGCTAGTAACAGTTCAAGTGTTCACTGGGTACATGTAGCTAGTGTCTACTTTTTGGAAAGGTAGTTTTAATGTTAGAGATATAAATTTCAAATTAGCTGGGAAACAAGTGTTTTGTTTTGTTAGCTGAGAACATTACTGATAATTTTATAGCAATTCTATTCAGTGTTACTAGCAAATTTACTATCTCTTTTCAAATTGCGTATTTCACATTTTTCTCTTGTTTTTTACTGCTGGCACTACTGTTATTGGTGAGCAGGGATGCTCTCTCAGTATGTTGTCCAGGTTCTTGATGTCTCAAACAAAGAATTGAACAAGACACTGATATATAGTAGAAAAGAAAAGCTTTATTAGCAGGGAAAGTACACTTCCAGATATGAAAGCAGGCCTGAGCAAAAGAAGAATGGCTCAAAAGGCCTGGTAACAGCCCCTGGGTTTTTTTTTTTTTTTTTTTTTTTTTTTTCTCTATTTGCTGTGGGTGGTTACTTTTCTTAGAGGGGCAGGTTTCCTTGATTAACAACTAAGATTGACAGGACTCAGTGATTTGTCATTTGCTTTCTATGCAGGTTTGTTCCCAGAATTCAGTCTGTTATAATGATATTAATGAACTTCTGGGCATATGCATCATATTATAGTGATGGTATATATAATGAGGCTCAGATGACTTGAAGGTTGTTTAGGTCTTCATTGCACAGGTGCGAGTGACTGAGTCAAGCTGTTACCTAATTCTGCTTATGTATTTCTTTGTGTGAGTTTAAAAAATGCCTTCTGGTTTGCATAATTGTGGGTGGGTTAGGGCAGACCCCTTCTAGGATAGGATGACCTCAGTCAGTGTCTTTGCAGGAGGACTTGAAACCCCCTAACTAACTTTCCTGCCTAACTCTTTTCTAAGAGTCATGAACACCCTTATTATTAGTATGGATGTTGAGGGATGGAAGGTCTCTTCTTCCATATTTGCTTCCTGCTGAGAATGGCCATAGTCCCTGC
This sequence comes from Cynopterus sphinx, assembly GCA_030015415.1. Classification (NCBI taxonomy): domain Eukaryota; kingdom Metazoa; phylum Chordata; class Mammalia; order Chiroptera; family Pteropodidae; genus Cynopterus; species Cynopterus sphinx. Next base: position 95,815,418 of record CM057381.1, read on the forward strand.
CTCTTGGGGTTTCATGGAGCTCTTTCCCTTTCTGCTTCAGTCAGAGTGGGGTCTTTGGTTTCCTGCTGAAATGCAGCCTCTCTCCCTAAACAAGAAAATTAAGATACAAAGTTGTTATTTAAATCATGTACCTATTAATGTCTATTATTGATTTGCCTATTAATTGAGAAAAGGGAAACAGACTTAGTTAATATATTTCTTAAAGAATAAAAAAAAAGACCTTTGGCTTCAAGTCTCCTCCCCTCTCAGAATCTAAGGGCCCTGTCTGGCTTAACACCCTTTCTGCTAACAATGGGCTGATGACGGCTTTAGCCGGAGGATCTGAGTCACCAGTTTGGGGCAATTATCAGGATTTGAGGGAAAGGGCCTTTTTACCAAAAAAAGGAGGGAAGAAAACTTAACTAGGTTCACTAAAAAAAGATTAAAAATTCTGCAAGGGGTGTCCCTTTTCATTTTCTGATAAAAGATTAAGAATTTTACAAGTGATGCCTCGTATCACAACCTACACTCTTCATTCAACTAATAGCCTTGCTTAGAAATTCATAGAAATAAAATAACAAATATGTAACCTCCATCCTCCCACTATCAATAAGCACATACACATGCACATTCTGCCTTCTCTTCAATTAAAATAGATGAACCGCCTTTGCCATTATTTAAGATAAATCACCAATTTTTAACAGGTCTTATCTCCTTCAGCCTACTGAAGAATTCAACTCTTAGCAATTATCTCCCTTCTCCCCTTCAAATTATTTTTTTCCTCCTCTATACAAACTAATTCTCATCAGCTGTCACTCATGCTTAATAGCTTTCCTTTTAAAATGAAAATAAAATACCATGATCACATGTCCCCTTACAGTCATTGTCATGCCATATTTTTCTGCTGCCCTTCACGACAAAACTTTTTTTTTATACTTACTACATTATCTCTCATGCCCCCACATTTAATTCATAATAAAATTCTATCAGTCTAATTAAAATATAAGTTGTTAATCCAATCTCGTCTCACCTCCTAGCTTCTTTTGCTATCTCCACCTTAGGGCTAGCCACCATCATTTCCCTCTTTACAATGATAATAGCCTCATGGCCAGTCTTCTTGCTTTTGTCCTGGTCTCTAGAGTCTCTTTTCCACACAGCCATTCATTTAAAAATTTAATTAGATTATATGACTTTCCTGTTGTCAAGCACACTTGAAATAATTTTCAAAATCCTGATAAAGCCCAAAATAATATTACTCCTGGCTTCATGTCTGAAATCATTCATTATTCCACTGAGGCAGGACAGGTAGTACAGTTAAACTCCCTCCTCCAACAGAATATAGCTCTGGGAATTATTTTCTTCAGGCCATCCTTGACTAAGGTATGACCTTTGGCTAATAATAAGGTCATTATAATCTCATCCACATTATAAATACTGCAGCTTCCATCATGCACCTGACTCTGTGACAGTTCCAGTAACAATAGATGAGGGGGAAAAAGCCGGAAACCAATTTAAATCAGCACCATGTTTTCCTGAACTCTGCTTTCAGAAAAAACAAAAAAATTCATAACCAGCCATATTGTGTATCTCACTCTCTTTCTCTTGAGCAAGCCCACACTCCTTCTACTTGAATGTGTACTTTCGCTTTAATAAATTCTGCACTTTGCTGCTTGCTGTTTGTCTTGCCCTTGAATTCTTTCTTGCGAAACAGGACAAGAATTTGGTCCTTTGACCCCCATGCTCTCCAGACTTTCATCTTACCCTTGAATTCTTTTTGTAGAGTAAGAGAAGAAACTTTCTGTAAATATCAGTCTTCCAATATCATTGGTTTATTATCTTTTCTGGTATACACAACACTATTTTCATCTAGCATTTTCCACTTGTTCTATTCTCTGGCTATAATGCACATTATCCCAATGTGGACAAAGGATACTCTCTCATTTTGTTTTGCTCAAGCATCAGGGTGGACTTCTCTCACCATGGAATTAAAAATTTTATCACCTGACTCTCTGTAATCCAGGAGTTGTGTTGGTAGGTATTTTACATAAAGACCACAGTAGTAAATAATTTAGATATCAGAGGCCACGTACAGTCTCTGTTGCACATTTTTTTTTGTTTATTTTTACAATGCTTTGTAATATGAAAAGCATTCTTACTTTATAGGTTTTATAAATCAGGTCATGGGCCACATTTGGCCCAATAGCTGTAATTTGACTACATCACTACTTCAGTCCAGTTTAGTTCTGGCTATACTTTGTTTCATAACAATTGTTAGTTACTGATATTGTGTGTATGTGTGTGTGTGTGCACGCATGTGTTTATAAAACCATTTTATTGGCTATTTCTTTTCCACTGTAGTAGAAGCCTCATGAAGGCAAGGACTCTTAATGTTCAATATTATATTCCCAGCATCGAGAGCAGTGCTTGAAAAATAGTAGGTGGAAGAGGAGGAAATGTTGTGAATATTAAAATTCCAAGCTTGCAGAGTTTGACTCCTACCTACCCACTTAATCCCAATAAAATATTACTCCTGGCTTCAACTTCGGAATTATCCAACCTTACTTCTTGACACATTTTCCCTTGCTCTTGACACTCCATCCACTCTAGCCTTCTCTTCAATCTCCTGTCTCAGGGACTTTTTCACAGATAATTTTATATTCCCAGAATGCTCTTCCCAGTCTCTTTAACTCTTTATGGTCTTTCAGTTTTGTGTTGAAATTTCATTTCCTCAGTGTGGCATTTGCTTCCTTAATCTAAAAATATCTACTCCAATTATCTTTACATAAAATAAGCTATTACTTTTTTATCTTAAACCTATAGAAATTGTGTCTTTATTGTTATTTACATAATTATTTATTATACATATGCCTCTCTTACTAAACTGAAATTTTCATGAAGACAAAGATTATGTTGTTCTGTTGCTTTTTTTTCACCTTTATATTTTTACCATCTACGATCATGCTCGACATTTAAGAAGTACTCATTATTACCCTAATAAAATCTGTGCCTCTTTATTAATCACTTAAAAATAATTAATTCTTTACTGAAGTCTCTGGAAGAGGCACCATGTGAGCAATTTCCTGGGTCCTCATAGCTGTTACTCCAATTATCATTTGTGAGTGTTTATCATTTATATATTATCTATCTATCTATCATCTATCTATATCTATCTGTCTATCTATCTATCTATCTATCTATCTATCTATCTATCATCTATCTATCATCATCTATCTATCTATCATCATCTATCATCTATCTAATCTCCTAGATATTATGACTTAGCTACTCAACAAATGGATAAATGTATTTCTTTAATGATCATTTAAAATATCTCAAAATTCCAACCATCATAACTAATCCCCCAAAAACTTTCAGGTAAATACAAAAATATTCTTATCATCCCCAGACAGGTGGTATTTTAATACCTTTTTATTTGTTCTTTCAAAAAATAGACAAGTGGATGATTGATTGAACTATGTTCTACATGTTGCAGTGTGTTGTAGTAGAGAAGCAAGAGTTTCAAAACAGTCTGTCTTGGCTTAAATTTCTTCAGAAGCACTTATTAACTGCTAAATGTTGACAAACTAATTAACATCTCTAAAACTTATTGTTCTGTTCTGTAGAATGGCAATAAAAATACCATGTGTGAAAATTGTGAGTTACATAAAATAATATTAAATAACTAGCAGATTAGACTTTAGGTCACAATAGAATCTCAATAGATAAACTATGCTTCATCTTTAAAAAGAAAAATGGCCTCATAAAAATTTGTGCTTTTAGTTTTAAGCACTGAGTGCTATTTTAATTTTTAGAATCCTTTGCATCAAACACCTTACATTAGCTTAAGAATGTGGTACCAAGGAAACTGCATTTTCTATTGAAGGTTAGGTGGTGGGAAGGTGGGAGCAGGGTGGGGTGGTAGTGGTGGGAATCATCAGATGTTTTTGATCACTGACCAAAAACCAGTTAGCATCTCTTAAACAAACACCGAAAAATTACAATATAATTTTTTAAAAATTCCTGGGGAAAGTGATTTTTCACTTAATTATAATGTATTCTTATACATCATCTGAGTTAGGAGCTACTGTCTGTGATTTGTTTTTAAAATAAAAAGTCAGCATTATTCTTTTTCTTATTCTTACATTTATTATTTAGCATTTGAAAAAGAAGTACAATGAAATAACCAAATTGTATATTCTTTGCAGTTGAAAACAGCTTGGCTCTGAGAGATGTTTAGTACCTCTAGCAGACTCAACAGCACAATTCAGAGACCTTTTTGAACCAGAATTGAGTACTGAGAATGCTATGGAAAAACACATTGTTAAGGAAACAACTTTGCATGCTTAACAGAGACTTGTGGAACAGCAATAATACTCATCTTATTCTTAAAATTTTAGCAATAATAATAGATGAAATATATGTCACAAAGAATACATTGTAATATGTGTTATAGTGATAGAAGGTGAACTGCATGTTATTATAAAAGAAAATCCAATTTAATGCCTGTTGCCTTCACTTTTGATCTGACAAATGCTTAGTCTTGAGCTATATGTCAACCTCTTCGTTTATCATTTTGAGCACATAATACAATGTCTTCTTAAGGCAAGTAAAGCATTTTTTACACTTAATTTACCAAAAATGTTCATGCATATTTGAGTTTACTAGGAGCAAATACATGAAGATCTATTATTTTGTTGTTAAAGTTCTCTTTGACAGTATGAAATTGATCTTAACTTTATTGTTTAAGTTTGAAACTACTGGTTGCATACTTGTTTGAGTGACAAAAAATACAAAACAAAACAATTTCTGTATGTCACACATACACATATCAAATTTACTTAAACAATTTCATCAAGTCACAGCATTTAATTATTTACATTAAATACTTTAATCAGATGTGAAAGCAAAGGTTTTCCATAGGCTTTAGTTATTTTACAATTTGCATTTAAAACCAGGAGAAATATCTTAATATAGGGTCATAAAAGATTAATTCTATTTGTTTATTCACCCTTAACCAACTATTCTAGAAAAATATGAAATATTACATAAAGGAGTATCTTGGAAATTAAATCTTTAAATTTTTAAAACAATCACAAAGACTTTCAGATAAATTTTCTATGAAATATATTTATCACAACTCTTTCTAAAATTTTTAACAAAAAGGAAATAAATGAATAAAAGGCATATATTCTCTAATACATAAGAACAGAGAGGGAAAGAGAGGAAAAGAAAACATGTTAAATATATCAACAATATTTTAGGAGGATGAGAAGTGTATGGATGACTTTCAGAGCAGAGGAAGCTAAAATTCAGATGTCCACTGAGAGCAAAGTGAATAAAACTCAATTCAGTGCATAAAAAAATTTTCAAGAGATTAAAAATTGAAGGATATGGATTTAGTGTCTCTGGTAAAACTGCTAAGTAAAATAGACAATATTGGGTTAACTTTGGAAAATAAATAACATTTTTATCACAAATGTGTCTTAAACATTGCATGGGGAATATTTATTATTAAAAAAATATTCATTTCTCTGAAATTCAAATGTAACTAAGTACCATCTAATTTTATATGTTAAGTCTTTCAATCTAGTTTGAGAGAAAGGTGAGAAGTGCTGCTAGCAACTATATGTGTATTTTTTGAAAGTGTGTCTAAGAAAGCCATGCAAAAAGAAACCTCTTAGCATCCTTTTCCTTCTCAGGTCACAGATTCTAGAAGGCAAAATTATCTATCTCCACCTCCATCAAGCCTGAGATCGGAGAAATCTTTAAGAAACAGGCCCGAGGAAGGGCCTGTTTTTTAAGGAAGATACTACTGATATTAGAGGGTCATCCAACAATAATGGTCCATCTTTCTCCCTTTGATCACTTCATCATAGCAATAAGATGCTGACCAGTTGAACCCATGCTCATAGGAATTCTTATTAAATTTTCAGTTTGTCTTTTTTTTTTTTTTTAATAGAAATACTTCCAAAGAATTCTGGTCAAGATGGTAAATACTGTGCTCACCTCCTCCCACAATCACATTAAAGTTACAAATAAATTATAGAACAACCAACCTTGTGAAACATCTGAAGTCTAGCTGAACAAAATTCCTATAACTAAGGATAAAGTAGAATCTACATCAAGTTAATAGGAGGGGTGGAGATGAGAAATGGGCTGGTCCCACATCAAAGTATGAAAGTCAAAAATTGGGAAGGATATCTTGGATATGGAGCCAGTGCCAGAAAGAAGAGTCTCACATGGAAACTCTATCCTTGTGAGACGAAGTGTTGCTATAAAGCTATGTGTCCTCTTAAAGGGCCCCAAAATAGACTCATTTGCTCACAACACTCACCGTGAGCTCCAGAGAAGGGCAGCAGTGCAAAATGTACTGGGACATACAAGGAGGAACTAAATTGTCTGGCTTTAGGGCAAGGGCTGGAGGGGCAACTCTCTCTAGGACTTAATTGCTGTTAGGCACTACTGTTCCTTTGTGAAGCCCTCCCCACACACAGTTGGCAGGCACAGGCAGGCACCAAATCCCAGTCTTCATTAGCCTGGCTATCACCACTCACTCCCACCATGGTGAATCTCTAAGATTTACCAACTAACATGCCCAACTGAAAACTTTTAGCAGTTGTTCCACACAAACAGGCAGCCTGGGCCCACACTGCAGAATTTCTTGAAACTCTCAAAGGTTCACTAACCTAAACAAGGAATGACTAGACTTGGTGCATCCTGTACTTATTGCTAAGAAACTCCATGTCCCACAGTGTAGCAGATGGCCTCGATTTAAAGCATAACCTCTCTCAGGTGCCTTGAAGCCTAGCATAGGCAGCTACCAATGCAGATTACTTCATAGCTCTTACCAGGTGGCCCTGGGTGGGACACAGGCAGCAGTGGAGCTTAGCTTCACCAGAGCCCATTCCCAAAGGCTCCAGAATCAACACAGCTGTGGCTGGCTAAAAATCATTTAGAGCACCACCCAAATAGTTCCACAGTTAGTACCCAAAAGGAGGACTCAGCCAGTACCAGAGAACTGCAAAGCAAATTTGCTCCATGGAGTCAGCTATATCCATATTCAGTCCACACAGCCAGCAGACCTGAGGTTCAGTTTTACCCACTGATATACCAAAAACAATCAAGGCTTGACTATATCAGGAGGGCACACAAAAGCCCACACAAGGAACACACCTGGAGCACCTAGCTCAGGCAATCAGGGAAACTGCATTACTGGGCTCTACGGGACACCTATAAAAGACCACTCTGCCAAGACTAAGAGACACGGTAGATCTATCTAATACCTAGAAACAAACACAAGAAGGCAGCCCAAATGAGACAAAAAAGCATGAAAGAAAAAGACGAAATAAATGAAATGAAGTCAAGCAACCTACCTGATACAGAGTTCAAAACCCTATTAAAAGGATGCTCAATGAACTTAAGGGAAGAATAGATAAATTCAGTGAGGACTTACACAAAAAGATAGGAACTAAAAAAAATGTATAATACAATAATTAAAATAAAAATGGAATCAGCAGAAGATTAGATGAAGCAGAGGATTGAATTGGTGATCTCTTAGGCAAGAAAGTAGAAAACAATCTAAACAGCAAAAAAAAAAAAAAAAGAATAAAAACAGTAGGATAGTTTATGAGGCCTCTGGGAAATATTCAATCATAATAATATTTGCATTAAAAGTGTACTAGAAGAAAAAGATAGCAAAAATTTAAAACCTACTTTGAAAAATAATAATGAAAAACTTACCTAACCTGATATAGGAAAAAGATATATGTATATAGATACAGATCTAGGAAACAGAGAGTTTCACAGAAAACAAATCCAAAGAGGCTCACATCAAGACACATCATAATTACACTATCAATTTCTGCTGATTTCTCAACAGAAACTTATCAGACCAGAAGGAATCAGAATAAAATATTCAAAGAAATGAAAAGCAAAGAACTACAACCAAGATATCTCTACACAGCAAGGCTATCATTAAACTCAAAAGAAAAGAAAGAGCTTCTCAGAAAAGGAAAAACTAAAGGAGTTCATTACCATCATAGCAATATTACAACGAATATTAGAGGGACTTCTTTAAGAAGAAAAAAATTTAAAATATGTTTAAGAAAATATTGCAAAGAAAATAAATCTCTCATTGACAAAGGCAAATGCACATTAAAAGCAGTAGATCAACCAACACTAAAGCTAGAACAAAAGTTAAAAAGCAAAAGTAGTAAGATCATATGTAGTTACCACAGCAAATAAAGGGTTTGCACATATACATACACACAAGAAGTAAAAAATGATAACATAAACATGGAAAGTATGAATAAAAATAATAGTGATCTTAAAATGTGTTCAAACTTAAGCGACCATGAAATTAAAACAAACTGTGATAAATATAGTTTGGTGTGTGTGTGTGTGTGTGTGTGTGTGTGTGTATAGTAACTACAAAGCAAAAATCTACAAGTGATATACAAGGTAGAAAAAGAAAGAAATACAAACACACTACAGAAAGTCATCAACTGCAAGAGAAGAGAGCAAGAGGATAAAAAGGACCAGAAAAAATGACAAGAACAATCAGAAAACAATTATTAAAATAGAAATAGTTACATTCCTATCCATAATTACTGTAAATATAAATAAAGGTGATGCTTCAAAAGACATAGCATCACTAGATGGAAAAGTAAACAAAACCCATACATATACTGCTTATAGGAAACCCAGTTTAGATTGAAAGATATTTTATGCAAATGTAAATTTTAAAAAGTTGAAGTAGGAGTACTTATTATAGACAAAATAGACTTTAAAACAAAGGCTATAACAAGAAAAAAAGAAAATTTTACAATGATAAAGTGATCAATCCAGAGACAAGATATAACCCTTGTAAACATTTATGAATCCAATGTAGGTGCACCTAAATATATAAAGCAAATATTAATGGATATATAGGGAGAGAACAACAGTAATACAGTAATAATATGAACACTTCATTAATATCGCTGGTTAGATTATTCAGACAGAAGATTAAACAGGAAACAACAGCCTTAAATGATACATTACACCAGATAAATTCTATTAATATTTTTAGAACATTTTCTTCAAAAAACAACAGAACATAAATCTTTTTCAAGTGCAGATGAGAGATCACATCTTAGGCCACAAAACAACAAATATTAAAGAGACTAACATTTATCAAGCATTTTCTTTAATCACAGTGGTAAAAAACTAGAAATCAATTACAAAAATAAAAATAAAAAACCTGGGTTCAGGTTTGGGTTAAGGTTAGGGTTTGGGTTAGGGTTAGAGTTAGATTTGGGTTAGGGTTAGGGTAAGGTTTAGGGTTAGGGTTAGGGTAAGGTTTAGGGTTAGGGTTAGAGTTAGATTTGGGTTAGGGTTAGGGTAAGGTTTAGGGTTAGGGTCAGTTACATAAAGGCTAAATAATATGCTATTAAACAATGAATAAGTTAACAGTGAGATCAAGGAAGAAACCAAAAGATACCTTGAGACAAATATAAAAGAAAACATGATGACCCTGATATCAGTTCTAAAAGGGAAATTTAACACAATACATGCCAATTTTATGAAACAAAAAAAAATCTCAAATAAACAATGTAACCTATACCTAAAGCATCTATAAAAAATAAAAAGCCCAAAGTGACTATTAGGAATAAAATAAAGGTCAGAGAAAAAAATAAAACCAAGTCTAAAAAGAAAACAATATATATAAATTAATGAAACCAAGAACTGTTTTTTTAAAGGTAAACAAACTTGATAAATCATTAACCAGACTCATAAAAAAGAGAAAAAGAGAGAACAAATGTAAATAAATCATATATGAAGGAGAACTGATAATTGACACCATAGAATTATTGGATTATATGGAAATACTATAAACAACAATATGCCAGAAAATCAAAAAACCTGGAAAAACTAGATAAATTTCTAGGAAGATACAATTTTCTAAGACTGAATCAGGAATAAACAGAAAATCTGAACCAACTGATTACTACTAATGAAATCAAAAACCTCCCAACAGACAGAAGTCCTGGACTATATGCTTCACGGGTAAGTTTTACCTAACATTGCAAGAAAAATTAACACCACCTATTTTTCTCAAACTATTTCAAAATATTTAAGAGGAGGCAAGGCTGCCCAGCTCATTTTACAAAGCAGTCATTACCCTAATTCTAAAGCCAGACAATGATATTTAAAATAAAAATTATAGGCTAACATCCTTGATTAACACAGATGCAAATATCCTCAACAAAATATTAGCAAACCAAATTTAGCAATACATTAAAAAGAATATACACCCTGATCAAGTTGATTTTATTCTTGGGATGCCAATTTAGTTCAATATCCTCAAATCAATTAGTGTGATAGATCACATAAACAAAATGAAAGATAAGTAGCACATAATTCTATCAATAGATGCAGAAAAATAATTTGACAAAATCCAACATTCACTTATGATAAAACTCTCAGCAAATATAACAAAGACCATATATGACAAACATCATACTCCATGAGGAAAAGTTAAAAGTGTTTTCTTTAAGACCAGGAACAAGAAAAAGATGTCCATTTTCACCATTTTTACTCAACTTAATATTGGAAGTGCTAGCCACATCAAAAAGACAAAAAAAAAAAAAAAGGAGATAAAAGGCATCCAAATTGGAAAGAAGTAAAACTGTCATTATTTATAGATGACATGATATTATATTGAGAGAATTCTAAGGATCTCACAAAAAAAAAAAAAAATCTGTTAGAACTAATAAAGAAATTCAATAAAGTAGGATACAAAATTAATATTCAGAAATCATTTGCAGTTTTTTACATCAATAATAAACTATCAGAAAGAGAATTTAAAAAGCAATTCAATTTACAATTGCATCAAAGAATAAAATACCTAAAAATGAATTTAACCAAGGAAGTAAAAGAGTTGGACTTGAAAAACTTTAAGGCATCGAAGAAAGAAATCCAAGAAGATACAAATAAATGCAAGCATATACCATGTTCATGGATAGGAAGAATCAACATTGTTAACATGTTTATACTACCAAAAACAAATTACCGAAATACCATGTCAATTTTCACAGAATTGGAACAAATAATCTTAAAGTTTATTTAAAACTATAAAGACTCAAATAATCACAACAATCTTATGAAAGAAGAACAAAGTTGGAATTATTATGCTATCTGATATCAAACTATAGTCATCAAAACAGTATGGTACTAGCATAAAAAGAAACAAGCCTATAACATACTGTCAAAACAGTATGTTACTGACATAAAAACAAACACATAGATAAATGAAACAGAACAGAGAGCTCAGAAGTAAACCCACATTTATATGGTCAATTAATTCATGACAAAGAGACAAGAATATACAACAAGGTAAAGACAGTCTATTCAATAAATGGTGTTGAGAAAACTGAACAGATATAGGCAAAAATAAATAAATAAAACTGGACCATCTTACATCTTTTACAAAATTAAACTAAAAATGGTTTAGAGACTTAAATGTAAGACACCAAACCATAAAATTCTAGAAGAAAACATAGGCAGTAAACTTTGATATTGCTCTTGCTAATATTTTTTTTCTGATATGCCATCTTGAACAAGAGAAACAAAAAAAAAAGTAAATAAGACTACATCAAACTAAAAACTGTTGCACTGTAAAGAAAATCATCAGCAAAATGAAATGACAACCTATTAAGTGGGATATTTTCAAATACATATTTGATAATGAGTTAATGTCCAAAATATATAAAGAACTCATATATTTTCACAATAGCAACAAAAAAAGGAAAACAGACAATTAAACTAAAAAATAGCATTGGACTAAAATAGACATTTTTCCAAAGAAGACATACAGTTGGCTGATAGATGAAAAGATGCTCTATGTCACTAATCATCAGAGAAATGCCAATTAAAACCACAAAGAGGTATCACCTTAAACCTGTCAGAATGGCTATTATCAATAAATCAACAAACAGCAAGTGCTGATGCAGATGTAGAGAAAAGAGAACCCTAATGTATGTTGATTGAACTGTAACTTGATACAGCCACTTTGAAAAACAGAATGAAAAAAAAAGTAGAACTGCCATATAAGTGAGCCATCCCAATTCAGGATATTTATCTGAAGAAAAATGAAACACTCATTCAAAAAAATATATGTATCTCTATGTTTATTGCAACATTATTTACAACAGCCAAGATAGGGAGGCAATAGGATGTTCATCAAGAGATGAATGAATAAATAAGAGGATACACACACACACACACACGCACACACATGCACATACACACACAATGGAATATTATTCAACCAGAAAAAAAAGAATAAAATCTTACTATTTGTGACAATATGAATGGACCTAGAGAGTTTATGCTAAAGTAATGTCAGACCTAGTAAGAAAAATATCATATAATATGATTTCACTTATATGTGGAATCCAAAAAACGAAATAAACAAATAAAACAGAAACAGACTCAGAGATACATATAATTAACTGATGATTACCATATGGGAGGAGGATTGGGTGAAAAAGGTAAAGAGATTAAGAAGTACAGATTGACAGTTATAAAAATAGTCACAGGGATATAAATTACAGCGTGGAGAACATTGTAAGTAACATTTTAATAACCATGTATGTATTAGATGGGTACTAGATTTTTTGCGGAGATCACCTAATAAGTCATATAAATATCTAAATATTAATATCTAACCACTATTAGATATTAGGTAAACCTAAACCTAATATAATATTGAACATCAACTGAAATTAAAATATAAAAAAAAAGTAAAAAAGACTGATGATTATTCATTCAAGCATTTATTTACTCATTCAACAGTTGTTTGTAGAGTCAAAAGCAGTTCAAAACACAGAGGTACCACAGTAAAGAAAGTGTCAAGATATATTTGACAAAACTTTCTAACAGAAGACACTGAAATAAAATTTTAAAAATGATAAAAAGCAAACAATAGGAAACATCTATAGTTAATATGATCAGATATTAAAAAGATATTTTGCCCTTAGCCTAAAAAATCTATAAAAAAAAAACATTTTGGTAATAACAAAGTTTGTGAAAATTTTAAAACATAATGATATTATACACTTAAAAACTAATTATAAAGATTATAAGAAAGTTGAAATAATATCCCATGGAGAAGAATAAAAATCAGAGATAAAATAAGAGAAAAACTATTTTTAAAAATTAGGAATTGCAATTAATCCAAGCAACATAAATTTTAGGGGAAAAGACAAAACTGAAGCTGATAAAATTATTTTTAAATTACATAAAAATTAAAATTCCAGCATTAAAGAATATGATTTTTCACATTAAAATGTGTGCGAAATGTTCAGAAAAACAACAGATACACATGCACACAAAGGCACATCATTTGTGAGAATGAAAAATAGAAATAAGAAGAATATGTTAAAAACTTCCAAAGTGAAAGAAAAAGTTCAGGTCTTCATTATGAAAAACTGGAATAAGAATGACATTGGAATTCACAATATTAGCAGAAGATATAAGAGCAACAATTACTGGCTTAAATGCCTAAAGAAAAATTTTTTTGCAACTGAGAAGGTAGAAAGAGCAAGTTTTCGAATTTACAAGATCTTAAAAACTAATCGCTACTCCGTCTTTTCTCAGCAAAAAATTTAAGAACATTTATCTATTCTAAAGTAGAAGGCATTTGATAATGTACATAGGGAAAAATAACATTATTAACCTATTATTTTGATAACTGTTATATTTAGAATATAGAATTGAAAGTGGTTTCCCCTGTATCTTGGGATGTAAGTGTGTTGTTTAGTGAAGAGAATTGTGTTTTTTGTTTTGGGCCTTTGAGTATTCTGCATTTAAAATTTATGTACAGACAATACTTCAGTAAAAATAAAAATTAAACAAAAATTCAATAGAGGACTATATAGTTCAATTATCCCCCTTAAGAGAATAAGGAACATCAGTTAAAATTATATAAATTGGAGCTATAGAATTATAATCATCTTTTGGAATTGATTTGTATCATGTGGATAAAACATTTGTTTAACTGTGACTTACTTGAGCAAAATAATGCTAACAAAGCAATGTAACAAAAGTCTAAAGATTCATGTAGCCTCTAAATAGTCAATAAAACCTATTTCCTGAATATATGCAACTTGCCACACTTCTTAAATTCACTTCATAGTCATTTGATAACATGAATATTATGTGATAACACATTACTCAACGCTCTTCAAAAATCTAAATTCTTTAGTTCCAAACACTACATAACATGGTGCTAAAAATTAATCAGTTAATCACAGGGTTAATGAAGTGATTTCTAATGCAAAGATAAAAAGTGATTAATAATATCCTACCAAAGAAATCAAGAAATTGGGTCTATTTAAAAAAAAAAAAAGAACATGGGGAAGAGAGATGGAGTGGAAAATTAATCATTTCATCAAATAAATATATAAATAAATAGTTTGAAAATAAAAATAAGAACAAGATAAAAGTAATAGCAAAGAACAGTTTCATGCTGATTTTTTTTTTTTACCCCAAAGTAGTAATTATTTAGAAAAATAAATGTATCTGGAGCTGACCTCAATTGACATAAACAATAGATGTTTTCTTTCTCTCTTTTCAAAAACATTCACTTGAATTATTCATAAAATGACAGTCTATGCCTAGATTGAGCACGTTTATATACCAGAAACAATGGCTCCACATAAAATAGATATTTGGCTAGTTTCTTAAAAGTTTTGGCCAGAATCTTTATCCTTTTGCTATTACATTCACATATTTTTTATTTACTTTCTGAATAACATAGTAATAGTGAGTATGTCCCTGTGGAAAGTTGGGGAAATTGCCAAAAAAGCTGGTACTATAGCATGCTTCTTACTACACAACAGAGCTAGAATGATCATTTGTGGTAAAAATGGCCCTTTGACTGCAGAGTATATATATATATATATATAGGTAGAGTTTTCTGTTGATATACAAGAGTCAAACAAGAGGAAAATCAGGGATGTTTTGGGGAAGAGTATACAACAGATGCAAAAAAAAAAAAAGAAAGGAGACAACGAAGAAGAAGAGGGAGGAGGAGGAGGAGGAGGAGGCTTCTTTTCAGCACATGTTAATTATTCAATAGTATTTTTAAAACAATAAATTACAACTGTGATGTAAACATTCAGCATCACTCATAGAAAATTTCTATGAAAGGAAAGAACATGAAAATTATTCCTAAATTGTTCTATTCAGTCATTCAAAATATTCATTGAAAAATATTCATTGAAAAATACTTTTTGAGCTCTCACTATTAGCAGGGATTTTTGTGAGTGTTACAAACATATCTGTGTACAAAAAGACAATATATTTTGCTCTACTAAAACTTACATTTTAATAAGGGGACAAGAAAGCTGACAATAAATCAAATAAATAAGTGAAGTATATATTATGAAAGGTGAAGATAAATACAAAAAGAGAACAAAAAAAAAAGAAGGATATTTAAATAATTAAACATAACATATTGGCCTAATGTAGAGGTGCAGGTTAGGAGACAGTAGAAGGGTTGTTGCACAGTTGTAAAACTTTTTAAGAAAAGCAACTTTCTAAATTAGACCATTGTTTATTGTCTGCATTCAAGGAAAGAATTTTGAATAAGTTCAAACTAATCTTAAAGAGTTATCTTTGAGGGTGAATAAATGTTGTAGAATTTGTGCCAGGCAAAAACAGAAATATCAATGTGTTTTGTTATGAAGGATATCAGAACAGTGTTTCCTGCTCAATAAAAAATAGTATTTGTTTTAAGGGAGGAAGATGGAGAACTAGGTAAAAGCACTGTTTGTTTCCTCCCAGGTCTACATCGAAATTACAACCAAATTATAAAATAATCAATTGGAGAATTACCTGAAGTCCAGCTGATCATAACACCTACGTCTGATAATATAAAGAAGCCACATCGAAGCTGGTAGGAGGGGCAAAGTTGCTAATCGGGCTGGACTCACACCCCTGGTGGTGGAGGATCACTGGGAGAGAGAGCGAGGCTGCAAAAGTCCTCCTGAAAAAGAAGGGGGTTCTGTTCTCACCTAGGGGTTCCTCAACCCAGGGCCACAGCCTAGGAAAGAGGAGACGCCAATAACTCTGACTGTAAAAACCAGAAGGGATTCCACCATCTGGGTGAGAAAGAAGGAAACAGTTCCTAGATGTCCCTTTTGAAGGACCCTCACACAGTCTTTCTGACCTTCGGACACTCACCCAGGACACTGGCGGTGGGTTAGAGGCTCCGCAGAGTTTAATACCCAGAGACTCTGGTACCAGAACGAGGGCTGGAAGGGCAGCCACCACTATGCCTTAGTCTGGCCCCCCTACAGGGTAATCTACAGACCAACTTGACTGTGCAGACCCCTCCCACAGAACCGTTAAGAAGTGCTGGTCAGAGGGGATCAGCCTGCCCCACCCAACCTGCAGATTGCCTGGCGCATTTGTTGCTGGATGGCTACTAAACCTTGCTCCGATTCAGGGCCAAGCATTCCTAGCAGGCGGCCAGCACTGTGAGCCAAATTTCCAAGACAGGGTCAGGCAGGTCACTACTACTAACATGAAATTGGGCAAATATCAGGGTCCTATGGACCAGTCTCAGATAGCAGCTGGTCTTGCTGTGATCTGAGACTTATGCGGGAACTCATGAACAGTTAGTTACCAAAGTTGCAGCAAGACTGAGGCTGTATTGATCTGGCTGTAATTGTCTCTCTGAGACCCTGCCCCATTCTACTCACAGATTGCCCCAGGCAGCTCATTGTCAGTGAACTGCCATAGTCCAGTTTCTCCTCTCCCATGAACACCCAATCCACTCAGGCAATAAGCTTTGGCTAGCAAGGGCACTGCATGGAAACCAGAGGCAGGCAGACTTTTGCTGCGTTTGAGTTGCAATATTGTGTCTGGGGAGCGCAGGTGTCTGTGGGAACACTGCAGATGGCAACTTGCCTCTCTGTGATCTGTATCTACAGCTGGAATGCCCAGACACAGAAGTTGCAGCAAAACTGAGACTGTATTGGCTACATGAACCTTGTCTCTCTGAGATCCTGCTTCACCCAAACCTCAGAATGCTTGCAGACCATCGACAAGCAGCTTCTTGTTCCCTGCTTGGCTCTGGGGTTGTACAGTCAGCACAAGCAATAGACCTTGGCCAGCACAATGAGCTCATTTTGAGGAAAATAGTTGTAGACAGACCACTGCTGGCTTTACAAGCTACAATATCTCTTGAGGTGATTGCAGGGTTCTGTATTGGTGTGACAGCCCTTGACTCCCTGAGCTCCTTCCTCATGCAATACACAAAGTATCTGCTACACATTGATAGGCAGCTGCCCCTGACCTGAGGTAGCACATTTAGGCCTCAGGTGGGCAGTAGCTGACTTTGCTATGAGTGAAAACTTGTACAGGTTGCCATGTGCAAAGACAGAACTTGCATGTAAGTGGACACTGCAATGCCAGAGGAAATTTACTCAATAGACCCAGGAGATTCTCGGGGTTCCTGTGTCACTCAACATACATATCACCCAGAGGCTCATCTAGTTTCAGAGACTTATAGGCAACTGACATATAGTGTCAGGCCTTGAGGAGCACTGGTCCCTCTGCTAGACTGCCATAGGTCAGGGATAGGGGATATATGACCACTGCTTAAAGCACTGTCTCTTTCAATTACCTATAGATCCAGCATAGGCAACAACCATCTGTGGATCACTTTCTAGTTCTCACTAGCAAGCCTCGAGCAATTGTAAGTGGTGGCTGAACTTGGCTCCTTCCACGGGGCCAAAAAACCAACACATCTGGAGGCTGGCAGCAGATCACAATGGAGCAACTTCTGAGCGGTCCCATTAGTAATACACACAAAGGGTAGTTGCAACACATACACAAGCCTTCTAGGAAAAATTCTACTATGTTGTGTCAGCTCTCACACATCAACTCTTACCCTGTGGACACAGCCAATTCCCACAATTAGTTAACCTGAGTGTTAATTCCATCCACTGATCTACTAACAACAATAAAGTCTTGGCAAAACAGAAGATCACACACAAACCACACAAAGATCTTGTCCAGAGCTTCTGCTATAAAGGATCAGGAAGAGTGTTCCATTGGGACACCTTCCACATTGGGCCATTTGGCCAAGAATGATACAAAACAAATATTCATGACACATAGAAACAAACCCAAAGAGGCTAATAAAATGAGAAAACAAAGAAACATGCCACAAATGAAACAATAGGAGAAAACCAGAAAATAAGCTAAATGAAATGGAGGCAAGTGATGTACCAGAGACAAAGTTCAAAATAATGATGATAACGATACTCAATGAACTTATGGGAATAATGGATGAGCACAATGAGAACCTCAACAGAGATACAGTAAGCATTTAAAAGGACATAGATACCATAAAAAGAACCAGACAGAAATGAGGAAATCAATAACAAATAAAGAATACACTAGAAGGATTCACAGTAGATCAGATGAAGTAGAAGATGAATCAGTGAATTGGAAGACAAGATAGCAGAATACACCCAATCATGACAACAAGAAGAAAAAAGAATTTTTTAAAAAAATTAGCATAATTTAAGAGACCTCTGGGGCAATATGAAGCATAAAAATATCCAGATCGTAGGAGTACCTGAAGAGGAAGAGAGAGAGTAAAGGATTGAGAACTATTTGAAGAAATAATGACAAAAAAACTTCCCTAACAGGCAAAGGAATTAGACATTTAAGTTCAAGGAGCACAGAGTCCCAAACAAGAGGAATTCAAATAGACCTACACCAAGACACGTCATAATTAAAATACCAAAGGTCAAAGACAAAGAGAGAATCTGGAAAGCAGTAAGAGAAAGAAAGCTAGTGTACCCCCATAAGAATGTCTGCTGACTTTTCAATGGAAATTTTGCAGGCCAGAAGGGAATAGCAAGAAATCTTTAAAGTTACCAAAAACAAGAACCTACAACCATGAATATTCTACACAGCAAGACTTTCGATTAAAATAGAAGGTAAGATAAAGAGCTTCCCAAACAGGAAAAAGCTTAAGGAATTCAACACTAGCAAGCCAGCATTACAAGAAATGTTAAACGATCTTCTGTAAAAAGAGGAGTAAAAAATAAAATAGAAATAAGAAATATGAATAATAAAATGGCAGTAACAATGTATCTATCAGTAATCACTTTAAATGAAAGATATAGGGTAACTGAATGAATAAGAAAATGCATATGCTGTCTACAAGAGACCTACTTCAGATCAAATAACATTCACAGACTGAAAGTAAAAAGATGAAAAAGATATTTCATGCAAACGAAAATGAAATAAAAATAAAGCCGGAGTAGCAATATTTATATCAGATAAAATAGACTTTGGCTATAATAAGAGACACAAAGGACATTACATAATGATAAAGAGATGAATAAATCAAGAAGACATAACCCTAGTAATCATGTACACACCCAATATAGGAGTACCTACATACATAATTATTGACTCACATAAAATAAGATATCAATAGTAATACACTCATAGTAAAAAACTTTAACACCCATTGACACTACAGACATATCTTTCTGTTCAACAAGGAAATAATGGGCCAAAAAGACACACTAGAATGAACTAAACAGATATTTCCAGAGTATTCTACCCTAAAGTAGCAAAATAAACATTCTTCTCAAGTGCACGTGGACCATTTTCAAGAGTAGACAACATGTTGGGACACAAATAAAGTCTCAATAAATTGAATAAGTGAAAATCACATCAACAGTCTTCTCTGATACAATAGTATGAAACTAGATATCAACTACAAGAAAAAAACTGAAAAATGCACAAATACCTGGAGGCTAAATAACATGCTACTAAACAATGAATGGGTTATTAATGATATCAAGGAAGAAATCAAAAGATACCTAGAGACAAATGAAAATGAAAACACAATGACTCAAAATTTACGGGTCACAGCAAAACCAGTCCTAAGAGAGAAATTCATAGCAGTACAGGCCTACCTAAAGAAACAAGGAAAAGCTCAAATAAAAATCTAACTTTATAATAAAAAAAAAACTAGAAAAATAACAGCAAAACCCAAAGTGAATAGAGGTAAGGAAATAATAAAGATTAGAGTGGAAATAAATAAAATAATGTCTAGAAGAACAATGCAGAAGATTAATGAAACCAAGAGTTGGTTCTTTGAAAGGATAAACAAAATTAATAGACCCATAGCCTCAGCAAAGAAAAAAAGAGAAAGAACTCAAATAAATAAAATCAAAAGTGGAGGAGGAGAAATAACCATGGACTCCACAGAAATAAATGAATCATAAGAAAATACTACGAGCAATTATATGCCAACAAATTAGACAATCTGAAAGAAATGAAAATATTCCTAGAAATATACAATCTTCCAAGACTGAGTCAAGAAGAAACAGAATCTGAACCAACCGATTACCACCAATGACACAGAATCAGTATTAAAAAACCTCCCCAAAATCAAAATCCTAGACCAGATGGCTTCATCGGTAAATTTTACCAAACATTCAAAGAAGAATTATCATCTATTCTTCTCATACTATTCCAAAAAATTCAAGAAGAGGAAAGATTCATTAATTCATTTTATGAGGCCACATTTCCTTGATTCCAAAATCAGACAAAGACATTACAAAAAAAAAAAAAAAGAAAGAAAGAAAGAAAGAAAGAAAGAAAGAAAGAAAGAAAGAAAGAAAGAAAAGAAAGCTATGCTGATATCTCTTACGAACATTGATGCAAAAATCCTCAAAAAGAACAATAGCAAATTGAATTCAGCAATACATTAAAAATATCATACATCATGATCAAGTTGGATTTATTCCTGGGATGCAAGGTTGGTACATAATTCATAAATCAATTAATGTGGTACTCCACATTAACAAATCGAAAGATAAAAACCATATGATATCATATCAATAGATGGAGAAAAAGCATTCAACAAAATTCAGCATCAATTTATGATAAAAACTCTCAGCAAAGTGGGAATAAAAAAAACATACCTCAACATAATAAAGGTTATATATGGCAAACATCATACTCAATAGCGAAAGGCTAAAAGCATTTTCCTTAAGATTAGGAACAAGAAAAGGATGCCTTCTTTTACCACTCTTCTTCAACATTGTATTGGAAGTCTTAGCCAAAATAACAAGACAAAGAGGGAAATAAAAGGCAACTGAATTGGAATGAAAGAAGTAAAACTCAATATTTGCCAATGACATGATACTATATATAGAGAACCCTAAAGATTCCACTCCAAAACTGTTAGAACTCATCAATGAAATCAGTAAGTAGCAGGTTACAAAATAAATATTTAGAAGTCAGTGGCATTTTTATACACCAATGATAAACTTTCAGAAAGAGAAATTAAAAAAAACAATTGTATCAAAAACTATAAAATATCTGGGACTCAAATTAACCAAGAAGGTAGAATACCTGTTTTTAGAAAATTATGGTATTGAAAAAAGAAATTGAAAAACATACAAATAAATGAAACAATATACCATGTTCACGGGTAAGAAGAATCAACATCATTAAAAATGGCCATACTGCCCTCAGCAATCTATAGATTCAATGCAATTTCTATTAAAATACCAATAAAATTTTTCAGAGAGCTAGAATAAATAATCCTAAAATTTATATGGAGCCATAAAAAACCCCGAATAGCCATGGCAATCTTGAGAAAGAAGAACAAAGTTGGAGGTATCACCCTACCTAATATCAAACTATACTTTAAGGCTATAATAATCAAAGCATCATGGTACTGGCATAAAAACAGATATATTGATCAATGGAACATAATAGAAGGCCCAGAAATAAATCCACACCTATACCCTCACTTAAGATATGACAAAGAAGGTAAGAATATACAACGGGGTAAAGATAATCTGTTCAATAAATAATGTTGAGAAAATTGGACAGATTCATGCAAAAACAACAACAAAAAAACTGGACTACCTTTGCATGCTATATATGAGAATAGACTCAAAATAGATTAAAGATTTCAATATAAGACCTGAAACTATAAAACTTAGTAGAAAACATGAGCAGTAAACTCTTTGATGTTACTAATAGAAATTTCTTTTCAGATATATCTCGTTGAGCAAGAAAAACAAAAGAAAAAATAAACAAATAGGACTAAATCAAACTAAAAAGCTTTGTACGGCAAAGGAAATATCAACAGAACAAAAAGACAATTGACTGGGAGAAGATATTCGCTAATGATACATCTGATAAAGGGTTAATATCCAAAATATATAAAAACTCAACAACAACAAAAATGTCCAGTTAAAAAATAGTCAGACAACCTGAACAGATACTTCTTCAAAGAGGAAATACAGATGGCTAATAGACATATGAAAAGATGCTCAAGGTCGCTAATCATCAGAGAAAAGCAAATTAAAACCACAATTACATATCACCTTATACCTGTTAGAATTGCTATCATCAACAAACCAAAAATCAAGTGTTGGTGAGGATGCAGAGAAAAGGGAACCCTCATACATTTTTGATGGGATTGCAAATTGGTACAGCCACTATAAAAAACAGTATGGAGTTTTCTCAAAAAAATTACAAATGGATATACCTTTTGACCCACCAATTTCACTTCTTGGTATTTTTCCAAAAAATAAAAACCAACAAAAAAAATTATTTGTAAAGATCTATGCACTTCAATATTCATGGCAGCACAATTTACAATAGCCAGTATATAGAAGCAACCTAAATGCCAATCAACAAATGATTGGACAAAGAAATTATGGTTCATATATATAATGGAATATTATTCAGACATTAAAAAATAAAATTGTACCATTTGCAACGACTTGGATAGACCCTAATGTTATTATGTTGAGTGAAAAAAGTCAGACAGAGAAAGAAACACCAGATGATTTCACTTATATGCGGAATCTAAGGAACAACAAATGATTCAAAAACAGACTCACAAATATTGTGGACAATTTGATGACAGAGGGAAAGAGATTTGGGGGGCTGGAAGAATGCAGTGAAGGGTTAAATTAGCAGTTGATAGTTGGTCACAGGAATGGGGAGCACGGCAAAGGGAATGCAGTTATCATTAATATGATGGCTAGGTGGAGTGCCGGGGAAGGAGGGAGCAATTACGGGGATCATTTTATGAACTATATAGATATCTAAGCAATGTACTGTATACTTAAAACTAATTTAAATAAATAAAAATTTTAAAATATTTATTTTTAAAAAGAAGCAGTTCTGATTGCAAAGTTTATAGTTGCATATTTTAACCTGAAATAATTTTCTGTGGGACTGACATGTTAAACATGGTGGTGTGATAAATCTCCTTGATCTCTCCCTTTAAAATTACAACAAACTGAACAGCTACAATCCAACTGAAAACACCCAGCCTGTACACAAACACATCTGAGAGATCTGCACATCAGAGCATCTGAAGGTGGGCAAATTGAGTGAACAAAGGAGGAGGAAAGAGAGCAAAGTGGAGACTGGTGATGTGGTCACAGTTTTGAGATCCTTGCTGGCTGTGGGGGAAAAGGTAACTAGGTGGTAGTTCACACTCTCTGTAGTCTTGAGCATTCCTGCCTGAATGACCAGCATATACCACCTGGCAGTGCAAGCAATCAGGGCAGAAACCAGGGCAGAGATGGAATACAGAGGGGCAACAGCTGTGTTTTTCAGGCAGAAGGCTGAGTCACAGAGCTTGGCATCCACCCCACACACTTTGAAAGCACACCTCCCCATACCCTCCCAAAACTAGCAGTGGGCCCCAGAGAAAACTGCAGCAGCAAGCATTGGGCTACAGAGCAGGGAGTCTACAGTTTCGGTAACTGAGATGCACACTGCTGCTGATTCCAGCAACAGGGGTTGAGATATAGATACAAGGCAGTTAAAGCTTGACATTTAATATTATTGGAAGGAAAACATCTTTGGACACACCACGGGCCTTTCCAACCCTTCCCAGCCCCACCCATCTAGGCTAATTTGGGAGGAGAAAGCACAGCCCCACATCTTGCTGCTTGGGAAGTACCAGGACTTCAGAAGCTCTTCAGAGGCATGTGTCTCCAACACTCATCACATCTGCACACAGAGGTAGAGCTCTGGTACCAAGGGGACCTAGTCATAGAGGAGATACGCACCTCCTCAGGAAAGAAAGGACATTTTATTTTTTGCTGCAAAGAACAGATCTGGGAAGTCTGGGAGATGAAGAAGTCTTGGGCACCACCTACTGGAAAAAAAAAGAAAAATCTATTCTTATCAACATGTTAAAGAGAGATCACTCTAAATAATTATATATAAAGCAGAATACATTTCTGTAAATGCCTAGGTGGAAAAATAATCCACAAATACCATGAACAATCAAGGTGATGAGGCAGCTCAGAAAGAAAATTTTTAAATATCCAGAAAATAAACTTAAAGATATGGAAATATGCAATTTAAATGACAGAGAATTCAAGAATGCATTCAAAAAAACTCAATTAGGTGAAGAAAACTTCTGATCAGCAGTTCCTTGAACTCAGAAACAAAATCATTGAACAACAGGAGCACTTTAACAAAAAAGAATGAAATTCTAAAAAAGAACCAAATATAGCTTCTAGATCTGAAGAACTCAAAGAGATGAAAAATAAAATAGTAAGTTCAGGAAGTAGAGCTGACTGGATGGAGTAAAGAATTAGTGATATCAAAGACAGAAATCTGGAAAAAATGCTGGTAGAAAAGAGAGACTTGAGAGTGAAGAAAAATTTTAAAAACTCTACAAGAAATATCTGACACCATTAGAAAGAGCAATGCAAAAATAATGGGTATACTAGAAGGAGAAGGGGGGGAAAGGGAACAGAAAGCCTATTTAAACATATAGTTGACAAAAATTTTCCAAACCTATGAAGAACTGGATCCTCAAATTCAAGAAGCAAACAGAACCCAAAAAAGCCTTCTTTAAGACATATTAAATTAGAACTGTCAAAAATTAGTCACAAAGAAAAAATTCTCAAGGTAGCCATGAAAAAGAAGATAGTAACCTATAAAAAAATTAGATTATTATCGAACTTTTAAGCAGAAACCTATAAGCCAGGAGAAAGTGGAACTAAATATTCTAACTATTGAAAAAGAGAAATTACCAAAGAAATTATATCCAGAAAACTTCTCTTTTAGATATGAAGAAGAAATAAAAAATATTTTTAGACATACTAAAGCTAAAAGAATTTTCTAATACAAGGCCTACATGACAGGAAACTCTGAAGAGATCATTCTACTTGGAACAAACAAACAAAAAGAGGTACAAAACTATGACTAAGATGACTACCAGGCAGAAAGAAACAATCCTTATTAAGAACAGGGTATTGTACACTTAAATATTACATAATGGTTAAAGGTAAAAAAAAAAAACTTTAAAAAGAAGACAATAGCTAATGGAACTGAGAAATGAACACAAAGCATTAATAAGGATAATTTAAGACAACAATAATAGAAAAGGGAGGGAGTAAAATCTGAATTTGCAAAGAAAAATGGATATCAGACACATGTAGAAGAAAAAGATCTACTGTATGTGTGAAACTTTCTTTTACATAAACTTAATAGTAACCACACATTGAAAAAAATCTATAACTGAGACAAAAAATAGAGGGAACAGAGAGAAAAATCATAGAATACCACCAAACCAAAATAACAGGAAGAGATACAAGGGCAAAGAAACATAGATAAACAAAGCTACAAGAAAACAAAGATAAAATGGCTATAGGAAAACCTCATATATCAATAATCACTTAAATGTAAATGGACTAAAGTCACGAATAAAAAGGCATAGAGTAGCAGATTGTATCAAAAAATAAAACCCAATGATATGCTGCTTTCAAGAGACACATCTCAGCTACAAGGACAAATATAGAGTCAAAGTGGAAGGGTGAAAAATTATACTCCAAGCAAATGGCATCCAGAGAAAAGCAGATATAGCCATACCTATAGCTGACAAATGGATGTCAAGAAAGGTAACAAGAGAATAAAAATGACAATTAATAATATAACAAAGAGGACAATATCAAGAAGACATAAAACCTCTCAATATATGCTCCCAATCAAAGAGCATGAAAATATATAAAGCAACTACTAACAAAACTAAAGAGAGAAACCGTTAAAAACACAATTATAGTAGGAGACCTAAATACCCCACTGTCAACTATGGAAAGATTATCCAAACAGGAAATCAATAAGAAATATCAACCCTAAATGACATATTAGACCAATTGGATGTAATTGACATTTACAGAGACTTTCATCCCGAAAACTAGATCATATATTCTTCTCTAGTGCACATGAAACATTCTCAAAGATAGATCATATCTTGGGACACAAAACTAGCTTCAAAAAATTCAGGAAGATTCAAATCATGTCAGACATATTCCCTGAAGATAATACTTTGAAACTGGAGAGGAACTGCAAAAAGAAACTGGGAAAAAAACACAAATAAGTGAAGATTAAACAACATGCTACTGAAGAATGATTGGGTCAAAGAAGAAATAAAGATTCAGAGATACATAAAAACTAATAAGAATAAAAATGCAACATATCAAGACTTTCAGGTTACAGCAAAAATAATAAGAGGAATATTCATATCATTGCAGGTTTATATCAAGAAATAAAAAAAAAAAATCCCAAATAAATAACTGAACATTACATCTTAAAAAACTATAAAAAGAAGAGAAATAAAGCCCAAAGTAAGCAGCAAGATGGGCATAATAAAAATCAGAGCAGAATAAAATAAAATTTAAAACGAGAAGAATAAATTAATGCAACAAAGAGCTGGTTCTTTGAGAAGATCAATAAAGTTGACAAACCCCTGCCTATATTCACTAAGGGGAAAAAAAGGAAAAGACACCAATAAACAAAATCAGAAATAGAAAAGAAGTTAGGACAGATACCACATAACTACAAAGAATAATACAAGAATACTGTGAAAGATTATGTGCCACCAAATTCAATAACCTAGAAGACATGAAAAAGTTCTTAGAAATATACAACCTTCCTAGATCAAATTATAAAGAACTAAAAAATTGTCCAATCAAATGTAATAAAATTAACACAATCATCAAAAACCTCCCAAAAAGTAAAATTCTAGTACCAGATAGCTTCAATATTGAACTCTACCAAACATTCAACGATGATTTAATTCCTGTTCTACTCAAACTTTTTCAGAAAATTAAAGAGGCAAAACTTTCTAACTCATTTTACAAGGCCAAAAAATACCCTGATACCAAAACTCGGTAAAGATAATACAAAAAAGAAAACTATTGACCAATATCTCTGATGAATACATACGCAAAAATTCTTAACAAATATTAGCTAATAAAAAAACATATTAAAATGATTATGTCACAATCAAGTGGGGTCATCCTAAGTGCACAAGGATGGTTTAACATACATAAATGAATTAATGTGATACACAACATAAACAAAATAAACAAAAATTATATGATCATCTCAATAGATACAAAAAGAGCATTTGACAAGATACAGTATCAATTTATGATTAAAACACTTAACCAAATGGGTGTCAGAAGGAAATTACCTCAACATAATAAAGGCAATATGTGACAAACCCTCAGCTAATATCATACTTAATGGTATAAAACTAAAAGCCTTCTCTCTACTATAAGGAATAAGACAAAACTGTTATCACAACTCTTATTCGGTATAGTTTTAGAACTCCTAGCTAGAGCAATTAGGCAAGACACAGAAATAAAAGTCATCCAAATTAGGAATGAAGAAGTCAAATTGTCATGTCTTGCAGATGTTATGATTCATTATGTAGTAAACCCCAAAGAATCAACCAAATTACTCTTAAAAACAATAAATAAATATAGTAAAGTTTTAGGATACAAAATCAACGTACAAAAATTCACTGTGTTCCTATACACTAACAATAAATTTTCAGAATAAGAAAATTTAAAAATTCCTTTTGTAATTGCAACAAAAAGAACATAATACCTAGGAATAAACATAATAAAACGTGTGAAGGAACTCTGCACTGAAAATTACTAGGCATTGTTGTTACCATTGGGGCCAATTTGAACTTCTGTGTCACCACAATTGCATGGGGCAGGGAGATATTGGCATAGAAGTGTAGGTGGTATTTTTCCTTGGTTCTTCCTCATTGATGCAGTGAAGAATCACAGGTCAATGAGATTTAGAAAAGATTTATTAAAAGTATATTTTAGAAAGACAAAGCACACCACAAGGAGGCACATGGTTTTAGCAAAGAGCTGTTACAAAGCACTGTAATAACAATAACAACAAAGACCACAAAGACTCCCCAGAACTGGGAACGTCTGCATTATATTTGGGCCATGATTGGTGGTTCCAAAGGCATTCTTAAGTAATTGGCAAATGAGGTCATTTTGATTGACACTTGGTTGCTGTATAAAACTTTGCCTCTTGTGCATGTGCTTACCATAATTCTACTACCATTGGGGTGTTCTTTGGGTAGTCTCTAGGCTGGGCCCCTATTTCTTTGTTCCTCTGTCGCCCATGTCTGACTAAACTACCTAACATTATTACATGAAATTGAAGAAGGCACAAAGAAATTAAAAGATATTTTATGTTCATGAATTGGAAGAATCAACACAGTTAAATGACCTTATTACTCAGAACAATATACAGATTTCATGGAATCCCTATGGCATTTTTTACAGAAATAAAACAAAAATCATCATATTCTTATGGAAGCACAAAAAAAAAAAAAAAAAAAAAAAACCCAAATACCAAAGCAATCCTGAGAAAAAAGAACAAAACTAAAGATATCACTCTGCCTGACTTCGAATTATACTACAAAGTGACAATAATCATAAAACATCATATAAGGCAGAAAAACAGACACACCAGCCAATGGAACAAAATTGAGAGTTCTGAAATATACTCCTGTATATATTGGCAAATAATCTTCAAAAAAAGAGCCAAAAACATACAATTGAGAAAAAAAAAAAAAGCCTCTTCAATAAATGGTGCTGAGAAAATTGGAAAGCCACATGCAAAAGAATGACACTAAAGTGCTATCACTATAGACAAAAACTAACTCAAAATGGATCAAAGACCTAAATACTTTAAGTCATAAAATAATAGATTACATAGAAGAAAACATAAATATTAAACTTACGGATCTTGAAATTTGTGACAACATGGTTGTGTCTTGAGGTTATCATACTAAGCAAAATAAGTCAAAAAGAGCTGAGAACCATATGATTTCACACATATGTACTACATAAAACAAAAAGCAACAAACAAACAAGACACTCTCATGGACATGGACAACAGTTTAGTGGTTAACAGCAAGATAGGGAGGTAGAGGAAAGTAGATAAGAATAAAAGGGGTCAAACATATGGTGATGGAAGGAAATTTTACTAGGTGATGAACACACAATGCAATGTACATATGGCATATTATTTAATTGTACACTTGAAATATATATAATTTCATTAAACAATATCATCCCAATAAATTTAATTTTAAAAATTATCTTATAGATTGACATTTCTAAATTTCTTAAGTTGCCAACAACAAATCTATAATCAGAGTATTTACTTAAGCCTTTCAGAAATGGATTTATTAGCCTGGCTCTAATAACAATTTATAATCTCTGTAAAGCAGTGTCTCTAAACCTTGCTTGTTGGTAACAATCATCTGGTTTATTCATTAATACTGTAGATTTCTGAGGTTCACTGCAGACTCAGTAAATCACAATCTCTGTATATTAAACAAAATAGCACTTTAAATATACGAAAGAGGCATAAGAACTACATAAATTGACTAAATATTAAACTAGATTGTATTCAGAGCCTGCTGTAATGCTAAAAGCACAGGAAACTGTCTGATCAGCCTATGGTCAGACCTTGAGGAACCTACAGGAAGATTGCTGCAAATTCCAGCTGAGATTACTGTTTCCTATTTCCCCATGCCTCTAAGGCTGCATATCCATATCCTGAAAAGAAAACAGATATAAAGCCAAACACTCTGGTTTTCATTTTTCTGACTTTGAGAAACTATATCTTTGTGAAGTGTTTTTCCTTCTCCATTAAACTTTCCTTTTGTCTTATTTCTGACTCTTTCTTTAATTCTTTCCTGTGTGAAGGCAAGGAAGCTCTCTCAGCATCAAAGGGCAAAGTTCCCACTGGCAGACACTCGCCCCATCCTGAGTCAGTTTTAATAAATATCCTGAGTAATTTACACATACCTGAAATCGGATAGCCACATATCTGCAAATTTGATAAAATATGACACCCCAATGGTGACAATAAAATACAATAAACAAATTCTTATTCATTCAGCTTTTACTCTTAGATATTTTGAAATCTCAGTTCAGCTCAAGATAAATCATATTCTGTCTTTCCAGTTTTACCATCCCCCTTAAATTTATTTATAATTGGGGGATTACCATAAAGATAAAAGGTGCAAGGCTCCTCATTTTCATGGGTTCTTCCAAGGCCTTGTGCTTTACTTTGTGGTAATCTCAAATTGCATAAGTTTATGGTCTTAATAGACCTAAGTAGTCCCTGTATGTACAGATACTTTTAGAGAATAATCTTTGCATGCTAAAACCAGATGTGAGGTACACAGTAACAGAACCAAGATTAAACCCGAGTTCTTTTAATACCTAATATAAATAACATGTTTGCAATCAGTTTAAACATTTGTCACTTCTTGATCTGAAATTACTAGCATTTAATATTTGATTGTGTTAAGATTTTTTAGAGAAAAAGAAAAAAATTTTTTGAAAGCAAAAATATAATCATCCAAATGAACATGTAAATTTAAGATTCTTCACTGTTTGCTATTGTTTTACTACTAGTACTATTAAAGATTACTGTTGTGCACAAATGCACACACACAAATTTGCAAAAAAATATTTAGATTATCGGGTGGTCATTTAGTATAGCACATTTGTGTTATAAAAACATGAAAGAGTAAGTTTCCGTCCTTAGAAACAAATATCTTGGCAAGTTTTAAATACTTAATTGGACGAATAGCTTTAAAATATTTAGCACTGTCCTTCCACATGTTTTCAGATTTGTAAAGTAGTTGGTGGTTTGTCTTACACAATGAAAACATTGTCAAATTACTTTTAAAAGTAAAGTCTTGCATCAACTTGAGTTGATGAGCCTTAAAAATCAGTTATCAATCTAATCTTTGTTGTTATCCTGAGACAAACACAAATAAATCATCATCAGGAAGAAGATACTTGCATGCACACACACACAATTGCTGACAGACTATTTTAAATGTAATTTTTTGGGGTGCAGAAGATATGTTTATAGAAAACAAAGAGTTCCTTAAAGGTAATAAATAGGTGTTTCTGGAACTCTTGGAGACAGCAGTGACTGTGATGAATGCATACTTAGTATTCAGTGAATGTTTGATGACTAATGAATAAATAAATAATTCAGACCTATGTTCCTGTTTAAAAATAAGGTAACTACTTCACCATGGGTTTGAATAAAGAGAAACTTGATCACAACTGTTGCTTCAGTAGTTTTTAGACTCTAAAATATAATAGCCAGGTCAATTTATCACCAGGCAACTAGTCATGATCCAGCATGATTTGTTCAAGATTGAGAACTAATGACTCTTTTCAGTGTAGACCTTCAGATTGAAAAATAATCTATTTACAGGCATCAGGTTGACATCCTATTTCAGTTCCTATAGAAACACATTAGAGAAAATGTTTTTTTTTTTTTTAAGAATTGTGTCCCCTGACATGTGTTGCAGTATAATATTTACACAGTTGTCTGTGCTCATTATGAATTGCATTGATTATACAGCAGGAGTGTCAACATAACTGAGTGGTTTATCTTCCATGGAATGGTAGCTTAGTTTACCTCAGATGTTCTTATTGTCTAAGAAACATTTTCACACACGCATGAAAAAATTCAGTCACCTTCCCTGTTCCTGATTTAACACTCCCTAACCCTTCAAAAAACAAGGTCACCAAGTAGAATATTTTTAATTAATTATTGAAATTGAAAATTAAAAACATGATGTGTTGTTGCCAAACAATAGATTGACTAGCAGAAGATAAATTTTATTTGGACAAAATGAGGCAATCCAAAGTTATACTAGTATATTCAAGCTCTAAATTCCCTGTGTGATATTTAAAGACTTTCTTAAATAAGTGAAAATAGCAAAACAATAAGACTTTTGCAATTTTATATAAAAACACTTTTATGATTGTTGGTAGTGCTGTTTTTTGTTTTTTTTTTTTTGAAGAGAAGACAGTAAATACTATGGATTCTATGGAAAAAGTCTGTTATATTTGACTATGTTATAATATCAAAAGACATCATTCAGCAATAGAAAATATAAATCATGGGGTGGTAAAAGATATTAGCATCACATACAACAAAGATTTTATACTTAGTTTATCTAAGAAAAATATAGCCAAGTGGCCAATAAGTGTGAGGCCACATATTCTATATTAGATCAACAATATAATACCATTAATAGCCAAAGAATGGCTAAAAATATTAAGACTGACAAGATGAATCATGGCAAAGATGTAGACCCAGGGAACCTCTTATATATTGCTAAAAGCAGAGAAAAATGACACATTCACTTTGTAAAAAAGTGTGGCATTAATTACTAAATAAAGATGAACATGCACAACTGTTCTTATTCAGCAAACCTGCACCTACTTACACAAGCAACAAAAATGTGTGTGTACCAAGAGGCATTTATGACAATAATCCTAGTTTTTTATTTGTAATAGTCAAAAATTAGAATTTTTAAGACATTCATCAAGAGTAGAAATAAATAAAAATAATGTATTCATATAGTGAAATTACACGCAAAAATCAAAATAAACTGTGGTATTACCTGATATGGATGATTATGAAAGAAGCTCAAATACAAACAATTACATACTGTATAATCCAAATTTGAGTTTCACCCAAAACTTAACAAATTATACTTTAGGTTTTGTAACAAATACTACAACATTGAATATTTAAAAAATGAAAAGAAATGGAAAAAAATAATTATTATAGCAATCAGATTGGTTGTTACACTTATGTTGTAGGATGAGAATTGTGGATAAGCTAGAGGTCTGGTGATTTCTCAGTTTTGGACTGAGTGGTGGTTAAGTGGGTGTTCACTCTATAATAATTTCTTAAACTTTGTAATTTTTTACTAACTTCTTTGTATGTGTTTCACAACAAAAATATTAAAATATACAAATGTCTAATACACATATTTTAAAACTTCAACCTAATCAGTCATCAAAAAGTACTGTTGATAAAATATCTATTTTATATATTTAATTGATCAAAAATAAAATTATACATACACTGGAAGTTGTTTGATGGTATCAGTAGTACTAAATAGTATTAGTGAATATACCAATCAAAAAAATTCTGGATAATAATTGACAATGCTTTTGAATATCACTCCCTATCTCATTCTAGAAATCTCAAGGAATTAATCCAAAATGAGAAAAAATATATATAAAATAGATTAATCATTGTATAGTTCATAAAGCAGCACTGAAAATCAAATGGCCATCAATAAAGAATATTTGAATTTATTAAATTAATAATTGTATTTTAATATACTTTTGACCACCATTATGTATGAAAAATTGACATACATCATGCAATATCATACAATATATGCAGAAAAAAAATTTTCTTAGAAACATAAAATATGCCTGCTAGGTCTGAACATTTGTGTTCTGCCCAAATTGATATGTTGTAATCTTAAAGCCCCATGCAATGATATTAGAAGATGAAGCCTTTGGGAAGTGAAGATAAAAGGAGATCTGTGACTCAAAAGAGGGCCTTCACCCAACCATGTGGGCACCCAGATCTAGGATTTTCAGACTCCAGAAATAGGAGAAATGAATTTACATAATTTATAAACTACCAATCTATGGTATTTTTTTTTTTTATAGTAGCCAGAACAGACTAAGACAATGCAAAAAAGTTAACTTTTGGCATTTTCTGAGCAGTGTAAATATGAATTTTTTTTAATATTACTTTTTCTTGCAAGACATTTGGTCCTGTCTAAAGTGTTCATGGAGACATTTGGTCCACAATGGAAGTTCCTTAAAATTTGGTCCTATCAAAAACATCCATGAGCATACCTAGTCCATGCCAAATGTTCTTGATATTTGGTCCTACAAAAGTAATTATGCTTAGAAAATGTCCCTGGGTACAAATTGCCCATAACATTTATTTACACTTTTGATTTGCAAGATTAACACATACAAATATACTATCATGTTTCACTGGTCTAATAATTCTGTTGTTTCTCTATAGCCAATATCAAGGATCTTTTGGAAGAAATCAAATGTCTTCATGAATGTTCTGGACAGAACTAAATCTCCACTTATCTTTTCTGTTTTTCCATATTTCATATATAAGTATAGTTTATCCTCATAATCTGAAACAATGAACAAAAACATACAAACTTGGTTAATCTGATGTTTTCTTTTACCTTTTATTCCTTTATTTCCAATCTAAATATATTTTATTTAATTTTATTGACTAATTGCACTGGCTAGAACTCCAGTACAAAGTTGAAAAGAAGTAGCAGTAGTAGACACTTTGACTTCTTTCCTACCAAAGGAGAAAACATGCAGTCTTTCACCATTAAGTTAGATGTATGTTTTACATAGAGTCCTTTATTAGGTTTAGAAATCTTTTTATTCCAAATTTCTTAAGGGTTTTCATCATGAATGCATGTTGAATTTTATCAAATGCTTTATTCACTATATTTAGATGATCAAGTGACCTTTGTTCTTTATTCTATTAATTTGGTATATTTAATTAAATTTTAAATGTTAAGCAAAATTAAATTCTTGTACTAAATTCCCCTTGGTCATGCTGTGTAATCCTAGTTACATGTTGCTGAATTTATTGTGCTAATAGTTTGTTGATGATTTTTGCTTCTATGAAGGATTTTGATCTGTTTGCTTTTCTTGTGACATCTTTTCCTTTCTGGTGTCAAGGTGATATTGGCCTTATAGAATAAATTGTTCAGTGTCCCTTCCTCCATTTAAGTAAAATAATTTTTCATATTGTTACTACAAACAACCTAAGTACATCACGTATTTCTGATTATTTTTTTATTATGAAGCTGAAAAGTGCAGTGAGTATGTAACTTATTTTTTCTTGTTCTCCATTATTTACCTCATGTTCTAAGCTACAGATTTAATTATTTACATCTTTATCATACTTACTTTGAAAACTAGAGCTATTTTTAGCAATCATTTAATCTTCCTTGAATCCAGCCAGAGCATTTTAATATCCTCTTGAAACTACAGAACCTCATTACACAATGTACTTGAGAGAGGTGACATATTTATTCTAAAATTATTTTGTGTTTTATCTACATTAATTAGTTTTGTCAAATAAAGCTATTATTTCATGTAATGCCTGAGCTTATGCATTTTTCTCCAATAAAGATGAAAAGAGGAAAAGGGGCTTTAAGCTCTTTAATATTAAAGAAGGACATTCTTATCAGAATAAAAGTTATAATTGCAAATTTTGAATTAGTAGTAACTCTTCCAATTTTTCCCCCTCTAATTACATATTGCTAGGTTAAAAAAAGTTTGAATAAAAGGTGCAGTGTGTTTTTATAAAAAATAATTTTTCATACTATGTCTAATTTTGGTGAAAATATTCTATTTTAAAGTATATAGATAGTATGAATTTGATTTAGCGAACTTAAAAAGTAGAGTGCCTACTATGTATAAGAAATTTCCAATCTAGAAACTGATTTAATTTTCTCTTTTGGTATTCTATATCATATTACAAAATGATATCATAATTGAGGAAGTTATCCATTTGACATTTTTAATGAACATTATGTATAGATTAAACTGTCATACATTCCACATGAACATGAACAATGATCATAGTAACATGCATAGACCACTAACCAAGTGCAAGGGTTGTTTAGAGGTTTACATTTCATCCTATAAAAATTATTTTAATTATCCAATTTACTCTTGAACAGAGTCACAAAGTCTCAAAGTAATTTTCTCCTAGTTGTAGAACCTTCAGAAATTTACTTTAACATTTTTAGTTAAAATTTGAGCAAGCTGACTCCACAGCTCATATTCCTAAACTCATTAAGTGCCCTTTACCTTCATCAAGTATATAAATTGTAAAGTTTATTAGCTTGCAGTTTAACACTAGTATTTCTATCTTCTTGTCTGTACATGTTTTAAGAAGTCAAAAAAATCTACTGAAAAAATGTAATATCATCTTGAAAGTTTAAAACTTCAGTTATTAAGGATGTATCATTTTAGAATTATTTCAATCTAGTTGGATAATTTTTAAATTTTAGAACTTTTCACAAGGTGGAAATAATTTCTAATGTGTGATTTTGTTTTTGGAATTGAAACAACAATTTAATCATTAACTGGTGTTACTTTTCATTTTAATTTGAACTAAATAATCTCTAACATCTTTTGCAGCTAAAAAATCTAAGACAATTTTATTAACATCATTAGCAAATATATATTATTATGTTTAAGGAGGAATCATCTCTGATAATTAAAAAACTGCAATGACTATTTATATCATATTGTAATACAATACTACATAATTAAAGTTTTGTCACTTTTATATTTTTTAAATTATAGTTGACAAACCATTATATTAATTTCAGGTGTACAACACAGTTAGACATTTATATAATTATGATATGATCAACCCGATAAATCCAGGACCCATCTAACACACCATATATAGTTATTGCAGCACTACTAACCATATTATCCATGCTATACTCTAAAACCTCAAGACTATTTTGTAACTACCAATTTGTACCTCTTAAACCCCTCCACTACCAAACCATCTCCTAAACTTCACTCTGAAAAACATCAAAATGCTTTCTGTATCTATGAGCTTGTTTCTGTGTTTGTTAATTCTGTTCTCTAGATATGACATTTGATTTTTTCTGTCTGATTTACTCCACTCAGCGCAATACTCTTTTGGTCATGTGTTCCTTCTTCCCCTCAACCTCCCCAATACTTATTATTAATTGTCTTGTTGATAATAGCCATTTTTACAGGTGTGAGGTGGTATCTCATCATGATTTTGATTTGCATTTCCCTAATGACTAGTGAAGTTGACCATTTTTTCACATGTCTATTTGCCATTTGTATGCCTTCTTGGGAGAAGTATCTGCTCAGGTCCTCTGCCCATTTTTTTATTCTTGCTTTTGCTTTTGTTTTAGTTGAGTTTTATGACTTCTTTATATATTTTGAATATTAGCCCCTCATTGTAAATGATGTTTTCAAATACCTTCTTCTATTTAGTTTTGTCAATGGTTTCCTTTGCTGTGCAAAAGCTTTTTAGTTTGATATAGTTCTATTTATTTATTTTTGCTTTTACTTTCTTCCCTTTGAGGTAAAATTAATAGAATCTATTCTAAAGCCACAGCCCACAAATTTAATACCTATGTTTTCTTCCATGTAATTTATTGTTTCATGTCTTATATTTAGATCTTTCATCCATTTTGAGTTAGTTTTTATCTATGGTAACAGATAGCACTTTAGATCCATTCTTTTGCATGTGGCTTTCCAATTTTCCCAGCACCATTTATTAAGAAGGCTTTCTTTTCTCTAATGTATGATTTTGGTTCCTTTGTCAAAAATCATTTGCCTATATATATGGGTTTATTTCAGGACTCTCAAATTTTTTCCATTGATCTGTATATTTATTTTTTTGCCAATACCATGCTGTTTTCATTACTGTCACTTTGTAGTATAATGTGAAATTAGGCACAGTGATACCTGATTGCACTAGCTAGAACTTCCAATACTATATTGAATACGACTGGTGAGAGTAGACAACCTAGCCTTGTTCCTGATCTTAGAGAAAAGGCTTTTAGGTTTTCACCATTAAGTATGATATTAGTTGAGGGTTTGTCGTGTGTGGCCTTTATTACGTTAAGGTGTTTTTCTTCTGTATCCATATTCCATTTTATTAAGTATCTCCATTGTTTCAAAGCCGTTGTGTCTGTCTGTTATTTTAGTTTGATGGTATTCTATAATTTTTCTCTCTGTTCCCCATTTTTTATGTTATATGTCTCAGTTCTGGATTTGTGTGTGTGTGTGTGGTTACTATTAAGTTTATGTAAAAGAACGTTTTATATATACAGTAGTCCTTTGTCTTCTATATGTGTCTTATATTCATTCCCCTCTGCAAATTCAGGCATCTATCCCCTCCCCTTTTGTGTTTTTGTTGTCTCAAATTATCCCTATTTATGTTGCAAATTCATTTCTTAGTTGCAGTACCTGTTGTTTTCTCTTTTTAAAAATGTTTTACCTTCTTTTACCACCATTATACTTAAATGTATAATACCCCTATTCTGAATAAGGGTTGCAAATTTCTTGTTTCTGTTAGTCATTATAGCCATAGTTTTATATCTTTTTGTACTTTTGTTTTAGATAAAACAATCCCCTTCAGTATTTCCTGCAATGCAGGCCTTGCAGTGGAAAATTCCCTCAGCTTTTGTATGTCTGAAAAGGTCTTTATTTCTCCTTTATGCTAAAAGAAGAACTTTGCTGAATATATTATCCTTGGGAATTCCTCCTTTTCGATAGTTTGAATGTTTGAGTCTACTCCCTCCTAGCTTGTAAAATTTCTGTTAAAAATTCATTGATAATCTAATGGGTTTTTCTTTATAGGTTACCATCTTCTGTTCCCTGGCTGTCTCAAGAATTCTTTCTTTTTATTAATTTTTGAGTTTTAATATAATGTGCCTTGGAGAAGGTCTTTTTGAATTGAGATAATTAGGTGTTCTGTTTGCTTGTTGAATTTGAGGATCCAGTTTATTCCATATATGGAGAAGTTCTCATCGACCATTTGTTTGAATAGGCTCTCTGTTTCCTTCTTTTTCTGGTATTCCCATTATTTGTATATTGCTCTTTCTGGTGGAGTCGTAGAGTTCTTAAACAGTTATAAAAAAATTTTTTGTTCATTCTCAAGTCTTTTCCTTTTTTTATCTGCACCATTTTTATATTTATGTCTTCAATATTTCTTATTCTTTCCTCCGTGAGGTCAGTTCAATTTTCTAAGCTCACTATTTCATTCTTCAACTCTGGTACTGAGTTCTTCTGATCCAGAAGTTCTATTTGTTTCTTTTTAAAATTTTCATTCTCTTTGGTTAAGTATTCCTTTTATTCATAATGGAGACTGCCAAACTTCAGCTTCCTTGCTTCTGTATCTCCACCCTTGTCACTGGGACAAGTCACAGTATATGTCGGCCACTCAGAAGCTGTATCCTCAGTTCCTGTGCCTTCAGACGCTGTTCTGTAGCCCAACCCTTGCTGCTGCAGTTTTCCCAGTGGCCAGCTACTAGCTCTGGGAGAGTACCCGGCTGTGAGCCCTGGGAGGGTGGGAGGAGGCAGATGGATTTCGTGATTCCATTTTCTTCCTTGCAGTGTCAACTTCTAGAACACAACTGTCACATTTCTGTATTTTGTCTCTGCAGAGATCACTGAGTTCCACTGTAGTATATGCTGATGACTCTGGCAGGAAGGCTCAGGGCTAGAGAGAGTGCATGCCATAACCAGATCACTCTCCTCTTCCCAATTTGCACCGGGAGCTCCTGGCAGTGTTCATGGCACTGTCTCTGCTCCTCTCCGTTTCCTCCTTTCTTGTTCTCCCCAGTCACCCACCTTCTGATGCTCATGCACAGATCTCTGCAGTGTTGTGTGATAGGCTAAAACATTTTCTTTTGGATTACAGTCATTTAATTCGTTGTAACTTCAAGGACGGTCACAGGGACCCCCTCTGTGCGCTGTGCTTCTAACTTGACTTATCCGGAATCATGGACTTTAAAATTTGAATTGACTTTAGGGACTAATTGATCTAAGCCTTTGGTTTATAGCAGATAAAATTGAAATTCTTTAAAACTCAAAATTTGCCTCACATCGAAAACTAATTAATGGCATAATTTAGGTTTTGTAAATCAGTTTCTGTAAAAATTAGGAGGAAACTACAAAAACCAAACTAAAACTAAAGATTTAAAAAATTCTGTTTATAATTCTCATTTCAAAATAATAATGTTTTGGTAGAAGATAATGCTTTCACATGGTGATCTATTGGAATTAAATATTAATCTGACACTGTAATTTATTTGTCTATTTTAAACTTGGATTTTCTTATAAAGAGTATTACAGGAAGCTAACAAAGTCATATATAAAGTATAAAAGTTAACACGTAAGTTTGGAAGTCAGGAAAATAAGATTTCGAGAGGTGAAAAGATTATATCAAAGTAATATGTTTCATAATTTTCTGTACTCTCTGTTAGATATAAATATCAAATTAAGAACAGGATGTCCTAGCATTACGCAGAAACGAAGAATTATTATCAGCAGTACGACTCAATGATTTCATGTTATAAATATAAGCAATTTGCTCTGGAAAAGCAATTGAGAAATAATTAAATAAATAAGCAATTTTATTGGTTATCATGAGCTAGAGTAAAAGACAAATAGTAGAAAGAAATTTTTTTCTGCTAATTAGAAAATTCAATTATATTTATACGGAGTCCCAAAATCATGATAGAGTTTAGAGTCTCGATAACATTCAAAATATAATAGCATTTAAGAATTTAATTACTTAAATATTCTTTCACCTATTTCCCTTTGAATAATTCAAATTTTATATATAACTTTAATAACTTTAAGTAAACAAATAAAAAATAACAGTAAAACATGAAAAAACTATTTATATAATGACCAAACTTTGTGGCATCATTAAAGATGAGACAACTGAATTAGAGGTTGACATAACCTAGAAGGAATCTGACTCAAATATAGTCCCTCTAGATCAGCAGTCCCCAACCTTTTGATACCAGGAACTGGTGCTCCTATGAGAATCTAATGCCTGATGATCTGAGATGGAGCTATGGTGGTGATGCTACCACTATGGAGTGACTGCAAATCAGATAAAGATTAGCTCACTTGCCCACCACTTACCTCCTGCTGTGTGGCCTGAGTCCTAACAGGTACCTATCTGTGGCCCAAGGATTGGGGGCCCCTGCTCTAGGTAACTTTTATGTTACCATCTGCTTATCCTCACTAAGGAAAACTAATTAATTTAAGAAATAGTTACAAACTTAAAGGATTGAAATAAAGCACTACCTAATTTATTTAAATATTAAAATTTCTTCAAGCTATTATTGCTTGAATTATTTTAAATAAACACACTAGTGTTAGAGCTTTAACAGAGACTTTAGATTTAATGTTATATTACTTAATATAATTATATTTTGAAAAAATAATTATTAAAGCATTGCTAAGCTAAATTTTAGTTAATCACTGGAAGATAAATCTGTTCATATGAATCTATAATCAAGCACTACATTCTATTTGGAAACAGAACCAACACATTCTGAGAAACTTGATAAAATTAATGTCCACATAGTCAAAACAAACAAAACACATGTTTGAATGTCTTAATTTATAAAAATTTTTAAAAAGCTATAAAAGAAGTCTAATATATTTTTATAACTTTTTACTAAATAATTCAGTTAAGTCTATAATGTAAAATACATGGATACAATGAACAATTATATGCCAACAAATTTGACAATCTAGAAGAAACATAAATTTCTAGAAGCATGTAATTTTCCAAGATTGAACTAGGAAGAACCCAAAAATCTAAACAGACCAATTACTAACAATAAAATTTAAGTGGTAAACAAAAGCTTACAAAATGAAAATTCAGTACCAGATGGCTTCACAGGTGAATTCAAGAAAACATTTTAAGAATTAATACTTATCCTTCTATAATTATTTCAAAAAATTGAAGAGCAAGAAATGCTTCTAAATTCATTCTACAAAGCCAGCATTACCCTGATACCAAAACCTGATAAAGACATTATAATAAAAAGAAAATTACAGGCCAATATCCTTGATGAACATAGATGCAAAAATTCTCAAGAAACATTAGCAAACTGAATTCAGGAAAACCTTAAAAGGATTACACACCATGTCCAAGTAAGATTTATCCCAAGGATGCAAAGACAGTTCAACATCTATAAATCAATCAATGTGATAAATCACATTAACACAATAAGAATAAAAAATATAAGATTATCTAAATAGATTAGAATAAACATTTGACAAAATTTGATATTCATTTATCTTAAAAACTCCCAAAAAAGTGGATATAGAAGA
Source organism: Cynopterus sphinx (assembly GCA_030015415.1). Lineage (NCBI taxonomy): Eukaryota > Metazoa > Chordata > Mammalia > Chiroptera > Pteropodidae > Cynopterus > Cynopterus sphinx. Next base: position 95,857,576 of record CM057381.1, read on the forward strand.
AAACCATCTCAACATAATAAAGGTTACATATGACAAACCCACAACTAATTGTTTACTCAATGGAACAAGACAAGGATGTCCACTGTCACCACTTGTATTCAACATAGTATTGGAAGCCCCAGCCACAGCAATCAGAAAAGAAAAAAAGTTAACCCAAATTGGAAAAGAAGTAAAACTCTCATTATTTGCAGATAATCTGACACTACACATAAAAGTCCTAAAGACTCCACCCAACAACTGTTAAAACAAATAAATAAATTCAGTAAAATTATAGGATCCAAAATCAATATACAGAAATCATTGTTTCTATACACCAATAATGAACATCAAGAGAAATTAAGAAAACAATCTCATTTGCAATTACAACAAAAAGCACAAAATACCTAGAAATAAATTTAACCAAAGAAATACATGTACTCTGAAAGCTATAAGATATTAAAGAAAGAAGCTGAGAAAAACTACAGATAAACGAAAGGATAGACCATGCTTGTGGATTAGAAGAATTAATATTGTTAAAAAGCTCTACTACCAAAAGCAATGTACAGATTCAATCAAGCTTTACTAAAATAACAATGCCATTCTTTTAAGAATTATAGCAACTAATCCGAAAATTTTATAGTGCCACAAAAGACTTGAAATAGTCAAAGAAACCTTGATGTTCTTGATGAAGAACAAAGTTGGAGATATCATGCTCCCAAATTTCAAACTCTACTACAAAGCTACAATAATAAAAATAATATGGTACTGCCATTAAAACTGACGTATAGATCAATGGGATGGAATAGAGAACCCAGAAATAAATCTTCTCTTACATAGCCAATTAGTCTGTGGCAAAGGTGGCATGGATATACAATAGGGTAAATACAGTCTCTTCAATTAGTAATGTTAGGAAAACTGAACAGAAACATGAAAAAATTAAAATTAAACTATTGTCTTATACCATATAGAAAAATAATTCAAAATGGGTTAAAGACTTAAACGTAAGGCCTGAAACAATCAAACTCCTAGAAGAAAACATAGGCAGTAAACTTTTTGGCATCAGTCTTATCAATATCTTTTAGGACATGTCTCCATGGGAATGAGCAACAAAAACAAACACAAACAAACAAACAAACAATTGAGCTTTTGCACTGTAAAGAAAAATATCAACAAAATAAAAATGCAACCTCCTTAATGAGAGAGGTTACTCTCAAATGATACATTTATTAAAGATTAATACCCAAAATGTACAAGGAACTCATAATATTTAACACACACACACACACACACACACACACTCTCTAAAAACTGGGCAGTGAACCTAAGCAGACATTTCTCCAAAGAAAACATACAAATGTCCAATAAACATATGAAAAGATACTCATCATCATTAATCATCAATGAGATATCATCTCACACCTGTCAGAATGTTTATCATTAAAAAAATCAACAAATAAGTGCTGGCAAAAATGTGGGAAAAAGGAAATCTTCATACACAGTTGTCATCATTATAAATTAATACAGTGACTATGTAAAACAATAGGGAGATTCCCCCCAAAATTAAAAAATAGAACTACTATATGACTCAGCAATTCTACCTCTCGGTATTTCTCAGAAGAAACAAAAGCATTAATTTGAAAAGATATATGCATTTGCATTCCTATGTTTATTACAGCATTACTTATAATAGCCATAACATGGAAGCAACATAGGTGTCCACTGACAGATAAATGAATAAATAAGGTGTGATATATATACAATTAAATAAAAAATAATTTAAAAAAGTGAAATCTTGCCATTTCCATCAAAATGGATGAACCTAAGTGAAATAAATACAAGAAAGACAATACCATAAGATTTTACTTATATGTGGAATCTAAAAGAAAATGAATAAACAAAACAAAATAAAAACATGCCATAAATATAGAGAACAAGCTGATGGTTGCCAAAGAGGAGGGAGGTAGAAGAATAGGAAAAAATACAAAACAAAATAAAACGCATGGAATTTGGGGTCAGCTGATCTAAGTTTGAATAAAAATTTCTGTTATTTTCTGGCTTAATTATTTTTTTCAAGATATTTAAACACTCTAACATTTATAAAAAATGTTTGTCCCCCCTTAATGTTAAGGATGAGGTGAAAAGTCATATAAAAACAAAATAGATTATATACAAAATCTAAGATGTTCAAAGATACCTCCTCTGCATAACTGAAATTTAAAAGATTACAGGAAATCATCAACTTTGTTTTTGAAATATAGTGTTTTAAACTAACTTACAGTTTGTGATCAACAATTATTTATGCATAATTTGTCTTTCATTTGTATAACATCAGAAATTATATATCAGATACAGTGATAAATTTATGATTTAAGAAAAAGGATAAAGGCATACACTAGTTAACTAAGAAGTGAGTCAGCACTAAGAACTCAATAAAGGGAAATTTATGGTAACATGATTTTTACATTGCCCAGTAAAACTATAGCTATTCACAACAGTTAATTGATTGAGTCCTAAGAAGAATCTTCATTTAATTAAATTATACATGATGTAATTTGACATTCAATTAACTTAGAAGAGAGTCTGAGTTTCTAATTGACTGAAAGATAATGAAAGTAAATTCTTTTATTATAATTTGGTATATCCTATTAGTATTAGTATCCATGCATTACTCTGAAAAAACTTTCACTGGATGGAATTCATTATAAAATTTAGTACTCTAATATAATGTCAATTTTATTGAAGGAAGTAAAAAACAAACTAAACCACTATATGTGCTTAGAAATGAAGTCTAAAAGATAAAATGTTAAAATCTTCATGTTTTTTTAAAGGTTGAAAGACTGAATTCTTACTACTCTTTTTGGCCCTATTTCCTTAAACTTTTTCTAATTAACACTGGTTTCAATAAAACTATTTAAAGATAAAAGGAATATTTAAAATATATTTTATAATTATAGAGAATTTATCATTTGAAATAGCACTTTATATAGGAATATTTATTAGAATTGCCCTTCTATATCTTTATTACATCATAAATGATTGTACCTGTACAGTTACTTGTATTTCAATCTAAAATAATATACACTTTCTTATATTTACAATCATAAAAATATGTTAACCCTTCTCCCATGGATATTATTCACATCCCTAGCCAGCTCACTTGTGTAATCTTGATCCATATTGCGGGAGCTGCATCTAATGTAGCTGTCTGACAAGGTCACCAGCATACAGTGTGGCACCTTTGCAAGACTTAGACTGCCCCATATGGGTTCTTTGTGGCTCCCTCAGTGTGAGTGTGTTAGTGTGTGTTATGTGTGGGATACTTAATACAGCCTCATATGCAGATTGGTGATAGGGATTTGGGGGGTCTGGAGGAAGCAAATACATTAGAGCCAGAAGAGGAACCATGTCTTAGTTTATAGGAAAATGTGAAGAGAAAGCCTTGTGCATTGCCTCTGAGAAGCAGGGTGGCAACATCAAGACATCTTAGACCTACTTGGAAGCCTGTAACAGTCAGTGTACCGAGAAGGACAACTTATGATTTATGAAAATAGGTAATAGGAAATTGTTTTGGTTTCCAAGGAGAAAGAAAGGAATGCAGTTTGTTCCTATTCCCATGCATGGTTCATTGCTCTTCACAGGAGTGTACTCTGAAGATAATGGAAAGTGGGTAGTAGTCGAAGGAAAATGAAATAGAAACCCCTAGCCTAGAGCCATGGAAATAGTAAATCGTATTAAAATCTAGGAAAGAATAGGTACAGGGCAATTGTTAATTTAGTTAATAGTGTAGCCAGAGAACAATGGTTCAGCTAAGATCAGAAGCAAGAAATAGCATAGGATGGGATGGGAAAATCAAACAGGGGAACGGTGATTGTTTACTCAAAAATCAAAATCAATAAATCACTCGTATAATCATAAGATTGCTTATGTAACTCTGGAGTATAAAAATACAGATGTTAAGACAATAAAGTGAGATCCTGATGCATTATCCCTGAGTTCTGTCCCTTTCTTCGCCGACTCCGCAGACACCCCTTGGGTCCCGGACTCGAGCTGGGGCTGGCCCTCGGCACATATAACTTACATTTAAATAGCAGAGATGTTTCTCATTCAATTTAGTTTATAAAAACATATTTGTCAACAGTGCTATCAAAGTGAATGATTAGGCATATTCATCATGTATACTAAAATGAATTAGATTGATAATTATGAAGGGGCCATAATTTATACTTGGTAATATAAGCTAAATAGCTGAATGGTTTTGATGCAGGAGAGGGCAAACTTCCCTGAGTGAAGGGAAGCTTAAGCCCTGCACTGAAAGAGAAAGCGTTCTCGACTCGAGCACATGAAAGAAGTTAAGCACAGAATTAGAGTCAAAAAAAAAGTTTATGAGAGAAGGTGTAATGCTCCATAGGCAGAGTGTGCTCTCAGAGACCAAAAGTGAGAGCCTGAGAAACTCAGCGGGACAGAGACAATAGAAAGAGAGAAAAAGAGAAAAAGCACTGAGAGAGATCCCAAGTGTTTGGGGAATTTAGTTTGTATATCCTTTTTTTTTCTATAATTACAGTTTAAAACTTTGTTTATCTATTTTCCTTTGAGAATACAGACACACAGTGTGAAAGGTAATAGGACATAGCCTGAAAAAAAATAGCCTGCTGGCAATTCTTAGCCTTTGATTCATAGGTTCCCCGTGTTTTAGCCGTAGGGAATGAATGATTGTGTTAATTTTGTGTTGGGCTTGACTTAAAGACTCTATTTTCTTATTTTCCCATCATGGTATGGGTTAAATGGTTTATTAACAATCGCAGCAGAAATTTTTTTATTTGTTCTGCAGTTTTCCTCATGGTCTGGCCAGAGGGCTGATCAGCACATGCAGTCTCTGAATATAGTTTTATGTAACATTTAATTCTTTTGCCTTCTCCCTACATTGGTTTCATTTTGCTTTGGCTCTCTAAGTAAGAATTTATTATTTTTCCTTGCTTCTCCTTGTCATTGAAAAATATGGAGCCAAGAAGTTTAAGTGTATACTCATTACTTTCATTATTTTAAAAAAGCAACTCTAATAAAAAGAAGATATTAAATAAATTTAAACTAAAATATTTATTTAATCTTAGCTTTTTAATATGCTTTCATGTTATTTTTTATTAAGTAATATAATAGTACAATATACTTTCAAGTATTACATCATTATTTATTCTCACTTTGAAATTGTCAAGTACACCATGGGATCATATCATATGCTCCATTATACAGAAATATGCACCTTCTATCCTACCTGTAATCACTTGAATTAAGAACAATTTTGACTAAAAATATATATAAAATTACCAGTGCAATGAACTGGAAAAAAAAGCATGAAGAATTTGTAAACTATAGAATTCAGAAACAATAGGACGGATAGGAGAAAAAATAATAGTAATCTACAGCTAAAAATATGCAAAGGAGAGAATTGTTCTAAAAGTAGGAGCAAGCTGTTTTCTCAGCCAAGAATGAATGAATAGGAAAAGGCAGAATGAACTTTCACACAGTCATCATGTTATCAGCTAGATCTTGCATTCTAGAATCTGGGCCATAGAGCCCATAATGTGACTTTGTTAGGTAACAGGCAACAGTGGTAGTTACCTATAGGCTTGTTAACCAAAAAATAAAAGGCTAAAATGAGAGTCAACAAGTGTTTGAGGTCAAAAAGAACTGCAATTTTGGAAAGCACTGATTCAGGCAGAAACTCAAACAATGTTTTGATTATGAGATGAAAGCAAATGCTTTTTATAAGAAAAGGGAAGAGAAATAATTACACAAATAAAAGGAAGGATTTCTGTTAGTATTAATAACATAAAAAATAAATTTCTATAGGTGTTTATAAACTAAGTTATTTTTTAGCAATATATAGTATTGCAAATTCTTAAGCATGTCCTTGATTTTCAATCCTCTTAGTCAGGGTGTCTGTTTTCCAGTTAGTTTTAAAAGCAGCTGTTTGGAATACATTGTTGCTTTGGACCAGTTCAAAAGTTATTTTGCCCAGTTTAAACATTCCAAAGTTTTGAGGGATAAGACATGTGAGTCCTCTGAGATGGTTGACTTTGACTCCATTTTGAAATGGCTTCATTTATATGGTTTTTCACAGACTAAAACAGTGAGTGTGGGCACTGAGACTGAAAAGGTAGGCTCTGCTGAGAAACAGCTAGTAAAATCTGGTCAACTAGAAGTAAGCCTACCAAAATGTTGATACAGCAAGAACCCTCACCAGGTCTGCTGCTCTCTCCTTATACTATCACTGGAAGCAAACTCCAAGCCCCATCATCAAAGCTAACACTCCCAGTAAAATCGAATTCAAACTAGAATTAATAAAAGATCAATTAAAAACTATGCAGTATAATAACAATAACCTGGAGTAAATGTTTAATAACTGACTTAAGAATGAAAAGAAAAAACCCCGATTTGTGGCATTACTAGTTTCTATGGTATAAATATTTTTACCATGACCTATTTTGAGCTAATAATGATGTATGACTGGGCAAATTCCCCCAAGTGACTGGGAGACCAATCCCTGTACCGAGAGAAGAGGGTCTTTGGTAGAGAATGAAAAAAGATTTCAACACACATGTAAAAGCTTGAGTCAGATAGGCAGAGTGTTGTGTCCTCTCAGAGGCAGAGGGACAGGGCAGGAGACAAACAGAGTAAAGGCACTGAGAGAGACTCTGAGTGTTCAGAGAATTCAATTTATATATCATTCTTTAGTTCCTGTGCATTATTGTTTAAAATACTTTGTTAACCCATTTCTTTTGATATGGACATATAGTGAAGAAGCAGAAGAGCATAACTTGAAATGGTAAGAATTTGTAGCCTGAAAGGCCTGATGGCAGTTCCTAGCCTTTAATGCTTAGGTTCCCCTAGTTTTAGCCATAGGGAATGGCTCTGGGTTTCTGTTTTCCCTTCACAGGTGTGGGGAATGGGCTGTTAGTAATCCCACTAGATATCTTCCTTTGTTCTGAAGGTGTCCTTCTGGCCTGGCTACAGGGCTGATTTGCATATTGCAGTCTCTGATTGTGGTTTTATTAACATTTTAATTCTCTTGCCTCCTCCCTACATTAATAATGTGAAGTCATTGAATGGAGAGTTGGAGAAAGATTCACAGAATTCCCTTTTTGAGACAGTCTGAGCCTGCTCCAGAACACTTCTGCTGACTGTTATACAGTAAGTTATTAATTTTTTTCATTTAGAAAATGTTTTTATTCATTTAGAAAATAAGCTCCTTTTATACCAGATATTGTTTAAAGTGGTAAAGGTATGTGGGGAATATACCAGAAATGGTCTCTATTTTTATTAAACTTACATTCTAGTTAGAGCAGACAGAAAACAAATAATTAAAAAATAGATACCAGATTTTTGATAAAGTGCTACAAATCAATAAAACAGAGTGACTGGGGGTATACTGGGATTAATTTAGAACACTTTATATCCAAGTAGATGCCTGAATGATAAGAAAGAAATAGGGAAAGATCTGGGTTGAGTGTTTCAGGCAGAGAACAGCAATAGAAAGGACTAGTTTTGAGATGAGACAAGAGTTGTAAAATTCTTATATTTTAGCAGAAAATGAAATGGGATATCTCCTGTAGAATTAATCATTTTAGCAAACCTATTTAAGTTTTCTTCTCTTATTTCTTTGGGAAAAGGCCCTCTTCCTCAAATCTTGTTAATTGTCAGGTGCCCTGTAAACTCAGATCCTCTACTATTGATAAGGGTCATCAGCCCATTGTTAAACAGAAATGGTGTTAAGCCAGGCAGGGCTCTTAGAGTCTGAGAAGGAAGGAGACTTTAAGCCAAAGGTCTTTCTTTTTACTTTTTAAGAAATATATTAACCAAGCCTGTTTCTCTTTTCTCACTTAATAGGCAAATCAATAATAGAAATTAATAGATGTATGATTTAAATAATGAGTTTGTATTTTCTTTTCCTTGTCTATGGACTGAGGTGGCACTTCAACAGGAAACCCAAGACCCCATTCTGACTAAAGGAGAAAGGGAAAGAGCTCCATGAAACCCCAGTAGGCAGGGACTATGGCCATTCTTAGCAGGAAGCAGATACAGAAGAGACCTCCCATCCCTGAACATCTATACTAATAATAAGGGTGTTCATGGCTCTTAGAAAAGAAGTAGGCAGGAAAGTTAGTTAGGGGGTTTAGGTCTGCCTGCAAAGGCACTGAGGTCATTCTATCTTAGAAGAGGTCCGCCCTAACCCACCCACAATTATGCAAACCAGAAGGCATTTTTTAACTCACACAAAGAAACCAATACAGTAGACAGAGATTTAGGTACCAGTTTGAGCCAGTCACTCGCATCTGCACTATGAAGAACCCTACAACCTTCAACTCACCTGAGTTTCATTATACCATCATTATAATATGATGCATATGCCTGAAAGTTTATTAATATCATTACAACTGACTTAATTCTGACTCAGTTGACAAACATGCTCAGAAAGCAAAATGATGAATCACTAAGTCCTGTCAATCTTAGTTGTCAATCAAGAAAGCCCACTCCTCTAAGAAAAGTAACCACTCATAGGAAAAAAAAAAAAAAAAAAAAAAAAACCTGAAGTTGTTAAGGGTGTGGTTCTAGGCAAAGATATGCTAAAGGCCAACTTCTGCTTCTGTAATCTGTTTGCTTGTTTGATGTTAACCTGTTAACCAGGCTGTGGTTAATCTGTTTACTTGCTTGATGTTAACCAGGGTGTGATTCTAGGTTTTATGGAAGCTCAAGGCTGATTTCCTCTAACCCTGTGTGGTAGAGAGTCAGTCGCCGGCTGGCTGATAAAAGCTCATAATTTATCTCAATTGACTCCTTGGGTCTTTGAATTGATCACACCATAACAAAGTCTTTGTTACCAGGCATTTTGAGCCATGCTTCTTTTGTTCAGGCCTGCTTCCATGTCTGGAAGTATCCTTTTCTTTCTAATAAAACTTCTCTACTGTTTTTCAGTGTCTTGTTCAATTCTTTGTTTGAGATATTGAGAACCTGGACAATGCACTGGGAGAGGACCCCACTCTCTGCTAACAGTTTGGTGTGCTAAGTAGAGAGGAGACATGGTGGATGGAGGCAGAGAGCAAGGAAGAATGTTAGCGGAGATGATACCAGAAAAATGAAAGAAGTTAGATAACAAAGTCTTACAGAGAATGATGTGGAAATTGGATTTTTATTCTAAATGCAAAGTGAAAACTTTTGAGGCTCATAAGCAGGAGAGGGACTTGAAATTACTAATATTTTGAGAATACGATAACAGTAAAGCAGGAAGACTAGGTAAGAGTCTACTGCACCACAGACTAGAAGAAAACAGCTGCCACCTTTATTTCAGATGAAAGACTGTCAAAAAGTCACAAAATCTTTCAACTCACACAATTTATGTAAAAATAGACAAAATATTTAAATAAAAAAATCTACAACTGATGAATAAGCCAATGAAAAGATGTTCAGCATAATTAGTTCATATACTAACGTCTAGTACTGATGTCTGAAATTAATTTATGTTATCAAATATTGGCAAGGATGTGGCATAAATGAAGGTCTTGCATATTGCCATTCTACTTCTAGCTGAACATTTAGCAAAGAGAAACACTTGTACACGAATGTTCATGGTAGCTTTAATTGTAACAGCCAAAAGACTAGAAACAGTCAAAAAGTCCTTCAACAAGTAAATTGATAAGCAAATTGTAATATATCTATATAATAAAATATTGGTAGGCAAAAATGATAAATCTCAAAATAATAATGTTAACGGTAGTTAAAGAGCATGAGATTTTCAAACAGGAATTTAAGCAATATATCTGTTATGAAGACAGAACAATCAAAGGAGAAGGAGAGTCTTCAGTTGATCTCGAGGTGACCCTGCCCTTTGGCCTATGCAGCAAGCATGTCTACAGAAGCAGAACAAAGTGCTGATTACAAGGTTAATCATTTGAGTGGAAAATTCCTCTTCAATGCTCCCTTTTGATGTCCTTTTAAAATCTTAGAGAGTATCAACATCCTGATCTTCCTGGCCTAGGAGCTGGTATAAGAGTAATCCAGATGTCACAACCATCTGTAATTTTATGAATTCTAGGCAAGAGGAAACAAACTTTACAAGACAGGTCAGGATACAGAGACCAAATAAGAGAGCTATAAAGAGCATGATGCTGGAACCCGCCGGCGTAAGTCGAACAGTCCCTGAGAGGGGGAGTGAGGATGAAAGAAAAGACAGAGACAAGAGAAAGATTCAGGAGGGCTCGCAGTCAATACTGCAGCCTTGAGTTTATTCAGTACACCCTACTTATGCATTACGATTGCGTGGGAGACCGACAACTGCTTTCCCCTGCACAAGAAGAAACAACTGCTTGCACCTGCATAAGAAGAAACAACTGCTTGCACGTGCACAGGGAGCCTTTTGCTCTCTCAAGGCTCCCATCCTCCTCCTTAATAATCAGCTTGTTCTCTGGAGCAACAGGTGCTTCTCAGTCACTACCAAAGTAGCAAGGTAACTGCAAACACCTGCTGAGCAAACAATCCCTTGTTTACCCAGAGGGTGGCCATCAAACAAACGGCTCCTGACAGCATGAGGAGAGGACCTATGAGTGGGAGAAGCCAGGATCCCTAACTCCATATTCCAGACCAGGACCCCCATGACTCATTTAATTGTTGGCAGATTAGGGCAGACCCCTTCTAGGATAAGATGACCTCAGTGTCTTTGAAGGAAGATCCAGAAACCCCCCTGAATAATTTCTTTTTCTAACTCTTTTCTAAGAGCCATGAACACCCTTATTATTAGTATGGATGTTGAGAGACGGGAGATCTCTTCTGTATCTTCTTCCTGCTGATAAGGGTCATAGTCCCTGCCTACTGGGGTTTCATGGAGCTCTTTCCCTTTCTGCTTCAGTCAGGATAGGGTCTTGGGTTTCCTGCTGAAGTGCTACCTCAGTCCCTAGACAAGGAAAAGAAGATATAAACTAGTTATTTAAATCATATATCCATTGATTTCTGTTATTGATTTGTCTATTAAGGTAGTAAAGTAAACCAAGCTTAGTTAATATACTTAAAAAATAAACAATTTTGGCCTAAAGCCCTCTTCCCTCTCAGACTCTAAGGACCCTGCCTGGCCTAAGGTCATTCTTGCATGATGTCCAATGATCCTTATCAAAATACCCAGGATCTGAGTTACCAGTTTCAGGGTCATTATCTGGATTTAAGGAAAAGGGCCTTTTTCCCCCCAAAAAAGAAAAGAAAACTTAACTATGTTTACTAAAAAAATTAAGAACTTTTCAAGAGATGTCTCATATCATTTTCTGCTAAAAGATATCTTATATAAACTAACTCACCCTAATCTCTCCACAGAGGATAGAAGAATGAGCATAATACTGTAACTCTAAAATATATTCTGCTTCTATGATTTTAACTCATTCTTGTACTATTTCAGAATACATTTACTTTTACTCTTTACTTTGGTTGGGTCTTATTTCATAACTTCCTGCCTCTCCCCACTCAATTCTAAATGAAATCTAATTTCCTAAGCACTAAAAGTTACTTTGCTTTTATTTACTTGGGAATTTCAGGGCTAATATTTATTCTAAATTTACTTCGCCATCTTTAAAAATGAAAAAAAATGTAATAAATAAGATTGAAAAAATACACCATGCGGAGATAGATGAACATATTATCAATTAACTTATTACCAACAGTTATAATTTATCTTCATTGAACTGTTGAGAGAAGTGTGATTGGCAAATTGAATGTGAAGGGGAATGCATGCTATTTAATGGCTTAATAGAATAGACAAGCCTAGATTTACAATGGGATTGACTATGCATTTCAACTATTTTATTTTCTGTTAATGCCCTCCAGAAATATTTTTAGAATAGTAAGAGTCCTATTTTTTCAAATATGGAAATAAGCATTGTTTATCTAGAATTTGGGAGATAAACCTCACTGAGCAAAGCCATGCTCATTTGATGGTGGAAGGGGGAGAGTGTCTTCTAAAAAACTGCCAAATAATTAGAAAGGAATGATTAAAAATAAAGACTGGTTTTCCAAGCCTATTCAACAGTACCTAAATAAAACTAATTTCTCAGTCAGTATCCAAGATACCTTTAATTTTATTGAACATTTGTGTGTGCATATGTATCTGTGCACCTGTGTGTCTGTGTGCATTTTTGAAGAGGTGTACAGAAAATAAACAGGCAAAATAACAGGTCTAAACTATTCATGTGAAAGTCTAGTCAAATCTACAATGACCTTATAGCGAGGTGGTGTGGTGTTAGGTAGTTAGGCCTGAGTGACAGGAGCCAATGCCCAGTTCTGTAACCCTAGAAACTTTCTTGAAGACCTTCCTTAAGGACCTCCCAGAAACATCTCCCTTTTAGGGTTATAAATTAACACAAATCCTAGAGCATAAAGGCCATAAAATCTTCTAGTTAAACCAGCTACAAACACATGCACAGAAAGTACTGCCCCTATAATCTCATGACTATGTCTGGAAGTTCATGAATCTAATTATAACAGATTGAATTCTAGGTAAGCACATGTGCAGTAGGCAAAAAGATATATAGCAGCCAACTGTCAGCCGAGGTGACCTCATATATGGATCATCTAGGACCTCCCATCATGGCCCAAATATAAACAGATCTTCTCATATCTGCATTATTACAATGTTCCTAGCTGGAAACCTGTCCCTCCCTTTGGACTGTACTATCTTATCTCTTTACCTCCTAAATTCCACAGGGCTCCAGCCTTCCTTAGTGTGGCTCATCTCCTTCTAAAATGTACTTTCAATAAATCTTACTTATTCAAAATCTCACCTGTAATTTTTCCTTTGACCTTTTATTTCCTGATGCTCCATAATTCTTTGTTTTATTATTTTATTATTTTAACCAGTTTTTAGAAGTAGATCCATTAGTGACAAACTATTTTAGTTTCTTTAGTCTCAGAATGTCTTTGTTTTCTTTTGTTCCTGAATTCACTTTTATTGAATATAGAATTCACAAGATGACAGTTCTTTTTTTTTTACCTCTTGAGAAATTTGCAACTTCCTAGACCTCCTTGGTTTCGGGTGAGAAATTCACCATTTGAATTGTTCTTTTTCTATAAGTAATGCTTCATTTCTTTCTGCTTGCTCTCAAGGTTTTTCTGTCTTTATTTTCCAAAAGTTTAGTTAAGATGTGTCTTGGTATATATGTCCTCGAGCTTATTCTTTCTTAGTGTTCTCTCAGTTTCTTGAATCTGTACGTTTCTGTCCTTGATCAAATATGGAAAGTTTTCATCCATTATTTCTTTAAATATTATTTCTGTCCCATTGTCTTTTTTCTTTACTTCTGGGGCTCTGATAAAATGAATATTGAATCTTTTGTTATTGTCTTATGGATCCTTTGAAATCTGTTTATTTTTTTCACTCTTTTTTTTTTATTGATCTGTTCTCGAATTCACTGAATCTATAATCTGTCATTTCTACTCTACTTTTGAATCCATGTAGTGACTTTTTAAAGTTTTATTTTTCAGTATATCAGCTTCATTTGATTTTTTATTACATCTTTTTTTTTGTTGAGAACTTATATATTTTAATTTATTTTAAATTAATTTGCCATTGATTTTAAAACATTTTTATTATGGCTACTTTAAAGTTCTTGTCAGATAATTACAGCATCTTAGTGTTGGTACCAATTGACTGTCTTTTTTAATTCAAGTGTTATTTTCTAATTCTTTTTATGATGGGTGATCTTTGTATGCCAAATACATTGACTATGATGTTTGGAGAGCCTATTTGAATTTCTTTACTTTAGCAGCCAGTCACTCTTTTTAAGTGAAGCCTACTGTTTTTACTCTAATTTGGGGGTTTGTGATTACATAAGTTTAATTTTCGGAAGCTTTGTGATCAGATTTCTTTTTGTCTGCTTGCTTTATCTGATGCTAATGGGGCTCCCATACATACTTGCTAGTGGTGCCTAAGGAAGCAGAAGGGTTTTCTCCAGGCCACACACTGTCTTATAGTGGGAGAGGAAGTCTCAGGCATACAGAGACAAAGAGGTTTCTAATGGTGGGCTGCTTCTTATGACTGTGTTTTCCATGGTAGTGACACCCAAAACCCAGATAAATCCAGTATCTCTTGAAAATCAGTTTTTAATTTCTATGATGTCCATTTTAACATTTTGTGTCTTTTTTTTTTTATGCGTAGTACTTACCCTTGTACTTTTATGTTTAGTGTTGTATGTTTTCTAAACAGTATTTCCCAACCAATGGTTATTATTGTCTTATGTTTTCTTTTATAAATGTTCTAGTTTATGTTTTAAGTCTGTGATCCCAAAATTAGTTTTATATGTAGTATGAGATAGAGATTGAATATGATTTTTTTTTACAAATATTTTTCTAGTTGTTTCATTACCATGTGTTGAAAAGACCATATTTTCTGCATCAGATTACCTTAGCAACTTTATATAAAAATCAATTAATTATATATATTTAACTAGTTCTGGACCCTCAATTTTGTTCTATCAATTTATTCCTCTAAAATTAAGCCAATACCACATATCTTTAGTATTATAGGTTTATATTGAGCCTTAAAGGTAGATTGTGTGAGCCTTCTAATATGTGTTTTCTTTCCAAAAAGTTTTCGCTATTCTAGGTCCTTGGAATATTCATATGTCATTGTTAATGTCTACCTGTGGGTCCCATGTCTGGCTGTGATCCTGGTTCATGTCTAGGGATAGAACTCCAGATTTAGAATGTTACATTAATCGAGTAGGGCAACTGCGCCTAACTTATATGATTCAGCTTATGTGTCATGCATGTGTGGTAGAATGCTACTATTGTTCTCTGATATATATAAAGCCTTGCAATCCACTAGTAGAGAAGTGCGCCCCCCACAATAAAGTTGGTGCTTGCCATTTCATTCAAGCTCATCATGCATTCTTTTAACAGGTGTCTAAATGAAATGCTTGTTACCTTCTTGATCAGCTCGGTCTGACATGTGGTGAAGTCAGCAGGATGAAGTGAGTATGGTCCCAGCACGGCTGATGGTCCCTGGCTGAAGGAGACCTGGGTAGAAGGCATGTAACCCCCACCCCCAGTTGTATCCCTTGACCACGTATCTGACTACGTGGACACCCCCAGAGGATTGGAATGGAGTGAAGTCATGTCCAGAGGACACCCAAAGTCCCATCCGCTCCCCGGAAGGCAGCAGGTTGTGTGGCCTGGATGTTCCTGGCAGTGCTATGGCAGGCCAGCCTGGAAGTTCAGCAGATACAACAACTGCAACATCAGAAAGAAGCACTGGAAAGGTGGCTGAAGGCAGCAGAATGCATGCTGCAGGGCCCTGATAGGACATGGCCCTTATCCTGGTCTGGGAGACTGCTGGAGATACCCCATGAGGTGCAGCCAGTGATATTGCAGCAGCTTAAAGTGGAACAATAGTTGGCCCTAGGGGTCAAGCTGGCAGCAACCCCCAGGCTAAAAATCATACCTCCTTGATTCGGTACACCCTTGCCAAACTCCCGGATCTGACGAAACAGATGTGCAGAGAGCAGGAGACCATCCTGGGGTGGCTGCTGTGGCTGTGGGATGATGGTACTGAATGGTCTTTGGAAGAGATGGCTCAGCTGCTTCTGAAATGGTGATACCATCCCTCAGGTAGTGCTTCCAGATTGTGGTACATGTGGCATAGATTGCAGACAATTGCACTCTCATTAACTGGCTCATGTAGGCTGCACTGACAGTGTGGAGAGCTGCCAGAGTTAGAGAGCAGATGAACCATGTACTTATATCTGGTCTAGATAATTCAAGAAATGGACATGTGACAGATGATGTTTTGTGCCCACTACACTAGCCCCAGTGAGAAGGTATTTACAACCTGTATGAAGTAATTGATCTCGACCTCTGGCCTGGCTGGTACTCTTTGCACATGACAGCACTGCTGATCCCTTACATGGATAGGCAGATCCACAAGGTGGCATCGCCATGGCAAGGTTGGTGGATGTGGAAGTGAAACTCAAGGAACATTCTCCCCAAGTGCATGCTGTACCACCACCTGCACTCCCAAATCTTTCAGTGCATAGAAGAAGGCATTGCCAAAAAGGGGGTCTAAGCAGGGCCCACCCCAATCAGCTATGAAAGTGAGCAGCAGGCAGATGTGATTTGATATTCTCGGGGCAAGGGTCACTGCAGAAAAGATTAAGTAGCAACTTAATGAAGTGCTGCTGGCGCTGTGGAATCAACTGTGCCCTGACCAGCAATTCATTCCTATTTCCAGGAAAGCTACAACCCGTGAAGTGCGTCTGGCTGATTATCTCTCTCATTAGGGGTTGGACCAGTACACCTGGTTGGTGTGGGGCCAGGGAGTGACAATAAATTTGTCCCCCTGCAATGTGCAGAGGGTATTAGCCCTCGTGGACACAGGTACTAATAGCAACTTGATTTATGGGAATCTGGACAAGTTTCCTGGGCCCACTGACACCATAGAAAATTATGGGGGTCAAATCATTCACAGGTAGATGATTGGTCCCTATGACATTGGGTATTGGCATATTGCCTTCTTGGATGTACCAAGTGTACATATCCCCCATACAGGATTACATTTTGGGGACTGATGTTTTGTGATGCTTGACTATAAATACCACTGCTGGTGAGTTTTGCCTTCATATCTTGTTGGTGAAAACTATTATCCAGGGACATCCATACCATGCCCTGTTGGTACTGCTCCAGACTACCTGGGTAGTGAACACAAAACAATATCACTTGCTGGGAGGCCATGAGTAAATAGAATGCACCCTTCTGATGCTGGAAAAACTGGTGTAACTATTCCTTCTTGATCAGCTTGGCACTGACACTATTCAAAAAAATTCTTCTAGAAATTTCTATCAGGATTATACAAATACTTCAGATAAATTTGTAGAGTATTATGATTGAATTGTGTCCCATTTAAAATTTATATGTTGATATCCTAACACTACCTAACAATGTGAGCTTATTTGGAAATAGAGTCATTGTAGATGTAATTAGTTTAGATGAAGCCATATTGGAGTAGAGTGGTCTTCTAATCTAATATGATTGGTTTTCTTATAAAAAGTGGATATTTTGGACATAGACAAATACTCATGAGCAGAATGCCATGTCATGTAAAAAGTAGAGATTAGGGTAATGCATGTATAGGCCAAGGAATATAAAACATGCCAGAAAGTAAGCAGAATCTAAGGGAATAGCACAGAACAGATTTTCTCTCTCAAAAGGATCTTGAGTTCTGGCTTATAGACTTTAGAAATGTGAGACAAAAAATTGTTATTATTTAAACTACCCTGTTTGTAGTACTTTGTTATGTCAACCCTAAATTCAATACAAAGAGAAAGGACATCGGAACGGTATTGTCTTCTTATTCATAAACCTGTTATGGTCACCTTATTATGTTTTCCTTAATTACTCTCTGAAATATTTTGTAGTTTTTATTATAAAAGATCTTTTTCATATCTTTTATTATTTTTTTTTGTTTATCGATGCATTGTAAAAAATATATATTTTTTTAAATTTTTACTTTCTAATTATTGCCTGCTGCAATATTCATTTGACTTTTATACATTGACCACAAGTCTTGTCTAACTAAATACACTTTTTAATTTGAATAATTTTCTTTCCAGGATCTATGCCTTTTTAAAAATTTTCTTGCATTATTACCCTGACAAGGACTTCCAATATAATGTTAACTAAAAGAGGAGGGAATAGTAATCTATTTATTTTTCTCATCTTAGAGGAGACATTTAATATTTAACTGCTGAGTATTATGTTTGATGTAGGATTTCCTTATGTGTACTTAATCACACTGAGAAACTTCTATTCTTAGTTTCCTCAGTTTTTATTATGAACAAGTATTAAGTTTTGCCAATTTTTTTTTTGCTATTTAACAAAATGACCATCTGATATTCTCCTTAGCCCACATCCTAACTTAATTTATGTAGATACATATAATATGAACTTTCTTGAATAATTAAAACTTTTAATTCCAACTCAACAAGTTAACCTTCTTTACTTTTTTCAACCTATGAAGAACACACATATAAAAATAAAAATATTCCTAATAAACTGTCTCAGTCTTCAAAAATAAAGGGCATGCATTCTTTATGTGACAAAGATTACAAGGCTACGTTTATTCATACATCTTTATACTTTATACTGAATCAGGCTTCAGTGAATTTAAGTACTGCAATCATTGTAGTATAAAATTTGTAAAGTAAAACAATCTACTCCTTAGTGTTATAAAAAAATTAAGTGATGATATAAAATGTTTAGAGATATTAATTTTTGATAGTGAAATACTACTAATAAATCCATTATAGGCCTATCCATAATTTTAGACCTGTGACTTTACTGTGTTAAATATGATATGCATATTGGAATAATCTAATAACACTACGTTGGTTGACTTGAAAAGCTTCCCAGTTAGAACTCTAAGATCTTGAATTTGGGTCTCAGAAAAGAAAACGAAAAAGAAGAAATGTTGCAGAAGTGTAATCTACAAGGCTTGACAGCTTTTCATATAGAGAATCAAATGTAAGTATGGCCTTTTGAACCTGGGCTACTGAAAAAATTTTGGTATATTTAATTGCAGATGAAAATCAGTAGCTGTTTTGGGAAAGATGATAATTCAGTTATTTTATTTGTTTTTACACACTCTATTTGCAAAACTGAAAATAAAGTAAATCATAAAAATAAGTCTAAGCATACTTTAATAAGGGAAATAAAACACTTTTACCAAAATGCAGAAACAAAGAACAAACACATTTTTAAACATCTGATGCTAATTCCAGCTGGTTCCTATTAAAATCATTAGTAAAGGCCTGTTTTTTTTTTTTTGTTTTGTTTTTGTTTTTGTTTTTGTTTTTGTTTTTGTTTTTTTTGTATATTTTTGATCACTAAACATTATATGGATAGTTCTTGCCTAGAAGAAAACAAACTAAAACAAACTTGAATTTTCATCAAGGGCAGACCATGTAAATATCAAAAAAAGGGTAGACTAGAAGGTCAAATAGGGCAAAAATCATTATGATTTGGTTGTACAAGGAGTTAGATGTACATGGCTGATTTGGATGTAGAAGTAGGCTGCATTGTTGAGCTCCTCAGGGAGTAAAATTACTTCAAAAAGATACCTTGTAAGAATAAAACAGAGGAAAATTTTTGCTTAAATATAAATATATATATATTTGAGAACTGATAAGACAAGTTCCTATCATGGTCATTGTAATTGATAAATTCTGCGGTGTGATGACCACATAATGGTATCTATGGTGCTGAAAAAAAAAATGTGTTTGTGTATGTGTGTGTGTATACCCCTGATGAAGGAAGATTAAAAAAGTTTTTGTAGCAGCCTGAACAAATGGATTACATAGCTCTCTCTCTATTAGAGGAAAACAGAAATATGAGAGAGATGTTTTAGAAAAGCTGCATAAAGAAGTCCTCTATATAATTAAAGTAATAACATTTATGTATGAAAGGATGATGAAATTGTTATTCAGCAATCACTCTTTTATTTATTCATTCTTTATTTAAATGTTTATTAATTACATACATACTAAAGCTCAGTACAGAATATTTTTAATAAAACATTAGCAAAAACAATTTCAAATGAGACACAAAAAGCACTTTATATAAGAAAAAAATCAATAAGTTGGACATAAATAATAAAAAAAATATTTAATAATCAAAAACTCCATGGATGTAAAGGAAAGCCACAATGTGGAATAAGATATTTGCAACATATAATTAACAAAAGACTAGAATCTAGAATACATAAATAATTATTACAGATAATAAAAGACAAGCAAAAAAAAAGAAAAATAAGCAAAATACTTAGACACTTTACAAAAGAAGATATGCAAAAGCCAGTAAATATTATGAAAATATGCTTAAATGTTCAACCTAATTAGTAATCAAGAAAATGCCAATTTAAAGTATAAAACTAATTTAATGTGAAATACTAGTACACATGCACAAGAATGTCTAAAGTACAAAAGACAAATAATTAGACTATTAGCAAAAAACATCAAGCAACTAGAAATCTAATTTTACTATTCATGAGAATATGAAGTAATTTAATCACTGTGGGAATTAGCTTAGTGGTGTCACCTCAAGTGAATACACAATGTCTAATGACTATGCTATTTCACTCTAGGTATATTTCTAACAGAAACACATATGATGTGCCCCAAGAGACATGTGATGGCAGAGATGCAGGTCATTGATTATTCAAAAAAGCATTATTTAGAATATTCTCAAACTGCAAACAATCAAAATTTCAACAACTACAGAATGGATAAATTGTGGTATATTCTATCAATGGAATAATAAATATGATAAAAATTAATTAACTACAGTCCTTAGAATACAATGTATTAATTTTAAAAGTATAATATTAAGCATAACAAGTTACACACAGAGCCTTGCTATATCATTCAATTTGTATAAAGTTCAAAATAGAAAAACATGAAAAACCGGGTTGTGAGAATGGTTACTTTTCGAATGCACACAGGGAGGAGGGAGCCAGAGATGGCATAAGATGACCTAAGCTTCTTGAGTACAAGCAATATTCTACTTTTTTTATTGAGGTACCATTGATAAATAATATTATATAACAATATAATTTAATATCTGTATATACTATAGCTTGTTCATCGCCAAAAAAAAAAAAATCTAATTTCTATCTATTACTGCCATCCATATATTTCACACCCTTTACCAGTTTCACTTTCCCCTCACTTCTATTTGCCTCTGGTAACCACCAATTTGTTGTTCATATCTATGAGCGTGGTTTTTGTTTTGTTTTGTTTGTTTGCTTGTTTAATATTGCACGTGTGAATAAAATTATATGATGTTTATCCTTTTCCAGCTAACTTATTTCACTTAGCATAATTCTGTCAAGATCAATCCATGTTGTCACAAATGGCAATTTTTCATCTTTTTAAAGATATATTCTATTTCATCATTCATATATAATAAAATTACATATAAATGCATATGTGTGTGTATGTATATATATATATAAAATCTTTTTTATCTTCTTTATTCATCTTCTGTCACTGGCCACTTATGTTTTTTCCATATCATGCCTGTTATAAACAATGCTTTAATGAACATAGGGGTACTTATATCTTTTCAAATTAGTGTTTTCATATTTTTTGGATAAGGACCCAGAAAAGAAGTTGCTGGATAGTATATTTTTGAAAAATATCCATACTGTTTTCCATAGTGGCTGTACCAAATTACATTCCCACCAGCAGTGTATGAGGGTTCCCTTTTCTCTGCATGCTCTCTAACACATGGTATTTCTTGCTTTTTTGATAACCATTTTGACATGTGTGAGTTGATATCTCATTATGGTTTTAATTTGTATTTTCTTAATGATTAATAATGTTGAACATTTTTCATGTACCAATTGGCCATCTGTATGCCTTCCTTAGAAAAAAAGTCTATTAACATTCACTGTCCATTTTCTAATTAGGTTGTTTGATTTTTTACTGTTGAGTTGTTTGAGTTATTTTATGTATTTTTGGATAGCAACCCCTTGTCAGAAATACTATCTGCAAACGTTATCTCCCATTAGGTTGGTTACCTTTTTGTTTTATTGATGTTTATGTGTATTGTGTTTTGTTTTGCTTCAGTGCAAAAGCTATTTAGTTTGATTCAGTCCCATTTGTTTACTTTTGTTTTTTTCCCCTTACCTTTGGAATCAGTCACCAAACCACCCCTATGACTGATGTACAGAAGCTTAGTGCCTGTCTTCTTATATGTATTTTATTGTTTCAGATCTTGCATTCAAATGTGTAATTTTTAGTTAGTATTTGTTTATGATATGAGATAGTTGGCTAGTTTAACTCCTTTTCATGTGGCTGTCCAGTTTTCTCAATGAACTATCAGAAAGAGAAATAAAGAGTATTTCATTTGAAATCACAACAAAAAATAAAATATCTAAGAATAAACTTAATGAAAAAAGTGAAAGACCTGTACACTGAAAAGTATAAAAGATTTTTGAAAGAAATTAAAGAAGACACAAAGATATGAAAATATACCTTGTGTTCATAGGTTAAAATAATTAACACTGTTAAAATATCCATAATTCATTAAGCAATCTACAGATTCAATACAATCCCTATCAAAATCTCAGTAGCATTTTCACAGAAATAGAATTTAAAAATCTTAAAATTTACATGGAATTACAAAAGGCCTCAAAGAGTCAAAACAATCCTGAGAAAAGAAGAATAGAGCCAGAGGTATCACACTCCCTGATTTCAAAATATACTACAAAGTTATAATAATCCAAACCATATGATACTGGCAGAAAAACAGACACACAGACCAATGGAACAGAATTGAGATTCCCAAAATAAACCCAAATATGTATAGCCAACTAATTTATGACAGAGAAGCTAAGGATATACAATGGGTAAAGGAAAGTCTTTTCAATAAATGGAGTTGGAAATATTCTATTTCTATCTGTCTTGCTTCATGTGTTCACTTGGCAATATATTGTTGAACTCTATATATTTGATTTTTATACTTTCTTAATAAGCATCATCTATTTCTATAAATAAATATTTTTTAAAAGTAGATTCAAGATGTGAAAATTTAGAGACCATAATTAATTTATTTTGTTAACATGTTTTCTTTTATATATGTGTGTCAGGTAGAATAATGGCACCCAAAAATGTCCACATTCTAAATTCCAAAACTTTTAAATACATTACTAATGTATTCTAACAAAAGGATTGTAGAGATGTAACTAAATTAAGGATTTTGAGATGATAATATTATCCTAGATTTCCATATAAGACCCCAATGTGATCACAAAGATTCTTATAAGAGGGAGACAGAAGGATGAGAATTAGAGAAGTTGAAATAATGACAGAGTAGATGTGAGAGCTGGAGAGAAAAGAGAAGACAATCCTTAGTTTTTTCCTCTATCTTTTCTAATCCTCATTTCTACCATATGATCCAACAATCCCTCTACTGAGTATTTGCTTCAAAGACTTGAAAACTCATATCAAAAAGTTATTTGCACACTGATGTTCTTATCAGCATTATTCACAGTGGCCAGGACATGGAAGCAACCGAAGTGTCCTATGATAGATGATTGGCTAAAGAATCTGTGGTACATATATACAATGAAATATTACTCAGCCATAAGAAGAGATGAAATACTGCCATTTGTGATAACATAAATGGACCTTAAGATAATCGTGCTAAGCGAAATAAGCTAGACAGAAAAAGTTGAAATCATACAATATCACTTATATGTGGGATATAAATCTAAAAGCAATAAACGAACTTGACAGAGACTCATGGACATGGACAATAGACTAGAGGTTACCAGAAGGTAGTGGGGAGGGAGGAGGGAGAAGATAGATTTGATAAAAGGAGTCAAAATATGTGATTACAGAAAGAAATCTAACTATCTGAAGTGAATACACAATGTAAATGCCTTACTGTTAAACTGTGCAGCTGAAACTTACTGGAATTTGAATGAATGAATGAATGAATGAATGAATGAATGAATGAATAAGTAAATAAATAAATGAGAGAAGAAGAGGAAGGAATGGAGGGAAAGAGAGACAGAGAGAGAAAACTGAAATGCTCTGTTGTTGTCTTTGAAGATGGAGAAATGGGTTGAGCTAATAATAGGAGCTGGAAAAGGCAAGGAATGCATTTTTCTTTAGGACTCCAGAAGAAAGAGAGCCCTGTTGACTCATACTGGACTCTGACTTTGGAATCTGTAAAATAAATAATCTGTATTATTTTTAAACCATTAAGTTTGTAGTAATTTGTTACAGCAACAATAGGAAATTAATACAGTATACAAAATAATAGGGATTTATAAGGGAGTTCAGAACAGACCACCCCAAATATACCACTGAGTATATGCCACTGACCTTCCTTGTTTTTCCCCTAAAAGCAAGAGATAAAACTCTCCTGGAAAAGACATCCTCCTGAAACCAGGGGGAAAGAAACATTCTTCTTATCACGGGGGATGCTGATTGGAAACTGAGGGAAATCTCTATCAGTAAACTACAACCAATTCTTATCTTCCTAGTTACTTTTTCATGATTATCTACCTTAGCCCAACCCCATTTGTCTTGTCAAATATTTTTTTTTGTAATTTACTACTCTTTGTGTCCAACTTGGCATGTAAGAGTTTGACTTTAACTCTTTGGGTCTTCATTTTTTTTTTAAGCTTCACATGTACATGTAAACAAGTAATTAAAACATATATGCTTTTCTCCTGTTAATCTGTCATTTTAATTCTTAGGCACCAGCTGGAGACAGACACTAAGAGAGTAGAGGAGAAATTTTTCCTTTCCTACATTAAAAAAAAAAAAAGTCAGTGCCTATTGAGTTGTAAATATCTTTTTCCAAAAACATAAAACTAATTTTTTAAGTAAAAAGGATATTATTAATTAAAAGTAATTTTTTCTTGCTTTTAAATAAAAAGAAGTTGTACTATTTTAAGTTGGGTAAAAAATAGAATATGTTTTAGTAATGGCTGAATTTTGCATGATGAACATGTAGTAATCAGAAAAAATTCACATAGGAATAAAGAGATGATTAAGTGTATTTACTTTTTTATTAGAACTCATTCCTTAGCTCAAAAAGCTTAATATACATAGGGTTAATCACTGAATGTGTTTATGAAAATTATGGTAAGTAAATTTATTTGGGTTAGTGGGCCTCATTGGCAGTGACTGGAAAAATCATTAACCACTATGAAATATACAGATTTTTGACACTACTCTTTTAGAAGCTGCTTACAGCTGTGTATGTAATATCAAAACAGGCTTCTTTGAAGAATGATTATCTTTTTAAGATATAGTATGAAACTCCAAAGTAAATTTTTAATGTGTTACCTAGCATGTATTTCAAATTAGACTATACCAAAATTACTTTCCAAAATTTGGCAAAGATTTGTTTAACAATTTTGCCTTGATTTTATTGAAAGTAAAGAGAATTTGTTTTAAAAAGTCCTTTTGTTTATATAGTTTCCTATTGACTATAACTGGTATAATATTTGGACGTGTTATATAATGTCATCATTTTCTCCATATTCACTATCATTGCTTTGTGGGATAGATACCAGGATAAGGAATAATTCTCTTTATTATGACTGAAGACATGGACTGAGGTAGTTGCTAAAAAATATGGCAGAAGCATTATGTGTAAAAATTCACCTCACTTATTCCAAAAAACATATCTGGATACCATTTTAAGTGCTATTGCTATTTCACTCATGACTAAAATAAATGTAGAATGAGATGAGATAATAAAATACTTTGAATAACAGACAGGTGAAAAATACTAAGTTTGAGTAAATTATTTACAAAGAAATAAGTTTCTATTTAAAAAGGTAACAGTTTAAGTAAATGTCTAAGGGACATCTTACAATGCAAAATATAATTAAATATGTGTCTTTTTCCTTTGGAAGATGGCACACAAACAGTCAATCTATTGCTGTACCATGTTTAAGATATCCAAACTTTATTCCTGAAAAGTTAATTTAGTCCTATTCCATTTACTTTCTAATAACTTTCTAAGACTATAGCTAAACAGGAAGTAACTTATTATTCTAATATTTTAGAATATTAAAAAGCCAATATTTAGTATTTATATTGTCAGTTATAAGTACAAGTAATGTTATAAGTTGCATTTCCTAAAAGATTTATAAAAATTTTACTGTAACTGCATTTTCATGTTAATAATAATTCCAATTCTAATTAAGTTACTTAATTATAGATCATATAACAACTAAACCATCAGATTTTGAAAATTTAAAAATATCATTTTGAAAGTTTGTTGATTCATCTAACCTTACTATATTATAAATTGTTTATTTAATAATATACTCATTCCCAGAAAAACTTTTAATAGAAGTTTATAAAGAAAATTACCCAGCTGTGAAATTGAAAACAAAACTGTTGTAGCTCAAGTGAATTTTACTATTTACTATTTTGCCAACAGTAATCTGCACTTGATTTTATAGTGCCTCCAACATAAAAGGATTATCTAGTCAGAATATATTAGTACATAATAAATGTGCTTCATTTCTTCCAAGTTCTTTTAGCTGACAGCCAAAATGAATGTTTGTCTCAGTGCTGGCACCAGGGGTACATCTGCAGAGACTATTTCATGGTCTACTGAACCCTAAAGAACATTTTTTAAAGGCATATTATTAGGAATGAAGAAGCAAGCCATCGAAGAATCTATTAATGATACTACTAAAACTGGAGTATGTCCTTCTAGTTTAGCTGGTATTTTGAAGATACTACCTTCCCAAAGATATCAGCTCTAAATTGTATTTTTCTCAAAACCTTAATAATGTTCCCTATCTGATAAATAAAATATATATATGTATTTGGAAGCTTTGGTAAGGTATGTCCTAAATAATAAATACTTATAGATATAGCACGTTTACTTCTCATCATTCATAACTTTCATAAGATATTCGTTTTTTAAATCTTCACTTGGTCTTCCAATCACTAGAAAGAATTATACACTTTGTAACCTTGTGTATCTACTCTGTGCTGTTGCTGTAATATGTTTAAGATATTTATAGATGCTCTTATCACCAAGCATTGTGTTGCTTGTTATATGAGCCTTTTCTAAAAGGTTAAATTACCTGAGAGAAGAGTTTTCATCTTCACATCCTAATTTCAAGCACAATGACTGACAACACTGAAAGACTTTAATTTTTGAATAAAGAATAGCTATAAAAAAATGATACTAGCTGTATCACAAATGTAGAAGGTCAAATGACCTTTCACAATTGGCATAAATTTTTAATGTGGCTTTGTTTAAGCTTGGTTCTCATACCTACTAAACATTTTCACAGACATAAATATATAACTTCATGTATTTACAACACAAAATAAGTCAATTTAATCAAATCCAAATCTTCATGAGCAGAGACCATTTTATTATTCTTTTTATAAACGCAAATGTGTATGGCTTGATTTTATTTTATCTGAAGTTTTTGGTTAATGCATTTATTTAATTTGGTAATTTATAAAATTATTAAATTTTCTAACAGGGAAACACTATGAAGATTATTATATTTCCGTACTTTGGAGAGTAAGTAAATTAGTAAGATTAGTGTCCCCTTGTACAAATTGAAGTGACTAGACAAAATTTTTTAACATGATAAAATTTTGATCAGCTGTATCAGTAGAGATAACTATTTCTAATTGCCACTACAAAGAAACCTCCAAAACTCAGAGCCTTCTTACTATTATTTTTTTCTTACTTAAAAAAAAGTCCACAAAAATCCTGTTTATGAATTTTTTATATCAGTATTGTTTGTAATTACCAAGTTTATATATAATCAACTAAGATGTTCTTCCCTAGGCTAATAGACAATAAACTGTGGTACACTCAGACAAACGGATTTTAATTTAGTGCTAAAAAGACGTGCTATCAAGCCCTGAAAAGACATCAAGGGCCCTTAAATACATACTACTAAGTGAAAGAGGTCAATCTGAACAAACTATATACAGTATGATTCCAACTATATAACATTCTTGAAAAAGCAAAACTATCGAGACCGTTAAAATATCAGTAATATCCAGGTGTTAAGGGGGAAGTAGAGTAGACTAGGCAGAGCACAGAGGATTCTTAACCCAATGAAACTATTCTGTATGATAAAAGGTAAATACATGTTATTGTACACTTGTCAAAACCTGTAAGCTGTACAACATTAAGAGTAAACCCTCATGTAAACTATTGACTTTGCATCCTAATGATATGTCAATTTGAACAAATGTACCACTCTAGTGGAGGAGTTGATAGTAGGGGA
Organism: Cynopterus sphinx; assembly: GCA_030015415.1. NCBI lineage: Eukaryota > Metazoa > Chordata > Mammalia > Chiroptera > Pteropodidae > Cynopterus > Cynopterus sphinx. The sequence continues at coordinate 95,885,375 of CM057381.1, forward strand.
CAGTGTATATGTATGGAGGCAAGGATATATAGGAACTCCCTGTATTTTCTACTCAAGTTTTCTTTGAATTTGAAAATGTTCTAAAAAATAGTGTTTATTTAAAAGGAAAATAAAAGTCGAATGTAGCTTAGTATTTTCAGTTCCATTTTGAAGCTAGTCACGGGTAACAATGCAGAACACACCTTCTACTCCTGTACACTGAGCCACTTCAACTCTGTACATGCTCCACTTTCTGTCTTGCCTCTATACCTTTATACATACTGACCTCACTGCAGAGAATACATTTTTCTGCATTGCTCTTCATCAAATTATATGCAAGTTGTTCTGAAAGACAGAGCCCAGGCAGAATCAGAGTCTTCTTAGATCACCATTATTTCTAAAATAAATAGAATTTAAGCTATAACAACATCAGTGAAGTATAACCTGAAAATTAATTTTTTTATTTAGAAAGTTTTGGGACCTCCATCTGTCTGCCTGCTCCTTATCCAGAGATTTTCACACATATTAAAATAAGTAATCCTCATTCAAGGGAAACAAATCAACACAATTGCAGAGGAAATCCACCCCAGCTACAAATACTATAGATTTAAAGTAATAAATAAAACCAGACCATCCTAACACCGGATACTTGAAGAAATCAAACAATGTGAAAACAATAAACTGATCTAAATTAGCAAAGCAAATGGAACTGGAAGAATCTATTGATGAAAAAAAGAAAAGTTTTACTATATCTATTTATAGCTACTGATGGAAAATCTAAAAGAAACATAAAGAGACATGAAGATAGAGCAGCTACATAACAAGGGTTACAGCAGAAAGTACAATTAATAGAGGAGAGGAACTATTAAGAAGAAAATATAATCACCAAAATAAAAGGGATCACTCATGGTTGAACCAGATTTTCAAATAAAACCAATAATTAGGAATAGCTTGCTAAATTTTCATAACGAGTATAAAATTTCTAGACAGAGAGATAAAGAAATGAAAACCAACCAACAGTATTAAATTTTTGATACCAAGCCTATATTCCAGCTGACAATAATGTGTTTAAGTATTAAGAATAAACTCCATTCTTAGAAAAACTGTTAATGAAATTTAAGACAAAATAAAGTCATATATTCAACAAACTCAAAATACATTGCTCTAGAATGAACAACAAGATCTCGACATAAAAGAATGTTAGGACTTTTTTAAGGCAGCTAAGTATGACTCAGGAAACAAAATATTAGAAAAAAATTAAAGACTGTTGAATATGATATGTGGAGGATCGTCGATTGGTAGATATAAATAGGATACAGTTACATTTTTGTCTTTCTGTAATAACTATTTTAGAGTAAAATATTTTTATGTAATTTTAATAATTTAAATATCTTTACATTTTACAATTTTTAGAATTAACTTATTAATAAAACATTAAAGACCATTATATTTAAAGAGTAATTTATAACTTTTATAAACCTGAACTCTACAAATAAAATGATAGTGAATAGAAACTAGAAAGTAAAATCTGGCAGAAGAGATTGGAGAAAAAAAATTATGAGTAGTTTCAGCTTGAAATCAATAACTTCTTGTCTAATTAATAAGTAATGAATTTTTAATTATATAGATTAATATTAAGTCATATAAATAACAAAATATAAATATGGTATAAAATATATATTATATAGGTATGAGATATAAATTACTAAATATCTAAAACATATTTTTTAAATATGATTTCTTTGTCTTTTTAATTAAATTTATTGGGGTAACATTGGTTAAAAAAAATATGGTTTTCAAGTATACAATTAAATAGTACATCATCTGTATATTTCATTGTGTGTTCATCACCCAAAGTTAAATCTCTTTTTGTCACCATATACTTGACCATTTACCCTTATCTACCTCTCTCACCTCTCTTTCCCTCTGATAACCACTAAACTGTTTATGAGTTTTTGTTTGTCTTGTTCATTTTCTGTTTTCATTTTTATATCCTACATATGAGTGAAATCATATGATTCTCAGCTTGTTTTGTCTGAATTATTTTGCTTAGCATGATTATCTCAAGATCCATTCAGGTTGAAATGGCACCATTGAAGCAAACTTCAGTTATTTCCATGTCTTGGACACCATAATGTTGTAATGAACATTGTGATGCACATATTTTTATGGAAAATGTTTTCAAGATTCTGGGGTAAATACCCAGAAGAGGGGTTACTGGGTCATATTCTATTAATTTTTTTGAGGAATGTTCATACTGTTTATCATAGTGGCTGTACCGATTTACATTCCCACCAGTGCGCAAGTGTTCCCTCTTCCTATAACCTCTCCAACACTTATTATTAATTGTCTTGTTGATGATAGCCATTCTTACAGGTGTGAGCTGATAACTCATTGCAGTTTTGATTTGCATTTTCCTGATAACTAGTGAAGTTGAGTATCTTTTATGTTGTGGCCATTCATGTCTTCTTGGGAGAAGTGTCTGTTCAGGTCTTCTGCCCATTTTTTAATTAGATTGTTTTGTTGAGTTGTATGAGTTATTTAAGTATTTTGCATACTAGCCCCTTATTGTAGGAATTATTTACAAATATCTTTTCTCATTCAGAGGTTGCCTCTTTGTCTTTTGGATGGTTTATTTTGCTGTGCAGAAGCTTTTTAATTTGATATACTTTCTTTTGTCTTTGTGTTTGTTTTATTTATTTTGCTTTTACTTCTCTTTAGAGGTCAAATTCATAAATTCTCTCTAAACCCAAGTCTATGAGTTTAATAGTATATTTTTTTCCATGTAATTTATTGTTTCATGTCTTATAATTAGGTCTTTGATCTATGGTGACAGCACTTTAGTTTCATTCTTTTACATATGGCTTTTCAATTTTCCCTGTACCATTTACTGAAGAGGCTTTCTTTTCTCCATTGTATATTTTTGGCTCCATTGTTGAAGATTATTCACTTAAGTATATGTAAATTTATTTCTAGGCTCTCAATTCTATTCCACCAGTCTGTGTGTTCATTTTTCTTCCAATATCATGCTGTTTTGATTATTGTCCCTGTAGTATAATTTAAAGTCAGGAAGTGTGGTACCTCTGGCCTTGTTTTTTTTTCCTCAGGTTTGCTTTGGCCATTTGGGGTCATTTGTGCTCCATATAAATCTGGTAATTTGTTATCCTATTTCTTTAAAAAATGCCATTGGGATTTTGATGGGGATTGTATTAAATCTGTATATTGCTTTTAATTACGTTGATTTTTCCAGTCCATAAACACAAAATAACTTTATATTTCTTTGTGTTTTCTTCAATTTTTTAATAATGCCTTATAGTTTTCAGTGTATTGGTTCATCATATGTTTTGTTAAGTTTACTTCTAGGTACTTTTTCTTTTTGTTGCAATTTGCAAAATAAAAATTTTTTATTTCTTTTTCTGAAATTTCATTGTTAGTATATGGAATACAATGAATTTCTGTACATTGATTTTGTATCTTGCAACTTTACTGTATTTGGTTATTATTTCTAATAAATTTTTTTGGTAATCTTTAGGGTTTTCTGTATAGAGAAGCATGTCATCTGCAAAAAGTGAGTTTGATTTTTTCATTCCCGATTTGACTGCCTTTTATTTCCTTCTCTTGCCAGATTGATCTATCTAGGATTTCCCATACTATATAAAATAAGAGTGGTGAGAGTGGGCATTTTTGTCTTGTTCCTGATCTTAGAGAAAAAGTTTTTAGTTAATATTTAATCTAATAAGCATAACCTTTATTTAAAAAGGCATAAAGTCATTGAAATTTTTTATTTCAATTTATTGAAAAGACCTGATTAGAATGTCTGTGTCACACAGGTTATTGTATGATATTAGCTGAGAGTTTGTCATATATAACCTTAATTATTACATTGAGCTACCTTCTTTCTATTCCTCTTTACTAAATGTTTTAATCATAAATGGGTGCTGTATTTTTTCAAATGTTTTTTCTTCTTGTATTAATATAATCATAAGATTTATATTCTTTATTTTGTGTATGTAGTAAATCACATTAATAGGTTTATGTATGTTGAATCATCCTTGTGTCCATGGTGAACCCAACTTGATTGAGATGTATAATCTTTTAAATGTATTGCTGTGTTTAATTTGATAGTGTTACAGCATTTTATTTTAAGTTAAAGAGAAATTAGTTGAAAACTATAAAAATGTTGGTGCTAAAATTTAAGATACTAGTAAGTAAAAGAGAAAGAAAAAAATGAAAGTGATTACAGCAGGGAGTCAAGAGATCTTGTTCAAAATCAATATATCTATAAACAGAGAAATAAGTATATAAATATAAATTTGTAATGCAATCATTTTGAAGAACTAAATGAAGAGGAAATTCTAGTTAACATTTGCCCCAGAAGAATGGGGCTTCAGAAGGAGTATAGTGAAGAAAATTGATCTTCACTTGTACCACATTCTGTATTCTCATGTATACTGTTACTGCTATTTTTAAGAGATATGCACAGATTACCTCACTATTATACTGATAATAACTAAAAACAATAATGGTAATAAAAACACATTAACTCTTTCAATCTTCAACACTTAGTTGTGTGTAGACAATCTGGCTCTTTATGAAAATTGTGTTAATTTTAAATGATAAAAAAAGTTTCAAAATGTGTTGAAATAAAAGAAATCTAATAGAGACACATTTTCTTTTACTTTTATACATGTAAAAGAGGAATGTGTTTAATAGTTTTCTTAATTTAGTCAAAATAAAAATATAAGTTTTTATAGCTTTTAGAAAACAATGTCTATTTAAATACAATTTTTAATTATATCAATATATTATAAAGTTTAAAGATAACTTTTTCAGTGACTGAAATAACCACTATATGTAGATATTCTATAAGATACTTCCATTGGAAATAATGTTTTTAAAAAGCATTATGAAGTAGAAGAGTATTTGCTTTAATACAGCTACATAGAAAGATTGACCATTTAAATTTTTATTTTGTTGACCAGCACTGAGAAGATTCGCAAATTATCATAATAAAAGAAAAATCTGGACTCATAAGATTGAATATTACAATATGAGAGAGTAAAAAAATGACAGAATGAGAATATCAACAAATAGATACGAAGTTTATGGTGATTTGCAACTACACGTGAAACAAACTGTTTACCATGAACAGAAACTCTATAAATTGCATGTAAGTTATAAATTGTCTAATTCTCATAAGCATCATGCAGGGGTAAAATACAGCTAACCTTTATTACTATTATAATTATTATTAAAGTAAGACAGTTTCAGGCCTTAAATTTAAAAAAAAATAATAAATAGTTCTATTATTTTAAAAATAATATATTTTAACAGTCCCAACTGTATTGTTCTGATTTAAAATTACAAAAAAGAATCAGCATTAAAATAATATATATTTTTTAAATTGAGTTCTCTACAAGACTTGGATAGCTTAAAGACTTTTGCATTTTCTTATGTAATTTGAGGAAATGGAGCTAGAAATACTTTGCAATTATGTTGTTTTAAAATCATATTCTGAAATAATCAAGAATTGTTAATAAATCTTCAAGCTTTGTTTTTCTAAGATTTTTAGACACACAGATATTCCTTAATAAACTAATTTCAGAAAAGTACTACATAAAACACAATTTCTGTTATTTACCTTATTTTCTACATATTTCCAGTTAAAAATTTAAAATCTGTATTTATTGAGAAATAATAGCCACTAGAAAGCTTATAATGTACTTTGTAAATGATGACAGCAGACAGGTTAGTCAAATGTAAAGAATAAAAACAATGAAGTGAAAAATAAAGAAGCCAAGAAATCAAAGAGAGAAAAATAAAAATCAGCAATAATTTTATAGCAAGCACATTTTTATTTCCTGCTTCTTATTCTCTCCAATATCTTTGATAATATATCTCAAACATAGTAAAAGTCTTATACTTACTTAGAGCTAGGGTCCTGAGAAGGCATTGCTCTCATTTTATAAAGTTGATTGCTAGAAGTGGAGTCAAGCTAACCTATCCAATCTTTGCTGCATGGTTATTGTGACCATTCTTATGGGTTTTGTGGGGAAAGCCACAATTTATACTTTTTGATGCTGTGCAATTATTAATGGTTCCCATTTTCATTTAAAAGTCATCTTGATTTAGATGATATATGGTTACCCTATCTAGAAAGAGTTGTGTCCATGCCCTTTATATTGTAAGAGGAGAAATATTTTTTTTAAAAATTGGCTTAAGAAATTAAAAAATAATTTGCTAAAAAACTGAGAAATTTGGAGATATTTTGGCTTTAAGTGTGATCATATTCAAGAGCCTTAAAAAATGTCATTAGATCTCTCTCTCTCTCTCTCTCTCTCTCTCTCTCTCTCTCTCTCTCTCCTCCCCAACCTCTACCCACCCTCCTGCTTTATTCAGGGGTTGTCTTTATTCTCAAGTAGTTCATTGAATAGAGGTGGCAAGATGTCTGTTAAGAGCTACACAATTATATCTTTGTTGCTTCCAAGTTCAGCATACAAGAAACATAAAAGAAAGGCTATTTCTTCCATTTGAGCTTAACTCCCTTGGCTTAAATTCAGCCCCATATCCATCCTTTAACGAATCATTGTGATAGGGATAGTAGAGTGTTGACATAAGCCCAAATAAAGTGCCTATTACCACAAGTTAGTAGTAGGTCAAGATCACACCAGCAACATGGACAGAAAATGAAGAGGAGGTAATATACCTAAACATAATGAAGATTTCATCACGAGAATGGGGAATGGATGTCAGGCCTTAAAACAAACAAACAAACAAAAATGTTCATTTAAAAATGCATCTACAAACTCATCTAACTAAAACTTAAACTTCAAAGTTCATTCAGAACCAGGGCAAACTTAGTTGGAATTTATTCCAGAGCAGTTAATTTTAAACTTCTTACAATTTCTCCACCATTAATATGACTCGGTTGCCCTCTCGCTCTCCTTCGTGATTTTTCTCTTCAAACCTCCTGCTACCAAGTTGTATACTGTTACTACACAATTCCCAGAATATAGTACCAGTTAAATAAGTACTAGTTCAATAAGTCACGAGATAAGAACAAAACTGCCTTAGTCAGTAAACTGCCTCTGGGAACAACTTTGAAGAGAGATTGATTATAAGAGGAGTCATCTCCCTTAGAAAGAAGAGTAGATAGACAAATAAATGCATCAACATACATATATAGATGTATATTAGGTATGTATTGGTTATTTTCTCTTTACCTATTAATATATTTACATAATGTATTACAATGCCTGGAAATATATATACTAAGGTGTAAACTTTGGAGAGGATACTGGAATTGAAAATAATAGTACTTTATGGACTGCAAAATTAAGAATTAATTGAAAAAGCAATTCCTCTATTTATGTGTCAAGAACAAAATTGGAAATTTTTCTATGTATGTTATAGATATCAATTTCAAAAGATTATGTTGTCCTTATAGTAAAAAAGAAATTAAATTTGGGCATAGACATAAAACCTAAAAGCTGGAATAAATGCTGTGTCCCCTTCCTTGTCTTGAAGAAATGGCTTAAACTTTGTTTCCCTAAGAAACACCAAAAATTGTGAACAAACAAACAAACAAAAACCCCTCTCTAGCAAGATTACTAAATGAGAAACGACATTTCTCTTTTCTGTATAGTTTTAGCACGGGAATGTGTTACTGTAAGGAAGATTTTTGTTGTTGCTATCAAGAACACCAGGTTCTTAGGTTTTCCTAATGGTAAAGAAAGTCATCACTTGATTGTTAATATGTGTGCTGAAATGCAAAGACAGCTGGAGTAATCATACCTTTATGAGCCTCCTTAGGACAAAATGAATACATCTCTAAAATTAAGATAATGTCTAATTTTAGCTTGCAGTATTTTTATTTAGCCAAATAATTTGTATGGCATAGAGTAATGTCTTCCAGGATGTAGTATATGTTCTAAATTACACTAAATTAAACATGTTGTCAATACATGGTATTATTTTATCCAGAACCAGGATTCCTCTTCCAGGAATGAAGAGGTGAAAATGGGAATGGCTCCACTCATTATTGTCCACTAGTGTTCCACTTATTAATAAGGATTCATTAGCAAAAATTTTCGCTACCCATCTTAATCACCTGGTGGCATGCTTCTACCAAGAGAAATAACAATGGTTTCATTGAGTTGGAAGTTAAAACTGCTATCAGGCCAATTTGGATTGCTCATGCCTTTTAATACAGAGACAAAGAAGGGAATTATTGTACTTACTGGCTGGAATGACTGATTCTGATTACTGGGGGAAAACTGACCTCCTATTTCACATGGAGATAAGAAAGAGTATGTCTAGAATACAAGAGAGGCCTTATGTCATCACTTAGTAATATTGTCCTCTGATTAAAGTCAGTGAAAAAGTACAACACAATTCAGGTAAAACTACTAAACTCCTAGACCCTTCAGGAATGAAGATTTGGTCAAAATACCAAAGAACCACAAATAGCTGACATGCTTGACATGAAGACAAAGGGAATATGAAATGGGGTAGTAAACAAAGGTAGTTGCAAACACCAGTTGTGACCATGTCACCAGTTACAGAAATGAGGACTGTAACAGATATATTTTATTATAAATATGTGTAAATGTATATCTTCTAAATAATCTGTGTGGGCCTTAATCAGTTGAAAGGTCTTAAGAACAAAACTAAGACTTACCTGAAGAAAAAGAAATTCTATCTAAAAACAGCAGCTTCAATCTATGCTTGAAAATTTCAGCCTGTTCTTCCTGGTGGTCTGCTCTATAGATATCAGATTTGCCTAACTAGCCCCTACAGTCACATAAACCAATTCTCTGAAAAATATCTTGTAATGTATACCCTTATTCATTCTGCTTCTCTATTTGAATCCTAATTAATATGGTATTTTTTCCCTAAAGCTAGAAAAATAAAGTAACACCACCACATCACTAGTTGAGCTAAAAGCTCTCTTCAGTTCTTAGTCTGAACACTCTTATTAACAGACAAAGCTCACATCATACTTGGACTTTGTATATATGCTTTTAGAAAAAATTAAAGTGCTATTACCAAATATAAACTAGAAAAGCATATTTCTTCTTTAAAGAAAGCAAACTGAAAAAGTAAAAGTATATCTGGATAAAATTTCTTGTTAACAGCTATGTGTTTTAAAGGAAACTATGAGGGATTATTTTTCCATTTAAAAAATTAATAAAAAATATTAGTAAGCTTGACTTCATTAAAATTATAAACTTCTGCTCTGTGAAAGATTGTCAAGAGAGTAAAAACATAAGCAAGAGATCAGAAAAAAAATACATCCAAAAGATATATCTGATAAAGGACTGTTATCCAGAATACACTAAGAACTCTTAAAAGTCAACAATAAGAAAATAAACAACATCATTTAAAAATGGCCAAAAGACCTGAACAAACACCTCACCAAATAACATGGCAAATAACATGAAAAGATGCTAAAAACCATATGCCATTAGGCAATTGCAAATTAAAGCAACAATGAGATTCTACTACATACCAGTAAAAATGACCAAAATGCAAAACACTGACAGTGTCGAATGCTGGTAAGGATGTGGAACAACAGGGACTCTCATTCACTGCTGGTGAAAATTTAAAATAGTGCAATGATGTCGGGTGACAATTTTACAGTTTCTTACAAAACTAAAAACTTTTACCATATAATCCAGTAATCATGGATTTGGTCATTGAAAACTGGTTCACACAAATACCTATATATAGATATTTATAGCAGCTTTATTTATAATTACCAAAACTAGGAAGCAACCAAGATGTTCTTGAGTGGGTAAGTGAAAATTAAACTGTGGAACATACAGGCAATAGAATACTATTCATTACTAAAAGGAAATAAGCTATCAAGCCATGAAAAGGCATGGAGGAATCTTGAATGCATATTACTAAGTGAAAGAATCCAAACTGAAAAGGCTTCATACTGTATGATTCCAACCATATGACATTAAGAAAACGGTGAGACTATGGACACAAAGAATCAGTGATTGCCAGCAGTTAGGAAAAAGGGGATGATGAATACCTGGAGCACAGAAGATTTTAGGTCAGTGAAACCATTGTGTATGTTACTATCATAGTGGATATATGTCATTACATACTTGTGAAAAGTAATAGAATATATAACACTAAGAGAGAACCCTAATGTAAACTATTGACTTTGAATAATAATTTAGGTTTATAACGTACAAATGTGCCACAGTGGTGGGGATGTATATAGTGGGGTAGGATGTGCACATGTTGGGGAAGAAATCTCTTTATCCTCTGCTCAATTTTCCTTTGAACCAAAAACTCCTCTAAAAAGTTGTCTCTTAAAAAAAATCTCTTTCAGGCTTTAACAACATTACTAAAATGAATTCTGAGTATGAGAAGAATTAACCATTATCAAGTTATTAAAGCTGTGAGGCTGAGTGAATCTTTTTTCTAATTATAGAACCTTCTTAATTAAACAGATAAGTAAAGTGCAAATTTGTCTAAATTTTCATCACCCAAGATTTCATTATGAATTACTGGGATTTGTTATCATAAGACACTGAATTAACCATTTGACAAACTTAGGATAGAAAAATAAAATATCCACTAGAAAAAACATTTATGACTGAAAATCATAAACTTTCTAATATAAATGAATTTCATTTATATTATGCTGTGAATTCATTATATATGAAATTACTACAATAACACTGCCTAGATAACATAATAAGATGGTGTTTATATATGACACAGTATATTTAGATGTCAAAAATTGTTGAAGGGGAAACTTTTTTAAAAGTATCCATTTTGTTTATTAGGAATCATATTTCAGTGTAAGCAAAAAATAAATGGAGTCTGCAATGCTAAAAGAATGTGATATTTATAAGAAAATCTTTGCTTGGATAGACTATATTGAATGTTTTGGTTTAACAACCATGGTGCCAAAGAACTGATTATTTCACTACAAAAAAAATAATCTACCAATAACAAAAATACCAGCAATGAGCATTAACCCAATACGTATGAGACAGTTCATTGCAGCTTTAAGCTAAATGTGAGTAAAAAAATCTATTATTTTTTATACTTCTTAAACTTTTAACCATTTCCAAAGCAATCCCTATCATAATTCACTGAATCGAGACCTCCAACCCACATATATATCTTATTTTCATCCTCCACACTTAGTATGTTAGTCTTGTGGATTTCTGATATTCACCTCTATCTGCTCTTTTCAATTGTCAAGGATCTGTATGAGTCCTTGGACTCACAAACTTGCTTGGGTTAGCAAGAAATCAATATCAGCCTCCAGTTAACACCTTTCTGTACTCCTATAAATATATACACAATAGCAGCTGTAACTTCTCCTGAACAATAATGAGTTTATATCTGAGAAAATAAGAAAAGAAAATTAAAATATATTTAAAATCAAAACTCATTGAAGAGGTAAATAAGTTCATTCCCACACACACAAAAAAATGTTTTTGATATATAATTTATTTACCTTCAAAGATTCTCTAGGCTACTTCCATAGCTTTTACACACATCCTTGATATTTCCAGCCTTCTCTATGAGTTAGTAGAGTTGCATCAACTCAACTCTATATGTTTAATACATTTTGACTCCAGAAAATCACACATATAAATTTATCTTTAAAAAAAAAACTAAACCATTTTTCCAATTCAGCTATTACCACAGTGAAAAACAATAGGTTATAAAACATTTTATTTATATAGATAACAGTTTAATATATTAGCCTCTTCATTTCAACAGAGTAACACTATATTTATCCAAGAAATAATATAATGATGGATTCTCAAGCAGAATGACAGTTGGGTCAAAGAAATATTTTTGTACATAGAAATTTTCATCAGGTGAGAGAGTAGCTCATGTTTGTTATATAATCTTGACAGAAGAAAGTACTTCTCATCCTTTTTTTCTGAACTTTAATTAACTTTAATTTTTCTAATTATAACCTGGCTTAATTATCTTCAAAGTGGTGCATGCAAGGCAATCTATTGAAATGTGAAGAAATTATATTAATTTCTTGTTCCAGTTATCAAGTGCTACATTACATACTTCAGACTTTGTACTATAAAACAACAAACATTTATTTTTTTCATCAATGTGCAATTTAGACAGAGCTGAATGGAGACAATTTGTCTCTGCTATACATGGCATTAACTAGAGTTGCTCAAAGGTTGACAATTAATGCTGTGTGTCAGCTGGGACTTCCACTGGAGCTACTAGGAAGAATATCTATCTACACATAAACTGCCAGCATGGTGAGTGGGGTTATAAAGGAAGCATCCCAGAGAGAGAGCTAGGTTTCCTTGAAAGTCACTTCCTGAGCACTCTGTTAATTGAGGCAGTCACAAAGCCCTCTTCCACTCTACAGAACACATAGAATACAACTTTTGATGGGAAAATGACAAGGTTTTGGGAAAGTATGTGAGATAGGAAATATTGTTGTGGCCATTTTTCAAAACTAGACTCGACACTTTATTTTTACTAAAAATAAAGAAGAAAATTAATTTTATATAATTATCTAATTATATTTCATATGAGTTTTAATGTGGTGCCTTCTCTTAGTTCAGTTCTTTTGTTAAAGAGTGACATGTTATTTACTATCAGTGAATTACTATGAAGGAAGTGTGAAAGATCCAGAACAAAGAGATATTGAGAGTGATGCCCTTGCTTTTTCCTTTATTTTTAGCCTACTATGATGTATAGCAGCCTGTGTCCCTGGTTAAGTAGATTTTCATATATTATTATCTAGTTTTAAGTAAACCATTCTTCAAAAAATGAACTGATGCCTTAAAAAGAAGAATTCTACAATGAAACTGCTAAGATTAATACTAATAACATAAACACACGTGAACAATGAAAAAATAGGAGTCATCACATTCTCTTTTCTCCAAAGAGGTTGTAGCTTGACCATTGGACAGTATAAAAATGATAATAACCTAATCATACAAGAAAAGAAGTTGTCTCAAATTATCAAAAGGACTTTTTGAAATATTGAGGAAGAACATTAATCTAAGTTTATATTGTACAATGAGTTGTTAGCAAATTCATCATGATTTGTGGACATTTGAAAATTAAGCTACTGAACCTTGAAAACAAACATTTAAGATCATACAATATCTATACCATAATATAGTTAATGTTTCTAAATACAATAATAAATATTGAGAATACAATTCCACCTTTTTTATATAGCTGTACAATATGTATGTACAGATAGCTAGAGATGTGCACTTTAAAATAAGTAAATATGTACAATTATGTATATAAATGTATACATGATTAATTTGTATAATACATATATATATACTCATTGCATCTATATATATCTATGTAAGCTTTCTATTTACTATATATGAAGAAATATATTTTAGATAAATATTTTTTTCAGCTTTTATTTTTCAAACTTGTGCCTGCTTGAAAGCCCACTTGCACATACAAAATTCAACAATTATGAAAGAACAATGCTGCATGGAGATACAGAAGTCACATGAAGGTTGGTCAAGGCACCAGTCATGTGAATAAACCCTCATGCACCTTCTAGCACAGCCCAGATACCAGAGGAATAGAGCAAAGAAAATGACCCTAGTGAAAGACAAAGAAAACAGAGGCGCTGCCTGGGAGAACACTATCTGGACTTCAGACTCGTGAACTTTGACCAAATGAAATGAAATAGTTGTTTTTTGAACTCCTTAAATTATGGGGTATTTTGTTAAGCAGCAACAGGTAATTGAAGTAATGATTGTGTAGATGCTATTTTGTTATTTGGCTTTTCATATGAAGTTTCTTAAGATATTCCTTAGACTCTCTTGGCTTTCACAAATTGTTATGGTCTTTCGGAAACTTAGGAATATCTTATGTTCAAATGCCTAATATTCCAAAAATGTAAAATTTACATGTTTCAATTAATAAATATAATTTGCAAATAGATGTATTTTTTTTAAGCTTACATTTGAATAATCTTTCTAGACGTTGAAATATCAGTTAGATCAGCCAAAGTGTCATCCAGTATTGTTTATGAAATATTTCTAAACTTAAACAAAATGTTTTAAATTTATCCAGAAATAATAAAAACACATTCAGTATTCTGTGAAATTACATACTTTATCCTGCAGTAGTTACTCATTAGCTCTGTGATCTTGAGCAAATTCCTTAACCTCTTTGGGACTCTATTTGCTTACTTTCAAAATGATAACAAAAGCACCCACTTCATAGAATTATTTTTAGAATTAAATTAGTAAATGCATGTAAGCATTTAAAACAATGCTTTGCACATTTAAATTTCTTATAAATGTTAGCTATAATTATTTGACATAGGTATTTATATAGGTCAATTCTCTAAGAAATCAATCTTTTTCATTCTCTGTAATGCATTTCTTGACCATCACTGCTATTGCAATTCAATGTCTTTTAAGTTCACTTACTGAACATATGTATTATAAAAATTTGTTATATAAATTATTATATTTATTTTCTTAGAAAATATATCAATTCATTAATTTAAACATTTATAGAACAATTGAAATTTATCAGACAAAAGTGCTAACAATAAACAATGAATTAGTTTTAATCTCTGATCTTAAGACACTAATAGTTTTTCAGTGACCTAGAAAGACAAGTAAACCAACCAAGAAAATATAATATAATAAGTGCTATAATTGAGATAGTAGAGTATATAATAGCATTAGAAGAGGGGCAACCTATTGAATGTTTTATGAGAGAGTTTTGGGGTGGAAAAGGTCAACAGATGACACCATGAAGAAATATTAACCTTGAGATGAGTCATAAAAGATGAGAAGTATTTGGCAAGGCATAACATTGTACAAGAGCAATTTCAAAATTAAGGGTACAAACAAAATTTATGCAGGTAGAGACTGTGAAAAAGTAACAATTGATGAAACTTAAGAAATGTATAATGCCAAGATCGAGATAAAAAAAAGTTAATATGTAATCTAATGATCATTACCTTCATTTAAAAAGGCATAGAGTCATTGAAATTTTCATTTCAACTTATTGAAAAGACCTGATTAGAATGTCTATGTCATACAGATTATTGTAGAGGGTGGACTGAAAGATGGCTAGAGTAAATGCAAGGCCTGTCTTTGATAAAGTCTGGTTGATGACAGCTAATCATCAATCAAGAGTAAATAATAGCTCCCGATTTTTTTTACAGGTTAGAAAATAATTATTCTATTTTTAGTAGAGTAATCTAAAATAAATACCCTATTTGGTAAGAGACTCCAGCATTGCTAATATGTATTCAAGTAGTTGGAAGTGTATAAGTATAGTAAATATAATAACCCTACAGCAATATAAAGCACCCAAAAGAAAACTTAACAAAACAAATTGTTTTGTCAGAAATATGTGTGTGTTTAATTTACTTCTAGGTTCTTCATATTCTTGATATTGTTTCTCATTGCATTCTATAAAAGTGAACTACTTCATATGCAGTACAAAAATCTAAGTATATTATTTTGATATTTTGAATGAAATGTGTTTGACATTATAAAATTTAAGTAACAAAGTTTTATGTTTTATCTAGAATGCTTCTCATGATTCTGAAGAGTACAACTCCCAAAATGTGACTTTTTAAGGTGTTTAAAATTTCTTTTTTAATTTCTTATCCCCACAGAAATCATGAAGTCCTTAAAGGAAATTATTTTAAAGGAGATTTAGTTATTAGAGACAATAATCTCTGACTCCACCTTCAAACAAGTTAATACATGTTGAAGGAGAAGTTTGCTGTGTTTAGATTGCTACCAAGATTTTAAACTCCTAACATTATGTCATAACAATGACAGATTATTTTTTTAATGTGAACACACACTATGGGGAAGAATATCAATGTAATTTTAAAGTGGAAAAAACAGTTATATTTTAAAAATATATATAATTGAATACTTATAGGTGCCATGAAAAGCAGGGCAATATATACTATATATACTATACCACATTGGAAGGACTGAGACACTGTAGAAGGATTGAAAACAGGAGTGTTTAAAATCTGAATGAGGAGCAATGGGACCCTCAGTTCTCTTCCAGATTTATCACTGTAGTAACCATTCTTTTTCCATCTAGCATGAATTTACAGGTTTAATTTATTGAAAAATGGAAGGATAGAGGCCTTATATTTCAAAAAACAAGCACAGTAAGGAAAGCTGAAAAAAGGCCCCACTGGAACTTGGGCAAAACTCTTTTGATAAATTCCAACCAGAAGCTAGAGAACAAGTAAGCGTTGAAGATTCTGTATGTTTTGTTCCACAGTGATCAGTTAGGACATGAAGCAGGAGGAGAAGAATAGAAAGTGAATCTGAACATTCTTCACAGAGTAATCAAAGATGAAAATGCATATGTGAAGAAAAACCAGAAGAGACTTTTAAAATTAATAACTGGATACATAAAAATTAAAATACACATTGTAAATGTATGTATATTTATAGTATACATACATATTCTTTAGAAACTTTGGGTGTTTGAAAGATAACATTTGGAAAATTTCAATAATATTAGAATAAAAAGATAAGTGATATGAAGTAGTAGAGAACAGTTTAAGATTTAGAGGAACTGTCCAGGAAGAATTTAGAGGAATTGTCTAGAAAGAGGAAAGATAAAAATAAGTGTGGAGGAAACATTTTAAAAGTCTTTCAGAACTGAAAGAAGTTAGTCCAAAAATTGGAAGTGCTCAATATGTTCTAAGGATTAGTGTTAAAGACCCTTCCTTACCTAAATGATAAAAATGGAAAAATTTCTGAACCCTAATGATAAAGATAAATTCTAAAAATTTCCTGTCACCAAAAATCAATTCAATAAGTGTAATATGATTCAAAGTGGTCTTTGACTTCTCAATGGCTACACTGGACACTAGAAGACCAAGGGAGGAAAGTCCAAAAATTTAAGAAAAAAAATGATATGCAGCCTAGGTTTCTAAAGTTAATTCTGTCAATAATTCAAATTTTGAGGTGAAAAGATAAATATTTTGGTGCATGCAAGTATTCAGAAATTTCAAACACCACAAATTATTCCTAAAGAAAAATTTTATAGAATTGATGTCCATGAGACCACACTCATCTGTTTGTCTCCAATTTCAGATTATTCTTTTGTTCCTTGCAGATTATAGTGTGTGTGTGTAGGTGTGTTCATTTAAAAATTTTTTTTAGATAACTATTACTCAAAATATGTATCTGTTAATATATGTATATGTATATATGCATGTAAATATGTACAAATGTAAACATATGCTCTTATCCATATCTAACAAAAATCTTAAATTCTGGTTTTTAATTTGAAACTATTCAGAAACTGAGATGATAGTGTTAAAAGAAGTCATTTTTGTATTAATTTACTACATGAAATAAATATATAATCTTTCCTTTTAAACTCATATGTCAAAAATTGAAAAGAGTAAGAATGAGTTCCAATCCCAAAAGTATTCTTTTGCAAGTTATTAAATATTGGGAATGTTATGAATCCTCTTATGGAATCAGTTTCTTCATCTTTAATATTTGAATAATGATAATACCTATCTCATGGGTTGACTCAGAGGCTTAAATACAATTATGTAAGATAAAATGACCAGATAAAATAGGTGCTCTGAAAACATTTCATTGGTTTTGCTTTAGCTTGCCCTATTTCCCCCCTCAATTTGAGTATAAACAGAAAGATAGATTTACTCTAGGAATACAAATTCAAAATGGAAGAAAAGCCTGGTTAGAGAGAGTGAAAAAGTGAAATATATTCAAAACTACCTGGAACTTGGGGCATAGGTCAATCAATGGCTTTATTACCTGCTATATGTATAGAACTTTGAGGATAGAAAGTCATACCTTAAAAGTAATTTTAGGAGCTTTGTTCTGTTTTGTGGGGTACAATTCTCCTTTACTGAATTTTTCAGAAATCACTTTAATCATTTTTATGGGCTTCTTGAGTTGAATTTAAATGCCTTTTGAATATGATACAATACTGATACTATCTTGAGGCCAGAGAAAGAAAACTGAATCCTATTCAGGTGCAGAAGAATCACTGCATCGGAATAAGAATAAGAATAAGAATAAGCTGATTATTCTTATGTTTCACCTCTATTGGCAGTTCACTCCAAGCAGACTTTTTCCCACTCTCCTTTTAACCAAAAATAAACCCATTTACCACTTTGTAATATGGTAAATGGCTTGTGATTAGAAATTGTTCATTATTTTACTTTGGTGGTATTGAGAAAATGTACCCCTTTAATGTTCAGTGAAATTTTAGAGTGCCCTCTCATAGAAGGCACCTTAAGATAAATTAAATCAAAATCTCAATTTTACAGATGAGGAAATCTTAACCCAAATAAATAAATTTTTCAAAGTCACACAGCTACTGCTGGCAAAGGAAGTCTCAGAACCCATATCTTCTGAATCTTTGTTCAATTTGTTTTAGAATAATCTCACCTTGTATTTTTTTCTGAATAATTAAATTCATTAAAAATTTAAATATGGTTATACTTCTCTAGAATTAAGTCAATATAAGACCCTAGTTTTCTTCAGCACTTTTTCAATGTAGACTTCTGAATGCTCAGCCTCAGTCCTTAAGGAAATCTTCAAATGCTTGTTTAACTTGAAACCCAAGCTTATTGATGGTTAAAATCATTGCAACATAAAGCATGGTTGTTGAAAAAGCATTTTATAAACAACAACAAAAAAAAGTGTATTGCAACAAGAGTCATTCTGTTAAGTAGCTAGTCAGACATGAGCAGAGCGGGAACAAAGGAATAGATGCTCAACCTAGAGTCTGCCCAAAGAGCACCCTACTGGTAGTTAGAGAACCCGTCAGGCATCACCAGAGACAAAATAGAGACAAAATCTTAGCTGGCCAAATCCAACCTCCGACGCCAGTGCAAAAGGTACTACCTAATTTGCCCACAATTTAAGTTTCATTATAATACTATGTTTATGCCTGGAAATTCATAAATCTAATTATAACAGACTGAATTCTGGGTGAGTGCATGCGTACTAGGTAAAGAGTTGTATAGCAGCCAAGTGTTGGTCAAAATGACTTCACTTGCCAACCACTTCAGAATGCCTTTGTAAGCACCCATCATGACCCTAAATGTAACAGACATTTCCCTTCCCCAGGGTTACAACTCTCCATCTTCCCTGACAGTATACCCACTCCAGGAGTACATATCCTTATTTTCACATGGCTAGCCAGTTTTAGGCTTGATCTATCGTCTATCTCATAATGTGCTTTTAGTAAATGAAATGCATTTCCTCACCAGTAATAGGGAGCTAGAGGTGTATGTGTGTTACCGGAACTCTGATCGCCACAATGGTAACAATTCTTATCTTAAATGTATTCTTTATGGTTTCTCATAATGATTTCAATTATCAATACACTCTGCATTCTTGAAATCATTGATGTGAGATTCCATGAGGGAACTTGTGAAGACCATAAATTTCCCTATTTGCAAAAGTCTGTTAGCTTCACCACCAGATTCAGTTGGAAAAGAGTTTGAACTGCTAGCAATTACAACTAATTGTTATGTTTCCTACTCACTGAAGCAAAGGTATCCTAAATGAAGACAAAGTAGAAACATTATGCTTGTCAAATGAAGTTACCAGGAACTGACAGAAGCTGTTATTGCCTTAGTATCAAATTTCAAAGTCTTCTATGCATGATCTGTTTCATTATAGAAATGTACTGTCATGCAAATTTTTTCATAACAGCTAAAAAGTATTTTGTTTTATTTACCTATGCATAATGGTGAGATTAAAAATCTGAATCCAAAAGACATCATCAAAGAGTAACATTGCCACTTATGTCTAAGTGGTCAGGACAATAACACTAGCAATTAGTCACAGAGGTATCATTATAGTATTTTGCATGAGAAAAAAGAAACTAATGAGAATACAATGAGAAATCTCTACTTTAGAATATTATACTTGTGTTATATGAAAAAGAGAAGTTTTTGAAATAGGTTACTTGAAAGTTTGATTACGAGTTACCAAAAATTTAATCTGAAAAAATTTTAATTAAAATGTATTGTATAACATAGCAAGACACAAGCATTTCCAAGACATTTTATTCTCTTCAAAAATAATGAGCATAAAATATTCTTTAATATTTAAAGAAGAAATGTTTTATTTTGTAACTATATTCTAAATCTAAAAAAACATTTGTTAATTTAATCTTCATATATATTTTAACAGTTATCTACATTTTTTCTAGAAAAGTTTGTTTTTTTATATAGTAAAAATTATGCAATTTTTTGCTTTCAATGTCATGTTTATAAAGACGGGTCCCATGAGAATATATAAATATACTTCAATATCTTGTGAAAGTATTTTTTGAAATTGAATATTATTAACATCTATGCATTTATTTTATCCATAATTACTATTTATGTTTTTTAATTATTTAAGCCATGGATTCATTTTTTCTTTTCCAAACAATGAGCTAGGCTATGCTAGGACATTTACTAAATAATTTATTCTTCTCTACTATTTTAAAATGTTATGTTTATGATGAGCTAAATTCATTCTAGTTCTGAATAGAATTTGGGGCTTTCTATTGTGTGACAGTCTGATTTATGTGAAACTGCAAATATCACAATAAATTATAAGAATTTTATGGTATATTTTAAACTACACGATAATTATAACTTTTTTCATTATTTTTTTAGCTTGTTTCTTCTTAGAAGTAAACTTCATATTTCAGCAAGGTTCTTTAAAATTGCCTTTATGTTTATATTAGAAGATATTTATTATGTATTTCAGTACACAAATGTGTTATGCTTCTCCTACTAATATCATTTATTTCATGGTAAAATTTTGAACATTTTGTATAGTTCAGCATGCTTCTTTTTGAAGTTTATTCCTTGGTATTTTATTTATTTATTTATTGCATCTTATTTCACTTATTTAGTTTCTATGATACATATTTACTTTCCATTTATTTTTAAAAGATTATTTCTCATATAGAAATATGTTAATTTTGTATATTTGTTTTAACCAGCATGCTAAATTCACTTAAATATTTCAGAGTGATTCTGTTTGATCTTCTTGCTAGAAAAACATGTCATCTGCTAATAATGATAATCTACATTCCCCCCTCAATTTACAAGTTTATGACTTTTTTTAGTCTTACCATTTCACCCGAAATTTCAAGAACTATGATAAATAAGAATGGTGACAGCAGGCCTATATTTTTTTCCATATTAGTTATTTGAAGAGTATAGGTAGATAGATGTAGATAGATAGATACCATAATTGTGTGATGTAAATTAAATAATATTTTGTGATCCACTTCAACAAAAAGAACATACTTTAATAATTTATGACTAGAAAACAGTACTATATTCCTTACATAGAAAATGCTCAAAAATATTTGTTAAATAAATGAATAAGTGGATAAGAAGTAAAGCAAAGAAAATTTTATAAACAGATGCATAATGGGTATACTTTATAACAACTACCTTTTTTCACTCAGGCTACATCTGCTTTTAGGGCTTATCAATTTTCTAAGTGTTTTAACTGCCTTCCTGTTTTTTATCAGTTTCTTTCTCGGGTTCTGATTTCTGCTCCTGAGACCGTGCTCAAAGCTGTAAGGTTGAAACTCTTCCAGGCTTTTCTTCCCTCACACTGAACGCCTATCTGGTCATTGTTTCACTGTTTTCAAAGGACTGTAGATAGTGAACACCTTTCGTGGTGTCAGCCTAGGACAAAGTTACTTCATTTCTCTAAGAACTGTCCCCGCATCTGTTATAACTGTAATCTGTGACTCTGGCCCACCTGCCTCTGTCCATCAGACCAGAAGAGGACACCAGACCATAGCCAAACAGTGGAGACTCTGTCCAGAAATTCCAAAGTAGGACTGAGACCTGAGATCCTGAAGGAGGAGATATAAACTAGAAAGCTACTTAGAAATTATATTCTACTTGACTTGTATCATGTAGTAAGAAACCAAAAAACTAGTTTGAAAGAGAACAAAACAAAAAGAAAGACAGACAATGAGAGGAGATATAGAAAAAAGTTTACCGTGATATTTGGGTTTATCTTTATTTTTTAGTATCTTATTTTTTAATATCTTATTCTTTCAGATCCTGATAGTTTAATTTTTGCTTTCAGTTTCTTTTAAATGTCATTTTATTTTTATATAAAATGTATCTTTTTGATTAGGTAATTTTGGCTAAAAAAATAATACTAATAATAATTATATATCTTAAGTGTATCTCCCTCATTTTGATAAATTTAATTGTCTCACCTAAGACACTATATCTCTATTATTTATTGACTCAGCAACTGTTATTGTATAGAATATCTGGAGCCATTCTTTTTGGGTTTAAATCTTTTCTATACCTTTTGAAAGTCCAAGTTACTTAACTTTCTCATGTCTTATTTTCATCATCTGTATAACAACAATATCAATAATAATAATAGTAACTTTTTTATAGAGTTATGAGAATTCAAGTGGGTAATATTTCTAAGGCACATGAAGTGTGTGTGTGTGTGTGTGTGTGTGTGTGTGTGTGTGTGTGTGTATGTGATTGTATAGAAAGTAGCCCATATCATTTTAGATGTTTTTGGTTGTTACTATTAAGAGTGTTCTTTATTTATATCTAAGCATATACTCTATTTTTGTTTTTAGGCTCTCTTTTCATTTTTTTCTCATATTAAGTATTTATTTATATTTTTATAAAATTTTAATATTCTTAGACAATCCATGAAAATTATGTTAATCCTTGAAGATAATGATGTATTCCTAGACAATCTGGGCAGTGCTCCAAGATGATCTTCCTTCAATATGTAGAAATAAAAGTTATGACTATATGTGCTGAATGTTATAGAAAGTTTAATTAGTTATTTATGATCAAACAAGCAGACAAATTTCTAAGAGATGTTATTATCCTTAAATTCCTAAGAGATGTTATTATCCTTCCTTACATTTCCATATCTAACTATTTCAGGCAGTTGAAATTCATCCATTGTTTAAGATCTAATGAAGAAAAAATCCAGTGTATATTTTATGATGTTAATGTACTTAGAATTTTTTCTTTGACTAAAATCAAATTTTATTTAGCTTCACTACCTAAAGAGTAGAAATTGATGCATGTTTCTTTTTTTCTTTCTCTCCTGAGCTACAGTGACTGAAACCATTAAAAAAAAATATTAGGAAAACTAATCTGTCAGTGTTGTCTTAAAAATTATATTTTAAGATGAATAAAATGTATAAAAACAGAATTTTGACAGGATATAGTTTCACTTTTAGTTTTTAAATCATTAATATTTTAATAAATTCATAAATGTGTCCAAAGTATCAAATTTTATATCCACAATGTCTATAAAAAATTCAATTGTAATCATGGTTTACTACTCAATTTTACAGATTATCCTAGTTTTAAAGTATAGTTGACATCTTTTTTTAGGTTAAGAAACAAGACAATCACTTAAAATTATAACATTGACAAAAAGTTTATTTAACATGTTCTAATATGATTTTTTTTCTGATAACATTTATTGACCTAGATCTATCATTTACTGAGCTTTATCAATGAACCATATAGCTGCATGAGTTAAAGCAACATTTCTCAAAATGCATTCATTGAAACCTAGGGTCATACTCTTTCACCCTACTTCTGAGATGTTCTGAGAAAATGGTGTCTTTGCTAAAATAAATTTTAGAATGTTGCATACTTTTGGATGTAGACTAAGGGAAAGTATTTAAAAAATAATTATAATTTTTATATCTATTTAAGGCAGAATTTTCAAACTTATTTGGCCTTGGAAATCACTCTGTAAAATACAACTCTTAAAGAGTTTCAAAACCTTAGATCTTTAGGACATATTCTGGGAAATTCTGAAGACTATGCATTTCTTAATGTGACTA
Source organism: Cynopterus sphinx (assembly GCA_030015415.1). NCBI lineage: Eukaryota > Metazoa > Chordata > Mammalia > Chiroptera > Pteropodidae > Cynopterus > Cynopterus sphinx. Next base: position 95,909,225 of record CM057381.1, read on the forward strand.
ATTTGAAACTGAAGAACAGTGAACCAGAAGACATGTAATGTTAAAACATTTTAGCCATTCAAATTGGCATAGAGCTTAAGAATGAGACTACATTGTGAAATTAAAAGGTAATTACTGTATTTTATCTAACACTTAATCTTCCAGTTTGACCTAAGTCTGCCTTTTTTTCTAATCACAATTCATGTGCCAGGGAAATGGCATCATATTTAATGTTACTTGCAACTTGATAATTACAATCATTAACCTCAAAATAAGATACAAGAAATTAAACAGCTTCACAATAAGCCACCTAGTATCTTAGGTAGTTGTATATGCAACTTTGGAGGCAAAAATAAAAGTTATAATATATAAAATGAAACTTAAAGCAGAAAACTTGACTCCATATCCTTATAATTTTCATTGGCTGAATCAAGCTCCAAACATCTGGTTCCTAAACCCTTTTAGTTACAAATATACTGATATTGCTAAGCATGAGTATTTTGTATTCTCATTAGAAAAAAGTGGAGTTTAAATAAAATATGAGACTAATCACATGTTAGCAGTAGGAGACTTATCTAAGAGATGTTTCTTCAAATGCCTTAAATAAGACTATGTGAGCAAAATCAAACTTCACTTAACATATTTACTATTTTTCCCTGGTTAAGTTATTTTAAAAATAAGCAGAATGTAATAAAATTAGACAAACAATAAAAAACAGTGTATATAATATGAGTGAAATGTGATTTTCTTCTTTTTACTTATAGTATTCTTACCTTTTACTCCATCTAAAGTTTGCATATTCTTTGGGAGATTTTCAGTGAATGGTTGGAAGAAAGTATTTTATCAAAAATACAAAAACTAAGACTATATTTTTTTATAGTTTAGACTAGAAAATAAACATTTTAATTTAAAAATATGATTTTTAAAATCAAGCTTTATTGGGAAAGAATAGATTTTTCAAAATTCATTTACTTTCCATTTAACTTACAAAAGTAAAGCTCTAAAGACATATATATCACAGAATTTATTTTATGGAGTAGAAAGTGTATTCCCTTCAGTAGGTCATAAAGCCCCATGCCCTAAGATAGAAAGTTAACATGATCTAAGGAAGTAAAAATAATCCAACATACCTTTTTTTACCTAGGGAATTTTGTTAAAGAAGCCAAACATAGGTTGGAAAATCAGAATCAGACATCTGAATCCAATAAAACCCTCCTTGGACCTACCTTTGACAGCCATAAGACTCAGAGAAAAGATGTGCTGGAGGAACAGAATCAAATGGTTGTCTCATTTGGGACAATAGGACTATATAAGCAAGATAGTCTCCCTCTGAAATGAAGTAGCCTTAAGTGGGTAACAAAATCAGACAGAGATGAAGGATGTAGTTTTTACTCTCAAAACTTATTTAGCTCTCAGGTGTTAAATTGCTATACAAAATTTTCAACACTTTTCAGTAAGTTGGTGAGGGTTGCATGGGAAAACAATGCCAAGGCATAAAATGAATCTCTTAAGGCATAAAGTGAATCCCTTAAGGCAAGAGTTGGCTATGGGACAAGAGCAACTCAGAAACATCAGCAGGATACGAGGCATTATCAAATAAAAAAGGCCTGAAATAAATGTTGGGAATCATGGGTAATTATTATGGGCTTTCTTCCAAAATTTATATGTTGAAGTTTTAAACCCTAGTGAGATGGGACATTACTTGTAAAATTCTTAATCTTTTAGCAAGAAATAAAATGGGACATCTCTTGCAGTGTTAATCTTTTTAGTAAACCTAGTTAAGTTTTCTTCCCTCCTTTCTTTGGGAAAAAGGCCCTCTCCCTCAAATCCTGATAATTGCCTAGGTGATTCAGATCCTCTGGCTATTGATAAGGGTCATCAGCCCATCGTTAAGCAGAAACGGTGTTAAGCCAAGGAGGGCCTAGAGTCTGGGGGCAGGATGGTGTACTTTAAGCTAAAGGTCTTTTTTTTTACTCTAAGAAATATATTAACCAAGCCTGTTTCCCTTTTCTTGCGTAATAGATAAATCAGTAATAGAAATTAATAGATACATGATTTAAATACATTTGTATTTTCATTTCCTTGTCTAAGGATGGAGGTTGTATTTCAGTAGGAAACCCAAGACCCCACCCTGACTGAAGCAGAAAGGGAAAGAGCTCCATGAAACCCCAGTGGGCAGGGACTATGGCCATTCTTAGCAGGAAGCAGATATGGAGAAGAGACCTCTCATCCCTCAATATCTATACTAATAATAAGGGTGTTCATGACTCTTAGAAAAGAGTTAGGCAGGAAAGTTAGTTAGGGGGTTTCAAGTCCACTTGCAAAGATACTGAGGTCATCCTATCCTAGAAGGGGTCTGCCCTAACCCACCCACTGTTGTGACTGGAATAACCAGACTCAAACTGAGTGCTTTGATATTAGAGGCAGTCTATTAGCCAGCGGCTGTCCTTCCAAAGGAGCAACCTCGACCCATTTCAGGTCCACAGTTTTATACTCAAAAATCCATTAATCACTATATTCCAATCACAATGGATCTATACATCATCTATTCATGACCGTCACCAAATGGTGTTCTGATATAATGCGTAAGCGGGGGGGTACAGAAGCAGAAAGCAGAACGTTAAAAGGTCAGATTCCCATACCATGTTTCCCATAAATTCCTCCTACTCTTTCTTGTGGGAACATAGTTAAACAATAGCCTACCAATGTAAACGCCAGGTACTCGATCAGGAAATGTGGCTGCTGTGGCGGTTGGCATACAGGCTTCTAGTTTTAACCCCTTCTTGCATCTTTCTAGGGGCACATCATCACACCACAATTATGCAAACCAGAAGGCAATTTTTTAACTCACAAAGAAATACATAAGCAGCATTAGGTAACAGTTTGAGCCAGTCACTTGCACCTGTGCAATGAAGACCTCAACAACCTTCAAGTCACCTGAGCCTCATTATACCATCACTATAATATGATGCATATGCCCAGAAGTTCATTAATATCATTATAACAGATTGACTTCTGGAAATGAACATGCACAAAAAGCAAAATGATGAATCACTAAGTCTTGTCAATCATAGTTGTCAATCAAGATAGCCCAATCCTCTAAGAAAAGTAACCACACAGCATAAAAGGAATAAAAACCCTGAAGTCTTTGTTGCCAGGCCTTTTGAGCCACTCTTCTTTTGCTCAGTCCTGCTTGCCTGTCTGTAAGTATACTTTCCCTGCTAACAAAACTTTTCCTTTCTACTGTATTTTGGTGTCTTGCTCAATTCTTAGTTTGAGAAATCAAGAACTTCGACAATGTTCCACGAGAGGACCTCACTCTCCAACAACTCTAGTACCTCAGAATATGACTTTTTTTGGAGAAAGGGTCTTCAGAGAAGTAATAAATAAATGAGGTCCGGAGGGTCAGTATGATTGGTATCTGTAAGGTAAATGTGTGACATACCGAGAGAAGTTTGAAAAGCAAGCATTTATTGGGAGAGGGCTCCCAGGTGAGGTTCTCTGGTCCCAAAAGGATAGAGGCCAGAGGAGTTGCGCCCTGGGGTGGGAGGACACAGCTTTTATGGGGTTATGTGGGGGTAGGGGTATAGGGTGGGAAACATTAATCAATTGCTAACTGAGCCTCGAGATTAGGATGGTGGTGCCTAGGGCTTTAGGGTGGGCCCTATTCAGAAGGTCTGGATTCCAGGTATCAAGCTGGGGAGTCTTCAGGCAGACATCTGGCTGACCCTTCCCCCACAGACCTAACAGTATCTTAATAAATGAGATTAGGACAAAGACATTTACAGATGGAAGCCCATGTAAAGACTTAGAAAGAAGATGGTCATTTGCAAACCAAGAAGAGAAGCCTCAGAAGAGAGTTACCTCATCTTGATCTTTGGCCATTACTTTCCAGAGCTGTGAAAACAATAAAATATTATTTGTTTAAGCTGCCCAGTGTCTGGTACTTTGTTATGGCAACCTTACAAATTTAAACAGATTTTAGTACCAGACAGTGGAGTGCTGATATAACAAATACGTAAAAGCGTGGATGTGGCTTTGGAACTTGGTAATGGAAAGAGGCTAAAAGAGTTTTCTGGTGCATGTTAGAAAAAAAGCTTAAATTGCCTTAGACTGTTGGGAGAAATATAAACATTCAAGGCAATTCTAATAAAATTTTAGATAAAAATGAGAAACGTGTGTTAGGTCTGCAGGGGAAGGGCCAGCCAGATGCCTGCCTGGAGACTCCCCAGCTGGATACCGGGAATCCAGACCTGAATAAGGCCCACTCTAAAGCCCTAGGCACCACCACCCTAATCTGAAGGCTCAATTAGCATTTAATTAATGTTTCCCACCCTATACCCCTACCCTCACATAACCCCATAAAAGCTACGCCCTCTCACCCCAGGGCACAACTTCTCTGGCCCCTCTCCTCTTGGGACCAGAGAACCTCACCCGGAGCCCTCTCCCAATAAATTCTTGCTTTTTAAACTTCTCTCAGTGTGTCACATGTTTACCTTGCAACATGTTATTGAAAATTGGGGAAAATGTGATCTTTTTTATAAAATGCCAAAGAACTCAGCTGAATTATATTGTAGTGTTTTGTGGAAAGTAGAATTTGTAAGTTATTAACCTGGATATTTAGCAGAGATTTCTGAACAAAGTGCAGCCTGGTTTCTCTTTGCTACTTAGAGAAAAATGTAAGGATAGAGAGAAGTTGAAGAAAGAATTATTAAGCAAAAGGAAACAAGAACTTGAAGATTGAGAACATTCTCAGCATACCTGTATTGCAAAACATGAGAAAGCATGTTCTGGAGAATATATCAAGAATATAGTTGAACAATTATTTACTAAAGAGATTATGGCTGTGACTCAAAGATCCAGTAAAACATTTCAGCAGAAGCCAGAATAGTGATACAGAAATTTGGGAAAGATCTATGGACTACCATGAATTACATGATGGGCCAACAAGCCTTTTAAGAGTTTTATACCAACATAATGCTGCCAGTGCAAACTAGAGAAAATAAAAATGGAAGAAAGAAAAGAAGGTTATCAGACTTCTGAGATTCTACAAGATAGGCCAATAAAACTATCTAGCTACAAACATGCTTTATCATTCATTAACATGAAAGAATGACCCCAAAGACATCTCAAATGTCAGCAAGGTTGCCACTGTCACCAGGGGTCCATGGGTACAGGTCTAGTGGGTTGGTAAAGGTATCTCCTCCTTACTTCTAGAGACTGGGACCACCTCCTTGGATTTGGAAAGACAAGCAATCTATGCCCAGGACAGAAGGAGAAAGGCTAACACACTGATCGGCCCAAAGATAAAGTCACTTCTTTAGTGGGCCAAGAAAACAGCATCAAGCCAAAGGTAATAATTCTCAAGCCTTAAAATCTAATAAAATATTCCCTCCAAGGTTTTAATCCCTTCCCGCCTTCTGATTTCTCCATTTTGGAATAGCAATGTCTATTATATGTCAGTCCCATCATTACATTTTGGAAATGGTACTTTGTTAGGAAAGCATAGACAGCTAATAGAGTAATACTAGCAATAATACTCAGTAGCAGACTAGGGGCAGTGGCGGGGCAAACAGGAATCAAATAAAGCAAACATTTCTCAGTAGATCTTGACCAATGTGTATCCCCCAAACAACATAAATGCATATGTTCTCTACTTTCATGTGTACTGATGGCATCTTTGTGAAATAAGTAGGGGGCAGTAGAAAATGATTAATTCAAAAAGATTATCCACCTTATCAGGAAACCTATGATTACAAATATTAATTTTTAATTTTTCTCCTTTTTCCAGCAAATTAGAAGCTCATGAAGGAAGTAACATATTATAGCAAATAAATTCTTATCTTTGTTTTTTAAGTGTAGTGTAAACAAGTTTGAAACTTTGCTTTAAAACTAATATATTACACAGAAATAATTGTATAATATACATATACTTAATGTAGAATATGGAAAGATGGAGAAATAAGCTAATTTTAAGTGGAAATTTTAGGTAAGAACAGATAGCTGATATTAGTACAAAATTTAATCCTAAATCTACAAAGAAAGAAGACTTAGCACTACATGAGTGAGGTTTATTTCACAATTCAAAAATTATGACAAATGACAGGTTCCTAAAACCTGACTTCGAAAGACTAAGCACCTTAAATATAAAAACCTACCACTTATTATTTAAAATAAGCAGTTTGAAGGAAACAGACAGTTCCACAGCCCACTTTTAGTGAGAATTTCTGGCCACAAAGAGATACTTGGCTTCTTCTAGCAAGAAGGAACCAAGCTCTTTAAACAACAATTATTTTTGGTTCTTGGAGTTATTTTTCTTTTTTTAATCTTTACAAACACTTTTCTTACCTCTGTAAACAGCTCTCCAATTAGTAATGTTTTAATACTCTTCTCTTTCACTTTTTTAATTTGAAAGTAAAAATTGAGATGGATCTCAAGTAATTTACATTATTTTCATATTTTCATAGTAAAATTTAATTAACTAAAAAATTTCTGCAAGTCCATAGAAAAATTACAGTGCATGTAGATACTGTTTATAAATCAGATGCTGATGATTAAAGGTATAGTTCATATAAAATCACGTTTTTTTAAAAGAAAAAATTTATTTTTGGTATACCATAATCATATACAAATATTACCATCAACTATTAAGTATAACAGTAATAAAATATAGGTGTCATGGCAACATAAGCAAATAAATGCACTTGATAGAAATCATAGAATTATAATGTAATTTATAATAATAAAATATATAGAAAATTATTTCTTTATTTTTAGGGCTTGCAATGGAACCTGACTTAGTCTTCAAATATGCAAAACCAAAGTTTAAATATAATCATATTTACAATATCATTAGATTAAAAAATATTTCAAAAAATATTCAACACAATATTTAAGATCTTGACACCAAAAATTACAAAATATTTTTGAATGATATATAGATCTCATTAAAGGCTTACATATACCATGTTCAATAGATGGAAGTGTTAAAATGTTTATTTTCCTTAAGCTGATTTATAGATTCAATACCATCCTGTTAAAAGTCACAATGAAAATTTTTGTAAAATCAAGATATAGGTTATTAAATTTATAGGAAAATGCAATAGATTTATAAAAGCCAAAAAGATCCTGAAAGAGATGAACAATTTTGCAGAACAACACCTGATTGGAAGTCTTATACAAAGCTATAGTAATAAAGAGAATTTGATGTTGGTGTAAGGATAAACAGATAGATGAATGAAACTTAATAGAATATCCAGATAATGACCTATTCACTAGATGTGAAAAATAAATCCATGTAAAATGTGCTGCAGCAACTGGTAAATATATTAGAAGAAATGAATCTCAACCTCTATTTATACCACATGCAAAAATTATTTTGAGATCACTCATAAATAGAAACATTAAATCTAAAACTTCAAAACCTCTGGAACAGTGACTGGCAAACTTTCTTAAAGAGTAGAATAGTAAATATTTTAAGCTCTAGGGCCATACTTTCTTTGTTACAACTACTCAACTGTTTCACTGTAACATAAAAACAGCCATAGAAAATAAATAACTGAATTGCTTACTGCGTTTCAATAAAATTTTATTTATGAAAACAAGAAACTGTACTTGTAGTCAATAACCCTAAGAGAATATTTTTTATAAACTTAAACAAATATTTATACATATAAATATATATAAATATGTTTTATTTATATATAAATATATACCTGTTCCTCGATTTACGTGAGATTTTTTATGGGAGATTTTTTTATATGCAGTAAATATTACCCCCACTTACACAGACTTTTAATACATGGTTTCCATTTATGCAGTCTCATTTTACCCAATTCTTTCTTTTACATTTCCATTATTGGTTATTACTCTTTCTAAAAACAATAGCTTAACTCAGCAACATACAAAGAACTCAATCCTACCAATACACAATTATTAATGATCTTCCTGTTCATTGGATGGCAAATAAAAAAGCATGGGTGGCTACTGATGTTTTTGGAGATTGGTTTTACAAATGTTTTGCTGTAGAAGGTGAAAATTATATGAAGGAAATATGTCTTTCTTTTAAAATACTTTTCCTTTTAGATAATGTACTTGGTCATTCACACAATTTAGAACATCCCAATATAAAAGTATATTTGCCACCAAATACAACTCCCTTAATCCAACTTTTAGATCCAGACATTATTTCCACCTTTAAAATTAATTCTATTAAACAAGTCCTAATGCTATTTTTTAATAAACTTGAAGATAATTAATCACTTAAAGTTACAGAAGTCTTGAATAAATACACAATTTTAAGTTGTAACAGGATATGGCTTTAGCTTTCAGTGGTATAAAGACATCAACTTTAAATGCTTGCTGAAAAGCAGTATAACCAGAAATGGTTGTACCAAGGAATATGGTTCCAACAACTGAAGAGAGATTAACTGACATTATTAATTTATTAAATTTTAAGAAGGCTTTGACAATTTGAATGTAGATAATATTAACAAATTATGGTTGATCACAAATTAACTGATAATGAATTAATTCATTTAGTATCTGAATCCTGTCAATGAATATAGCAGTGACCTCGAACCAGTTTCATTCACTGCAAAATATAAAACAAAGATCTTAATCAGCCACAAAACTGGAAACTGCAATTGTAGATATCGATCCAAACATCCTATGAGCCTTAAAATTTTGAAAAGATTTTCAAAAATTTTGCAGTGAATATCAAAGATTTATAAAAACTTAGTAAAAGGTGGGGTTGGAAAAAGATTATCCAAAAAAAATAAACCTAAAAACAAAACTAAAGTGTGCTTCCAAATATTTTGAGTAACTTTGTGTCAAAAAGAGAAGATTGATTCCAGTACAGACACCAACAGCAAATAAAATTTATTTTGGTTTTTCTCAATTTCATTAGCATTTTCTTGTGTGTGTGAAAACATGTGAAATAAATATTTTTATTATTTATATTGGCCTATTTCTTTACTATTTTTTTTGTACCAGTAAACTTTTTATGTGTTTTTTTTTCACTTTAAAAAAAATACATGTGAAATGAATAATCTGCATAAATCACAGGATGAAGGTAAACACTTATATAAAATAATTTTATATTATTTATATAAAAATAAAATATAAATATAAATTTTATTTATAAAAATAAATGAAAATATTTTTATGAACTTGGGATAGATTTCATAGAGAAGATGCAAAAACTTCTAATCATTAACAGAAAACATTGATAATTAAACTTTGAAGATAAAAAGTAAACTGTGCTCATTAAAGTAAATATTAATGTAATGAAAATTCAAACCATAAACTGGTTTACTTTTTGAAGTAAATATTTTTGACTAAGGATTTATACATAAAACATATAAAGAATTCCTACACATTAACAATAATAATAAATCAAATAAAGTGCGAGAAAGCCTTGAATACTTGACAAAAAAGATGATATATGGACAATCAATAAACACATGAAAAGTAATTCAATATCATTATTCATACTGGATTTACAAATTGAAACCACTAGAACAGTAACCATTATAAAGCTAAACACCAAATATTGGAAAGGATGTAGAGCAATAAACAAAAGTAATTGCCTGTGGGACAAGAAAATGTTACAACCTATTAGAAAAATGTTTCACAGGTTCTTATAAGACCAAGAAGTTCAACCTGGTTTTTCCATAAAATAAACAAGCAAACATTTACAAAGAGAATTGTATAATAACATTTATAGAAGCTTTATTTACAACAGATAAAAACTGAAAACAATCCAAGTATCCATTAGAAAATAAAATGGATATATTGTGTATGTTTAGATAATATAATACTACTCATAAATAAAAAATAATAAACTATACACACAACAATATAAATGAATCTTGAAAGCATTGCGAAAGAACAAAACAAAGCAACAAAAAATGAGAACCCACCGTAAGATTCCATTTATGTGAAATTCTAGAACTACTAAACCTAATCTATGGTAATAGAAATCATAAATTTAACTCCTTTTGGTGAGCCGAGGTTTGGGGGTAAGGTAAATATCCTATATCTGAGATTGGAGATGCGTCATTCAGATACCTTTTAATATAACTTTATACAGGTAGTACAGTTAACTGACAACCCCAGCTGCCACCCTTATTCAATGTGAGAATCATTCAATAAGTAATCTTTGCTCAAGGACTCTTTATTAACCTGGTTGAAACTTCCTCAAAACTCTGCTATGCTCTGAAGAGTTCACCTAATTCTTTCTAACCCTCTTTTTTCGTAGATATCAGGCTGCCTCTGCTTACTGAACTTTCTTCTCCTTTATCCTTGAAAGGCATTTCCCCCAGTAAATCTCTTGCACATATAATCCCACTGGAATCTATTTATCAGATAATTTACAAAGTTTTGAGTTATGTGGTTATATATCTGTTAAGACTTGTAGAACTGTACTCTGCACATCTTACCTCAGAAATCTGGACATTTCACAGAATATAAATATTACATTTAAAAATTATAATCTGTAAAGCCATTCTAACTTCAAACCTGCAGGTATTCCTATATAAGGTCAATAGTTAAAAAAAAATAAAAACAAAAACAAAATGGCCTACTTTTCAGTATAATATATCAGTCACAGACACCCACACAGAGCCACAGACACACACATTCACCATATTGTTTGTTAGTTGCTTGACTTTAAGAGAGCAGGTATATTCACAATGATAATTTGAGACTAAAGAATCTAGGTTGAAATACTGACTACCACACGATGTATGCTTTAATGCCTTAGTAAACTGCAAGTTATTACAAATCTTGAAAGCCCAGAAGTGTAGATGGTCAAAGTACAAATGGCACTCAACAATCTTAAAATGAGTATTCCACTGTGTAAACCAACTCGATACTTCATTTTAAAATTTTCTTTACTTTTTTCATGGATGTAGAAAGCAACGAATCATTATCTTTTTTCTGAGTAAATTTTTTTACTAATTTCTAAGATTACATTTGCCTCAATATTATGCATTGCTTCTGAAGTTTGATTCCCCAATAGTTTGTATAATTTTCCAGAAATTATTTCTGGAGAGACCTTTCTTTAGCACTTTCTCAAATCTACTATACATTCACTGTCTTTTGATGTCTTGCCTCTATCATTAGCCCTTCTCATTCATATCCCAACACAATCTGATTCTTATACATAAGAATGATATCTGTAAAGACTATTTTCCTATATAGCATTATTTATAAACCACAGAGGATCTCCGTAAATATATATAATTGCCATTTTTATATGCAGTGAAATTAAACTTTTCTGTAACCATTTCAGGAGAAGATATGGATGGATACTCTGAGTATAATTAAGAATGATAAAATGACACTGAGGGAAAAATGGAATCCTGGATGTTTTTCCACTAGTAGAAGATAGAGGTAAGCATATAGCAAACTCCATTTAGTAAACATCTAGTAATCATTTAGTAATAGCAGGTTCATTTTTCACCTGCTAGGTATATTTAGGCACTGCCTGTGTACACATGGGAATATATAAACAAGACATTTTTCTAACTCCATGAAAATCTCAATCTAATGAGAGTGACAGACAAAGCAAATTAAGAGTTACAGTAAAATATAAGTGCTCTGATAAACTCATTGACAGGGAGGCCCAAGATGCTCAGTACAAAATATAAAATGCTTAAGACAACTAAAGAGATGACTTTATTCAGGTTATTACAATAGGGAGAACATTCAATAATGAGGACTATATCAAAAAAGATGGGGAAAACCTGGCATATTATAAATTAAGGGAGTCAAAAGAAAGAATGGATATAGGTCTCATCTGAGTCATTTCGTTCTCTTTTGATGTCCCACTTCTCCATGAAACCTGGGGAAGTAGGATGTAGCAATGTAGATGTTCTTAGGAGTCTGGGGATAAAGAATTTTGACATATCATCCTTGACCTGAGCCTAAAAGGGAAAGTAGAATTTACTTATATGATAACACTAGAAAGGGAGAATAAAAACAAAACAAACAAAAGTCAGGTAGGTACATTGGGGGAGTGTTGAGTAATTTGTAATGACAGAATTACATATAATGTGCGAGTCAAAATGTGTCAGGAGCTGAGACCAGACTTGTACAAGAGGAGGAGTAAGGGAAAAAAGAATACATTTAAACATTTAAAGGAATTTAGATTTGAAGATAAAGGCTTTGGGGAATCACTGGATGGTTTTTAAAAAAGGACATTGTATAATCAGATTGTGTATAGAAAGATTGCTTAGAAAAATGTAAACAGGTTTTAGAATATATACTGGAATGTCATATCTGATCTTGCAGGAAGCAACACCCGATGGAGGAAATTGAAAACTGAGACAACTTTGTTACAGGAAGAATTTATTAGCCAGTGGAGCACATGGGGTTGACAGCACCAGAACACAAGCTCCTCTTAGTTAGATTTCTTACAGTTTATATACCCTTGCAGTGTACATGCAAGAGGTGTGTAATTCCTTTGTCTGTGGTTTTACGTGCCTCATGATTCTGGATGAGAAGGGGAAGTTTTAGGTGGGGGCTGCAAGGGAGAAGGAGTTCCCAGACCACTGATGCTATCTATTTATAGTCATTTTTCTTGTAGGTGTGGCAAGAATTCTCAGAAGGCCGTTTAGAGATCAATAGTATGTAGTTAATCTATAACTGGCCGAGTCTGTCAGTTCTGTAAGTAAGCCGTCCTTTTGTATTTTTCAGATGCTTCCTCTCTTATTCCCGGCTTTGAGACTCTAGACATTCCTTTTTTTTTTTTTTTTTTTTTGTGCTGGAGTCACATTCCTTATCTAAACTACCCTGGGGGATCTCCTGATAGTGGTGGGTAAAGTATATGTGGGCTGCAGATCTCTGCTGTACTCTGGCTTCTACACATGCTTTGTAAGCTTTTTATTAGCAGGGGCAGCAGACATACACCTATCAGGTAGATTCCTAGAAGTAGTAAAACTGCTTCTATTAAGGTTTTAAACCCACCAAAAGCTGAGAACTTTCCCCAAAAAAAATCTATTGAGGTTCTATCCATGCCATACTTGCATGGGCACATGTGCCAGTTTTCTCATCTTCTTGACAAGGTCCTCAACTGCCTGCCCCTTGTCATTTATCTGTAGGCAACAGTTGGTGAGACTGAACTTTCCACCCATGCCTCTTTCTGCTGCTACTAACTAGATAGTCTAGTGCCAACCTGTTTTGTTAGATGGCATTTCTTATCTGAGTCTGTTGATGTGCAAGGAGGGTCAGGGCTCTCCCAGTCTCATTGGTAAAAATTTCCAAGACTGCCTGCAGTCAGATATTCTGGTTTAACATGTAAATGGAGGTACAGTATCCCTAAGATCTATCTTCTGCCCAGTGGCAGGTCCATAGTGTAATGCCCTGGTTTGGAACTCCACGAGCCAAGAAGGAAACTGACACCGATGCAAGCACAAGAGGGAGTTTATTGACAAACTCGAGTTTGGACCCCACTCGTTCACTGACACAGCAGTGGGTGAGAGAAGCCTCGACCAGGGGGTTGGGACCAAATTTAAAGGGTAAAACCGTGCGCAAGAGGGTTATGTACACAGAGTGTCACGTGCAGCAAGGCAGTGTGCAAAAAAGGGCGGGGTGCAGAGAAGGCTGTGAGCAAAAGGGAAACAGGGTGTGGGTGCCTTAAGGGCTTACTGATTAATGGCTTTGGTCGGCTTGACCAAACGGCAGGGTGTTGTCCCTAATTGTTTTTTGGTGAATTTTTCTTCATTTAATCTGGAGTCTACATAACAAAATGGAGTTACTCTAGTCCTTCACATAGTATTGAATTATATGCTCTGGGGACCACTCATCATCCTTCCAGTACCCTATTTGGAGTTCTCTTTTTACCTATTTTAAGAGTTGGGCGGCCGGGTATCTAAGCAGTTCCCCTGTTTTCAGAGGTAAGATGAAGAAAGATGGCCTTATTATGCCAACTTTACAGCTCCCTTCCCAATTTCTGGGGAGGCAGATGTAGGCCTTGTTTCCACAAATCCAGTAAAGCTCACATGGGGCTATCCAGTCTTGCACCCTGCCTGGGTCCTGCCAGGCTTTAATTAGTTCTGGGAATCTGGCCAAAAGATCTCTCTCTGTCCAGTTTCCCCACAACACGCTTTGTTTAGAGGTAGCATTATAATACCATTGGCCAAATCAAATTAAGTTTCTAACTGACTCCGTAAGATTTCCTCCACCTCTAGCCAGGCAGTATTGTTCCATAATAGTATGTTTTAAAATCCATTGGCTATCATCAGAGATGGGTGGGGGGCATTGTATTTGGTATTGTCCTGGGGGAACTAGTTCTGTAGCCTCCCATGGCCATTTATCTTCCATCAGGGCTCCTCCTACATACATAGCAGAAGTGACTTTTAGGGAGTGAACTATTCCTTCAGCCAATCTTCCTTTGTTCTGCAGATGTCCTCCTGGCCTGGCTGTAGGGCTGATCAGCACTTTGCAGTCTCTGAATGTGGCTTATTTCCCCTCAGAGATTTGATTACCTTAATTTTGGGGGGATGTTGAGGGAGGAAGGTCTGTCTTCTGTAACTTTTTCAAAGCTGAAATAGGGCTGTAGTCCCTGCCTACTGGGAAAAGAAATCTCTGAAAGCCTATTCTTAAGGCCCTGAAGGCAGACAATGTGAGGTCATTCCAGCATGTAGAAATGGTAGGAAGCCTTGCAACCTAGAAGATATAAGCTTAACAAAAAGATAGAAAAGACAAATCAAATTAATAGTAGGGGAAATTGACAATGAAGTTATTATTTCATGGCAGTTTGTTAATTCAAGGTAAAGATAGCTAGTGAAAGGAAATTGTATCATTTCGAAGAGAGTACTGGCATAGACACCGGGCTAAAAGAATAAGTATTCACAAAAGTTTCCTGATGCCTTGGGACATGTGGACTTACCTAATTGTGTGGACTTATCTAGTTTCCAGAACAAGAGCTTAAGATCTACTGTGGGTTCACAGGAAGAAGTGGCACTTTCCAATTTATTTTCTGGAGGAACCTGTGAAGATTCATAAAAAATTGGTTTAATTCGAGATAAATGTACACAGCTGTTGATTCCTTGTAATATGACAGTAGGTGGGAACTTAACAAAACTTGGTAGGGCCTTTTCTGTTTGCCTTGGGGGCTGACTTTCAATAGATTGCAGGGAGGGAGCTGCTGTGCTTGTAGGAAACTGACATAGAAGCTGGTCGTCTATGAATGGTCTAGCCTTAGGTTCCTCACAAACATACATTGTGTGATGGACAAAGGAGCTGGTTCCAAGTTTCTTGGAACAGGCACTCTCTTCACCAGACCCTGGTCCTAATGTGACAGGGAACTTCATTGTTAGTCTTGGTCTCACAATGGAAAGAGTAAATTACATTAAGCTGACTATTTATTCCTGTCACTATGCAGTTAGCATTGGAGAGAGGCCCATAGTTAGCTCTAGTATCTAGTAAAAAATTCAGTTTTTTCTTCCTACCATGTCAAGGGTGACTTGAGGCTCCACTGTTGTGATCATGGTGGATTTCTCTATGACTAGAGCTTGCAAGTGTTTGGGCCTCCACTGTTGGAGAGAGCAGCCCCTTTATGAGAGGCTTACTATGTGGGGCAAGGACTTATGAGGTCCACTCCCCCTCGTTTTCCCAGGGTTGGATGGATACTCGCCCTTCCAGTTCCCTTCCTTCTGCAATTTGCGCATGGATTATGCCTCTGTCCCTAAGATGCCATTCATGGTCAACCAATATGGAGGCCCTCCATGCATGCAAAATTTTTATTGCCTAGGGTCACCTTGAGATGGTCTCTGTATTTGTAGCATGGCATCTAAAATGTGTCATTTTGTTTGTTTGTTTGTTTGTTTTTGTACTCTGCTTCCTTCTCTGCCCTGTTCCAGTTACTGGAGACCTGGAAGACCTGTGGCACTAAGGAAGCCTGTGGAGTTGGGGTCTAGGCCCCAACTTTTGGAGTTTCCTTTGAATATTGGGCACAGAGTTGTGTAATATGTAGCCAGAAGTGCCTGGCCCTCAGACTTTGGGCCCAATAATAGTATATTCTCTAAAAACTTTAGAAAATTGGTTAAGGCAACATAAAACACACATATTATTTTGATCAAGCAAGGAATCCTTATTCTGCTCAAAAACTTCCCCATAAAATCAGTAGCTGACCAATAGTCTAAGAATAATTAAAACATAACTCTAATTCTGTATTAGCTTACTTTTGACACATTTCTAATTTTGTTTACCTTAATTATATAAAATTTTCTCTCAGGATTTCTCTTTAAAAACCTTCTGCCACTTTCTTCATTCCTTCAGTTTGCCTCTTCTCACTCATTCAGAAATAAACAACTTTAAAAGGCAAACATCTTTCCTTCAATTCCTTTCAAAACACATTTTCATATTTTATACCATCTGTTACCAAAACATATTTTCCTTTCCATCATATTAGAATTCTTAACTCAAGTACCATATTACATATAACACAGAGAAATATAGATCAGAGGTCATGCACATCCTCTTATTTCCCTATCATCAGTATTTGTAACTTCCCTAAGGGTACATATCTAGTTTCCTCAGGGAGCAATGAAATAGATGGGGTCCTGAGAAAACTCATTTCCTATCAGAGTCTATGGGTGAAGAGGGAGAAAATTTTTGATTACTGAGATTTCTGGGAAGGTGCTCCTATCATTGGGTCAGCTAATAAGTCTGAGTCTTGGTGAAGGAGCAAAGAAGCTAAACTTACTGGCACAGCAGTCCTGGCTTGTCCGGGCTTGCCACTATGCCAAAGCACTGGATTAACTTGTTGGCCAATGTTTTCTGGTATATTAGCTAATTCTTGAAGCATTAAAAGACTAGGGGGTCTACACCAATTGTAATGTTACTCTTAATTTAGTTAAAATATCTTGTCTCCTAACAAGGGAGCTGGGCAGCTTGGAACTATTAAAAACTCCTACTGAAAGATCTAATCTTCAAACTGGCAGATCAGTGGAGGAGTAAAACGGTTGACCTTGCCTTCTCCTACTCCTATGATAATTACAGTTCATGAGGAGGGTTTTTCTGCAAAGGCAGGTTAGAACAGAACAGGTTGCCCTATATCTAAAAGAAATTGAATTTGCTTACCCATTATGTCCAGAGTTATCTGGGGTTCCTCAGTAGTAATGACCACATTCCTGGATAGGGGCAGTGAGGATGGCCGCAGGCCTCTTTAGTCACATAGTTCCTGGACCTGGGCTACTAGGGCATTGGCTGACCATATTCCTCTCTGGGAGCATGGTCAGTAAACTTTCTAATGCCATGGATCAGGACCAGTTTCTTTGCATGCCCAGCAGGGTCTCGGGAGCTTTTAAGTACAGTCCTTTGAATTTTAAGCAAGAACTCAATGTCTTCTTAGTCCCTGGTCTCTTAAGGGATGCTTGTCGGGGACCAAGGGCCTGGCCATTGCGACAGCCATAATCTGGGCTTGTCATTTTTCTTTATTCTGTTCTCTTTTTCCCTCTTCAAGATCTCAAGTGTTATAGGCCATGAAGGCCATATATAGTAATTGATTTTGGTTAGTCTGTGGTCCCCTTTGCAGCTTTTGAATCTTGCATCTGATATAAGGTGCTGACTGGCTAATAAAATGCTGGCTTAACAAAGCTAACCCCACAGGGGAAGTGGGGTCTACATTAATATGCCTCCTAAAGCATTCTTCCATCTGGATTAAAAAGCTGGCCAGGTTTTTATCTTTTTCTTGAGTAATAGTTCCAAGCTTCTCATGTTCACTGCTTTTGCATTCCCTTTTTCATACCCTCCATGAGGGCCTCTAGAAATTTGGTACATCTGGCCGTTCCTTCTTAGATATTATAATTTCAATCGGGATCAGCTAAAGGTATTACTTCTGTTCTAGGGGCATGGTCCTGGAGGTTTCTAACAAAGACCTCATCTGCCTCCTGACAGGCCACTGTTAGAATGTAGTCTTTTTCAATGACTGTAACAGGTGGCTAAAATAAATTGAATGTCTTTTGCTGGCTCTTCCTTGTTCTTTCCCTGAGTCAGTTGGGCCACAAGTATCTTACTTTGTTCCTGCCTATTAGTCCAGAACTGGGCCCAAAGTGGCATTACAGTAGCGATTTGCAACTATGAGTCTATGTACGGAAACTGATCTGGATGTCTAGGGGTCCCTGTCACTGCCCAGTATACAACTTTAAGAGTGCAGAGGCCAGGGTCCCTTCCAAAGGCCATCCTACCCCATAGGCAGACCGCTCAAGTTTACAAAGAGTACAAAGTTTTCTTGGGTCAATTTGACCTCTTTAATCCTCTAAGAAGCCCTTCCTACCTAAATTTTTCAACATACAGTTTAAGACAGTTGGCTTAGGGGAACCTCTCCCCATATTTGCCTTAGAGAGCTTCCTAATGGAGGGGGAAAATAGACCTTAAAAATTTTTTTAAATAATTCATTAGAGGTCCCTTGTGTTAAAAGGGTTGTTTGGAGATGGATAATTCTTAAGCCAAATCAGGAATTAATTCCCCCTCAACCTGATGTATCCCACCCTGTGTCAGTGATGCAAAGATGTAAAAAGGGTGGGTGCCTCCTCTAGAGAGGAAAAGACTCAGGTGCTCATCTGACTGTGTTACAAAGGATCTTAGACTTGGCTGTAACAGCCTCAGCTTTCTGACTTATGATCGGACACTAGTCCAATGCCACCATAGATCATATGCCATACACTATGTAACCACAGATGAGCCCACTCTGACTCCAAGACTTTAGGAGAACTTAAGGATGCCCAGTTGTGAATCAACAAATTCATACTTGACCAAGTCAATCCAGCCAGACTGCTCATTCACTTATTCATTCACACACCAGGTTCAAACATTGCCTCCCCTGTTTTTGGAGGGCCCTGACCTTTGTCTCCCCAACTCCCCAAAACCCCCAAAACCCTGATGTCTTTCCTCACTGGAAAAATCATGATGTCTGTATATTCTGTTGTCCACCGATTATTCCCCCCGTGGTTGGTGACATACATGTACTCAGAGATTTGCTTTGCTCATCTCCGGCCACTCCCATCATGGGGATCTTTCAGGCATCCCTTAGCAATTGGTGGGTCAGTATAAACCCCCTACTGGATCACTGGAGTAGACTCCTCAGAGATCCAGTGGCACTACCCTAAGCCATATGAGATTGGCCAGTAAACCATGAATAGTGGCTTTGTAGCAAGGCCACATTTCAATCACTTAGCGCTCACTCTCTTTTGTACAGCCTCCCACCATTCCTTAACCTGTTCTGTGGAGAGTAAGCAGTTGCTCCTCTTAACCTGTGGAGGATGCTCAGCGATCAGGCCTCCCTTCTTCCCAGTGTTAACCAAACACACTCTGCCTTCTATCCTATGTACCTGAGAGGTCACAGTTTCCTCTAACAAATGTAGAGTACTCAGGTGACCTCGGGAGATGATCAGTCTTCCCTTCAACCCAGGGGGGCAGGAGTTCAGCTAGCTACCCATTGTCTGGTTTTTCCTTACAGTGGCCCTGACATGTATTTTTCTTGTTCCTCCATTGTCTGATCCTTGCAGGGACAAAAAGATGAGATTTCTCCTTCTGTCCTATGAAGCGTCTATGTAGTGTAATCCCAGTGTGCACTCAGCAAGCATGTCTATAGGGTGGTGGAAGTCTCTCCAGTGGGATACCCCAAGTCCATCAAATACAGGCACTTTTCCTCCACACTTCTTGGCCCATGCACCAGAAATCTGTTGCAGGAAGTGACACATAATGGAGGAAATTGGACGCTCAGACAACTTTATTAGAGGAAGTAGAATTTATTAGCCTGTGGAACACATGGAGGTTTAACAGCATCAGAACACAAGATCCTCTTGGTTAGATTTCTTACAGTTTATATACACTTGCAGTGTCCATGCAAGGGGTATGTGATTTCTTTGTCTGAGGTTTTACGTGCACCTCATGACTCAGGATGGGGAGGGGGAGTTTCAGGTAGGGACTTCAAGGGAGAAGGAATTTTCAGACCACTGGTCTTATGTATTTATAGGTCATTTATCTTGTAGGTGTGGCAAGAATTTTCATAACGCCATTTAGAGATCAATAGTATGTGGTTAATCTATAACTGACTGAGTCTGTCATTTCTGTAAGCCTTTGCATTTTTCAGATGCCTTCTCTCCTCTCACTGAAAAAAAGAGGAGGGGGGAATAAACTTCCTTAATGATATGTAGGATAAATATTGAAAGTCTGAACTAAGGTTACAGTAGGGAGCACTTGTAACAGACCATTAACTCTTATGTGACAGACAATGATTTTTTTTTTAATAGCTGGCCTGTATACACATTTTTTTTAATTTCTTATTTTCCTCTTTGCCTATCAGAAATTGCTACTTGATAATTTCTCTAAGACCAAATGTTAAAAAGTCATCATAGCATATATTTCTTTCAAAATGAGTCTATCTGATGCAATATTTAGTGCGTATCTACATTTTACCTTTGACCTTTATTTTTTCTATTCTATTATTTTAGTTCTATATTTTTCTGTATCTTCCCCAATCCCTCCACCTCAGCTCCCACTAACTCCAACTACCAGCTCCTTTAAGGGGAGAACCATCCTGCAAATTACTATGTATTTTCGCCTTTTGTGTACTCAATAAAAAGTTAATTAACAAGCACATGCATACATCATTCTGTTTGATAGCTATGGGTCAGGAAATCAGTGGATTTTAATGACTGACATTTAGAAGCTAACATGCAAATGATCTCAATTTACATTTAAATGTAAATATGTGTTGCACATTCAAATATATTTACATAATGTTTCTTTAACATCTTTACATTGAAATTCATCTGAGAATGAAATCTGAATGCATAAGTTTCTGACAGTTTTTCCTGGCTTTCCTGTCTTGAAAAAGCTCAATGTCAGTGAAAGAGATTGAATTGTAGAAAAAAATGGCTCTTTCTATAAATGCTAAAGCATGCTTATTGGGAAAGTGTTCTTATTAGGATTATACTATAACTTTCTATTATTATAAATATGCACATTTCTTAGTAAAGAATAAAAAAAATTATGATATCAACATCATGTTGTAAATTAGCCTGTAGTCAAGAGTCTCAGAAAATGGTACCTGCAGCTTACAAGGATATATTCCATCATTAGATTAACAATTGCTGAGGTAACCATACATCATTAAACAGACAAGTGCTGCACTGGTGACTCAGAAATAGTAAGCAAAACAACATGTTGTATCACTTCATATAGGAAAACAGTAAACATTCTATAGATATGAGAATTGTGTTTGCTTTGGATAAAATATAATTATTACCTCTAGAGATAAGGCAAAATAAAGATGAGCCACAGCTATGTTCAAATGATATATCTTTATTTATCTGGTTTGTCTGTACTAAGAGCATAGAATAAAAATTAAATGCATTGGAGTTGGTGACTAGATTCTGCATAGATTATTGAATAAAATTGATCTTTTACCCATTTAATCTAAATATTACACTGCTATCAGACTCGAAGAGAGCTTGTTCATAGACCTGATTTCCTTTCCAGAAAGTAATAGACTACATTTAACAATTTGGATTTTGTAAAAAATCTATTTTTTTCCTTCCCCTTAACACATATTTCCATTTCTAAATGAAAACTGAAAACTGTAAACACAAATATTGTCATTTGCTCTCCTTTATAAATTTAATGTTACTGTTACAATTCTCTCAGAATTGTTTCAATAGTATTTATTTATCCTAAAGTATTGGGAGATGTGGCCATTCATTGGATCTGCACTTATGTACATCATAATTATGTTATCTGAAGCAGAGCACTTCTCATAGAATCAAATTGTTCATCTCTTAGGGCTTTAAAATAACTGCCCAATTCACGTACACATTCCAAACATATATAAATTTTGAACATCACATTTTAAAATAGACTAGGTCACATTAATAAAAAACTTTTTAAAATTTTATTTTCAATGGTCTACTGTAAAGAGATACAGCACAATAGTTAGTAGATAGTTGATGGTTGATGTCAGAAACACCTATATTTTAATTATTTATCTTGGACAAAATTTTAGTTTTTTATACCTCAATGTCTTGTATTTTAAATGACAATAAAAATATTTACCTAATGAAAAATGTTACCAGTTCAAAGTCTGTATGTTTGAAGCTTCTAAAGCCAAAACTCAAAACATCAGAGTTGGAAGTTATGTAAGGTTTATTGATCAAGAAAGAGCCAAGGTAGGAAATGGGAGCCTTAGTGGTTCCTCAAATTCATCTAACCAAAGTACAGAGTTCAGGCTTTTTGTTTGTTTGTTTTTGGTTAAGGGAAGGGGAATTGGTAGAGACTGTTTTTATAAAACTCAAGCCCCAAGCAGAATCCCTCTAATGTTAACATGTCTGTTTGCAAGACTAAGCAAAGTTATTATCCTGAAGGTCATGGGAACAAAGCAGACTTGAACAAGATGGAGCCAGAGAAAGAGAATTTTACTGTTACAAAAATATTAATTTTTAATTTAATTTTAAACATTATTACATTATAGAGTTTATTGCATTACAAAGATTTAATGTATAATAAATCACCTAGCACAATCAATTCCTCAGCTAGATTACTAATCTTATTTAGGTTGTATCTGATTTTAGGACAGCTAGTAAAAACGTACAAAGGTGACAATTATTTTGTTGAATAAAAATAAGACAAAGGGACAATATAAGAAACTAAAAAATAAAACTTTATTAGTTTGCTTTCAATGACTTCTTAAGGTTTTCATTGAGCATCTTGATTTTTTTTTTTTCCCTCAAATTCAAAGGCTTGGATTTTTTAGGCACTTAGGTAGACATGAGTGCTGAGAGAATGAAGGCCCAAACCAGAGACTTCTCTTAGGACCTCTCTGAAACACCCATGTTTATGTCTAAAAGTTACCTTTACATCCTGGACTATGAGGAAGTAAGAAACAAATTGTTGATTTAGTCCAGCCATAAGAGTGTGTGCAGTCAGTACATGTACTTTCTTTCTTGACCTGAGTCTCATTACACCAGCATTATAATATCAAACATGTGTCTAGAAGTTCATAATCTAATTATAACAGACTGAATTTTGGGTATCCACATGTAGTAAATGAGGGGTTATATAACAGCATAATGTAAATTAAAATGACCACATATGCAATTATTTAGCACCATCCTTGTAACCCTCCATCTGGGCCATACTATAAGCTGTATTTTCCAGAATCTACAGGGCGATAGCCATCTTTAGCATAGCCCATTTCTCTCTTGAAATGTATATTAATAAACATTACTTTTCTTTAATCTCATTGATCTATAATTCTTTACTGCATTAGTGGAAAGGATTACATATTCTCCGTATTCCCAGTATTCCAGGAACAGTAACAGGCTGTTAGTTATTAAGCCAAAAATTCAACCTAAAAGCTAAATTGAAAATTAGATTTGATCCAGTACCAATTCCTTTTTTGTCCTAATCCACTTCCTATTATTCACATTCATTTTATATCCCTCTCCTCCAAAATTGGACAAGAGTTTTAATACAAATAAAATTAATTCAGGATTTTTGTTCAAGTGAAGTACCAAGGACTAGATAAATTTATGTTAAGTGCAACTTATAAAAAGTAGTTTAATATTCAATCTATATTCAAATTTTCTGTACTTAAATTAACATTTTGGCTATTCATTTTAGTAACTATGACAACTTTGCCAAATAATGATCATAATTACATTTTACATTTTGCAAGAAAATTTTGAATGCTAATTGCTCTGTGTTAATACATTTGTTACAGAAGCTTAGATGTCTGCATTGTGTGACCCTGGGTTGGGTCCTTGTATTCCCCAAGGAAAGATTTGCATATAGGTCTAATGCTTAGAGAAGAAAGTCAAACGGCAAAGAGTAGCAAGCAAAGTGATTTATTAGACAGAAGTACACTTGGGAGAAATCCAAGAGGGCATTTTGATAGAGGACCAGGGTCCTTGAGAAGTTCAAGGCGGGTCACAGGATTTCTTTGTTCTTCTCTCCCTCCCATCTTAAATATTTTGAATTCTCTGTGCTTCTCTCTGAACCTCCTACTCCTGGCCTGGGCATGCATTGTGTGTGCCAATAGATGGGAAGTCATATGCCTGTGCCAGGGGGATTTTAAGGGTAGACATAGGCTCAGTTAACTACTTTTGCCTGTACCAGCTGAGCTCCCCCAGAGTCACATCAGATAAGGGTTATCAGCAATTAACTGACTACACAGAAATGAAGAAGGATCAGAAGCTTCAGGCATCTTATTTTCTATCTGGCTTCTGACCATGGGAAAATGAGGAAGTTGCCTGAAAACTTGAGATGTCCTGTTATGTACATTTTATTGCTAGGCCTCATAGGGGCCTAGCCAATGCCTTATTTTCTTTTTCCCTAGACTAATATCTACCTATCTACTTACCTATCACATTAACTAAATGTATTTTAGTTATAAACACATTCTTGTGACTGATGCCCTTATGCATATATATAAAAATTAATAAATTTGTACACTTTTTCTCCTATTAATCTGCCTGTTGTCAGTATATTTCATGATTCAGCTATTAGAATTAAGAGAGTTGAAGAAAAGTCTTTTCTATCCTCCATGAGATTTCAATAAACTTTTGAATAAAATAAATATACCCATATTCAATAAATTAATAAAAAATATATGTGTTCTTACATATTTTCTTATCCATTCATAGTTAACTGGCTTTCACAATCAGTTATAATTTCTTATAATCTCTTTTGCATTTTTGTAACTTTAATCAGAAAGAATATAATAGGTATTAAATAAATATTGCTAAGTGAAAGATAAAAAAGAAGGAAATAAAAGATAAATTAGAAAAGGAGAAATAGGGAAAAATATGGAGCAGTAAAGAGGAAAAGAGAAAGGAAGAAAATTTTATCTAGTTGAAATAATTAAATTACATATTTTATATTGATAGACCTCTGCATTATGTAATACTACCACATTTATTTTGAAATACTATAAAGTTCTGAACAGAAAAATAAAATGTTTGTGGTATATAAATATTTAAACAAAAAAATTGAGAAGTTATGAACTTTAAAATAAGTATCTTGGCTATTAATCAAATAAATTTAAAAATAATTCATTCCATATATTTATTTTCTATTATTTTAATGTAGAATCAAAACGAGTCTATGACCATGACACCTTGAACAAGCCCAATCTTGTCTGATCTCTGAAGGTAAGCAAAGTCAGGCCTAGTTAGTACTTGGATGGGAGACCACCTAGGAATACCAGGCGTTATAGGTGTAAAAAATGAAAAATAAAATGTTGTTAGCTGACAAGTTCCTTACAATCTGTAAGGTTAATCAAGGGTTGCTTTGCCTTAAAAAAAATGTAAAAGTAAGTAAATAAGTAAATAAATAAATAAAATCAGAATGAAAATTAAAAATGTTAGGATAAAACTGGATCATAGAAAATGCCTTTTCTAGTACCTAATAAAATTTATTTAAAAATACTAAATTACCTTTGGTTCAAAATAATCAATATGCCAAAGAGGCATATTTTGAGTGGCATGTCCTAAATTTCTTTAACCAGTAAAAAAGATTCTAGACTGGTGTAGTTTCTAATTATTTCTCCAACCCATGCCCACAAGGGAAATTGAGGAAAGAGAGTAAGTGGCAAACATCTTAAGTGTTAGTAATGATCATTAAATTTAGAGAGAATTTTATGAAAGAAGCAATAGGCAACACTAAGGAAAAATGTGGTTGGGTAGAGAGCGGGGTTGCAGAGGATGGGATGGTGGCAATACAAAAGAGGAATCCCTATCTGTCAACTCAGTTCTCAAAAAACTTAAGACCAGCCACCAATGTTCAAAATGTTATTTGTCTTAACTGTGCACAAAGCCCAAAAAAAAGACTAAATAATCATATTAGTGTTATTGCTTTCCACAATGATGATGGATTTAGCAAATGTGAAAAGAGAAAAAAGATACATATGATCCTTTAAAAGAGCAGAAATCATGGGTGAAAGTCACAAAATAAGCCCCATTTGGAGTCTTCTCTTTACTAATATCTTGCTCATAGAACTGATTTACACTATAATCCATGCATTATTCATTTAGGAAGAGAAAGAGAAAATTGACAAATGAATAATCTGGTCTGACTCTTTGATTTCATCTAGACTTAGACATGAATGCTGAATGAAGCAATGATCTGATGGTCCAGGATGTTACCTTAGAAGGGAAGATACAGTCTTTAGACTAAGTGAAGTAAATCCTGGTATAGGACTTTTAACATAAGCAGTATTAGCAGCCAGCACTTCCTACAATGCTAAACCTTCTCCTGCACACTGGCCCTTAGGCTACAGAATAAAATAGAGAGAAACTTCTCTCATACAGTAGCTATGAATTAAAATGTGGGAAGAAACAATTCACATGTCCAATATCAGAACAAATTAGTAGGTTGGCCATATCACAATATTTCTGTATCATCTTTTGCAAACAGTTGAATTCTCTTCCTAGAAATTCTATCCTTAAAATGTTACTAATGATTGCAATAAATATTAGTCATGACTACTTCTTTAAAAAAGATATTTACACTAAATATTCCTATATTTATCTTCAATTCATTAACCCCCTACCCCAAGTTGACTTTCATCTCTTTGTATTTTAATTTTTAGGTTATTCTTTTACATAGCCTTCTCATCTTATATTAAAAGATTTATCTTTAATTCAGTGAAAGTCAACTGTTAAGATAACAAATACTATCACAAAATTTTTTGAAGTTATAAATCATGTCTCTTTTAATGTAATTACATAAAATGTATAACATTAATATAGACCCTATTAGCACTTGTAGATTTTGACTACCTTATTCTTAAGAATGAAAATATTATTTAATGCCATTATGAGATAAAAATAATCTGAATAACTTGTTTAAAAATTAGAAATATAACATACAAATATATAATAAATTCACAATATAATAAATCATTATAAGTAATATAAAAAAATAAAGCTGGTTACAAAGAATAGGAAATGCCAGCCAAGGTGAATCTAGAATTGTTGGTCGGATGGGGGTGAAGCTGTCATAGGTATAAGGTATGATTACAAAGATGGACCAAGGTGAGGAAGAGAAATACCTTTCTTAACATCAAGGACCTAGTCTGGCACTGTCAGCTATGTTGTGGTGTTTTCCCATTGAACATAAACAATTCCACAAACAAGAACAGCAGACAAGGCCATTCTGACCAGGATAGATCAAGACCAAAAGAAAATTTTGTAATCATTTAATCACAGATAAAACATGGATATTGTTCAAACCACAAAAATATCCAAACATCTTCATGTACTGAATGATATGAGTGACTGTGGCTTTTTTTTTTTTAAACCAATTATGTTTTAGTCTTGATTTCTATTTCCTGCCTTATAGATAAGACTTATTAAGATACTCAATCTTAGAATATTCATACTGCCTGACGGCATCAAAATGCTCAGTAATCTCTTGATTCCTAAATTATTTTTAAAATCACCTAATATAAGTTCGACTCCTAGTGATTATTCCCATATAACACTCTTACCTAGTTGCGCCATGGTTCCTATGATGTGCATTGTCCCTCAAAATGAGCACTAAACCCGACTTGTTCAATTGTGGATTTATTATTCCAGGTGTTTGATGGCTAACAGGCAGTAATAATGTGAAGTAAGTAAAAGTGAAAAATTGACAGAACCAAGGATTGAAAGGTCTCAAAAGAGAGAGCTGGAATGAGAGAAAGCAGAGGTCCCTTGAAACTGAAATTATGGAGGAGTTACAGTTACTAATAATGTCAAGGTCTGAATAATGGTCACTAGAATGGACGTGGATGTGAATATGAAGCAGAAAGAGAGAAGATCAGGGAACAATGATATCAGAACTTCATGAAGATTATACACAAAGACATCGCAGCACTAAAAGATAGGAAAATACTGTTAGAATGACATTGAGACAAAAATCAAAATCTGTAATTCATGAGTGAAAGCAGGTCTGAGGATAAGCGCAATATAGAAAGACATTATAGACTGGGAGCAGAATCCAAAGATAAGAAATTTTAGGGAAATAAAAATATTAGTTTGAGAGTAGCAAAGAAGAAAGAACAGGGAAGACACCCACTCTACCTACAAACCATGTGCAGTGTGGAGGGACAAGAGCTATTGCTTTCAAGGACCACAAGGGAGAAGAATCTTTGGGAGAAATGCATATTTCAATACTGAGAAGGTGAAGAAAGCATTTAAATAAGTGAAGGACATAGGGGATTTTTAGATGATGGACCAGAAGCTCTGAAATCATGAGGAAGAACCAAGGAGAGAGATTAAGAAATATACATATATGATTAGAATATATGGAATCGTATGGGGGCGATGAGAATCTCTGATAGACAATAGCTATGAATGAGATGAACAGGATGTGGTTCCATAGTGTAGTGGTTAGCACGTCTACTTTACACGGAGAAGGTGCTGGGTTTGCTCCCCAGTGGAGCCATGTTCTATTGTTTATAGCCTTTCCACCCTGAACAAGCCCAATGTCTAATCTTGGAAGCTAAGCAGGGTCAGGCCTAGTTACTATGTGGATGGGAGTCTACTTAGGAAGACCAGGTGATGTAGGTGTAAATAATAAAATTAATTAATTAAAAAAGAAACAGATAAACATAAGATTTTAAAATGTTCCAAAAATCACTGAATATCTTTCATGTGCTGGGGAATAACATGCTGCATGTTAAAATTATTTAGTTACTGAGATAGCTTTAAATCTGAGAATCCCATTTTGTAGAAAAAATTTTGGGCCAAATCATTTGCTTTGGAAATAGTTTGTTTTTATAAGTGCATTCATCTTTTCAGAACCCAGATATGAAGAATTTATTATTGACCTATTTTTTTCTTTCAGGTCTGCATCATAGTCTTCAAATACATTATGGTTGATATTCTTAGGTTTTTAAATATGAAAAACTTGGTTTTAATTCCATACTCTTACATATGTACCATGAAGTGAACAATATATTTAATATAAGTCTCAGTTCACTCATCTTTAAGTGGGAAAAAAAAACACTACCTCTTATAAGAGGTGTGAATGCTGAGTGAATTTAAAATGCAGTGCTTGTCATACAATAGATTTTCAACAAATATTTGTTTTATTTCATTCTTGAAATGATGCATTTTTTGGTCACTCTTGGATAATAAAAAGCTATCTATTCACTTGAAATCAAAACAAAGAAAAAAATTACATCGTTTTAGTAATTAAAAGGTTCTAACTTCTAAAAGGTACAATAGCCACTGTTTATTAATTATGATCTAGATGTCAGACATATAGATGATTATTATATGTTGGGGTGAAATGTTTCTAACAATAATGCACAGTATATATTATTATTCTTATTAGATAAAAAACTGAGAAGCTACAAAGTTAAGTAAATGCACAAAGTTATCCAGATATTTTTAAAATTTAAATCTGAGTCTTAACTCTGTATCTTGTTTGCTTTTTGTTGGGATAATGGTCATATAAAGAAAATACTTAAGATTAAAAGACCCATCTTCCAAATGATTCAAATATCTGTTGCTCAAGCATTTCATACACATGCAAGGTGTGAATCCACAGCACCTGCAAATATGTGTTTATACTTTCTTCCTACAGAATAGCAGCAGTGCTATAATGTGTATTACCCCCACAGCTCTTTCTACCCTTTCTCCTCTATCTTATCTGGTTTCTTGTTCTCATTTTTCAGATAGAAAACAAATAAACAAAAAAAAGAGAGAAAATATTGCCAATTCTACTCTGACCACAGCCACCTCAAAATCTTTTTGAGGAGTAAGAGCTATTTTAAAAGATGATTCTATCTTGTAAAAACATATTCAGCTTTCTATTTTTCCTTTTCAAAGTCTCAGGTTGATATCAACTTTGTAAATATTAAAGACCTTAGCTGAGATCTCAGAAAGTCATAGTTTAAATTCTAGCTAGTCCAGGTATGAGTTGCATGATTTAGGACAAATTACCTAACCTCTTTGTCTTTTCCCTCTATAATAATAGAGGATTTAGATTAAAACTCTCTTAAATCTTTTATTAATACAAAGAGACTTAAGGAGATAATGTAAGACAATAAGAAAAAGTATACAATGCTCTCAGCACTATAGTTAATACTAAGTTTTAAAAAATTATAACTGTTATAATCATCATCATCACTATTATCGTCATCATCTTTGTATTAAAGTAGGAGGTAGAAGAAAGAGCATAGGCTTTGGAATCAAAGAAGAAATGGATTGGAATCCTGACTCTGACAAACTCTTTGACTTTAGACATATTCTCTAAAATTTGCAATCTTTTTAGTGTCCAAATCACAAACTGTTTTTGATGATGATATTTACCTTACAAGATGGTTGTGAGAATTAAAGATAATCTATTTTAAATGCCCAGCATGGGAACTTTGTAAAGGCTAACCTATTACTTCTTAGATCAGTAAAACCCTGTTCAATATTTGGGTACACAAATGCACAAACTTGCCACTCAGAAGCTCAATAAGGACTTACTGACAGGTGGTTGCAAGAAATCTATGATACTTAAGACACTGACAAATAATATTATCGATTGTTGCCTGCATGTTTGGGTTATGTTGCTTCAACACTGCCTGTGAGAAAATATCCAAACAAAATTTTACAGCATCTGCTTTTTTGATATTGTTATTCTATGTGACTAAACTGTTGGTATGAGCACACCTGAAAATGAGACTATTCAATAATTCTCACTGTTTTTTATAAAAAATGTCTAGTAACTATCACAATTATTTTAAAAATATACAGTTAGTACCCAGGAATTAAATGAAAAAAATTTATGAAATAATTCTATTCACTTACTGTTTTTCCTAATTTTTAAACATGTTATTGGGGGATGGGGGTATAAAAAGATATATAAAAAGATATATATTCCAAAGATTATTATATGTTTTTTTTGTGTTCTTAAGTGAGGGCTTAGTGATGTAGTGGGTAGGGGAAGAAAAATTTTCCTTCTATCCTTCTAGGTTCTATGGCTGGTCTGAGAATTAAATTGACATAAATCAAATTAACAGGAGAAAAATAAAACAAATATAATTACATATGTACACATGAAAGCCCTACAAAAATATAAATCTCAAAAGGTGGCCAAACAATTTAAACTTTTATACCATCCTGAGCTGAGGAAAAAGATTAGGATTAGAGCTTCTGAAAATTACATCAAGGGAGACAAATCACAGGAAAGAGTTAGGAGGAACTGCCTGATAAACAAAGGTTACCTGCCATGTAGTTAAGTCTCTCAGGTATAAAAAGGATCTCTGGTATTAGTTCTTTTCCTGGTACAAGGATGTAAATTTGTAATGTAAACTTTATAAATGTAGATTGTCCCCACAAATGGGGAAATAGGTATTTTCTTTTAGGTGGTTACTGGAAGGTAAAGAGCTTTTCCTGGGTCACCTGGGTGGGTCTTGATTGACTTTGGCTCAATGTAATCATTATGCCAAAGTAGCATATATTTGAAGTGCTATTTTCTCAACATTATTAATTCTAGTTTTTCATTTGCAATTTTAAGTTACATCCAATTTTCATACAGACCATTTTCAATAACAGTTCATTTTCTGTCTTTCATAATTTAATTAAAAAGTGAATTTTCCAAGAGCTTTCTTTACATTTGAAAGACAAACATTTTAAAAGGTTTAGCAGCTGGAACTTATGAAATAAAATTCAATTAAGTCAACGAAATTGAATATATTTAATAAAAATAGGGCCACAAAATTGCACTGAACTATGTAATTTTGAAAAATACATTATCCTCACAATACCAAATTCCACCAAAAGAAAATGGCATTTTCATTGTTTCAAAGAAAATAGATGTTGGGACTATGAAATATAACTTCCAAATTTAGGAATACTCTAAAATATGTATTTTATGCTTTTATCTCATGTAATTTTATTGAAATGCCCTTCGACTTACTTGGCATGCAGTCAGTGCCTGTCAAGCAGTAGGTGTTTACATTGATACTTAATAATATCATTATCCCAGAGAAGGACCAAGTGTTTGGTTGATTATTGTTGAGCTATCTTCTTATACTAAAGAGTCTAAAATTGCAGAATTATTTTGGAAAGTACAATTTTTTACTCAATATCATCAAATGTACACTGAAAATATTAAGAGTTTTAAAACTATGAGACTTCTGCTCTTTTGCTTTTATTCAGTGCTTGCATTCAAAGGACTATATTTAAAGTAAATATACATCATGTTCAGGGGCCTCAAAAAGAGGAAACTAATTTCACTCAGATAAAAAATCATCAGAATCAAAATCCTGGAAAAAGTTACCATCTCTAAAGAGAGATAGAACAAAATGAACACCTCACAGCTATAGAAATTTTAATTTAGAGGTAAATTTCTCTTTCTCTTTTCCATTTTGGATGAATCCGCAGGTAAGTTTCAAATCTCAGAAAATCCCTGTATTCCAGTTACATAACATTCCCAAACATAGTGATTTTCAATAACAAAATAATTTATTTTTCTCACAATTCTATAATTTTAGCAGGTTTGGCAAGATAGCTCTTCTTTGCATCAATGCATCGTCCATTAGGATGATTCAGTTGAGGGCTGGGAGACCCACTTACTAGTTGGCTCACTCACATGGCTGTTTGTCAAGGGCACTCAGATGGGGCCAGAGATCACATTATTCTTTCACAGAAGCCTCTCCCTGAGTTACTTGGCTTTCCCAATGGTATGGTGATTGCAGTCGAAAGGTGTCCCAAAAGAATGAGGCAGAACCAGTACCACATTCTATGATCTAGCCTCAGAAATCAAAATGTCTCACATTCATCATAGTAAACAGCTCATTTAAATTCAAAGAAGAACATGAAACCAAGATTTTAATTGAAGAAGTTCCAAGTTCATACCATAATAAGAATACATAGGGTGGGGAATATTTTAGTAGCCATTTTAAAAAAACACAATTTGTCCCATGACCACAAAAATTTAGATCTCTCCCTCATGTAAAATATCCTCTCTCCTCCTCAAGACCCATCCTATTACAGCATCAACTTGAAGTTCAGAATCTGTTATCTCAGTCAAGTTTAGATGTGTGCGAAGATTTTGGGTGCAGTTATTCAGATAATTCATAAATATCACTTCTCTTATTTTAAAAACTAAGACTAAAAAGATATATCATTTACTGAACACACATATACAGATAAGAAACAGGAATAAATAACTGCTATAAACACTTTCATTAAAAAGGAGGGAAATTTAAGACACAGCAGCTACTGGCCTATAAAAATTCTGAAATACAGAGACATATATTGCCAATTCCTTAATCAAATTTATTGCCTGAGAATTGTTCTCTAAAGCTCTTGTCTCCATTCTCTGGAGGATTGATTTTGGTTTCTAAGACACCCTTCTTTTTTATGAGAAAAAAAATTTGCATTTACAGTAGTTTTCTCTAGCTGCTTTCTGACCACGGTCACTTGGGAATCCAAGGCATCTTTTAATTTTGTACTTTTTCTGATATTTTCATTCTAAACTGGTACAATTCTTCAAACACTTTTAAGTTTTTTGTTTATAGATTTAAAATTCACTCTATTAGACAAAAGCCATATCCATAATTTAAGGTAAATTCTTTTCTACCCTTGCTCCATGAAAAATTTCTGTGAGAAAATGACCTTAAGATTCCTAGAAGACCTTTTTTAAATAGTTTGTGAGGCATACTCTTAAATCTTAAAGGGACTATTTAAATTGTCTATGAAGTAACACTCTAAATATTTTGTTTCATTTTTTTTGTTTTCCTGAGATATTCAAAGATTTCACAGGTCTACTCTCAATGGGATTTTAACCTGGAAATCCTTTCTTTATTTCAAAATAGTTTGTCACCTTGACCACCTGGGAATGATCTAATTTCAAACTCATTAAGTCCTGGTTTATTTATATTTCCTTAATTTTGCTTAAAAATTAACAATTTGTTTTTTTTTTAAAAGCTTATCTCTTCTTGCAGTTTCTTAGGGACCACAAAAAAAAAGAAAGTCAACACTTAAAATGTTATTACCTACATCAAAGGGTTTACAAAGTGTATTTTCTATGGTCCACTCTACTACAGGGTACAGTGTTGTCAAATCTTCCACCACTATGTAACAAGGACTCTTTCTTTTAGCCTCCACACATTTTTATTTTCCTCTAAGCTCTCACTGGAAACACTGTCCTAAAGTCTCCTTAGGTTTGGTTAGTGATTCTTAGAAATTCTTTTGGGCATCACCTATCACAGTTATAAAGTCAATGCCACTTCTTAAGTTTGTTATGGCAGTATTTCACTTCCAGTACCAAAATCTATTATTATTTATTTCTGTGAAACAAACTACATCCAATTCTTAATGGTTTAAAGCAATAATAACTTTTTGTTTTACTCACAGATAGACAATTTGAGCAGAGCTTGGTGGGAATAGCAAGTAGATGTTAGCGAACAGCTGAAATTTTAGTCAGGGCTCTGGGACTTTGACCTCCATGCAGACATCTCTGTAGATTGCTTGGGCTTCCTCATGGCATGGTGGCTGGATTTAAAGAATTAATGTTCCAAGAAAATCAGCCAAAAAATAAAAATATTGCATTCTATGATCTAATTTGAAAAAGCATATTACATCTTTTCTGATAGCCCACCATTGTTCAGGGAGAGAAAACATAAATCCAATCTCTTGATGAGAACTCTGTCAAATTCATTTTATTAAAAAAAAAAAAAAACATGTCAATGGGAAATATTGTTGTAACCACTTTTTGAAAATATTATCTATAACATTGCATAAAATTATTTTGTCTACATCAAATTGTACATTAGTGTGATCAGTAAGCTATACAGACAATGATTATTGTTAATACCCTTTTGAATAGAAAATAATATTTGTTTATTTAGGCCAAATCATGACCCTACTTTTTCTATGTATTTTCCCCTTCCAACAAAAGAGTTTCATCTTTAATAGTTGTCAGCAGTTCAGACAGAGAAAACTTTACTTTTCACTTTTAAAAAGTGTTCTTACTTGATATTTTTAAAACTGATATAAGAAGACCTAAGTGTTATCACAAGTGTCTAATATACAAAATATTAGATAATGAGGATGGTATGTAGTATATGGTATCTGCAAGAATTCTCCCCACTTGAAACTAAAAATTATTTTTAGTAACTTTGGTTCAGAATCTAGATATTTAAGTTTAGCACGTATTTTTGGAATTTATCTCATTCTTTAATTTTTATATATTTTAAAATTCATAAAAATAAATAATAAGTCCATAATATAAAAATAATACTATAAAATTGAACATTTTTTAAATGTATTTAAGCATGGTACATTTAATTTAAATAAAAACTTTAAATTGAATTTAATTAAAGATATTGATAACATAAAATTTTAAAAACAATGTTGAATAGTAAAGCTACAAAACTCATAAACCGAACATATACATAAATGTGTGTATATATATAAGCATTACATATATGTATATATGTGTGTTTATATACACACCTTATATATGTAATTATATATTACATAAAAATATATAAATAAATGTTATTTATATATAGATAGCTAGCACACATATGTATGTATTGCACACACAAATACAGAGCCATGATACAATTCTATAAAAGAATAAATGACATTTCCTGAGAGAAAAAAATCAGTCCCTAATGTAGGTTTAGCAAATATAAAATCATTGTTCAGGTGTGTTTGCTTCTTAATCTCTTGTATAACCTTATGTATACAAAGGTATTATTTCAAAGTAAAAATTAAAAATGGAATTTTTCTCTAATATGAAACCAAGCTTGTATTTTGTAGCCCCAGCACTAAATTCCAGACTGAATTTGAGATAAGCAAAGAGACATATCAACTACAAGGAGACAGTTTTTTTTTTTTTTGGTCTCAAGGCTTCCTAACATGGGATAGCTTGCTTATACAGGTAAGAAGTCGAAAACTATGACAAAATATACATTAAGTAAACAAAGCAGTAAATGGCAAGATACCTGTCTTTCATATAATGCTGAATTTATCTAAGGAAAGAATAGAATAAAACCCATTTTGAGTATATGATTAGACTGCAGCGCATAAAATGCTCTAGTCTAGTTCAACAAAAAGTTCAGAGAAAAGACCACTTACCCAGTCACACATGTTGAAAGAGAGAAAAAATACTATTTAATTTTGATCTGAAGTTTCAAGTAATTTTTGGTAAGTCTTGATATTCTTTCTCACTCTCAAGACAAATGAACATAAAAGAAATTTCATAGTTTTCTTTTGCAACATGATTTTTCAAAATATTGTCTCATCTTAAAGTCAAGCGCACTTTCATCTGTATTGAGAAGACATTGAGAATTGTGAGAAGATAGCTCCTATTTTATCCAGAGCTTTATAACTGGTTCACACAAGAAAAATTTCTGACAAGTATGCTAGTCTCTGTATCTATTCTTCATCTTCAAAGCACTCAGCAATAACTGTTTTTCTATTTTCTTGAAAGTATCTCTACAATCTGCCTTTTAGCTCTAATTCCCTGTTGAGAACTCATCCTTCTGTAAACCAGCAGATTTCTGTATGAAGCAGATTAATGAGGTGCTTGTCCAAGTTTTCCTACAGATTGTAAACAATTGTGAATGTACTGAGTTTTTAAAAATAATTAGAATCTTTTTTATAGCTCTAAGCAGAATGTTTTTTTCTTTCATCTTCAAGAATTTTTGATGCTAGAATATACTTGTGAATGCAGCCATTCATTAGAACAATCTCAGTTATGCTTTTTATTATAAGGAGAAGTAAAACCTTCCAGAAAGCCAACCATTTATGAAACACCACTGGTATCACTACCAACAGTTTCGCTAAGGCAAGTTTTTTGTTTCCAGATATGAGGACAAAACATTAGGTCTTTACTTGTTTCAGGCAGTGATTTACAAAAGGTAAACTTTTCTCGAATTTTGTAATCACAAATCTTACAAATGCTACGATAGAATATTTATTGGAGAAATCTAATAAATAATCAACCTGGATAAAGAAGCTATGTTTGACATGTCATCAATGTGTCAGCTTCTGGAATTATTTGAAAGTAAAATTTTGTCATTTCTTGAACAGAAATTGAGTATTTTACTCACTATGATGAAACATGCTGGTATTATTAGGTCCTTGCCATCTCTGTGACTTTTTCTTTTCTGAGCAGTAAGTTCTGCTACTAAATAATTTGCGTCTTAAATTTTTTCAATGAGCATGAGTTTTTAAACAAAAATTTGAATCTATTTTAATATTCCATTTGCTATTTAACTTAAACAACAAATTGATATAAAATGACTAACTTTTAATAAATGACTTTGATTTTGCTGGAGCAATCAATGCATTTGTAAATTGTTTTCTACAGATGATGCACATGAAATAAGACAACTTGTATTATTATTCCCATTGGTAAATACTCTTCAGTGTAAAGACAGACTTTTATTGTGTCTTTTTTGTACTGTTAAGTAAAATAATTCAAAATATTATAATTTTCAACAGTACCTTTGTTAGAATTATTAACAGCCCTAGGAGCAAAATCTTCCTCTTCTAATTTTTTTATTTTAGAAATGGTCATATTGGATCATCAGACATGTTTGTAAAACAATACTAATAAACAAAAGGGCATAATAAATAGCTAAATGAGATAATTGAAAAAAATATGAAAATGTTATAATACAATTTATTTTTAATCTATATAATCCATAATTTGCAATGTTTAAAACAGCAAAGTGTACATGGGAATCTGAGTCAAAAGTGAGTAAAAATGTCTTTTTTGGAATGGAAATTTCCCTTCAATTCTTGATTATCCTAGCAGAGCTTGTTTATTTCCTAAAGTCAGCTGGCTGTCCAAAGAAATAAATCAGGCTAACATCACCAGCATCTGTCCTTCCCTCCATCAACTAGTACTCTTAGCAATTGTCAATGTTCTATATCACATCAAAAAATGAAAACTCAACTAAATAAACTCAATCTAACTGCACATTGTTATACAGGACTGAAGAATTTCTAATGAAATTCTTAGTAAGGCTGCTCGATAACTGTCCACTTCCATGTGGAAGTGCTTGTATTGTGTGGGAAATGAAGTTCAAAAGAGTAGTTTTAGTTTATCTATTTGTTTTTGTTTTGCTTTTTCAGTCATATTCTTTCACTGAACTTGTAGAAACAAATCATGAAATCCCAGGATTCTACAGATTCCCAGTCAAAAAAACATATTCTAGGACAATTTTAAATCCTTTTATGATGAGTCATTGGAATGCTTTCTGATGTCTTACTCATATTTGCATATCTACCTGCTTTCTTATTGTGTGTGTGTGTATATATATGAATATATATGTATATATTCCAACCACAGCCAGAGAATCTTACATGGGCAGAGGAAAAAGATATATATATAATTTTATATAGTGGACAATTTGGTGATGGACAGAGGGGAGGTGAGTAGGGGGGGCTAAGAGAATAGAGTGAAGAATTAAAGAAGTACAAATTAGTAGTTGATAGTTGGTCATGGAGGGCTAGGGAGCATGACAGAGGAAATGTAGTTAGTATTAATATGATGGCTAGGTGGGGAGTCAGGGGAGGAAGGAAGCAATTTGGGTGACTGTTTTATGAACTACATAGATGTCTAACCAATGTACTATATACTTAAAACTAATTAAAATAAATAAATTTTTTAAAGTAAAAAATATATTTATATAATTTTAAATATAAAATTTTATATATTTTTAAATATAAAATAAAAATGTTATATTCAATATAATATAATATATAAAGTATGTATAACATGTATATCCTGCATATAGTACATAGTACATGTAATATTTATGTTATATATAAATATGTATTTTATACATAGTATATATGTAATATGTAGATTATGTACAATATAGAAAATACATAGCATATAACATATATAGCATATATAAATATATACATAAATTATATATGTGTATATATATATTTGCTAAATAATTATTTGGTGAGAGGAAATGAAATGGAAGATAAAGAAAAATGATAAAAGCCAGTGTTTACATTTAATGACACTAAAATCTAACTGGAAAGAAGATGAATATACTTTAAAAAGTTAAAATCCTAAATGTAGTGATGAGTGAAGGCCATATAAAAGAAATATCTCACCGTGCTAAGAGGAACATCATAAAAATAAAAACAAAAAAGCAAACAAACACTATCAGAGTTTAAATAAAAGTATCTTGACACCAACAATTTGAAGATATTTAACTTTATTACAGCCTGTGCCTTTGAAAAGAAATCCTTCCACTCTTTTGTGTTTTGGGAAATAGCTTCCTGAAAGCAACCACCTTCTCTATATAACTTAGATAAGGCATGCAGATGGCCCTTTGTTTACCTATGACAAGACCAGACAAAGACCCTTTAAATTCCCATTTTTTGGTATCATAAATGATTACCCATTATTCATAATTCTTGAGAAAGTGTCTACTAACATGTATTGAACAAACTTCAGTTAGGTTTCTCCCCTCCCTACAGGCCTCGGATTTTGAAGCATCTTTGAATTTAAGCAAGCATGGGAATTAGACAACTCCTCTTATTAGCCCCTCCTAAGAATCCACTGACCTCAGAGAAAGACCTTTCCTTATTAACTTTCTTTTGACTCCACCTGTTCATCCTATTCACTACAACCAATTCTTTTTAATCTTGTTTACTCCTCATTAAAGAAAAGCTCTTACTGCCTGACTTACAGATCTCACAGTACAGCTTCCTCCCTATTGCAGTCTCCCCTACCCTCCTGCAATAGTTTTCTCTCTTCCTCTTTCTCTCTAAGATTTTTAAAATAAATTTCTTCATACTGAAGGCCATATTTTTTTATTATTTGATAAATTCTAGTAATTTATTATTAGATACAAAATATGTAATTAAAATTTAAAAATATATCTGTACAAAATACTCATTTCAATATTTTACCATAACAAAACACTGAAGCAACCTTAAATTTTGCACAAGGATTGGTTTAAAAAAATATGAAAAAATTAAAATTTATTAAAAATTATTTTTAAAATTATTGGTTTAAATTTGGGAAAATATATGAGAAAGACTTACATGTATTAATTGGGAAAATATATCAAATATATTGTTAAAGAAAAACAATGTGAGTAAGAATGAATTAGTATACGCTCATTTATGTAACATATTTATATATATAGTTTTACATACTGATACTTTATATTATAGAGAGGGGAAAAATATTTTCTCCTCTACCCATCTTAGGTTCTCCAGCTCCTGCCCTAAACGTTAAACTGAAAATTAGGCAAAAGACTAACAAACTTAAAAAGAACAACAATGACAAAAGTTTATTAACATATGCATTGCTCATGTAAATATGAGAGAACCCAGTGATGAATAATAGCATGGAGGAATAGCTATGTTACCAAACTTGAAAAATTAGAGTCTTAACTTTCAATGACATAGAAATGACATAGAAACTGAATGCAGGATAAATTTGAGCAAATAGGGTTTATGAAAGAGAGAGAGAGAGAATGGGAGAGAGTCTTGGCTACAAGGGAGCATGACAGAAAAAAAGAAAAATGCTCCCTGAAGGCTTTTTGTGACAAGATTGTATAGGCCGTCAAAAAGTGGGAAGGGGTTCAGGAATGAGGATGTAATTCCTGGTCCTATGATGTCTTCCACATCGTCATCAGTTTCAAGGTGGTCACAGATGTTTTTTCCATGGTTAATGGTCCCCGCCAAGGTCCTACAAAACAAAGGCTTACAAAAACTAACATGTCTGTTAGCCTTTGTTTTAAAAACCAGTCCCAAATTGCAGACTTAAGATATTATCAGTTTCTTCCTCAGAGGTTGTGGGCACTGAGTTAAACCTTAATTGGAATGTCAAAAAGGAGGGAAGGAGTAAGACTATTACCACCAGGTGATCAAGATCTGTTACTGTTCTGGTAGCACTGAGAGGGCATCGGTCTTTTCTGCAAAAGCAGTAAAGAATTACAGGTCAGAGAGATTGAAGAAAAGTAAGGTTTATTAAACTATGTTTCAAGAGAGAAATGGTGTACACCAGAGATGGCTGCAGCCCCACAGAATTCATGAGGTATACCTTATTTTGGCTCTTGATGGGTGATTTCGAGGATGGTTCTAGATGATTGGTATGTGAGGTCAATTGATTGACATTTAGCTGTTATACAACCCCTTGTCTATTGCACATGTTGTTATCCAGAATTTAATTATAATTAGATTCATGAACTTCCAGGCATATGTATATCATAATCATGGTCTAACCTTATAATGATATGAGGTTAAGGAAAGTCAGTATATGCATTAACTGTGCAAGCACATGTGGCCAGACTAAGCCAGCAGTTATTTTTCTTGTTTTTACTTCCTTGTATTCCAGGATGTAACAGTAGTTTTTAACTGTAAATGGATATTTCAGGGAGGTCCTGAGGGAAATCTCTGGGTTGGGCCTTCATTCCCCCTTTGCTCATATCTATCTATCTTCCTTCTTTAAGCTATTTTATACTAGCTCAGTTAGACCTTGGACATCTATAGTATCAAAGGTTAAATGAAGGAAAGGGGATTTGGAGCTTCTGGGTAGAGGAGGCAAGTTATGGAAAAGTGACCAGGATAAGTGTGATATACAAGGGTTGTTTGTAAGGTTTGTTATGCAGATTTAAGTCAGTGCTGTCTCTATTGATGAGTCTTTAAGAGTTCTCTACTCCCTGGTATGGGATAGGGAGAAACCTTTTACAAATTAAAATTTCCATCATAAAAAAAAAAAATATGTGCCTTGTTTTTACAGCTTTTCCTGCATCTGCTATTTTTCAATGGATTTAGCTCAAAATAATCTGTATACCAAAAAGGCATATTTGGGAGAGGCACATTCTGGTATACATACTTGTATACATAATAGCCAGTTTTAAAATAGTAGCTAAACAAACAATGGTATTATAAAACCAAATTAAGATATTATTATAATTGCTGTCTCTGGGAACAGGGGTATGGTCTTGGTACAAAAGAAATTTACTTTTAATTCTAAAATTTTACACTTTTAAAACATTTTAGTTTATGGATATATTATTCTATTTCTTTCTCACCAGGTAAAAATGAAAGTACTATAATAGAGCAAATTCTAATAATAAAGACAGTAGTACTGCCTGACTCCAAAACCCTTATTATTTCCATTACTCGACAGTGTGACCTGAAATTCATAGATCTTAATTTTTCTCCCTAATTCCTCAGAGCCTCCACTATTAGGAACCACTACAAGAG
Organism: Cynopterus sphinx; assembly: GCA_030015415.1. NCBI lineage: Eukaryota > Metazoa > Chordata > Mammalia > Chiroptera > Pteropodidae > Cynopterus > Cynopterus sphinx. The sequence continues at coordinate 95,951,407 of CM057381.1, forward strand.
TTCAGGAAAATTGCAATCCTAGGGAATGGATCCAATCTCATGCTTCTTTCTGGTCCATCTCAGAGTGTTCTTTCTATATACCTAGTAAGTATCCAAGAATAATGTGGTAATGCAATGAAATAATGAGAGTAAGTGAAATATATCCTGAATTATAGAATGTTCCCTTTTGTATGGTTGAAATATTTTTATTTAAAGAAAGATTTTTTTTGCCTAAAAATACCAAAGCTTTTTTGAAAATTAATTGTTTTGATGATTGTAATAATATATTTTTAAACAGCCCCATTTACCTTAGCTTTTGCAAATCTATGGGCTAAATATAGGTTTTTTTTTTTTTTTTTTTTTTTTGACATTTTATGAGCCAGTTAAGCCCCCTGAGGGACTTTGTTTCATTCTGGAGATTTATGTGGTCTGAATGGTAGGGATGATAAGTACTTGCCCTTCAGTAGTGTAGTTAATACTCAGCCCCAGGATAAGAGACCAGTGAAACATTCCCAACTCTGAGGTACAGTGGTTCTGTAGCAATAGGGAGCACTGTTTCTTTTCTGTGGAAATTTGCATCAAAATGCTTAGTCCACAGGGAGCTTAACATTCACTAATTTGCTCACTGCCCAAGGAAAACAGCTATTTGGTCATTTCCCAGTCTTTCAAAACAGAACAAAGAGAAAACCAAAGAAAAAAAAAAGAAATGCTTTTGTAACAAGAATGGCAAGAAAAATAGAACTGTCTAATAGGAACATAATTCTGACTTAAGGTTTACATTACTTGAAACAAATTAATATATACCAAATATTATGGATTATTATTTTCCTCATGGGTAACACAGTTATGATAATATTAAATAGAGTTGAGAGAGACAAACCTATTGTTTTTATTTTTTGTTTCATAAAGTATCATCTTCTTTGTCTTATTTGTAATAAATAAAGAAATTTGAGGAGTTTCAACATTTGTTAGAAGAAAAGAAGTAGATGAATAAATACAGGGGCGAGAAGGAGAGATTAGTTAAAGATGATTTGGACTTTGCTTGCAAACAAATATAAGTTAATGTTAAAATTTTTACTGTTCTATTTATGTTTAGAGATCACATAGGTAACATTTTCTTTGCTGCAATTCAATTTCCTCTTGGAAACAAACACAACAACAACAATTAAAACAAAAAGATAAAATAACATATTTAATACAACTAGAAATAGTTCCAATACAATGCCATGACCCATGTAAAAAAGGTGATTAATATAGCAGTAAAAAGAGGATCAGGTGAAATAAAGTTGCCTGTAGGGGATGCTGCAGATATTAGGTAGCAGATCTTGTTCCCAAATAGATTGCTTGTCCAGAGACCTAAACCAGCATATTCCTGATGTTGCTGAATATAAGGGGAATGGAATTGACAAGGAAACTTTCAGACACATAAATTGTAAAAGAATAAGATTTCTTTTTGCATGATGAAGAGAAAACATGGGCAAAAAGGAATGCTATAACTGACTTAAGACACCTGAAAAGTCTCACTGGTTTGTAAATATGGAACTTCTCTGTTAATTGTGCATCACTTCATATCCATCTGGAAAAAAGACATGAAAAAGCAGAGGGTGGGTAAGAATTGTTTTAGTGATCAACCAGAACCCTAGTTCTCTGCTGACTGGGCTCTGCCTTACACTTCCTCCTCTCTACTTTATTTAAATAATTTGTCAAAACAGTCAAATATGAATTCTAACCTACAGAGAACCAGCATGAAAACTATATCCAATGGAGGCAGTAAAGAGGTATAATTATATGGCCTACAAGGAAAAAAATCATAAAAATCTAAGCCACAAAGAAATTTTTTAGATATGGCACCATTCAATTATGTCACAGAATTTATTAAAAAAAAAATTCTCTCTAAAAGAAGATCTCAAAAAAATAGTAATAGGCTCATTTAAGAATGATAAAACAATAGATGGGCTGAAATAGTTTAGTAGTGCAGGGAAAATATAGAAGAAAAATTTCAACTGTTATAGAGTTATGTTAGAGCAAAAAGCTTGATAGACACTGCCAAAGAAAAGTCAGGCAATAATATCAATGTCTGAAAACCTTCTTATTATAAAATATTTATAATATTATGTATTTAAATTAAAACATTATATATTTGAAAATAGTATCTAAAATATTTCACATGTATTACTAAATTTGAAAAGAGAAAATACTCATACATAAAAAAAATCAATCAAGAACATGGTTCCAAGCTGTAAGCTGATGATGAATTTTAAAAGTTTTTGCCAAGCTGCAGTTATCTACAGCTTTGGGTTTTAATAGCTACCCAGAACATAGGATCTTGTACCTCTATAAAGTGGGAGAATAAAACAAAGTCTCCAAATAAAGTTGAAACACAGTAAACTACAACACACATACTTTTTAATTCTAAAATAGTAGGGGTGTTTTTTGTTCATACCTAGTTCACACCTAAGAACATTTAAAAAAAAATAATTTTCTAAACACTTTAAATAACCTCATTGAAGCAATGAGGTTGTAAACGATACTACTTGAAGTGAATATGTGGTAAAAGCATGCAGCTGATTTGAAGGACTCTGAAAATACGAGAGACAGTAGCATACTTTTTAAAGTATAGCCTAGTAGAAGCATCATATCCTACATTCAGCCATTTAGATTGTGAGAAACAATAATGTAGCATGTTTTGAACCTATCTACGTAGCCAAAGTTTCCTGTTGCTAACTTCATAAGAATTGCAGTAGATCTAAAATATTCAATGTATCACAACTAGGATGAGGCTGTATATGAAAGTTCTAAGACTATAAGACCAATCAAAATCTGGCACCATGATAAAGAGAGCTCAGTGTTCAAGGGACACCCAGCCAACACTCAAGTTTTAGCATGATGCTGTAAAGAGCTTTATAAGCTGCACTGCTCATTCATAGTCCAGTACAAGGGTATTAGATTTCAAATCCCACTATTTCCTTGTACTCCAAACCATATAGATATACTGAACAAAACATAAATCAACAGAGAGAGCCATTGACATTATGCAACATAAACCTTGTACTATACCCAGAAACTCTTTGTAAGAGGAGTGAAAAAAATCCTTGAAAAAAAAATCAAAAGGTTAAATTTAAAGAAACTGGTCAATTGAGATGGTGATAACTTTAAGTTTAAGACAAATTTACTCTGAAATTCAGGGGTATATTTTAAGAGTAAGATTATAGATAATTTTATGGATATTATAAAACAAGTACTTAGGGAAACTAAAAAGCAAATGATTTTTACATGATATATATATCACAGTGATGATATATATTTATATATTTTTTTTTCTTTCTGCTACACACAGATATTTTTTTCCTTGCTACATTCTTTTATTATCCCCTACAAAGTCATCAATATTTTTGTGAGGAAAGTCATCAGATGGGAAAAAAATGCACATGAGAGATATGTATTAGCTACATTTAGAATTCTGTAGAATTAAGAAGTGTTGAAGACATTTTTGGATTCTTTCTTCTCTGTCACTGTGTTTCTTCCTTGTCACTATTTTTTGCCTTTAATGGAATTATCATTGGTGAACATTGAATAAATGCAGTTAAGGGCTAGGTGTTTCTTCTGCCATGAAACACTCTCAAAATGGGGAATTAAGAGCATTTAGAGAGAGAAAGAAAGGCAAATGATAACTGCTTCAGAAAAAAAAAACATGTAAAGTGTTTTCTGAGAAGTCTTGGCCATTTCAGAGGTTGGAGAATAGTCTGGAATTTAGAATTAAAACAGTCAAGAATAGAGTATGCATTTGCTCAAGTGTTTCATAGGTTTCTCAGGAGCTCTATATCCAGGTTCACCTTTCTACCAATCTTTTCCCATAGCCCCTAAAAGATGGTCAACCATCTGCTGTACTCAAAATGTCAAATTATCTAAAAATTCTCTCTAGCTGTCCTTGTCTTTTTCCTGTGAACTTTACAAAAAAAATTGTTTTGTCTTTCCACTTCTCTCTTTCTCCATTTTTCAAAATCCAAGTTCATCTGATAACTTATTTTACTGAATCAATGAAATTGTCTGATATCAAGACTCCTTGAATTCATTGTTACTCCAACCCATTTACAACACTCTTAAGTACCCACACTTTTTTTCCCAAGTAATTTTGATCATGTGGCTATATTGTTTCTCTGATTCTCATTGTCCTGAAGTCCTAAATTCTTAAGATGGCTTACTCAGACTCTACTTATCTTAATATCCTCAAGTTACACCACCTTTGAAGTTCTTCCAAAAATTATGATATTTTTTAACTCAAACCCTTGGCAAATGCTATTCTCTTTGCCTGAATTCTCCTTTCTTCTTTCTATATATGTTAATTCCAGACCTTTACTAAGAAGTCAGCTCACTTGTCTTTTTCTTCAGGGTAGCCTTCTCTAATAACTCCTGACTAAGGGTTGTCCTTTTATGCATTCTCATGAATTGGTCTTTTTTTCCTCAGTTGTGATAGTGCTTATCACAACTGCTATTAAAATTAATTTAACAATTTATAATTAAAACTTTCCTCCACACTAGAATCTTACAGTTAGTTATTCACAACAATATTCCTAGTGCTGTTACATTATTCTATAATTAGTAGATCCAGAGGGAATATTTTTGTATAAATCATATATGTTAATACTTGTTATATCTCTCCTCTTCTTTATCTTCAGTGTTCAACACTCTTCAATGTTCTGTTTTTAATCATCTTCAAAACTGTTTACACTTAAGTTTTCTGTTATCTATTTATGGTTGAATATAGAAAATTTTATAGCTCTCACATTACTGAATGACTCAGATATGTGTTCTTGTGGCCTCATTTTTGAAAACTTAATGTGGAAGCTTTATATACAAGGAAAAATAGCCAAATGGAAAACAAAGTTCCACTAAGAGTTGAATGAAAAATAACCTCTATAATCTAGGTCTCACTGATATTTGAAAAAATAATTTAGACCTAGCGACTTACTCAAGTCCTCCTAAATTTAGAATGTTTCAATCTGCAAAGCAAGATCAAGGATAAAATTGATTCACCTAGTGTCTATCTAGAGTTACAGAAACAGAGATAACAAAGCCGCAAGTTAGATAGTATTTTAATATATTTCCCCAATCACCCCTGCCCTGTGTAATCCCTTTTCTTTGGCCCTACTGGGTAGCTTCCACCAAACTGAATATAAATAAAATATAACAAAAATGATAGTGTGTCACTTCTGAAATTAAGTTACAAAAACTCTGTGACTTCTTTTTTCCTTAAAATCTCCCTCTTTATCTCTCACTCTCTTGCTCACTTTGGTAAAGCCAGCTACCATTTTGTAAACTACACTATAGAGAAACCCACATGGTAAAGAACTAAGAGTGTACTTTATCCAACAGCCAGTGATGAACCAAGGCTCTCATTTAAATAACCCATAAGGAAGTAAATTCTGCCAATGGGATTGAATGAGCTTGGAAGCAGATCCTATTTCAAGAAAATCTTGGGTAGACTGCAGCTAGAGCAGACATCTTGATCAAAAACTTGTGAGAGACTGAGCTAAGTAAGCAAAGATTAGGTTTCTGATGCACAGAAACTGTAGGATAATAAATATGTGTTGTTTTAAGCTACTAAGTTTTGAGACAATTTGTTACATAGCATAGATGCTAATACACAAGCCATCTCATAAAGGCAGGTCCAGCTATTTAAAACTTGGAAGTCAGGAATGGGGAAAGTGGGCATCACTCATGGATTTGATATTTAAGGTATAGTAGTTCATCCTCTTATGGTCATCTATCTTACATATTCAGCCTACTCTATGCTTAGCTATAAACATATATAACTTCCATGTTTCAACATAATTCACAGATATTTTATAATAGATGTGTACTAACATTACAAATGTCTGAAACTTAAATTAAAACCAACTCTAATGATCAAGCTTCCAGAGACACATTTAACAATAAAGTCATATTCCTCTTTAGAATTCAATAAAGAGATAAATTGATAAACAACATTTTCTTCCCCAAAATTTCATATTTGGTCAGTCTGCATCAAAATGAGCAAATGATGACTAAGTAAAAAGTATGTTTATTTATTCAGCAGTGAAGCCCAATATACATTTTAATGAGTTATATATAAAAATCCTTCAACATTCCAAAGTTAAATAAATCTTGATATACCTTTATGCACCCATATTAGTTTCCTGGAGCTGCTATAACAACAACAATTAAAAAAAAAAAAACACAGATTGGGTGTCAAAATAAGAGGAATTTGTTGGAATTTGTTTCCTGGTGGTTTTGAAGCTAGAAGTCTAAGGTGTAGGCAAGTTTGGTTTCTTCACCGTCTCCCTTCTTGGTTTGCGCATGATCACCCTCTTTCTGTGTTTCACATGATCCTCCTTCTGTGTGTGTCTGTGTCCTGATCTCCTCTTCTTTAAGGTCACCAGTCATATTGAATTAGGGTCCACCCACTTGGCCTCATTTTGCCTAAATTAGTTTTTTAAAGGCTTTATCCCAAATACAGTCATATTCTGAGGTACTGAGAGTTGAGAATAAAACATATAAATTTAATAGTGGGGAGGCACAATTTAGTTTATAATAATATTCAACCTTTTTACATTTCTAACTGGACATACTACAATCACAGCTCTAGTAACTATATCTATAATGTCTAAAACAAAACATAACCACTGTGGCAATAACATTTTCTCCCCCAAAATGTATTTTTGTTATTTCCAGATATGGGTCATAGAAGAGATTTGAGACCTGGTAGACTAAAGACCATCTAAACTAGACAGAAGAAATAAACATAAGGATATTATAAGTTGGTTATTATTTTACTAAGATGTCACTCTTTTATTGTCAATCTTTTTTTCCATTGGATATTATTTTAAGTTCTATCAGAAGAAATTTCCTACCAAGACATTTATTTTACCTGCTATTTTTCACACTCTTTCAGAAAATCAAAAGCTTTGCTAGCCCTTTGCTTGTGTTTTGACCCTTTCTTATCTTATTCTTTTAATGCCACAGTATGAAACAACAGCTTTTGCAATGTGCTTTATTCAATTCTTATCTTTTCCTGGCTGTTTAAGTTCTTAGGGTTTGGTTTAGTTTTACTAATCCAGTAAAAACATACATATTTCTTTGCACTATCTATATTCTGGAAATAGCAAGATCAGACTTACACTGAAGAATCACAAGAAACTTCAACATCAGATATGAAAACAAGATCTGAAAAGGTTATTATTATTATTTTTTTACTTCTGAGAAAGCTTTTTTCAAGTGACCTTTTACTGAAAGCTTTCCCATTCCAAATTTAAATGTAAATTTATAGAGAATCAAAACTGCTTCTGCATTACAAATTCCTAGAGGTCTCCTTTCTCTAGAAATAAACCTTTAGTTTCAACTAAGATTAGATGCTCATTGAGTATGTGATCTAGAACCCAAAATATGCTTTCTTAATTGCAGTAATTGATCCCAACCATACCTGTTCACATGAGCTGCTCAAATCAAGAAATTTAATATAATTTCATGTGAAATTTTACCCTACAACATAAGTTTCTCCTCCCTTCCCATGTAGTAAGGTTGGCTGGTTCTGAAAAGCTCTTTATCTGTACTTTGATTCTAAATGACAACTTTGCTGGGTAGTAATGTTGGTTTAGGCCCTTGTTTTTTATCACTGAATATTTCTTTCAAACCCTTCTGACCTGAAATTTTTCTGATGAGAAATCAGCTGACAGTCTTATGGGAGTTCTTTTGTAGGGAACTAAATGATTTTCTCTTGTTGCCTTTAAGGTTCTCTCTTTCTCTTTAACCTTCAACATTTTAATTATAATGTGTCTTGGTGTGGGCCTCTTTGGGTTCATTTTTTGGGGGACTCTCTGAGCTTCCAGGTTTTATATCTATTTCCTTCGCCAGGTTATGGCTGTTTTCATCATTCTTTCTTCAAATAGGTTTTCAATTGCTTGCTTTCTCTCTTTTCCTTCTGATATCCATATAATGTGAATGTTGATTCACTCAATGTTGTCCCAGATGACCCTTAAACTACCCTCATTTTTTTGGATTATTTTGATGGCTGCTGTTGATTCAGAGTTTTCTGCTACCTTACCTTACAAATAGCTGATCTGATCTGCTTCATCTAATCTCTGTTGATTCCTCCTGAGGTATTCTTCATTCCAGTTATGTTCTTCATTTTCAACTGGTCCTTTTTTATAGTTTCTATCTCTTAGTTAAAGGTCTCATTGAATTCATCTACTCTTCTAAGTTCACTGAGAATCCTTATAAGAAGTGTTTTGAACTCTGAATCTATTAGATAGCTTGTCTCCATTTTGTTTAGTTCTTTTTTTGGAGCTTTGTTCTGTGCTCTCATTTGGGGCATATTTCTTCATCCCCTATTTCAGCTTGCCTCCCTGTATTTATTTCTATGTATTAGGAAAGGCTGCTATGTCTCCTGGTCTTAGTAGAGCAGCCTGATATAATAAGTGTCAAGTGGGGCCCAGTGGCACAGTCTGCCTGGTGCTCCAGGAATGTCCCTTGCATGTATTGTGTGTGCCTTCTTGATACAGTTGAGCCTTGGTTGCTGTTTTCATGTCAATGGGAGGAATTTATCTTCAGGCTGATTAGTTGTGAGGACCAGCCTTGATTATACTGGAGAAAGTTTGTGCAGGGGCTAACCCTACAAAGCAGGATTCATTTTAGCATGGCTCTGGTGCTTGCCTAATATGCCCTTTGGGTATATCATCTGTGGATTTAGCGTTGGATGGTGCTTCAGCTGATTCTAAGCTGACTACTGTGTGTGCCTGCCTCAGGGTCTCCTGGGAGGGGCCCTGGTACAGGCCAAGTTCAACTGTGGCCTATGCCTAAAATGAGCCTCTAAGCAATCCACATATGGCAACCTTCAGTGCTGGGATTGCAGGTGCCTGATAAATGCCAAACATAAAACCCAACCCGGGTGCTGCTAATGCCAGTTTCAGGAATGCTCAGCAAGATGTATGGGCACAGAGTGGCCAGATGCTGCTTGTTTGGGTTTTTTGAACCTGTGAAAAATTTGAAAGTCCATTTTACGAGGCAGAAAGGCCGATAGTTTATAAAAACCACCCCAAGCTGCTTGGGTGTGCCTGCAAATAAGGTGGGACAGGGTGTCAGGGAATCACCAAGGCTGAGCAACAGTGCTGGCCAGGTTCATGCAGTCTCAGCTATGAAAGCCACCTGCATTTGCAAGTAGAAGAGGGGAGGGCTCAACAAAGGAATAATGGCTTCTGCCAGCATTTTTGTCTGGGAGAATGCTGCCCTTCTAGTTCTCACTCTGAAACCAAATAATTCAGTTCCTTCCCCATGTGTCCCTGGTGCCTTTTGAGCTGCTGCTCCAGTGTCAAAGCTCAGAATGAGTCCATCAGAGAGTAATTTTGCACATGGGCACATTAAGAGGAACTCTTGGGACTCCAACAGCCCTTCCTCTCACTCAGCCACAATCTCTGCTGGTTTTCACAGCAAGAAGTTTTAGGGACGTTTTTTTCCTGGCACTGAAACTCTGGACAAGAAAACCTAATGTTGGATTGGGACCTCTCACTTGTAGGGGGATTTCCACAGCTGAGATATCCCTCCTAATTTTTAACTGGTACACACATGTTGAGACTAGTTGTTCTGTGTCTCTGCCCCTCTGCCCTTCTTGACATGACTTCTTCTATATGTATTTACTTGTAGGACTTCTGTTTAGCTGCACTTCAGGTGATTGTTAATAATGGTTGTTCTGTAGTTAAGTTGTAATTTGGATGTTTGTGAGAGGAGGCAAACGTGGCATTTACCTATTCTGCATTCGTGACCAGAATTTCCTCCGTTTTTGTCAATTTTTTAAGCATTTGCTTTAATTTATTTCACTTTGGAAAGAATAACAATTTATTTGAATAAATTTTTATTTTCCCTTTTTTTATAAATGGACATATCACTATGAGATCTTTAGAAAAAAATGGAATATCCATATAATGAGTACATACATATCTACATATATAGATATATATATGTAGATTCAAAATATTTTATTTGACATATATAATCAAAAATATACTATCATAAATTATGAAAGATAAAGCTAAAATAGGGTAATAATATTAAAGGGTTGTAGAAATAAGAATAGTGGGGAATGATTAGAGACTTAAGTAACATTTTTGGGTTGTTTTATTTTGTTTTGGCCTAGAACACATACCACCTTGAAGATTGCTAAAATGATTATAAGACTGACAAATTTTAACTTTCAAAATCAGAAAATAATGCTAAAGATAATTTTTCTTCATCTCTTGAAATAAAATACAAAAATTAAGAAAATCAAAGATATATCATTTTGGAAGATGTCACTAAAATTAAATTATTCAATCTTCTCATTGATAATTACAGAGCATATTTACCCAAATTTTAGAGCCAAGTCCAGAAAATTGCTTGTAATTTAATATAAAATGTTATTTAAAGACAAAATTAAATTAACTTTATAAATACATTAAGGGAGATTTATTTTTTATTTTTTAAATTATTGACCATGGGCCTGAAACAATTGGTTAATATTGACCAAATAACAGGTAAGTTAATAATTACATTATAAATCATTACATTCTTAAATAAGAATTTCTATAGATTTTTAAGGCTGGAAAAAACAGCATAGTTAACAGATTTAGCAGAATAATGAACTTATTTGCTTAAGAAAAAAAAAATCTCTACTAGTGTGTAATAGCCACATATCCCATCATTAGTGGATTGAATCAGATCTGTTAGAACTCAAACAGTTATCATTTATTAACAGAACCAAAGAAGGAAGTTGTCATCAGAAGAATGATTTAGAAACTATGGAAATAATTTATTTTAGTCATTGATGACTGTCCTCATTCAAGTACCATCTTTGGGAAAAATCTAGAGGTCTTTTTTGCAGGAAAATATTATCAAGTGTCTTTGAGAATTCTGGTCCCTTTAGTAAGATCATTCTCAAGAACTTAGAACTACTATCATACTGTCTGGCCTTGAAACCTGGCTATTGACTACTATGTGACTCTGGACAATTTATTTCATCTTTCGCACCCCAGTTTTCTGATGCTACTGGTGCCTACCTCATGGGGTGCTTAAGACAAGCAAATGAAATAATAGAAACAAAGCAGTTATTAAAAATCTTTGCATTCATTAAGAATTCAATGTTTTACTGTATTCATTTAATTATTCATTTATTTTTATATGAGATGTATATGTTAGACCCTCAGACAGGCAGTCAGCATAGGGTGGATTTTACTTTGAGCCCAGGCTGCCTAGTTTCAAGTCTTAATTTGGGCAAGTACCTCAACTTTCTGTGCCTTAATTTTCTCATCTTTAAAATAGTGTTAATCATAACAACACCATCTTACAAAATTATTTTAAATATTGAGTAAACTAATAAAAAGTACTAAGAACACAAATTCTGCCCTCAGAAGTATTAAATTATGTTAAAGTGAGCTCATTATATATTCTATTTGTTCAAATCTTATTCTGATTCTGTGATTACAAAATGATCTTCTGATATGGTTTGAATGTTCATTTTTGTTTGCCCATAGACAAAGAGTACACTCTTTATACAGAATGAACATTTTGTCACTTTGACTTATTCTCACTTAAAATAAATAAATTGCTGTATACGAAAGAAGAAATCTATAGCTGAAAGTTGTGAGATTGCCATTTCTCAACAAAACAGTGACTTTGACTTTTGGACATCTAGCCTATTAAACACAGTTTATGTGGGGCCAGTGGGAAAAATATGACAATAAGTACATTATTTTTTCAGCCAAATACAGAGTTTCTAGTCACAATTTTTAAACAGCTTCTTGGAAAATAAAAAACAATAGTATTAATTTGAATTCTAAACATAAATTGGCTAAGTGCATGCTAATCTCTGAGATGGGAGCAGTCCACATATAGACAATAACCTTTAGTTAACATTGATCAGAATATATTTCAGTAAATATTCTGTGTGTGGTGGGGTATCTCAATATCATTTGATATTGATCAAAAGATCTATCCTACACAAATACATTTTTTTAGTTGTATGACTTTTATCAAAACTTATTAAATAATTTTGATATAAATTAAAGACCCCTAAAATAATAGTCTCAGAGTGTTCCATATTGTAAAACCTACTAGAAAATTCTATATAATTTGGTTGTTAAATAACAACAAAAAAAATGCATCATTTACATTGGATAAATAATACAGCAATACATTTTTTGTGAATTGATTTTTATTGTTTTATTTGAAGAAATGTCATTAAAAGTTACAAGAAAGTTTAATTATATGGTAATTTTTCAATTTAGGTGTTATATTTATGGAATAAGATGGTAAATACCTAGAATTTATGGTGGGACCCATGTAATTTCTCCCATCCTCCTTTATGTCACAGACATCACAGACATATGTCAATACCAAAACACCTACACAACTGAAATAAAACACGGATATGTTAACTTGAACTGTATATAATACTTATTTTCATTGACACATATGAAGATTATAGAATAAATAGCATGATGTATTTAATTTAAAAAGAGATTATAAAACTGAATTGTATGCTAAATCACATTATAAAACACTTAGTTCTCAATAACTGTAAAATAACATACTTTAATAGAAGTTTACAAATTAGGATTGTTACATAATATGTTGATAGTCCCTCTAGTACTAACTAAAATATTTACATAAGAAAATATTTTGGACAAGTACAGGGATATCTAGGAAACAGATAATTTTGTTGATATCTAGTTTACTTAGGAACTCCCAAGTAGAACAATTTGGATTTATTTTGATTATGAGGTATTTTGATTTCTTAACTTTGTAATTCAGGTTCAAATCTCTTTTGAACAAAATTCTTTACATCAAGCTCTTTGGAAATTCACAAATATACTAATTTCCTATTTACTTAACCTACAAAATTATTATGATAATTTATAGTTAAAGTGTTTAGAAAAGGAGCAAATAAACCTCTCCTTAACCCCCAAAGTTAATCTTTAATAAATGTCACTACCATTCTTAATTTTAAAAGTATCTCTTCCTTCTCTATACGACATATGTACAATTTTAAAAATGAAAAAAATGCTGCTTTTTAAGGATTATTGTCTATAGATGTAATAGCAAATCTGGAAATAATACAGAGATCAACTTTAGTAGATTTTATAGTTTCGCAATATTTTCTCTATCTTTTAGTAAGTGGTTATATAACCCTAGCATTGCCACATGACATCCATGACTTCCTGTGGAATTCTAAGTCCTCACCTCCACTGTTTTGGTCAACAGCATTCAAGCAGATGTGACATATACCAGAACTAAACAGAATCTTTAAGAATAATTGTGCATTTTTGCCTTCTCCCTTGCACTTTCTCCTTGCAAAACAAACAAACATGTCCTGGAAAGTGACAGCTTCCTCAGCCTGAATTCTGTAGTAAGAAAAATAGGAGAAATAGAAGCCTTTCATAGCAGCCAAATCATAGCAACTAATGCCTAACATGAACAAGAAATATGTCACAGTTTGTAGGTTGCTGATATTCAGGGCATATATATCAGTGTAGCTTATTCAACAAAAACTAACAACTAGAGCTAATACAGATTTTTCTTTATAATGTATTTGGTATACACACAAAACAAACAAAAAACAGTACATGCAATTTAAAATTTGTGCATTTCTAGAATCCAAAAGAACAATTTGGTTAGCGATTAATAGGAATGCACAAAACAACTAAAAAATACACGAGATATAAATTGTAAAGAAAAAAGTAGCTTCTACATTTTAAAATCTTGTGAATTTCCAACATAATTACTATGATCTCAAACTGATAAAATTAACTTTGATATAGAGACATTTTATTTTAAATTACTTCAGTTGCTAAAAATATTACTAAATTCAAAAGAAAATATTAGGAAAATAAAGTCATGAAAAGTGTGCTCCTTTTTGTTCTTCAACATGGCTCAATGCACATGTCCTGACAGCTAGTAAGGGTTAAAAACAGCTATAATCAAGGCCTCTTATGAGCCAGGGGTCATCAATGAAAGGTATAATGTCTTAATTTCTATTCCTGATGAAAGGCAGGAAGGGCCACAGATATATACCTAATGGTTTGTTTTCTAAGAAAATAACATTATCTATAAACATTTAGAGTGGCAGAAATGCATGTCTAAGAAAGACACCTTATTTATCAGAAAAGAGTAAGCTGATTGGTCTTTGTTCAGCTCTTTGTTGTATAAGTGGCATTGGAAAGCCAGCTGCCCCATGAGATCTTGGGGCCCAGAGATTACAGAACATGGGTGCACTTCTTCTGGGAAAAGAGGCCATGGTTCCTAGATGGCTCATTGTTCAGGCAACTTAGAATTAGAACCCAAGGTTACTGTCAGACAATTCTGCACGTTGCTCCAGAAGAGGACAGAAAGATAAATAGAAACAAATTCCCAAAAAATTAATTTCCACTGTATCTTGAAGGAAATAGAGAATCAATAAAAGTTTTTAAGCAGTGAATAATGCAATCTGATTTGTATTTCAAAAATTAAACTAGCAGGAAGGTACAGGGTGATTTGAATCAGGAAGAAACTGTAAATAGTATGATTAATTAGGAGGCCAATTTTCACAGCAGAAAGGAGATGTGGAATATCTGATATGTGAGCGTGATTAATTCAACAGCAACCACAAAACTGCAGTATACCTCAGATGTACTTCTTCTTGAAAATTTCTCTGCTTAGAAGCAATTTCAATCTTCTCTTAGTTCCTGTGACACTATATCTGCAATGAAAACTGCGCATGCACTGTCTTAAAAGTTTTTGGTCTTTGTTGTTTACCTTCCATTGCAGATTGAAAGCACCTTCAGAATATCTGTTTTCCATAGTATCTGGCAGAAATCCTTTTACATGGAAGGTATTTCTTTTATCTTTATTAAGTCAAAGAATATAAAATGTAATGAGTAGGGCATATTTTTAGATATTGATCCCAGGTCCACATCAAAGGTGTATGAAATTACTGTATGCACAAATTCACCCAGCAGGACTTTAAGGGTGGGAGCCAGGGCAGGTGCTCTAATCCAGCCTGAACAACAAGCCATACAACAGAGAGAGAAGGTTGGGGAGAGGAATTGTGGGGTGAGGGAAGGGAGAGTTAGAGAGGGAGGGAGAGTGAGAGAGAATGCTGTTTTATTTTTTTTTAATTGGGGCTCTGAATTAGGAAAAAAATATTCAACAAATAGAACCAATATAATTATTTTCCCCAAAAGAAGTTAACATTTTTGAAGAAATGGGGATTAAAAGAGTGTGAAAAAAGTAGAAATTTTCAGGATTTTGACCCCACATATAGTCAAATTTTTTGTGCATGAATCTTATTTGTACTATTCTTTTTGTAATAACAGTAAATACAATAATAAATAACATTTTTTAGGGTTTTACTATTCTTGGTGTGTAGCACATGGCATAAATTAGTTCATTTAATCATAACTAAATTTTTCTAATGTCAGTATTTTTAATATTCATATATTATAAATGGAAAATCTAAACTTTAGAGAGATTAAATAATTTTTTCAAGATCATATAGGTAGTAAATGGCATAGCCAAGATTCAAATGATTGTGTTAGATTTTCAAAATTCAGGTATAACTATTATCTTCTAATGCTAATTTTTTCAGAATGAGTGAAACAAATATTGATATTATTACTGACTCACAAAATAAGATATTTTAATAAATTGTTAAGAATATAATATTAATTTAATAATATAAAATGGATTGTTGATATTGTAATAATTCTGAACACTGAATTTGTTTCACCCATTCTAGTTTTAGAAAAGAATAAAATCTCCACTTCTAAAAACAAAATTATAACACATATGTCAATTCTCTACGTATTAATTTTGATTCATAACATATTTCTATAGCTTCTTTATAAAACATTTTATAGCACTTTTAAGCTATTGATTGTTTTAGAGTGAGCTGAATGGCAATTTAGAAAAACACTAAGAATGAACATATGTACCAAATTTATCTTGCATGTTTAGAGAGAAGGACGACAATAAATGAAAAGAGGATACAGGGAAATATTTACCTAAAGTCATCTTATTAATCTATTTTCTAAATCCATTTCTAGTATAGTTTGATATTTACTTGATGCTTAAATTGATTTCAAAGTTTTCCCTGAAAATATCAATTTTTTAAAAGAAAGATGATTTATCTCAGAGACAATAAATCAAATCTTTGTCAAGTATGTAAATCAAAACTTCACAAATGGAATTATTTTTGTGGATACACACATTAATAGGCACACTTCTCAATTATCAGTGAAGAATTAAGGATTGTGAATTGATTGGCTGTCAAAGAAACTTCCAAAAGCATTCTTCTCTTCATTTGATTAGGGAAAATAAACTTATGAAAATCACAAGTGTTGTAATCAGACAAACCTGACTTTATTTATAGATTCTCTTACTCTCTGTGGAAAATTTGGTCAGATGATGACTTAAATTTCTTAAGACAACTAAAACTGTTACTTTTTTTCATAAATGAGCATAATAATAATTACTTAACAGTAATTGTGAAGAGTGAGATATTTAAAACATAATGGTGTACAGTGGACTCTAAGAAAATAGCACCTATCTTAAATAATACATTGGAAAATGATAAATGTTACTTACTTCTATTTCTGTCTTCATTTTTTTAATGCTATTTCACCACACACACCCATATCTATTTTTAATGTGTGTGTATATATAGTAGAGCTCATAAGAAAGGCAATGATACCCACCCTGTATGGAGTACTAGGCACCATGACAAGCATATATATGCATTATCTTCATAAGTTTTGTTTTGTTTTTGTTTGTTTTTTTGTTTGTTTTTTTATAAATAATTATATTCCGTGAAATGAAATAGCATTGGAACCTAAAATTAAACTAAAAATGATTAATTAACATTAGAACTGCAAAATTATAATAATGTCAGGTGAAGATTTAAAATTTGTCTTAAGGTTTCTGATTCATAAAATTTGATTAAACTAATTATAAATAATTAAGAAGATGCAATAATATCTGCAAAGTGCTTCAGAGCACAGTCTTTGGAGTAAAACTCTTATTCAGAGTCTTCGTTTTTGGTACATAGTCATTTATTCTACTTGTTTCATTTAATGTGTAGTGATATGTTATATGGGTTAATTTTCCTTAGGTGATTTTTTTTCCCCATTCTGGTCACAAGCATAATACACAGTTGAGTATAGAGATCATGGGCTCAAGGATCAGTAAAAGCCCCTGTTTTCAAGAGATCCCGGTATGTGGACAGCAGTTGCTGTTCTGATGGTGTATAGATTGGGACAAAGTAAGAAGTTTCTTATTAGAAATCCATAGGCAACTTATGACAATCTATAAGACATCCAGAGACTCTGAGGAGGCATGAGAGGAAGTTACTAAGGACTCTATGGCAAAAGATTTTTCGAGAGAACTATTGAGAATGTTTCTTCTATTGGAATTTAAAAAGATTCTAGAGCATTTTGTTTGAGAGAGCACACTCACATGAGTCAATTTGCAAATTATAGCAGAAATTACTAAGAAAAATTTATAAATGAGAAATATGTTGCCTCTGGAGCCCCAAAGACCTAAAAAATGTTGACTTTGTTTTAACATGGTGGATGTTGAGAGTATTAATTGCTGTTTCTTAACAGTGTCAAGGATGAAACCTCCACTGTATTATCAAATAATATTTAGAAATTTAACCAAGGAGTGAAGTTTTGTGCTATGTGTGGGGCAAGAGCCCATCCCTTGTTTTGGGAGTTACTTTATAAGTGTTTGTATGTCCCAAATTAAATGAATGGACTTGGAGGAGGATGTTATCAATACAGTGTCATGCCATGTTCTTGGAGAAACTAAGACACAATTAAGAACTTGCCTACAAAGACTATAATAACAAAGCTGTTGAGGTACCCAAGATTAGCCAGATAAAAGTATATATTGTACTCACAGAGATTAAGGTAAACTGTGGCTGAGAAACTGTTGAGATAAACACTGAACATAACATATTAGACAAAACTAAATCAGCAAAATATTTACTGGTTTCTGATTAAATGAAATTATTAATTCTGTTAATATTAATTATTCTGGACTTAAGAGATGGGTTGCAATAATACTGTCATGAGCTGTCATTTATACCAAGTTCACAAACAGCCAAAGTTGAATTGTTAAATAGAGTAATGGGGATAGTCACCCCTTCATTAAATTGTTTTTGTATAATAACCTTTAATTTTTATTGGGCTGTATTAACAATTTTAGTGGGTTAAGTCAGATCCACAGGGTCCTATGGAGGGGAAGGACCTTGAAAGTGATAACTGGTGCTACTTCCTGGCTGCTGCTACCTAGTATGGATTTCCTGTTGTCTTGAATCAGGTTGAATGGCAGTCTTCCAATATTCACTGGCTTCTAAATATATTCAAAATAAATCTACACTATATAGCTGGGGAAGCTGGGACTTGTCACTTGGCTCAGCACACTGCAACAATTTTCAGGAAACACAGATCTATGTGAGAAAAGTAGTTGCCTTTTTTTATCAGCTACCCCACCCAGATCCACCATATGTTGTAATGGGAGCTAGGGATGAGGAAATGGGAACCACCAAGTAGCTGCCAAAGTCAACTACTTTAGGCGATACATGACATGTAGGTTGTGGAAAATGAAATCTTTCAGGATGCTAAAATCACAATGAATACTTCTTGAATACTGCTGAGCTTCTGAAACAGCTCTTCCTCTAAGCATAACTGGATTAAAGGTTCAGTCTCTATTTCCAATGCCATGGCCTCCCACTAATTTTACTGTTTCCATAGATTTTGTTGAATAAATGCTTCTCAATTTTTAATAAGCTCTTTGGTCAATCTCCAAAAACACTGAATAATAGTTTTACTAATTTTGACCAACTTAATATTTATCTCTTAGGAAATAGATTTCCTGGGTTTCTCACACATTCATTCCAAAAGTTCTACTCTATTTCTTTTGAATCTTTTCTTTCTGATGCCTGAGAAGCCCAGAAAATTATTGTAGCAGGTAAAGCATCCCAAATTGTTTATGTTATTTGACAAATGTTACCAGTGTATTTGTTGGATTAACAGAACTTCATGTTCCTTAAAAAAATGTTGCTAAAAATATATATGTTTGGTATTTGCCTCAAAATTTATTTAATTTTGTCTCAATTATATTAAAGCACCATATTTTCAATGGTAATAACAGTGATTAAAATGATTTCTATAGGGAAAATATGATTGCTATAGGAGTATTATGTTGATAGTTCTATCTCTCTTGAAAGAAAGTTTCCAGTTAAACCAATGGTTTATAGTCAGATATGAATTGTTAAAATAAGGGGATCAGTGACAAAGTAGAAAAGAGTTTTGTTTGTACATTTGTTTTTTATTGTTATCATTATTTTACTCTTTTAAGGCATATTTTCACTATTTAATAGCTTCAGTTTTCTAAATAGTATCATTTAGGGGAGAAATAATATAGAAAAGTTAGTCAGTGCTTTAGTTTTCAGGAATCTTCCAGATAAAATGTCATTTGAATTTCAAGGGGAAATAAACAAACAACAAACAGAAATGCTGGATAAATATATAAGCTGAATTTTTAAATAATTTTATTTATTTGTTTGTTTGTTTGTTTGTTTATATCAATGCATCACTGAGTTTGAAAAATGAAGGAAATTCTCCAGGAGTCAAAGATCAAGAAGGAATTGAAAACAGGAAAATTACATACAGCTTTTTTGGCAGATACTTGTATAACTAGTGTATCAATTTCCAAGGTAAGGTATGTGTATGTACACCCTGGTAAACTGAGGCATAAGATATTTTATGGGAGAGCCGCAACAAAATATTAAATTATCTATTTACATTCATTTAAAATATTTCTTATTTTTTATTTTTGAAACATTTAATATATTAGTGGTGCATGATTACAATTAGAAATGAATATTGCATAGTTTGAGATTACATCTCAGATATTCTTTTACAGAGAATATTGTAGTTTGGAAACCACTGACATAAGAATTTTTGTTGCGAGGAAAGGAGAAAATACTTTGGTCTTGTTCTGGGACTCTTAAAGGGCTACACCATTGATGAAAGCAAAAATCAAAACCTGTTCACCAGCACACACAAAAAAAATAACAAAGCTTATGTACATCAAATAAAATATATGTATTTAAAAGAAATGAATAGACATGACTAAATAGGTAAAATAAACAAATAATACAAAATCAGACTTTAGAAATGAATTTAAATATATCAGTAATTAATGTAAACAGGTTAATTTTTCTAGCTGGCAGACTATAAAGTTAGCTAAAAAATTAAACTGGGGAATTTGTCTTTTATAACATGCCCATAAAAAACATGAGGCAGGGATATGTTTAAATTAAATGATAGAAAAATTACATACCAACCACTACCAATAATAATAATAATTAGGACAACAACCATATCCATGTAAGATCAAATAGACTTTATTTAAGGTTAAAGGTGATATAATGATCAGATAAACTATTTATCAAAAACTTATTACTTATTACATGCACCAACTCATATTATCTCAATTTCTAAAGCAAAAACTAACACGAGTAGAAGATAAATTGAAAACATTATTCTAATTGTGGAAAATTTTTAAAAACATCTTTAGTAACTAATGAATCAAGCAAATTAAGTGCGGTTTAAAGAGATGCAGAGATCCTTTCCTAGATGTTCCCCAATTACCACTTGAGCTTCAAATTAATTGTCAAAAGCTTTCCAATTAATAACCTCTCTAATCCTTTACCTAGTTTGGAAATTGCTTATAAACTTGACTCTGGCAGTTCTTATTCTCATGGTAACTAGGGCCATGAGAAAGACATTCCTAAATTCTTCTCCAAAATTATTTATGTTTCTGGAAACATGGAAAAACTTTAAAACCTTGGCCTGGTGATAAACATAGGAACTAACAGAAGACTCTTCCCACTCTCACCATATCACTGCCATTTTGAAAATATTTCATGAGTGCTCTTGGGTTATAGAGTTGTATATGTCCATTAGATTAAGTTCATTACTTTTGCATTAAAATATTTATATTTACAATTTTTTAATCTCTATATGAAGACAATAACAAGGTCATAATTTTATCTAACATAACACAATTATTCTGTGTACAAGAAAAGCACTAAAATCCTTTCCCTAGAAACAAAGGTAAAGTCCTTGAGTCATGTTTATTCTGATAGCTCATAAAATAAATACTGTGATGTAAAATTAATAATACTTAAACACTGATATGTAGTTAATACATCTTAGATACGTGATAAAGGAATATAGAAGAAAGAAGACAAAAATATTTATTTAATATGTGTGTATATACACACAAACCATATTCAAAATAAAGTAAGAAGGAAATGCTCATAACAATTACGATTTTCATTTCTGTAGTTGGTCATATGGTCATAGCTGGTTTTTAAAACTATCTACTTTTACGAAACATTGTGTATTCCTTTGCTTTCATGAAGCACCTCATTTGTGATAGCTCTTTACCTTCGTTCATGAATGATCTAAGCTATTAGTAGTCCTGCCTGGATTGGGTTGTTGTAGTTCTTCATTGACCTTAATTTTAGGACATGGTTGCAGCTTCCAGCACAGCCTTCTTGATACCTGAGTGGGAACAGTGGAGGATGCCAAAAAGGGAAAAATAAAGGTGGATTCAGGAGGACCACTGTCCACTGATGATGGAGTAGTGGCCCAGTTTTTTTTTTTTTTTTTTTTTTTTTGCAAGCTGCTTTTATATAAGAGCA
This sequence comes from Cynopterus sphinx, assembly GCA_030015415.1. Taxonomy (NCBI): domain Eukaryota; kingdom Metazoa; phylum Chordata; class Mammalia; order Chiroptera; family Pteropodidae; genus Cynopterus; species Cynopterus sphinx. The sequence goes on from CM057381.1 coordinate 95,973,143, forward strand.
TATAATTGCTAGCTAGGATAAGATCATCTTTGGCACAATCACCTAACCCACATTCTATCATGAATTTTTTCTGTTCTGTCTGTTCAGGGCTATAAGTGTACTTTTCTGTCTTGGAGAAACACCGCATTGTTTCCTGAACCATTTGTACTTCCCCATTTTTAGGAGGGTTCATTGAGGCAAGGCAACCCTTAGCTGGCCTCACAGATTGCAAGGACCTTGTCAGCTTGTAATCTGCTCTCCACACATGGTATTACTAAGAGATATCTAAAGAGATACTCTGTATTCCAGATGTATACTTCCTTGCCTCCACTATAGAGTAGTAGTTCAATTTCTTTGATATTCAAGGTCAATCATACCAGCTAACACTGTAACTCCCTTCTCTCTGCCAGTTGATTCAGAGGCATAGGAGCCCAAAGTGACAGAATGGCAGTCTAAACTTGAAGTTCAATGGAATCATTGTGTCTTCTGGTGGAAAACTTTCTCACTCTGGAACTAAGGGCATATGGCAACGGGAAGAAAAAAATTGCTAGTGGAACGCTAAGGGTGATAGTGAGTAGGGTCATTTCTATTTCCAACTCCATTAACTCATGTATCCTGGCAAACAGACAAACAGTACTGATTTGGACACTTATTTGGAACTTATTCAACTTGCTGAAGATTTTTATCCCAGCTCTGAATGGTACTGCCGCCTAACTGTCACTATAATTGAGTTTCAAAATTCTATTTCTAATTCTATCAACAGCCACAGAATGGTGGAGAACATGATAACCCCACAAATTTAATGAGTAAGGACCCATTGGTAGTTTTGGAAGAAGCAGTACATATAGGGAAGGCATATCAGTATCTAGAGTGTGTTGATTCCAATAAAGAAAAAAATGCTGCTGCTTTCATAATGGAAGCTGTTCAATATAATCAAACTATCACCGGGTAGCTGTATGATCACCCCAGGAGTGGTGCAATATTAAGAACTCAATGCTGCTTTCTTCTGCTGGAAGATTGGTTACTCAGCAGTGATATAGCCACGTTGGTCTTAGTTAGTGGAAATCTATGTTGGTGAGCTCATGAAGAAACTCCACACTTGCCACCATGTCATTTTGTTAGGGAGCCCATTGTATGAAGATCAGGGTGGCTACAGAAAGAAACTAACCACACTCTCATAACAGACATGAGAGCAAACTTTCTATTTTATTTTACTTTCATCACTTCATACCTGATACATATCCACTTTCCCCTGCACGTAGCATTTCTTTTAATGTATTTCATTCATCTCCTTAGAGATATATTATTTTTGTTAATGTATATTGTTGTTTCATGTGAATGCTTTTAATTAGCATAAGTGGCATAGATCCATAGTTAGTATTCTGTTTCTTACTTATGAGAGAGAAGAGAATGAAGAATCAAAGAGATCAGGTAACTTACCTATGGTTACATATCCTGCATATTCATACCTGAGATTTAAACCAGAATGTGTTTAACTCTGAAAACCTTTGTTATTTGCAATATACCATACTATTTCCATTGATTCACAACATAACCAACTAGAGACATTTGGAAAAGTTATTTTATAGGAGTTTTACTGCATTTACCTCTGTGTATATAGAAGGCAAAATTCAACTTTTTGAGATTGTAACTAAGAATACTATCCCATTTGTTCACTTCCTATTTGTATTTAATATCTATTCACATTGAAACTCACTGACTTTAAAATGATATCAATATCTGAAGTTTCTATAATGTTTTAGTTTCTGTAAACTTGTTTATAAAATTTGAAAATTTTATCTCATAGAGAACTAGATGAAATATATGTCAGAATGATAAAGGATAATATAAAACTGAGTCTGTTAACTCACTTTCAGGAAACATCAAGCTGGTGGATAGTTTATGGTTTGCAACAATAACTCTTTTCATGCTGTTTGTACCCTTCTTTTGATAAACATAAAAACAAAAAATATCTTTGTCATATGATTATAATTTGTAGCCTTTAAAAAGAAGTAAATCGCTTATAAATTCAATAGTTTGAAACATTTCATGGGCTAAATACTTTCAAGAATAATAAAATAAAAAGATTATAGTCAAAATGAGGAAAACATCAATAGCAACTTCTACTAAGCATACCCACAGCTGACTTGCTCTGTGACCACAACTCAAACCTCTCCTGCTTCCTTATCAGATGCATTTATTTGCTTCCCTCATAGCAGTAAATCTCCCAAAGCACCAGGCTAGTTACTTCAATCTGAATGTACAGGTGATGACTTGCTGTAGGCTACCCAGCTCCTTTCTGCTGCTGGAAGGAAAGGCCTTGGAACTAGGGTCCCTGTGACAGTTAGCGAGGTTAAGATGCAACTTGTATAAAATGAACATTCTGGTTTTAGATAATGCGGAATGAGGTATAGGAGAGTGTCAGAAGAAGAGAACTCATGTCAATCACTGAAAAGTTTTGGCATTTAATGGAGAAAGACAATATGTATTCTTGGACTTAGCGTTTTCTGTTTTCTGAGAAGATTCTGAACATATTTGAAGTCTGTGTGAGAGTGGGCACTCATGTGTATTTAGCTTATTTTTGTTGTATTTTTTAAGAATGTGACTATGATGCAGGATATTTATGAGAAAAAATAATTAGTTGCTTTATCAATGTAGAAATCATCATGTATTAAATTGTGAAGCTATATTTCAAATACAAGCATTCTTTTAATTTTATTTAATTTTTCACTTATGTATGTTTTGCCTTTTCTTGTTCAAGCACCTTTCTATCAATAGTCAGCAATAAATTGAAAGAGTTTTTTTAAGGAGGAGAAAATTTCCCATCTTTAACATCTTTTTTAAGTATGGCTATGCAAGATATAGTTAATGTAATAGCATAGCACCTCTCTTCTAGACTTGCTTTGCCCACTCTTTAGGAGAATTTACCAAAATAGCATTTCTTTTGGCCTGGTTAATCACATCAACATGAGACAAATTTGAGCCTTTATTAAATTTTCTAAGATAGGCAAATTCCATTAGCATCTATCAGAGTTCATTGGTTAGTGTCAGTAGAAAGGTCAAGAAATGCTTGATGCTATAATTCATTTCTCCTATATATAACATGCTTTAAACAACACATTTCTACTTGTGGAATACAGGGTCATTGCCCAGCAGAAATAGGTTAAAATGTATTGGTAATTAACTAGAACAGAGAATACGGCATATATAAGGTAAGAAAAGAAATAGCAACTCTTGAGTACCTTTTGTGAGTCAGATACTGAGCTAGATGATTCATATAGATACATTTTCCACATAGGTTTTCTCAAAACCTTTATGAGATAGATATAATAATCCCCACTTACTATTGACAAATGTGGCTCAGAAAGCTGAATAAAAAATCTTAAAGTCGGTAAAAGAGAGACACTGAACTAGAACTTAGGGCTTTCTGACCAAGTCTGTGTAATTTTTAGTATTAAAAATAATAAATAAAACAAATAAAAGGTTTGAAAATAGGTAAGCCAACAGGAATTAAGAAATATATTAAAGTTTAGCTAAAGTTTAAAATAATATAAGTTTTTGGTTTTTTTTTTCCCAAAAACCTTTGGGTAAGTTTAAAGGTTAATTGGAAATAGTCTTAGGGTTAGGCTGAAAAGTTAGCAAACTGAAGTCTCACTAGAACAAAGGAAAGAACATGGGCTGGGAAGAAAACCTGAAAGGATACGTTTGGCTCAATACCTGATGGTGAAGCAGCTTATAATTCCAACTCTAGCTACTTTCAAATTTAATAAGAATTATTAAATAAAAGTCTGGTTACAGTTGCTCAGCTGAAAATTACAAATAACTAATGATCTTGGATGTGTTCAAGATTTACCTCTTAATCGGTGAATAAACAAATGTGAGATATTGCAAATGGTCAGAGAGAAACAAAAAAGAGAGAGAAAAATAAAGCAGAAAGAACAACAAATACATGGAGATTAAATAGGATTATACTGAAGAATAACTGGTTCAGGAAAGAAATAAAAAGAGAGATTAATAGATATATAGAATCAAATGATAGTGATAGTACATCATATAAAAACTTTTGGGACATGACAAAAGCAGTCCTAAGAAGAAAGATCTTATCATTACAGGCCTACTTCCAAAAACAAGAATGAGTCCAAATAAACAACATAACATTTCATCTTAAAAAATTAGAAAAGAAAGAACAAATGAAGCCTAAAGTCAGCAGAAGAAAATAAATTATCAAAATTAGAACAGAAATAAATGAAATTGAAAACAAAGCAAACAAACAAACAAACAAACAAAACAATAGAAAAAAATAAATGCAACAAGGAGCTGGTTCTTTGAGAAGATTAATAAAATTGACAAACCCCTGGCTAGATTCACTCAAGAAAAAAGAGAAAGGGCACAAATAAACAAAATCAAGGATGAAAAAAAGAGAAATTATGACAGATACTGAAAAAATACAAAGTATCATATAAGAATATTACTATAAAAATATATAACACCAAATTTAATAACTTAGAAGAAATGAACCAGTACTTAGAAAAATATAACCTTCATAGACTAAATCTAAAAGAACTGAAAAAATCTAAATAGACTGATCAGCTGTACAGAAATTGAAACAATCACCAAAAGCCTACCAAAAAGTAAAAGTCCAGGACCAAAGTCTTCACCAGTGAATTCTATCAAACATTCAAAGAAAATTTGATACCTAATCTCTTTATACTTTTCTAAAAAATCAAAGAGGAAGCAGTACTTCACAATTCATTTTATGAGTCCAAAACCTGGTAAAGATAAAACACGGGAAAAGAGAACTATAGACAAATATCTCTCATGAATACGGATGGAAAATTCCTAAATAAGATACTATCAAACTGAATACAGCAACATATTAAAAATATTAGACACAGTGATCAAGTGGGTTTCATTCCAGGGGCAAAGAGATGGTTGAACATAAACAATTCAATTAATGTGATACACCAGATAAACAAATTAAAAAATAGGAATCATATGATCATATCAATAGATTCAGAAAAAGCCTTCAATGAAGTACAACATCCATTATGATCAAAATATTTGACAAAATTGGTATAGAATGAAAGTACCTTAACATCATAACGGCCATATTTGACAAACGCTCAGCCAACATTATATTTAATGGTGAAAAACTAAAAACCTTCCCTCTAAGGTCAGGAACAATGCAAGGCTGTCTATTATTGCCACTGTTGTTCAATATAATGATGGAGGTCCTAGCAAGTGCATTCAGGCAAGAGAATAATATAAAAAGCATTCAAATAGGAAATGAAGAAGTCAAACTGTCAGTATTTTCAAATATGATAATTCTCTATATAGAGAACCCTAAAGCTACCACAAGAACACTACTAGAAACAATTAGCAAATACAGTAAAGTTTCTGGATACAAAAGTCAACATTTAAAAATCCATAGCATTCCTATACTCTAATAACAGAATGTCAAAAAAAGAAGTGGAAAAAATAATTCCTTTTGCAATTGCAACAAAAAAGAATAAAATACCTAGAAATAAAACTAACAAACCAGTGAAGAATCTATATAATGAAAACTATAAGACCCTATTAAAAGAAATCTAAGAAGATACAAAGAAATGGCAAGATATTCTGTGTTCTTGGATTGGAAGAATTAACATAATTAAAATGACCTTATTACCTAAAGCACTATAAAGATTTAATGCAATTCCCATCAAAATCCTACCTGCATTTTTTAAAGAAATAGAACAAAAATCACCAGATTTATATGGAAGTACAAAAGACCACAAAGTGCCAAACCATCCTGAGAAATAAGAGCAAGACTGGAAGCATCACTCTGCCTGACTTCAAATTATAGTACAAAGTGACAATCATCAAAACAACATGATAGTGGCAGAAAAACAGACACATAGACCAGTGGAACAAAACTGAGAGTCCTGAAGTAAACTCATATTTATATGGACAAATAGTTTTCAACAAAAAAAGCCAACATAGAGTGGAGAAAAAAAAAGCCTCTTCCATAAACTGTGCTTGGAAAACTAAAAAGCCACCTGTAAAAGAATGAATCTAGAGTGTTTTCTCTTACCACACACCAAAATTAACTGAAAATGGATTAAGGACCTGACTATAAGACCTGAAACAATAAAACGCATAGGAGAAAATATAAGAACTAAACTCAAGGACCTTGGACATAAAAAGGATTTTATGAATTTGACTTCAAAGACAAGGGAAGTAAAGCAAAAATAAATGAATTGGACTACATTAAACTAAAAAACTCTGTTCATCAAAAGAAATTGTGAAGAAGGTAAAGAGACAATCATCTGAATAGTAAAATATATTCGTAAGCAATGCTTCTGATAAGGCCAATATCCAAAATATACAAAGAACTCATACAACTCAATAATAGCAAAGAAAGAAATGATCCAATAAAAAATGGGCAGAGGACCTGAACAGACACTTCTTCCTAGAGGACATATAAATGGCCGACAAATATATGAAAAGAGTCTCAACATCACTAGCTATTAGAGAAATGCAAATCAAAACCACAGAGTCACCATCTCACACCTATTAGAATAGCTATAATCAATAGGACACTTATTAACAAAGGTTGGAGAAGATACAGAGATAAAAAATCCTCATACATTGCTGGGTAAGATTGTAATTTGGTACAGCCACTATGGAAAACAGTATTGAGTTTCCTCAAAACATTAAGACTTGATTTACTATATGATCCAGCAATCTCTCTAATGGGTATTTATCCCAAGAACTTGAAAACTCATATCTGAAAAGGTATTTGCACACTGATGTTCATAGCAGCATTACTCACAGTGGCCAGGACATGGAAACATTCAAAATGTCCTACAATGGAGGATTGACTAAAGAAGCTGTGGTACAATGGAATATTAGTCATAAGAAGATATGACATACTGCTATTTGTGACAACGTGGATAGACCTTGCTAAGCGAAATAAGCCAGATAGAAAAAGTTGAAAACCATATGACAGCTCTTATGTGTGGGATATAAACGTAAAAGCAAAAAAGGAACAGGACAAATAAACAGAGACTCATGGAAATAGACAATAGAGTAGTGCTTACCAAGGGGTACCGGGGAGAGGGGGAGTAGACAGGATGAAGGGGGTCAAATATGTGGTGACAAAAAGAAATTTAACTATGAGAGGTGAACTCACAGTGTAAATATATATATATATATATATGCCTTACTATTAAAGTGTACAGCTGAAACATTGGATTTCGGTAACCAATGTCACCATCAAAAATAAAAATAAAAATAAATAAAAAATAAATTTAAAAATAAATTAAAAATAAAAGATTTAGATAGGGTCTTGTAAAGCAGAAACCGGTGATGCTAAAACATTTGGCTTTAGGCAACATTTAAGTCTTTGACATAAGTCAAAGGTTTCCATTTAATTTTGGCAACTTGATTTCTCTTTTTTCAGCTTTCCTATATTTCCATGTTTCATGACCCATGAAACTTTCTCCCCTGTAAGGTACCTTACCTGGCATTAATTACCTCATTTAAAAAATTTACTAAGCAATTATATAGGCTGGTCATAAATACAAACTTGCCACAACTTCTAGTTGAAAATTGAAAAACTGAGATACATAGATATTTTATCTATGAATCACTCATTTATTCAAGATAATATTACTGAATGTCAAGTACTGAGGATAGAAAAATGAATAAGATATGGCCCATATTTTTAAGAAAATTATCTAAACTTAGAAATTAAGAAATATTCTTTCAATGTTGAGACGTTGCTTAACAAACTTATTCAAGCATTATTTAATTCTCTAGGAAAATGTGCTTGTGTTTGTACTTGTGTTCATGCCAACTGAGGGCTAGGATTCCAAGAAGTTACAAGTTAACTTAAAGATCGATGGGCAATGAGTGGGCAGAGGCCAAAGATTCTGCTAAACATCCTACGATGAAGAGCTCTCCATGTGACAAATAATTCTCTAGTCCAAAAGGTCAATAGCATTGTGGTTGAGAAACTGTTCTAAATAGATCAAAGGCCACACTATTTGGAAATTCGGAGGACCTTTGTCTTCTTTGGCGAGAGCAGCTTCAATACAGTTTTAGCTGTTTCTACAGTGGACTAAGAAAGGGAAGGAAGTTGGGAAATAAAGCCTGAAAAGGAAAAAGTTTTTGGTAATGAAGAGGGTGAGATAAAGTAGTAACATGAGAAATGAGGCAGGGTTGTAGAAAGAATAACTGGTGGTACCAAAATATTTTAAAGTATTCGAATGAACTAAATAAAAATTTTCATTTTCATTTAAATATTTGATGCCTTGAAGCCATAACCTAAGCAACAGTAACAATATATTATTTTGATGAATGATCTTTACAAATTCAACATCTTTAAAATGCAGAAAAATGATAATACTGAATTATGGTCATATCTACATAATTGCAAACATTTAGCAAAAGAAAATGATGGGTGATAATGGAAATGACTTTATGTTTAAAGTTGATTCTCACAATTAAATACTTATGAAAATCTTGAAAGCTATTGTCACTCTGTAAAGTCTTATTGCATTTCTGTATGTAACTATCTAAATTATTCTAGTAGTTTGTTGACAGTCTTTTATTTATTAAGTGTAGATATTTCTTGAAAAAAAATTAAAAAATAAAACTTGGCCTTGAAAAATTACTCCAGGAAACACTAGAAAAAGACTAGCCTACCCAGAGAAATCCTAAGTCAGCCACAGTATGGTAACCAGTAAGACACTCTCTAAACTTTCCCAGGATTATACACTTAGTCACAATTCACTGAGTAGGTAGCTGACACTACAGAAGTTTAGCTATAAAAGCATAATGCTTCAGTATACATCTGGGATCAGGAAGATGATGTTAGAAATAATTGACAGCTAATCACTGCTGGATTTGCACTAGCAAAATGCAGAGTCATATCTGTGTCCACTTAGAAAGATAGACTTGCCCAGTGTATGTACCACAGAAACAAAATTATACTTATCTGCAAGACAGTCTAGAAAACATAGTTTTTTAAACTTTCAAATTTCTGCTCTATAAGAAAGCAATTTTTTAAAAAATGGAACAATTTGACAGGAAGAAAAAGAATCAAAATTTTACTTGGGGAATATTAGTTATGGATGTCTCTTAGATATACTGCTGAAAATGTTCAGTGGGAGTTTGGATCAATTAATTGGAACTGCAGACATACATTAGGAGATTTGTATATAAATGTTATGTAAGACCTTGGGCCTGGGGACAGAGAAAGCAAAAAAAAAAAAAAAAAAACACAATTAAGTCTTGAGCTGCAGAACATTCCAAAATGTAGGGGTTGAAAGAAAGAGCACAATCTGTAAAAGGAGTTTTAGAAAGAGTGACTAATAAGATTTACGTGAGGAGCTTTGCTGTGTCTGAAGATTTTGAAATGTCTATTATAAGAAAGAGGGAATGATTCAGGTTAATTATGGCAGATTAATTATATAAGTTTATTTACATTCCTTTCCAAAATGTCATTATAATTATAATAGATGAATAAAAAATAAATTCAAAAAACTAAGGCAAAAGACAGAGGTGAGAGAAAAGACACATCAAGATTTAAAAACATAAAAAACATTGAAAAAGTGATAACTAAGCTTAACAGCTGAAACCCTTCCAGATCATAAGCCAACAAAACGCAAGTAGATTGGCACTGCACAACTTCAGGAATCTCATGAAGTAGAAGCATCAGTCTTTTGGAGGCCTTATGCTAAAGGTGGGCTATAGCCAGGCAGTCTACGAGGGAGACTCCAGACAGGTTACCATACTGAAAACAGAGTGACTAAATGAGGCAATTTAATAGTTAAGCTAAATTGAATAATTCAATGAGGAAATGCCTATACTTCCCACTCAGTTACGAAAAAGTTAACAAATAATTTCTATTTCCCTAGTTAAGAGATTAGAGGATAATTTTCTGAAAAACTGACCGGTCCAAGAGAAGAACTGACCATTTTCTGGTTTCCCTTTTACCTAATTGATTCTGTTCAGATCATATCTGTCATATCTGTCAAGACTAAAAGATGCAATTATTCTCTTAAACATTTTTAAAAATCTGTAATTAACATGATGCTTTATATAATATTACATCCTTGAAGCACTAACAGGATTGTTAAAACAAATTTCTGAGTACAGAAAAAGAGCTACTCTAAGTTTAAAATATAATAGTTGTGAAAAAATTGTGAAAATATGTTAAATCTTCCAGAAAGAAGACACAAAGATATAGAAATGTAAATTACAGTATAAAATATGTCTTAGCATAACAATGTTCCTGAGATGAAAACAACATGCCACATCCAAAAATTTGATACCCAAATATAATTGGATTTAGAGCCACATTGGAAATTTGACAATGTACAATATCCAAAATTACAAGGGACGTTATCTGCAATCCAGATTTTTATACCCATCGAAATTTTCAATCAAGTCTGAATTTAGAATACGGACATGTTCAAACTTAAGTAAATTTACCTTCCACGTACTTTCCTAGAGAACTACTTTAGTTTATTCATTATTAAACATGATACACAAGATAATATATTGAGAAAAAAGAAAAAAAAGAGAGAGAGAGAAAGAGGGAGAGAGAAAGGATCCAGAAACCAGGGGATTACACATAAATGTGGTAGAGAGAGCTCACAAAATAATAGTGAAGAAAGTCCAAGGTGCACAGCTGTACAGCAGGCATAGAAAACAACCAGAAGAAAATATAGAAAAACAGAGGACTTCAGATAGATATCTTCAAATTAAAAGGGAAATGATCAATAATCCACTGAGTTTGAAATTACTGAGGAGGACTTTTATCATTCTTGTATATATTTTGAGATGTATTAATGACAAGTACAAAGAAAGCAGCATATAAATAAAATGAGGTAATTATTACATTATAAAAAGTTATAAAATAAAGGAAATATAATCATGATATCCGTTAAGACTCAGCTATATATATTTACATATTAATTATAAATTAAATAGTAAATATTGATGTAACTAAGTTTGAGGTAATTGTATTTGAGGATAAGCTGTGTTGTGGTGTGGAGATGAAATATATAATGGGGTAGAAACATTTTTTTTTCAGTTTATTGAGATATAATTGACATACATCACAGTATAAGTTTAAGGTAGACAGCATCATGGTTTGACTTATAAATATTATGAAATGATTATCATAATAAGGTTAGTTGCATCCATCTCATATAGATACAATAAAAAAATAAAGAAAAAAATTTTTGTGATAAAAATGCTTACTATTTACTCACTTAACAATATTTCATATGTATCACATAACAATGTTAACTACAGTCAACATGTTGTCATTGCATCCCTGGTAATTATCTTATAACTTGAAGTTTGTACCTTTTGACCACCATCCTCTAGTTCTACCTCCCTCCATGCCCCATCTCTGATAATCCTAAATCTTATCTCTTTTTCAATGGCTTTGGTTTTGTTTTGTTTTTCAGATTCCACATATAAATGATATTATATAGTATTTTATTTTCTCTTACATATTTCATTTAATATAATGCCCTCAAGTTTCATCCATGTATTCATAAATGGTAGAATTTTCTTATTTTTATGGTTACAAATGTTCCATTTATATATGTATGTACGTATATAAAAAATAATGTGTGTGTGTGTGTGTGTGTCTGTGTATACTACTTTTTTATCAATTTAGCCATTGATGAACACTTAAGGTTATTTTAATATCTTGACTATAGTCAATGATGCTGCCATGAATGTAAAGATGCAAATATATTTTTAAGTTAGTATTTTTATTTTCTTTTTGTATATTCTCAAAGTAGTCCATCTTTAAATGATTGATCCATTTCAGTTATTCAATGTTATAATAACATTATTGCAAAAATCAAAAATTATAATGTAGAATGTATACAAATTAATATACAAATGATTGAAAATGGTTTAGCTCAAGTGAATCATATTTTTTTAGCTAAAATGGAGTGTCACTATCCTGTAGCTGGTACATATTCTAAGGCTATAACGATGTTTAACATATAGCAAGGTATCTTTGGAGAGAATAAAGAGTTGTCTATTTCAAATTCGTGAACTGTCCAGCGACTATTTTTATGAGAAGCACATTGTTAGAGACTGGATTCCCTCAGAGTTAGCCTCAGATGGATATTAGTACAGATGTTTACTAGAGATATTGAGATCAATACCTGTGGAAGAGGAGAGATGATGGAGGCTAGAATGCATGGAGGGAGAGTTCATGCTCCATTGCAATTTAAATAGATGTTCAGCTAGCCCTACAAGGTGTTCTAAAATTAGATAACCTTGGGAACTCTGAACTCCCACAAAACACAAAGGGTTTGCCCAAACAGTGCCCTAATAGACTTGACCAAGCATTTGCCTGGCTTTTGCCAGCACTAGGCCTCATACCCCAACCCAGAGCTGAGTCTTTGTTCAAGAAAATACAATGCTGACAAATCACAAAGTTTACATTGTCCCTAGCCATGCTAAACTAACATTGCCAAACCATTTTCAGTCATTTTTCATTTATTCCCCTTCTGTAATTTTTATTTACCATTAAGTTCCTACTTGCTTTATTATTTTGTTGTTGTTATTATTACTTTTTTTTTTTTTAATTCTGCTAGTCCCTTCTTGTCTTCTCTTTGATTTCCTTTTTAAAACGTATTACCTATGTCTTAGTGGGAATTGAGCTTAGTTTGTACTAGAATCTCTCTCTCCTAGTGCAGTAATCTGAATAAAACCTGTCTTGCCACTCTTAACAAGTACCTCATGCTGTTTCTATTTGACACCTTTCAGAGAAATTTGAATTGTAGCAAGGAGGCCAGGCCTTTACACAATCCTATTTATTGGCCATTGGAAGGGGGCTGCCCTGGGACTAGATATGATCTGAAATAGGACTATTTTCTTTAGCAGTGGTAATTCCAACCCTCCCAGCAGCTAGGGAAGTAGTACTTCAGTCCTGACAACTACTGTAGTAATTCACTTTCTATGTTTCAATTTATAACAGTACTTCTTCACATATTTTTTATTCATTAGATTAGTTATTTTAATAGTTCAAAAAAATAAATGTTATTTTTCTCCTAAACAAAATAAAGAAACCGCTTCCATAAAGTAATTTCATACTGATGTTGCTGTTTATATAAGCTATAAAGTATCTTGAAATTCAGGTGACCTAAGTATACTTTTGAAAATAGCCAACTAATCTCGGACTTTTCAAAATTGCTTTTAAACCTTGAGCCTATAAAGTAAAAAATATATATATATACTGAAGAAAAAACTCACATATTTCTTCTCTCTGAATGTTTTACATTTACAAATGTAAATAGATGCTAAGCCATATGTTATATAGTCTTTGTAATAAGTGCTTTAGTTTTGTTCACAGCGTATTTTGTAAAGTCTATTGTGGCTTCCTCAATCTCACACAGCTAGTCTTTGCTTCAGGTAGTGCAGTTAATGCCTATTCCACTTTGCATACATAAAAAACATAAAACTTGTAAGTAACCTACATTGTGAAGAAAATGACATCTGCACAGAGATATACAAGTATATTTTACAATAGCAGCTTATTGGCTCTTAAGTCCAAATGAGTCCAAAATTCACAAATAGTAGCATATTCCCCAAAAGGAATCAGTTGGTACTAAAAAGACAACAAATGTAAGCACACAACACTGAAGCAGGATCCAGAAAAGGTAATTTTGAATCTCAGTTTTACTTCTTTCTGTGACCTTGAGAAAGCAACTTTATTAGTTTGAATCCATTCTAGAACTGTCCTGCTTTTATAAGTCTTTCTAAAGATAAAATTGGAAATATATGTAAATGTGCTTTGAAAAAGACTTACAAAATTAGTAGGAGTAATATAAGCAATAACAAAAGCTGTCATCTTTTTTTAATACTTGCTCTCATCCAAGTGCTTTGCATACTATGTCACTAAATCCTTACAAAGACTTTGTGGGAGAGGAATCCTGATCTCCACTTGAATGAGGAAACTGAGTTTGAGAGAAACTGCAACTTGTCCAGGATCATTTCATTCTAACTCCAAGCCCATTGATTTATCGTAATATACAGGGACTCAGAAAGCCAGTAAGCAGAGGAAATGGAGGACTGGGTAGATAAATGATATAATATGTCACTTGATGATATGAGAGGACTGGGGAAAGGATCATCTTTGAATAACTGGACTAAGGCCTCTGCCACCAAAACAGGAGGGAATGAGGAAGAACTAAGCAGACACTGATATGTTTGAAGGTGATGTCATTGCCAGGAAGATTAGGGAATAGCAACCAGGTGGCCTCTATTTTCTGTCTGTAATAAGAAGGTAGCTCTTTTACTGAGGAGAAAATTGTGAAAAGGTCTGATAAGATTGATAGTTGAAGAGAAAAGCCAAAGTTACAAGTGATAGAATCAACTAGAAATACACTGGGAACTTCCTAGGCTATTCCGAAGACCATTTTCCAGGCTATTTTGAGGACCATCAATTTGTTATATTCCAATCTATTTAAAATGTGTGGTTTTTCATGAGAATGCACAGAAACCTGGGTATAGATGTTGAAAAGGCAGAAGCTTTGAATAATTCAGATTTGGTGTTTGACCTTGAGAGTGGCACAAATGAGGAGAAGAGAAAATGGAATGAAAGGCAATCAGTGTCCTTGCTGTGTTTTCTATCTTCCTATTGGATAGCTTTTTTTTTTCTCTACTAACATATGCTATTTAATAGAGTCAACAAAGTTTTCTCTTTCCTGACAATGTAACAGAAATTATTCATCCCAATGGTTTGAGATTTGGTTCACATGAGCTCCAGACAAGTGGCCTCCCTGTGATCTGACCAGCAGAGATGGTACAGTGAGGCCCTAACCTTATAGGTGGTCTCAGGACAGAGGCTGAAAACAGAAACAAAGGCCTCCTTCACTATTGCGCAGATGTGTCCATGTTAAGAAAGAGATTGAAATAACATAATTTCAGATTTTAAAATGCAAGCAGCTGTGACCTTGTATATATCACTGGTACAACACTCTGTTCCACTAGCTTTGTTAGTAACAAACAATTTAGATTTTTTTAAAAAATAAATAAATGAAAGGAGCTTGGTCTCAAATTCTGCTTTAAATGTAGGCAAAGATTGATGTAAAAGTTTTTTCAGAAACATTTCCTGTACATCTGCATACAAATATGCCTCCCAATCTGCTCTTCACATATTGGTTGCCTTGCATTGCCTCCCCTCTGTGCTCTGACTTATACTTGAAACTTATTATTGTTTTAATTGCTGTGGACGAACTTTGAGGTCTTCATGCCAGAGGCAAAGTTGGGAAGATACAGTTTGTGCGTTTTCCTAAAGAGCAGCTATCTTATGAAGACACCACCTCCTTTTTGCTTGTGTTTACTTCACACTTTCAAAGGGTGGAAGGAAATATGGCAATATACATATCAGCCTATAAAAAATAGAATCTCCTAACCCTCCCTTGCATTTGTTTCTCCTATTATCTTGCTTCTTTTTTTATTCTCATAATGTTTATCACCAACTGACATTCAACATATATATGTTTCTCTTCTGTCTCTAACTCTTTCCACTACCCTAGGATGTAAGCCCATGAAAAAGGAGCTTTGTTTTGTTCACACCCACATCATAGACAACTAGATTATCTCCAGCCATAGAGTGGGTACTCGATAAATATTTGTTGAATAAATTAATAAAAAAAAACAAATTATCAAGATGTCATAAAAATTATGAATAACTCAATAAAATATAAAGGTTTAGAGTTTGGAAAATGTAACAGTGATTTAAAAAACGGGCAAGACAAGTTGAGATCGTATTATTCTTCTGTTTCACCAGTGAAGTGAAATGGCTTGAGGAACTGCATTCTGAGGTCAATGTGATCTTAACTTTAATCCCAGCATTCATCAGTAGAGTGTGCTATAGCCATATGTCCATAAATGTAACTCGGAGATTTTTCAGAACCTTCCTACAAACTATTTGAAAATAATTTTATACTCTAAAAGCAGGGGGAAAATCTTGTGAGTCAGAAAGAGAAAATTGTAACAACATCTGTAGTTGTTATTAATATCTCCCCCGGGGCAAGTAGTTGTCATGAGCTTTTCAGGCTGCTACTCCACTATCTTATTTAAAAAACAGATTTAGAATAACAGCAGCAAAGTTGTTAGTTTCTATGTTAAACCATTACTGCTAATGTTATACTCTTAATTCAGTAGTGCAAATTATTTGAAATGTCCAATGAGTAAGGGAATACATTATTTAAAGTTTATTTTATCGTATGATAAACAGTGGAGATAACGTGTATAGTCTCACCAGGACTGTAGCCCCAACAGTTTGTAGGCACCTTGGAATTCAACAACTTTGGCCCAACCTCCAACATTGGAATGACTTCTGCAATATTTTTATCCTGTTTCTGCTAGAAATTTGGCAGTGATAATTCACCACAATACAACATATATGTGTTATATTTGTATCTAATGTTAATAGCATACTTCTCAGTAACAGAGCTAATTAAAAACCTCTGTACTATGAGAGACTATTGTCTCCTTTTCTTCAAAAGAGGAGGAAGTGATTGAGATATTTGTTGTTTCAAAAACTATTTAGACAGACTGGTAATTTGAACAAAAAAGTAAATATAGATAAAGACTACTTCATATGCTAGTTAAAAGCGTAAATTATTTGCATCTCATCAACTAGGGTTTAAACATCAGCTCTGCCATTTTTATTTTAGGCAAGGTACTTGAGCCAGGTGGTCTATAACTGGTGATATTCAGAAACACCAAGGATAAGTTGATAAAAATACAAAGATCTTCTATTTGAAGAATTCTGGACCTCATGTTATTTAATGTTCTGTAGGTGGTTCAGATGCACACCAAAGTTTGAAAACTATTGACTTAAGCAATGATTAGATTTCTTCATTCATAAAATAAAGATGTTAATAGCATCTGTTGTGATCATAATAGTTAAATGACTTAGTCTATTTGAACCCAGTGCCTAACGTTGTAAATACTCAATAACAGTTAGCTATAATTGGTTCTCAAAGTTGTTGTTTTTATAAAGTTTACCTATACTAGTAGGAGAGAAATTTGCCCTACTGAACTCCAATTGAAGGGAGACTATATTCTCTTCTACTTACTACCCAAAGGACAAACAATTTTGTTAAGTCTAGCCAGCTAAAAATTAAATTGAAAATGTTAAAAAACAGTAAGATGTATTAATATAAATTTTTCAAAAGATTAAGTTTTCTGTAAGAAAATGTTTGAGTTAACAAAAAAGTTGTTTTTGTTTGTTTATTTTAATACAGCTTTTTGAAGATGTCATAACATCTTTATGGTTGTATGTGCCATAGGAGACTACTTTAAAACAACTTAACTGTAAATAAAGAAAACAAGTTTACACATATTATAGTTCATAATACAGAAGACCTAAAGTTGCTCTCTTATTAAGATCAATGTTTTCTTGCAAGTTAAATACTATATTGCAATATTTTTTCTCATTCTGTCTTGCTCTATTAACTTAAATTGTTGTTGAATTAAGATTTTCAATAGTTGGATAGTCTGACAGGATATGTTTCAAATCACAAAAAATGCAAAGTTCCATTTAGTTTCTGTTCTTTCTTGCTAATTTTGAGTCTAAAACCTATCATTTAGGTAAAATAAAAATGATAAGTTTTAAAGAGAAAAACATCAGAAAGCCATCACACTGCAAAAGGAGAAATCAGAGTTACTATTAAGCAGAAAGTGAAAGCTTTTGCTGATCTAATCCTCTAAGTTTTTTTGTGATTTTCCAAAAACATGCTGAAGAATGATATGCATCATTCTCAGAGTTTAGATTTTATGACTTAATGTTGAAAGAAAAATCTTATATGACCTATGAATATATTTTTTTCTTACTCCATTAATATCTTTAGATTAAATTTAAAAAAAATTTTAACACCTACAGCACCTGGTATTCCTAGATGGTCTCCCATCCAAGTACTAAGCAGGCCTGACCCTACTTAGCTTCCAAGATCAGACAAGATTGGGCACATTCAGTGTGGCAAAGCCATAGACTAACTTCTGAATTTTAAACCTAGACATTTTAGGTTTGTTAGCTTTACTGGCCCCATTTGACTAGTCTCAAATTTCTTTTGCTAAAATGATTAAGCAACAACAACAAAATGTATATTTCTTTCACCTTACCCAGCAATGTCCTAACAGTCTGTTTTCTGTTGCCAAGCAGATGCCATTATAAATAGTGAAGACATGCATTCACTCTCAGGTGTTTTTATTCAGCCTCATGGTTTTAACTATACCTGAAGTATCTGCATTTGGTGTATATAGCATGCATGCACACACACATACACACACACACAAACCACTTCATACATTAATAGTATATTTGCTTCTGTAATACAATGTATTCGTCATTTGCCTTGATAGTAGAATAGATTAAAAAAAATCTCACAATCATACTTAGTTCTGCCCACTCCCCACGTGTTTGTCTATCAAGTTTGACACTACATTCTTTGTCTTAATTCATATTCCTAGTATCTTGCCCTAAAACTCATATGTAAAAATATTGCTAATTTGTATATATTGATTCTGTCAATATTTTATAATATTCTGCTCCAAGTTTACAGATTATTTTTTTAAAACAATGCTATATGTATGCTTATAAACTTTCAGGATTTCCTTGGTGCCTCTTAAATGAACCCTATATTTCTGACATGAGGTTGTTTGAAATGTGGTCACAATGTTTCTTTGCAACATTTTTCCACCAGTTTCTTATTTTGCTTTATTTATGTCATCTAAAACATGTAATAAACATCTTCAAATCCTCTCTAAAATAATTTTCTATGACTATTTAAAACTAAAATGTAGACAACTGATCAGACACTATAACTAACACCCTTTTTCACAAATGAAAAACTGAAGCCGAGCAAAGATAAGTGACTTGCTCAAGACTATGTGGGTAAAACAGTCATGCTGCATGCCTAACTCTTGCATTTTTTTCTCACTCACTTTCCACTATCTTGAGTGTCTTTTTATCTGTATTTCTACCATTGCTAGGACATTTGTTCAAGTTCCATTTCCTCCTTGAATATTTTTGGACATAGGAAAACCATGCCTAAAATTGTTAGTTGACCATCATTTTGTATACTACAATCAAGAACTAAGACTATGTTCGAATTCTATCCAAAGCCCTAAGTAACTGCCTATCATTAAAGAGGATGAGGATGACACCAGAGTCACAAAAGGACTATTCTTACAGATGGAATAAATGAAATTAGTAATAAGCAAAAAATACATTGCAAGTCATTAGGTAAATAACGATAGCTGTATTAATCTGCATGGACTGCAATAACAAAGTATCACAAACTGGGAGGCTTAAAGACAGATATTTACTTTTTTATAATTCTGGAAGCCAGAAGTCTAAGATCAAGGTATCATCAGAGTTGGTTTCTAGTGAGGCCTTTCTTTTTGACTTATAGACAGCAACCTTCTTGTCATACCTCACATGATCTTTTCTCTGCAAAAGCGCCATGGTATTTGGTGTCTCTTCTTTTTCTGATAAAGATCACAGGCCTATCAGGTTAGGACCTCACTTTTATAATTTCATTCCTTAATTTCCTCCCTGAAGTCCTGATCACTAAGTACCCTCACTTTGGGGTTAGAGATTCAACATGTGAATTCCAGAGAGATACAAATCAGTCCTTAAAAATAGCTAACATTTGAATATTATTTCCTATTGCTAAGTGTTTTTCTACCTCTTTTAAATATATCAGTTATTTTAATCTATACAATAACTCCATGAGATAAATGCTATTATAATACCTATTTGACACAGAAACAAATTGAGGAAGTAGGGAGCTTAAGAAACTTGCTTACAATAATACAGGATTTGAATCTAGCCAGATTGTCTTCTTCATGTGTACCATTAGTCACTAAGTTATGCAGCATTATGAACCAAAGCAGTATTAAAATGGCAAACATGAACACTACCACATTACCAACCCACCAGCAAGATTGCAGAGGCACATGAGTATGTAATAGATTAAACAATGTATTTGCAATAGATGAACTGCACAATGTATTTGTAATAAATAAAGCACTGGGCCCCAAGACAGAACCCTAGGCTAATAATGTGACCCTAGATGTATTAGACCATGAGTATTTCAATGCAGATATTATCTCTAGAATTCTCTTTTCAATTTAGAGTTCCTTAAGGATAGAAAACTATATTAATTCATTTTTGTATTCCCCAGAACCTAGCATCAGATTTAAAACAGAGAAAGTACTTAGTAAATATCTTTAAATGGGTAAGCCAAAGATTTATAGTCTTTGTATTATTTATATGCAGAGAATAGCAAACTGTGTATATTATTGAAAACAAAATATTCAGTTTGCTTCTGGTCAAGATGGTGGAGTAGGTAAATGCTATACTTGCCTCTTCTCACAACCACATCAAAATTACAACTAAACTACAAAACAGCAATAATTAGGAGTTGCCTGAAGTCTAGCTAAACAAAAGCCCTACAACGGAGGATGCACAGAGGAGGGCACCTAGAGAATGATGGTAGGAGGGGTGGAGGCATGGAACTGGCTGGTCCCACACACGCATGTGGCAGTTGAGAACTGGGAGAAATATCTCAGCTATGGAGATCTCTCAGAAGACTGCAAGTTCACAGGTCCACACGGGATTCCAAGTATAGGGTTTCAGTGCCAGGAAGAAAAGTCCCACAACTTCTGGCTGTGAAAACCCAGTAGTATTGAGACTGCATTAGACAGAAAGCCACAAGAGTCACATACATTCTCTTTAAGGGGCCTGTGTGTGGACTTACTATCCCTTAGCTCCAGTGCTGGGGCAGCAGCTTGAAAGGAACCGGAGACATATGAAAATTTTTTATTTTTTTTTACTTCAGGGTGAGGCCTGAAGAGGCAGCTTTCTCATACACAGAAGTTCTGGTATCCATTGTTCATTTGTGGAGTTCTCTCCACACCCAGCATGCAGATGCAGGGGGCTGTCATATCTGAGTCTCCATCAACCTGCTTAACACTGGTCACACCACCTAAGTGATTCCCTGAGACACTGCCTCACCCAAGCTATGGACCTACCCAAGCTTCTTCCAGTGGCTTTTCCATAAAAATTGCCTGACTTAGCTCATGCTGTGAACTTTCCTAAAATCTCTCAAAGGTTCACAAAATCTAAACAAACAGCATCTGACCTCAATGAGCCCCATATTTCTTGGTGAGAGGCCCAAGTCCAGCAATAGCTGCAGCCAGTCTCAGCTTTCAGCTTGGCCTTTTGAGGCACCTCCAAGTACAGCATGGCTAGTGGCCATCTTCAGACTGCTTGGTAGTTCACACCAGGTAAACCCAGGCAGGGCACAGGCTGCTGCTGAACTTGGCTTGTGGTGGAGTCCCTCCCGGAAGGCCTTGGCTTTCGTACCTAGTGGCCAGCTTCCACCTGAGATGGAGCACCACTCATGGTTACATCTATACATGACACACCCAAAGGGCATACTGGGTAGGCACCAGAGCCCTTGCAAAGTAAATCTTGCTTTATGGGGTCAGCCCCTGCACAACAGCACCTCTACTGTGGTCACCAGCCAATCAGCACAACCAATCAGTCCATGGGTCAATTCCTCCCACAGACAGCCAAACAGCAATTAAGGCTCAACTACAACAGGAAGGCACATACAACCCATACAAGGGACACACCTGGAGCACCCAGCTCAGGTAATCAGGGACATTGCATCACTGGGCCCTACAGGATGCTTACCATCTAAAGCTATTCTAGTGAGACCAGGATATATAACCCTATCTAATAATACATAGAAGCAAACACAGGGTAGCAGCCAAAATGGGAAAACAATGAAACATGTCCCAAATAGAACAGAAGAAAGCTACAGAAAAAGAACTATACAAAATGGAGACAAGCAATCTACCAGACACAGAGTTTGAAACACTTCTTATAAGGATGCTCAATAAACTTGGGGAAATTGATGAACTAAGTGGGAACTTTAACAAGAGGATTAAAAATATAAAAGTGGAGACAGAAAAAAAAAACACATTAAAGAATACAATAACTGAAGTGAAAAATTAGAAGGAATCAAAAAAAGATTAAGGCAGAGGATTGAATCAGTGATTTAGAGGATAAGGTAGTAGAAAACAATCAGAACAGCAATAAGAAAAAAATAATCCAAAAACTGAGGACAGTTTAAGGGACCTCTGGGACAACATCAAGCATACCAACATTCTCATCATAGGAATACCAGAAGAGAAAAAAACAAGGAATTGAAAACCTATTTCAAAAAATAATGACCCAAAACTTTCTCAACCTGGTAAAGAAAATAAACATTTCAGCCCACAAAGCACAGTCTCAAACATGATGAACTCAAAGAGATTCACACCAAGACACATCATAATTAAAGTGCAAAAGGTTAAAAACAAAGAGAGAATCTTAAAAGCAGCAGGGGGAAAAACAATTAGTTCCATACAAAGATGCTCCTTAAGACTGTCAGCTGATTTCTCAACAGAAACTTTGTGGGCCAGAAAGGATTGGCAGGAAATATTCAAAGTGATGAAAACCCACAACCAACAAGCAAGATTACTATACCCAAGAAAGTTATCATTTAGAATCAAAAGAGCTTCTCAGGCAGGAAAAAGCTAAAGAAGTTCATCACCACCAAATCAGTATTACAAGAAATGTTAGAGGAACTTCTTAAAGAAGAAGAAGGGGAAAAAAAAGATAAAAGATAAGAAAAAAAATGGCCATAACTACAAACCTATTAACAATCACTTTAAATGTAAATGAATTAATTGCTTCAAACAAAAGGTAGTGTGGCTGAATAAATCAGATTTGTGCTTGCTTCAGCAGCACATACATTAAAATTGGAATGATACAGAGATTAGCATACCCCTTGCACAGGATAACATGCAAATTCATGAAGTGTTTCATATTTTCAAAACGGTAAAGAAATGAAGAAGCACAAATTAGTAGCTACGAAATAGTCATGAGGTTATAGAGTAAAACATAAGGAATATAGTCATTATTACTGTAATGGCTATGTGTAATGAAAGTTGGGTGATACAGTAATTGAAGGGATCACTTATGTATTTCATAAATATCTACCCATTGTGCTGTATACCTGAAACTAATATAAATTTTTAAAAAAGATAATATTCTTAAAAAAAAAAGACCTTACATATGCTGCTTATAAGATACTCACCTCAGATCAAAAAAACACATAGCAAAGGGGTGAGAATAGATGTTACATGAAAATGGTAAAAAAAAAAAAAAAGGCTGGAGTAGGTAACAATACTTTTTCCAAATAAAATAGACTTTAAAACAAAGGCTATAATAAGAGACAAAATGAGACCCAGGAACCCCATTTTTATGTTTTTATTTGTAGAAACCCAAAACACTGCTTCAACGCAACATGTGAATGTGTATGTTCATTGCAGTATTATTTACAATAGTCAAGACATAGAGGCTACCTGTGCATCCATCAAAGGATGAATGGATAAAGAAGAGGTGGTACATATATTTGATGGAATATTAGCTATAAAAGAGAATAAAATCTACAACATGGATGAACCTATAGAGGGCATTGTGCTGAGTGTACTAAGTCAGGCAGAGAAAGACAAATGCCATATGATTTTACTGATATACGGAATCTAAAGAACAAAATAAACAAACAAAACAAAAATTCATTGATAAAGAAAGCATTCTGATGGTTGCCAGATGGGAGAGGGGCTAGGGGATAAATCAAAAAGGGGAACAGTTTAAGTACAGTTGGCAGTTACAAAATAGTCATGGAGAAATATAGTCAATAATATTATAATAACTGTACAGTTTAAGATGATACTATATTTATCAGTGTGATCATTTTGTAAGTTATAGAAATGTCTAATCATTATACTGTACACCTAAAACTTATAGAATATCATATACTGACTATAATTAAAAATAATAATTATAGTCAGTATATGATATTAATAGTAATAATTAATAATTAATAGTAATAATAATATGATTGTTTGTAAAATATGAATATCCACTTCCAAGGGATCAAATGTGACTTAAAGGAAACTTTTTAAATTTCATTATGAGACTCAACAAATATTTGAATACCTGTAGATAAAACTAAAATAGGTAAAACATAGGAAAAGCTATTCTTGGTATATTTTTTAAATAACATAATTTAGCTTTATACAATTATTATTATTAATTATTTATTTGTTATTAATTGTTATTAATAATTTATTATCAATAACAATGAAAATACAGAAGAGTATTTGTCTAGATAAACATGACAAATAAACAAATACTTTTATTCTTTTCCCACTATTCAATAAAGCAACAGTAAAATAATTTTTAAAGAAATAAATCTACAGGAATGAGAACAGAGGAAATAATAGCAGTAGATTTCTTATATGCTAGATAGCACATGGACAAATGATAGATGAGTAAGCAAAACTGAAGAGGAAAAATAAAGAGGGGAAGGAAGAGGAGGAGGTGAAGAAAGGGGAGAGGAAAGGAGAAGAAAAGTAGAAGGAGAAAAGAAACAAATGACCTGTGTCCTAAAGTCAGAAATTGGGAAAACTCAAGAATTAAATCATTATCCTTGAAAAGAAAGAAAAAAGATTGCAGTGTTAAAAAGAACATTCAGAGAGGGTACAAAATCTTGAAAGTTAAAAATTTGACTGAAGATATCCAAAAGTCAGTACACATTTTGGAAGTAAAGTTGAGAAGGCTTTCATGAGAATCACAAAATTATAATAGACATATAATGAAAAAGAAAATAAAATTACACAAATGTCTAGTTGGTCTAAAATTTAAGTAATATGAGTTCCAGAAAGAAAGAGATCATAGGCAGTCGAGAGAAGTAAAGCAATAAATAAGAACAGAGTGACACAAATTTTTATTGTGAAAAAACCATTAATACACACATAATGGATAAAATGAGATAATTGCATATTTGCAGTCTCAGAACTCTCTGGATAAGATAAGCTTAGCAGCTTCCAAAGGGTTAGAGGGAAAATTAAGAAGGACATAAAAAATCAGGAATTAGAATGCATTATATTTCTCAAAGGAAACCCAAGGACTAGAAACAATGAACCAATGCATTCAACACCATAAAATATAATAATTTCCAATGCAGAATTTTACATCTAATTTAATGATCAACCCAGTATGAGTAGAGAATAAGGGCATTTTCAGTATCCATCTTTTTTCAGGACGCCTCTGTAGGATATGTTCTACTTAAAAAGGGAGAGTAAACCAAGAAATGGGAGAGACATAACAAACAGTAGACCAACATCAAAGACAAGACAAAGATATGCTCAGGAGAATATTGAAAGGAGCTCCAAGGGTGGTATAAGGGCAACTAGTTTACACTGAAGTATGACATACAGAAAGTACTGAAAGGTACATAATATGCTTGGATGACTAGAGAGCAAAATTAGATAATTATAGAGAATTTACATTAGTAAAAAATATTTAGAAAAATAAGCAAACAGAAAAACAAATAAACAAACAAACAAAACACAACTATTAATAATTCCAGAAACACCAAAAAGTTGTAAAGGAAAAAGATCATAGTCTTTTATAAAGCTCAGATGAAAATAGCATCATACCATCATAAAATTTGAACACTGAATATTAATGTAACCAAAAGTACTGCATAAGTTTAAGAAAAATGGTAACTGGTGAAAAGTGATAGAAAAAAAGGAGTCAAAATATAACACCTAAACTAACAAGGTAAGAGACAGGGCTATAAGAAAGTGACTAGTTGAGGAGGAAAATGCCACAGAGTTTGCTAAAGAAGTTGAAAGCATATGACTCTGAAGAGGAGAAAATTTCAAGCAAGACTGCTATTTTTTGAAACAAATCTTATGGAATACTTTGGCTCCTAAACTGTGGCCATGGATAATTTTTGATTTAAAAAAAACCCCAAAAACTGATAATATTAAAAAGTAAAAAGAAAGAAAAATACTGAACACAACACAGAAGAGATTTTAAAATCATCCATAACTCTTTACGAAAGAAACTCCATTGTTGTTTTCATATAAATCATTGTTTTTATATAAATCATATATATGTATATAACACAAACTATGTTGGATCCATTGAAGAGATTTATAATTTGAATTTTATTTTTATTAACTATAATTTGACCAATTCATCAGACACTAAATATTCTTCTATAACATGTTTTTAATGATAAGTTAATATTTTGTTATAAGTATATATAATTAAAATGGTAGATTATTTCAAGTAGGTCATATCAACAATTCTCATTTAAAGTGCCTAGAATATTTATTAACACAGCCATCATTGAGTGTAAATAATTCATCATAAGTGTAAAAACAAATTATTGCTTTAAAAAAATTTTTTACAAAGTGAACAAGAATTTCCAGTAAAGTATAATCTCTATATGGCCATGAAGAAAAGTAGCCCCTTCTCCTCAAGACTCTTCACAACTATAAGGTTAAATACTCACAGAGAGCACTTTCAGTAAAAAAAGTGTATAATGTTAGAAAATTTATAAATTCTATTAACCAATAAGACCAAATAGTCTATGTCTTAGATTTAAATTCTCAAGTATTTAACATTAAGAATATTAATAGCTTATCTTCTTTGTGTGTGTGTGTATATATATATATTTATTTATACTTAAATTTATATTTCTTTTTTTTCAAAATGAATTTACATAAACTAATCCTGTTCAAGGGTCATTCTGCTGATGAATTTGACTCAGGGTTTGTCTTCTGTTGAAATAGAGTATAATACTAACTTTGCGTTGTGATTTAAAGACAGTCTCACATCTTCTGTGACAGATATGTCACAATCCTCTACATTGAGATATTTTTGTTTGTTTGTTTCATTCTACAACAAACAATAAGGTAGCAAATGTAATCGTCTCCTGAAGTTAATTTTAAGTTGTTCAAGTCAAAGAATTTACTGATATAAATGGTACTTTGACCTTGTTAAGCTCCCATTACCAAGATGGTGGACAGGTTAGAGAAGAGACATGTGGCTTTTTCACCTTTTAAATATTATCTGCCATACTAAGAAACATTCCTCAAAAAAAAAATGTCCTTGGAGATGAGAAGAAAGTAGAGAAAAAGACTATGTGTAGCTAAGGTGAAAGTGGAATGTGTCAGGGATATAATACAAAGCTAGAGTGCCTTGATTTTTTTTACCCAAATTAATTTTCAATTAATTTTAGACTAATGTTTAAAATGTCTCGTGATATATTTTTTTCCAAATTAGCTGTAAATTTTGTTTCAAATATATTTTTTACTTAATAAAGTATTATTATTTTTTATAGATTATAATAGTTGTTTCTTCATGTTTTCTTCATGGTTAACTCTTTGCAGTAGAATCATTATTGGAGTTGGTAGTTTTTGTTCTTTATTTTCCCACAGAGCTTAATTTAAGGAACCAAATTATTTGTGTGCTGTACATAATTCAAAGTGAATGTATCATAATGTTTTCTGATATAAAACACTGTGATTTATTTAGTTTCACATTGCTGAATTTACTGAGTCAGTATAAGTTTATAGAAAATTACGTCAAATCAAGTTATCGGTTATTTTTTTCTTCAAACACACCCTAATACTTTCTAAAATATATTTTTATCTTTAAAAAACTCTCCTGTAGAGCTTTGCAGCTATCTTCTCGGGATATTGTCACTATCAATCAAGTAAAAATAATAACTTTAAAACAGATATCAAGGGCATTTACTCTATGTCTTAAACGATCATCACCATTCTCAATTAATGGTAGGATTTTCAAAAACCTGCATAACTGGAAAAGCTACTCTGTGGATAAGATCTCCTCTTCTATCAGTTTCAGCTATAGGTGATAATAAAAGTTTCCTGTCTAAAGGATCTTTTAAGGTGAAGATAAATAAAATCTCAATATCTTGCTCTGTAACTCCTCTTATCACTAAGATAATTCTACGGTTGCATGGATTAGATAACTGCTAGTCACAGATAGCTGTTTTGATTAGTTACTGACATTGTTTTACTGAGATATTTTACTGAGAAAAAAAGTTAAGGTACAACGCATAAAACATCATTGAATTGAACTGTTATGTATTGTAGTGAATTCAGTACTTTAATTGGTTTTCAAAAATAAAAAAAATAAATTATCATCCAATATTAGTGAAACATTTATATGAGCCTATAACTACATTGAATTCTGAATCTGCAGAAGTAAATGCTGTAGACATGAATAGCCCACTAGAATCAGTGTCTCCAGAAATACTTCCAAAAGCATACTATTGTAAAAGGTCTAGTATCAGGTCTACCTAACAAGAAAGGAAGTTAAAAATTCTTTACTAGCATCTGCAAGAGAAACATATTTTTTAACTTTATTGAGGAATAATTCACAAATAAAATAATCAAAATATTTAAAATGTCCATGATTTTTTGGTATACATATACATTGTAGGATAACTATCAAAATCAAGATAATACATCCATCATCTCAGAGTTAACTTGAGTTAGTGTGTGTGGTGAGAATGTTTAAGATCTACTCAACAACTTTCAAGTATGAGGGAGAAACACTTTTTTTTTTTAATTGAATTGAATTAGTTTGAGTGGAGACACTTATTTTCTTACTAGTATGTACCATGGCTTCAAAATAAGGCTTCTTCTTCTGGTGTAACGGCAGTTGTTACTGGAAATTATCTCACACATTAATTAAAATAAAAAATTATGCTACAATAAAATTAATTATATCTCCAAACTCTGTGATTTACTCAACTAGAGAAGCTCAAGTTTCTAATATTCCTCCTGCCTTGGCTTCAGAACATTGCAGAGCTGAATTTTTACATAGAGTTTATTAACAGTTACTGTTGGGAAGAGCTGGAAAAGACAAGAACAAAATAATGAGGCAAAACTTACACTTTATTGCAGTTGATATGATTCAACATAAAAAAGAACAGGATTTGAGAATATTTTTAAAAAATGAAGAGGCCTCACAATAAGAAGGAAACAAATTAGTCCAGCTTGTCATTAATTTCTGATAGAGAGGAAGTTATTCACTCTGAGGACTTAGATTCTTCTCTTCCATATCTCCTTTAACCACCTTTTTACACTTTAAAGTCTGAGCAGATGCAGAAGACAAAACACAGACCACCTATTAATATACACACACTATACAAATATAAAAAACTTATTAAAACATTACTGTTTTATCTTGATCCATGTCTATTTAAAGTACATTACATGATTTCTATTTGACTAACCATGGTAGGGCTCAGTTTGAATCCTGCCACCCTTGCCTTCACAGCCTGCCCACTACTCATGTGAAACCTGAAATCCAAGTTAGCTCCTAACCATGAAATGCTGCAACTTTGCTACAGAAGATAACTATGAAGAGACATTTTCCAGATCTGAGAGCAGGCACTGTTTTAATCCTTCTAGGCTTCTTTTCTCAGTACTACTCTAAAAAGAGACCATTATACTGACAGTAGCTGAACTATCATAACTTCATAGATCATCAGAGCTTCGAGGAATACTTGTGGACGGACTAATTCTCTCAAATTGTCTCCTTACATCTTCACAGCTTATAATATGAGGCAGGGACATAGTCTCCATTTTAGAAATGAGAAAGTTCAAGTTAAAATAGTTGAAGAATTTGCTTACGATCGCGATAGACCAAGGGGATTAACATAACTCTTTTCTCTGCTGCCATTTCACTTTCAATTTAAATCTTTAGCTGTTAAATGTAAAATGTCTACTGTATTATATACATATTATTCAACAATGCTCATTACAAAATGACTCCAAATTGGTAAATTAGACCAGAAGAAATTAAAAATTATCTATAAGTTCCTGATAGAGATTCCACAGTGTTAGCTTCCCTGGGTTCAATGACTCTTATAACAACAGCTCCTTGCAGGGATCCTGGATGCTATGCTTATATAATTGTTACAAGAGATATTGTCCTCTGAGAGGCATAAAGATTCTAAGAAGCTTTTATTTCATTTACTTATTCATGTATTTTTCAATTACAATACAATATTGGCATATGATATTATATTAGTTTCAGGTGTACAACATAGTGATTAGACATCTTTATAACTTAAAAAGTGATCATCCTAATAAATTTAGTACACATCTAACATCACACATAATTATTATAATATTATGCTATATGTTACATCTCCATTACTATTTTGTAACAACTAATTTGTACTTCTTAATTCCTTCCCCTTTTTCACCCTTCTTCCTAACCCCCATTCCAACTGACAACCATTAAAATATTCTCTCTTTCTATGAGTCTGTTTTTGTTTTTTGTTCATTTATTTTGTTTTTTGTTTGTTTTTATGTTTGTTTGGATTCTACATATAAATAAAATCATAAGGCATTTGTCTTTCTCTGTCTAGCTTACTCCACTCAGTACAATACCCTCTAGGTCTATCTATATTGTTGCAGATGGTGTAATTTCATTGTTTTATGGCTGAGTAATCCATGTTTCTTCTTTATTCAGTCACCCATTAATGAACACCCAAGTTGTCTCCATATCTTAGCTATTGTAAATAATGCTTCAATTAACATATGAATTCACGTGTTCCTTCGAAGTAGTCATTTGGGGTTCTTCAGATAAATACTTAGAATTGAAATTATGGGGTCTTGTTGTGGCCGCCAGCCCCCGAAAGACACATGGACCACCAGAACTCAGTGAGTTATAGGAATCACACTCTTTATTCAGCCAGCTGGGTCTGCCAGGAGTACAAAGACCCCAAATTAAGCAGCCCAAAATGTAGAAGTACAGAGTTT
Organism: Cynopterus sphinx; assembly: GCA_030015415.1. NCBI lineage: Eukaryota > Metazoa > Chordata > Mammalia > Chiroptera > Pteropodidae > Cynopterus > Cynopterus sphinx. The sequence continues at coordinate 96,003,887 of CM057381.1, forward strand.
TTAAGCCCAAAATCCCATTATTCACTCGTCTGAACACAAAGGTCTATTTTTCTTCTATCCATTACCTGTCAACCCACTGGTCAGGTGTGCAAGCCGGGGTACAGAAGCAGAAAGCTTGTTAGAATGTTATGTTTCCATAGTTAGTAGCCTATGTTCCTATGGCGCTAGCCAAACAGTAATTTCCAGCTTATATACAATTGATTGTTTCTCATGCTATGCAGGTAAGCAGAGTCAGGCAGTTAGCGTTTGCGTTCATTGTTACAAGTTTCATGATTAACAGAATGTGGCTAAGGGTTCCAGGAGCTAGGCCTTTGTCTAGTTTTAGGTTTTAATTAACTCTTACCCTTACCACATTTCAGCAGGCTGTCACAGTCCTTTATTACTTATTATAGACTTTGTTTTAAAGTCTATTTTGTCTGTCATAAATATTGTTTCCCCAGTTTTTATTTTTTTGTCTTAATTAAATATCTTCTATTTTTTTGCTTTCAGTCTCTGTGTGTCTTTAGATCTGAAGTGAGTCTCTTTTAGGCAGCACAAATAAGGGTCTTGTTTTCTTATCCATTCAGCCACCTGATCATTTGATTGGAGTATTTAATCCATTTATATTTAAGGTAATTGCTGATAGATATGTAGTTACTAATATTTTATTTTTTATATTTTTGATCTCTTCTTTCTCTCTTCCCCCTCAACCCCTCTTCCTCAACCCCTCCTTCTCCACCTCTTCCTTTTCCCCCCTCCCATCCACACCTCCTCCTCCTTTTTTTCTTCCTCTTCCTCATCCTCCTTTGTTCCTCTAACATTTCTTATAATACCAGTTTGGGGTTGATGAACTCCTTTAGCCTTTTCTTGCCTGAGAACCTTTTTATCTGTCCTTTGATTCTAAAAGATAACTTTGTTGGGTAGCATAATCTTGCTTGTTGGTCCTTGTTTTTCAACACTTTGAATATTTTCTGCCAACTCTCTGGCCTGCAAAGTTTCTGTTGAGAAATCAGCTGACAGTCTTAAGAAAACTTTCTTATAGGTAACTAATAGCTTTTTCCTTGCTGCTTTTACAATTCTCTTTGTCTTTAATCTTTGGCATTTTAGTTATGATGTGTTTTGGTGTGAATCTCTTTAAGTTCATCTTGTATGGGACTCTCTGCTTCCAGGGCTTGTATGACTATTTCTTTTGCCAGGTTAGAAAAGTTTTCTGTCATTATTTCTTGAAATAAGTTTTCAATTTCTTGCTTTCTCCCTTCTTCCTCTGGAATCCCTATAACATGAATGTTGGTATGCTTAATATTGTTTCAGAGGCTCCTTAAGTTGTTATTTTTTGCATTATTTTTTTCTTGTTGCTGTCCTGATTGTTTTCTACTACTTTATCTTCCAAATCACTGACTCAGTCCTCTGTTTTATCTAATCTTCTGTTGATTTCCTCTAATGTATGCTTCATTTAGTTATTGTATTCTTTAATCTGGCTATCGTTTTGTTTTGTTTTGTTTTGTTTTCTACCTCCATTTTTATGTTTTCTTTTTGTTAAAGTTCCCACTGAGTTCATCTACTCTTCCTTTAAGTTTATTGAGCATTCATATAAGTAGTGTTTTGAACTCCTCATCTGGTAGATTGCTTGTCTCCATTTTGTTTAGTTCTTTTTCTGGAGCTTTCTTCTGTTCTTCCATTTGGGACATGTTTCTTTGTCTCCCCACTTTGGCTACCACCCTGTGTTTGTTTCTGTGTGTTAGGTAGGGCTGCTCTATCTCTCGGTCTTAGTAGAATGGCTGTAGGTAGTAACCTCCTATAAGTCCCGTGGCACAGTGTCTCTGGTTACCTGAGCTGAGTGCTCCAGGATATCCCTTGTACAGGTTGTGCATGCCCTCCTGTTGTAGTTTAGCCTTGGTTGCTGTTTGCATATCAATGGGAGAAACTGACCCATGGACTGATTATTTGTGAGGACTGGCTAATGACTACAGGGAGAAACACTTGTGCAGGGGTTGACCCTATAAAGCATAATTCACTTTAGCAGGGTTCTGGTGCCTTCCCAGTCTTCCCTTTAGGTGTGTCATTCTTGGATGCAGCCTTCAAGGTTCAAAGCAGGTTATAGGATGTGCAGCCCTCAGTGCCTCATGGGAGGGACCCTGACACAGGCCAAGTTCAGCTATAATCTGCACCCCCACTAGAGCCACCTGGTGTGAGCTACCAAGTCATCTGCAGAGGGTCGACACCTGTACTAAACTTGGAGGTGCCTTGAGAGGCCAAACCACAAACCAGGGCCAGATACTACTAGTGCCAGGCTTGTGGCTGCTCACCAAGAGGTACAAGGCACACTGAGGTCACATGTTGCTTGTTTGGGTTTTGTGAACCATTGAGAGATTTTAGAAAAGTACACGGTATGTGTCAAGACAGGTCATTTATATGGAAAAGCCACTGGCAGCAGCTTGAATGTGTGCACAAGTTGGGTGAGGTAGGGTCTCAGTGAATCATCTGGGTGGGGTGACCAGTATTAGTCAGGTTGAAGAAGACTTAGATATAGTGGCCACCTGCACTCTGGGAAGAACAAGGTCTCAACAAAAGAACAATGGGTTCTATCAGCACTTCTGTCTGGAAAAAGTTGACCCTCTAACTCTTGCCTGAAGATAGACAATCTAGTTCCTCATTTTATGTCCCTGGCACATTTTAATATGCTGCCCCAGCACTGGAGCTCAGAGTGAGTCCATCAATGAATAAGTCTATATGGGGGCCATTTAAGAGAAACAACTATGACTCCAGCAACCTTCCATCTCACTCAGCAACAATCTCTGCTGGTTTTCACTGCCAGAATTTGTGGGGACTTCTCTTTCTGGCACCAGAACCCTCGTCTGGGGTGTCTGATGAGGGCCTGGGACCTCTACCTCTCAGGAGGACCTCCACTGCCAAAATATCTCTCCCTATTTTTAAACACCACATGTGGGTGTAGGACCAGCTTATTTCATGTCTCTAACTCTCCTACCAGTCTCGAGATGGTCTTTTCTGTGTGCCCCAGTTGTAGGACTCTGTTCTTCTAGACTTAAGGTAATTCTCAGTGATGGTTGTTCTGTAGTTTAGTTGTAATTTTGATGTGGTTGTGGCAGCACAGTATTTACTACTCTGTCATTTTGACCAGAAAATTTCCTAAGCAGAAGCTTTTAAATCAGGACAGCTCCCATATGTGCCCTTGAAAATGAGCTGTCATATGAGGAGAAGGTATCTCCCCAAGAGCTATATGAACTACAAGTTCAGGGACTCCTACTGAGAGAAAGGAGGAATTCTCAGCACTGCCCTACCAGGATACTATAATTTCTATCCTGAGAGTCTGCTTGTTTAATTAAAACTTCAGGATGCCTGTGTGAATTTCAAAGACAGATTTTACAAATATCAGGTTTATGAAAGCTCTACTGGGCCTTGAAGTGGAGATTATTTTGTTCATCCATCTTGGCTCAGGATAAGTACTCAGATTATCTAGAGTTTATAACATATATCTTACCACTTTGTCTCATTGATGGATAAATTAAAGTTTCAAAATCTGCAACATACTCCAATTTTTCATTATTTTCTCCAAATTTCTCATGTTCCCCTCCATGGCATGTGGTATACTTGAGTTTACTAGTTTCTAATAATGAAGTTCTCTAGTTCATAGTATTCCATGATAATTATACAATCCAAAATCTAATAACAAACTTGGATTATAGGATGTAAAAACAGGTAAAAATTAAAAGTGAGACAATTATATTTATTGAAAATAAAGATATAGATCTCTCATTTTTTTTAGAGAATTAACATTAGAAAACTTGTATTGACAAGTTCTTTTTCTGTCTCTAAAATATGCTAATGTTTTTAGAAACTAAATAAGCCGCTCCAGCTTTATAACCTTCACAAGGATCTAAAGGACATCTCTTAAGGGAGGTAGCACCTCTAACTTCCACATTTCAGGTGCCTCGCCCCCAGTTGAAAAACTACCTCTTATCAAAAAGGCATGAGAAGTTTATTTTTCCTTTGCACAACACCAATTAACCATCATAGGCAGTCACCCCAATAAAGAGGTAAACTTAGAATAAACTGTGTATAATGAATAGTGCTCAGTTCTCTTTCTTTAAACCTAATCATTTTTTGTCCTGAAAACATATATGTAAATGGAACATGTTTGGCTTCATAAATGGGTAAGACATGTTTCTGTCTCTGAAATCTCTTAGTGGATTGCCTGAGATGCACATCGCATTCTGACTTAATGTTCATAAAATAACAAGCAAAACAAGTCTTTTTTCTGCTACTTTTGTTGAGTTTTCCAGGTTAGAAGATTTTGTTTTTAATTATAGTTCCCCAACAAATGGTATATCATTTTTTATCTTGACCAACCTACCAAAGTATTTGGCTAACTTTTATGTATTATGAGTTCCTATTTTATTAGTCAGAGCTCTAGACCTTACTGCCATGTCTACCAAGTATTAAAGAATGATTGATAGTGATATCACTTCAGAAGAAGAATAAATGAGAGGGTAACCATTTTAAAATGTATTTTTAAATTGAATCATGTTTTCAGAAATTAGTATTTACTGAAAAATAAAAATTTTACTCTATAATCCATGTGCATAAAGTTCTTTTATTTTTCCCTGAGGAAAAAAAAAAGTACAGAGAAACATTTAAAACATTTTGTTATTTCAAGGATTTCCATGTAGAACATAGGAGAGGCTTTTTTTTTATTATAGTTCTAGAAGCAGAATAAATACCAGCATGTGGGACTCTCAGAGGGCGAGAAAACTGAATTTAGTAGAAGAGTGTTTTAATAATTGAATCTCTCTTTTGTCAATCTCAGCACCCTTCTAATGTCACATGCATGCAACAATGAATTTATTCAAGTGTAGATTGGGTAAATGTCATCTGGAACTCTAAACACAAGTCCGGCTGTGGTAGAAAATTAAAGGCCATGCTACTGAGATCTTACTAAGTCTACCTTCTATTATTTTCATAAAGAAAAAGATTTTTATCCAAGAAGAATGGCTGCTTTTAAAGACCAAGATCTTTTGTAACAAAAATAGTTATCACATTTGCCAAAAGTCTTTTATATATGCCAGACACTTTGCTGAGTAATGAGACACATTACTCATTTAGTTTTCACAACAAACCTAACACATATGTATTATAAGTGATATTTTACAGCTGGTAAAATTGATGCATACACACCAAATAAATTGTGTTTGGCCATCAGGTGTTTGTGTTTAGTATTATACCATGCTGACTATCATCCAGGAAAACTACATAGACTCAAGTTATAGCGAATAAAAGCATAAGAATTCTTTGTTTTACTTTTTCTAAGTAAAATAAATTAAACTTAATAAAAAATCATAGAAGGATGTGGAGTGTATTAACTTCTTTCAACATCAAAATATTCCCAAAAGGTTTCGAAGATTTCCAGAGATGATAAAATGAATAAACAGTGTAGGAGTTTATAAAATGGCATTCTAAGGAAAATAATTTTTTTCTCTCAGAAATTTTTGCTTCTTTAAAATGTTAAAGGTATGTTACAGTAGGTTAGTGCTATCTTATAATTATTCTGCTGTGTAGGACAGTATTATTCACTTTAAGACAGTAATGCCCCAGGATTTTCCGTCAAGCTTTCCTTAAGTAACCTATATGACAATGCCCCCAACTATCTCTTCAGTATTTCTTTTACTCTCTCTTGCTTATGTAAACAAAGGAGAAATTTTCATATCACAGTCTACTTGGCTCACATCAAGTTTATACTCTCTAAATTTATTTTGGCTCTTGTAAGCTTACTATTCATGCCTCCTCAATTTCTTTGTTCAGTTTTAGTTTTAATATTTCCAAATTCTGCTTAAGCTTTCTTATATCTTTGCTAAATTTTAACTTACTGCAGATGTGTCTCATTTTCTGAGACATTTTTTTATCCAAGACTTGCAGAAAATCTTTGAAGAGTCTCTCTTCTATGTCCTCTCTTTCTACCCACATTCTATTTCTGTGGAGATTCTTTCTGACATTTCTTTAGCCAAAGGAGCCTTAATGTAGTCTGAGAGTAGGAAAAAAATCTACTGTGCTCAAATAAATTCAAATTTCCAAATTTTTCTATCTTACATATAAAATTTCAAAGTTGAATTTATAAATTTAAATTTAATTTGCTTGCTATTATTTCTCTGATTTGGTTTCCCATCTCCAAATCAATGGGTGACATGACTTACACTAACTGCAGATAGATTCTCCTATGCGATAGAGATAGAAGGAATAACAGCACATTATTTAATAAAATACTCTGTTACAAGGACAATCTGAGCCTCTCCTTTAAGAAAATTATAGTCCCTCTATCTTTTCTTGCTGTCATCCCATTCCTTTTTCTGACAAACTTCTTAAGAGTTGTAGTGAACTATTTCTCTTTCTTCACTACCCTCAGTTCAATGCAAATACAGAGAGCTTATAAATGTAGTAGGGACATACGACAGGAAGTTAGTTTTAGTATTTCTGATTATCCTCAGGTCACAAGAAACCCTTGAGTCTGAAGACTAGCATTTCTTGACACACTATGTTCTTCTCTGATTCCAAGTCCAGGAAAGATACATATGTTTCTGCCTAGAGAAATAGGAATAGTCAAGTGACTTGTTAGGTCAAGAAAATGTGAGCTCAAGAAACATGTATTATTATAAGCTTGAGCATTTAATATTCAATCCCTATTTTCTACACTAGGCTCCAGTCTTGGAGAGCCCTAAAGCCTCACATTGAGATAATAGTGTCATACATTATTGGTGTTTCCCTCAGCCTGTTATCTTCAAGTGATTAAAATGAACAGACTCCCCTATCTACCTGTCTAAGTTTGGCTTAATTTTATGTGCTTCAATTCTTATTTCAATACAGATAGATCTGGTCTTATAGATGTTGTCTTTAATGCCTACCTACACTGCATGTGAGGCAAGATTGTGCGACATACTTTATTAGTTTTAAGTCTCTGGAATCTTTTTAGTTAGCCTTTGCTTTACTAGCTTATCAGCATTCAAAAAAAAAAAAAAAAGAACTAAGGGGACATTTTAAGTGCTCTAAAGAAATATTATTTTACATAAAGTGGATTACTAGAATGTGACATTTTTTGCTGATTAAATAAAACAATTTCATTAATATAGAGTATAAAATGAGTTTTAATTGTCAAAATAATATGACTCCTAGCTGCCAACCTTCAACTTTGAACATGATTTTCTATTCTCTCCCACAATTTTTTCTAACCTAGCAGGCAATTGTGCAACTGTTAACTATCTGTTTAATAAGCTCAGATATCCCCATATCTCTGTTGAATCTGATAGTTATAAACATAACGAGGTCAAATGGGTGATCCAGTAAGATCTAAAGTGTGGGCAGTTTAAATTTAAACAACAAAATAAATTCTCAATTCATTATTGTTGTCTTTGTAATAACAGCTCTTGATTACACTAAAGTTATATCTGAAGGCCAGTTCTGGGGGACACTCTTCACAGGACATCACGTTCTCTTTATTTGTGGCTAAATTAACAGCTACTCAGTCCCCTTTGCTGATTCCTCTTCTTCTATAATACTTCTGAATATTTCAAAATCTCTTTTGTACCTACACTCACTCCCTTGATGATTTCATCCAGCATGGTGTTTCATCCAATAAATGCAACTCTTAAGTATTTACATTTTCCAAGTAATGCCTCCAGCCTAAATCACTTCCCTGAATTGCATATTTATCTATGCAAGTGCCAATTTAGCTTCTCTATTTGGATGTCTAATAAATATCTCAAAACCAGCATGCTGAAATTGAATTCTTGATCTTCTACACTTACACACTAAAATTTGCTTTTCCTATAGCTTACCCTATATCAACAGTGACAACTCTAATATTTGCCCCTCGAATTCTTCATCTCCTTTCTTTCCTTCCATTTTTTTTCTTTTCCAATGTTCTTGTTATTTTCTAATATACTGTGTAAGTTATTATGTTTACTGTTTATATTCTGCCTTCACTCCTGGAAAGTAAGCCTCATGGAGATTTTTGTTTAATGTTTCTGCTTTTCTGCATAAAAGTTAAAGCATCCCAAGAGCCTAAGTGAGTGACTTTTATATAAACTGATCATGAATCAAGAGAGTTTTAATTTATTAAAAACAGCAATATACAATTGGCATACAAATTACCATTTCTGAAAGAGAAAATCAAAACCAATCATTTGTAAATATTGATATATATATATATGTATGTGTGTATATATAAATATGTATATATATACATATATATGTGTATACACACACACACACACACACACACACACACACACACACACACACACATATATATATATATATATATATATATATATATAGTTTCAGTGTTCCTTTCCTTTTTATTCAAAACTCAAATAAGAATCAGTTAACAGCAAGAAATGCACTTCTGAAGAATTCCTAGCCTCTTTATAAACTATAGTGCTTGAACAATAATCAGAAAAACTATATCAACAAATGATACAATTGCTACATTTCCAGATAAATCTACAATGTCAGCTTTCATTACTCATCCCTGACATTAATCTTGTTTCTCACTATTAAGTATATGAAAGTTCCCATTTTATAAGATATAAAATAAGTAAAGATCATATAGTTTTATAATGCAATTAGTCTTAAAATATTTTATTTTGCCTTTCATAAAATGACTAGTTTAACAGTTTTATTGAGTCCATGAAATTCATTCATTTAAAATATACAATTATATGATGTTTTTTTCTTTTTTCTCATATTCACAGAGTTACGCAATCACCACCATAATCTAATTTTAATGCATTTTCTTCATCCTTCAAAAGAAACTCCATTCTATTAGCAGTCACTCCTTAAGTCCCCACCCTAGTCTTAGTTAAATATTAATGTGCTGTCTCTATAGATTTTCCTATTCTGGAATTTTTTTATAAATGGAATTACACAGCACATATTTTTGTGACTGGCTTTTAATACTTAGCACAATTTCTCAAGGTTTATTGATAATGTAGCATGTATACCTACATCATTCCTTTTTATTGTTGAATTCATTGTTTAAACACAAATTTTGTATCCATTCAACTAATGAACATTTGAATTGTTTCCACTTTTGGATATTAGGAATAATGTTGCTTTACACATTTATGTGTGAGGATTTTGTGTATATGTACATACGTCTTTATTTTTCTTGAGTATATACTTTGGAATCTACAATTGCTGAGTCATGTGGCAACTACATGCTTGACATTTTGAGGTACTGCCAAACTTTTTTTCAAAATGATGCACTATTTTATGTTAAAAGAAACTATTTTTTTTCATTGTTAAGATCAGCATTTTGTGAAAAGTGATTGCTTGCTGAACAGAGAAATTAAGCCTTAATTGTCTATATGCATTTCAATAATGAAATAAAGCCACATAAAAAGAACAAGATTAAAGATTCCTTGTAATATTAAATTTAGTATTAGATATATTTTACCTTTAAAATATCTGTTTTAGTGTTTAATAGGAAAGCACTGCTTCTTTTACATCTGTGAGAAAAGAATGTTCCTTTTCTATTTAAAAGATTAGTCCCTTGATCTGAGAGCACAGCATAAGAAGGAGACTATAGACAGCAGCAGAAGAGAGGGGCATCAATGGGGCCTGCAAGTCAACTAAATAGTTCCAGAAATAAATGAAATGGATGGGCAGAATTCACCATGTAATTATGTTTTGTTTCTAATAAAAATTCATTTAATGTTTTCAATATGACCCAATAAAGCCTGGAGCATATGACATCAAGTGAAGCCTCTTAGCTAACAAATCAATATCTCTCACCAATATAAAATAATGTGTACTATTCTGAGTGGTCTACAAAACAAAGCTAAAGATACATAGCAGTATTTTTATAAACAGATGTTGCTGCATTGTGCACAAGTAGTAATTCACATGGATACCTACTGTATCATTAGTCAAAGAAACAATTTAAATGTCTTTTAAGAGGGAAAAGGTTAGTGTTCAATAGCATTATATATGTGAGTTAAAATAAATGAGTTAGACATATATGTGACAAGATAAATCTTAAATGAGCAACTTATGTGTTCCTATATATAGGGTGGTGCTAGTTATATGATACTATAAAATTACCAGACTTTTAATTTTTATTTAAATTGTACAGAAAAAAAAATTGAGAAGATAGTGAATTGAACATCCATAAACTCTTTACCTAAAATAATCAATTGTTGACATGTCACATTTGCTAGTTTTCAACACACACTTTCCTAAACCATTTAAAAGTAATTTGTAAACCCCATAGCATTTCATATCTAAATACAATATATATTTGACTAACAAAGGCATTTTTCTCTATAACCACAATACCATTATTATACCTAAGAGTATGAGAATTATTAAGACATATAAAGTAATATTACATAGTGTTCACAAATGCATAATAACAAAAGAAGAAAAGTATTATCTAACTCAGAAATTTTCTTAGAGTTTATCTTTCTATGTTGATAATAAGAGAGGAATTTAAGTAGAGTCAAGGAAGGACGTGAAAGAGTCTTCTGTTGTAATTGCAACATTTTTTCTTTAAAAAATATATATATTTATATACAGCAAATAAATATATATATGTATTAAAATGCTTACATTTATTAAATCTGAATTGTACATACATATATTTATTTTTCTCAAACTTAATAGTATATGTTGAAATGTTTCTTTAATAAAAGAAAAAGCTGTGAGTGATTGAATTTTACATTGCTCTGGATAAAAGAATACCTAGAGATGGTAATGAAATCGCTATTTTTTGTAAATAAGAAATGGTTTAATATCTGAATTTGATATGATTAATCTACTATATTTATATTACAATATATTTGCCTAATAGAATTACTTATATCTTAATATGTTTATAAAACCATCAAAAAGGATGCCAACTAAGGTCTACAGCAATATCCATTGGCTTGATATTCAAGAATCACATACATACATAGAACTCTTGAAGGCCAGACCATGACACAAAAGCAAATGTTGATCAGCACACCTGCCGGTCCTGCTGGAGGAGAGCCACTGGAGCAAACCCTATAGAGACAGGACTAGAGGTAGGTACATTGGTCTTCCACCGTTCCACACACACTAGGACAACTAACAGCAGTCTGACAACAGTGGACAGCAAACTCTGGAAGAGAGACTCTGATCTTGCAGAATAGGGTTTTTGAACTTCCTGATTAGGGAAATTTAGCGTGCTTACCATGTGACCACAGATTGCAATGTGCTAGCATTATAATGTGGCAGAAACTTGGCTCCAACTCTACCCTGCCAACTCAGGATACATGGATGGTCAGATGAGCACCAGCATGTTTGAGGACACATTCCAAGCTTTATGTTTATTATGACTGTTCTATGCACTTAGGTATAGCTAATTTTCATGGAGCTTTGTAGGAGGTCATTTTTTTTTCTGACACACCAACCCATAGGAGAATTGTCTTCAATACATTAAATCTTCCCTCACTGACACCAAAGAAATTCATTTTTTTTCTTTAAAGAATATTAATCTAGAAAAGAGTTACATTCTCTAAATGATAAAAAATAAATATAGAAACCTGACAGGGTAAACTCTATTATATTAAAAACAGAATATTTTTGAAACATACATCTAAGAGTGACTATATAAAAGGTTATGTAATATGATGATAAAAGTGTTGGAGGATAAATCAGGAGTTATGGATTACAGTCCTAATATATTTTCAGCATTGCTTCAACTGATCTCAGGCAAGGACTAACATCTATGGATCTCCTAATTTTTATTTAAAAATTGATGTAAAAATAAATAACTGAATTTTATCTGAAAAAAAAAAAATGACTGTTGAAAACTCTTTGGATTAATGACTCTCTCTTAGAGTTCTGAATTCACCTCCAGTTAATTAATTTAGGTTCTAGTAAGGAAAAGATCCTTTCTGATTTGAGTTGTTCCAAGTAGGAGCTGAGTCCTGCTATTTAAAATTATTTATTATTATTTTTATTTTTTACAAAGAAATAGAAATGATTTAGATAAACAAGACTGAATATTAATCATTTTTAACCACTCCAGAAGCAGTCATTATTAAGTATAGTACCCATATGAATACATACAAATGATACATCTAAATAAATAGTAAAATTTTACATTCCAAAAAGTGTGATTACTTTTTTCTAATTTCTTCCTGTGTACAACCAAACATATTCTACTTTAGCATAAAATATGTTAAAAGAGTTTCAAATATTTATTTTTTTTCTGTTTAATTAGTAATGCCATCACTCATACACAATCTTTTAACATGCCGCTGGTATAGTATACCTTAGATATTGTAGATTTTTATGGCCAACAAGCAAAGGATGTTCTTTAAATATTTTTACTCCTACATCTCATTCTGATCTTCATTTTTATTATTCTTTATATTTTACCCTAAAAAATTCCTTGTTGAGAAATTAGTAAGCAATATATATATATTGTATCATTGATACAGTGATCTCTGGTTCTGAATTTTTATTTTTTCTTAACAAATATTTCTTAAGTAGATTTTCAAGATTTTCATCTCCTCCTTAATTTTATAATTTTGTAATATTAAAACAAGAAAAATACTTCCAGGACTAATCAAAATTTTTATTTTTGTAAAATAGATTTGTATTTCCAAGGCAGAAACTCAGGTGTATGACTTTGTAACATTTTCTACATACCTTGTACTAGTGCTGGAAGAAGTGAGGGGGAACCTTTACAATATTATAGACAAGAGCTGCTCTTAATTTAGCAGTTTTACTAACCACATTCTTTACCCATCCCATTTCCCAAACTTGTCATTCCACTAATCGTTTATGGTTTAATTAGAAAAAAAAAAAAGATGAAGCAAAAATATGAAAATGACTAATGTTTTATAAAACTTTACATTTAACATCTCTACATATAACATCATTTCATCTTCTTAGCAAACCTGGTTTAGATATAAAAAATAAAATTCAAGCCAAGGCATGATATTTGCCCCAGAATTCACAGCTTAAATATTATAAAGTTGGCACTGACTGAAACACTGATATTTAGATTCTAAATTTCATCACAGGGTAGCTTTAGCTCTTACAACAGGTAATAGAACTGTCTTCCATGTCATTGACTATCTCTCCACTGCCTGAACTCCTATTCTGGAATAGAGTAGAAAAGACTGTGTATGTGAGAGTTCGTCTTTACTGTAAATGGATTAGAGCCATCCTAACAACCCCGGGATCTCCAGAATTCGTCTCACTTTTAAGCCATACAGTGTTTTACAGAAAGTCTAGACGTCTTCCCAAATATTGCTGAGATGCTTCAGGATTCTCAGCAGAACCTAAGACTATGTCTGACACATGTTAAATGCTTGACAAAGTGTAAAACATTATTATTATTGTCCCTCTCACTCCAATCTTTTCTGCATATTACCTCTGCCCTTCACATATCACTTCATCTGCTTCCCTTCTCTTGAGTTCATCATGCCCCAGAGTGCTAACCAATGCCCATCCTCAGCGTGCATCTAACAGAGGTTAAAGTGTTCAACAGATGATATTAAAAATTTCATATAGTCTAATGAAATTATAGTGCAGAGAAACTGAAACATAAATAATTTTTCAAGATACTACCCCAACTAGCATTCTTTTCTTTGCTAGATTATCTGCTTGACCATGTTCCTTCTTTGACCTTGTGCCAAGTTTTTGATATTTTCCCATCTCTCCCAGTAGCACCCCTGTCTGCTACTCTCTGTCTCTTAAACTTCAGGCTTTAAATTGCAATCTCTGGCCCAAACAGAAGAAGCAAAAAATTGGCTTCACATTATAATCATTTCTTCATTCAAGGAATACAATCCTTTTACATTTTTGTGCAAAGCAGTTATCTCTTGACTTATAACAAACTTTGTATTCTTGAATAAACATTGTTTTACTTTTGTATAACCAAGTAGATTATTGGTGTTTTTTAAAAGAAGAAAGCCATGAACCCCGATAGCATATTCGATCTGATAATTCTAGGTACAGAAATATTAATAAACATTTTTTTAAATTTATTTTTCTTCATTTTTCTTAAGCCTTCAAAAAGCATAGATTTAAGTCCTAGATAGGATTTACTCTCAAACTTTTATTCCCACCCCCAAAATCTCTGGAAACAAAATACTTTTCCCAGAATCACCAGTAGATTAGTTAGACACAGAAACACAGTGAAAGAAAGTATTATTAACTTTTCTAAAACCATAGCCAAGATCCCAGCTTCCCCTAATTACACTAACTCTTTAAACAAAATTTGTAGAAATAAAGCAAGGATTAAAACCGTGAATGAATTTTGCTTCAGAATGTGAATTAGGCATAATTTGTAAATGAGATTTCTGTACTAGTCTTATTGTTTACATGTGAGAAAGGTGTTATTATGGCTTTCTGTTTTTATTGACTTGTTTGTTTTTCTGACATAGTCTTTGTTTTAAAATGACTTTGCTTATTCTTATTAAATTAACAAATTTATTCAATAAAAATAAAATTATTCAATTTGATCTGTTCCCACATCTGTTTTTTTAAAGATTTGACTAGTATTGAAGAATGCTAGGATGTTTAGAGAAATTGAAAATAAAATTTAAAAAATCTTTTTATGAAAATGGATAATGATGGTTAAGCAAAGTACCATGAGCCTTGCAAGCGTAAGAACTTCCAGGGTTAAATGTGAATGCAAAACTTCATTCCAAATAGCAGAAATAAGACTTTAAAGTGGTCTTTGAGATCATCTAAAACAATCCCACGATAAACAAATAAGAAAATTAAGAAATTATTCAAAGAAAAGTGGAAGAGTTTAGAGCATAGGTCTCCATTCAGGGCCACCACAGAAACCTAGGTTCCATGTCCTTCACCTACCTACCAAGATAGTTAAGATGCTCCATTTATACATGAAATTTATAGTTTGTTTTTCTAGTGATTTTCACCACAAAAGATGTCTGTTACCAGCTCTAAACAAACAAACAAAAAAATCTTTTGAAGGAAAACTGTTAATAATAGATAAATTGTTTCTTAAAAATGCACCCTCTTTGCATATTGCAACATTATTGTATGACATTGGAAAGTTCATTTCTGTCTTTTCCTCTGTAAAGTTTTCTTTCCTTTCCAAAATAGAGGAAAGTATTTTTGCTCCAAAATAGGGAAAAACATTAGTCCAATTTTGTATCTTCAGCCCTACTTGCCCATGAACAAGAGTACAGATATCTTTAAACAAAGCAAACAAATGTTTCCTATCTCATCTCAAACTTATCAAAAATTTAAAATTCTGCTTTCTCAATTATAACAGTATAGGCTTCTATTTTAAAGATCTCTATATGCAATACAAACAGCCAATTTATTCAGGAGATAGCAGTTATATTTGCATATGCCCAATACAATTTGCTTCACTGCCCATTAAATGTGCATTAACCTACAACTACTCTAGACTATAAAAGTATAAGAGGATTGTGATAATAACATTAAAGTGACAGTAAATCAACAGAAATATAACATTAGATATTCTATTTCAGCTGCTTTGCCAACTGTAAATATGGACCATTCTTCCATGAAGTTATAGATATTTTCAATGAGCATAACTGACCTGTGTTTCAGTCTGCTCTTAATTCAGGGAAATGAAAGCAAATTTAAATGAGTGTGTAATTATATTTTCATAATGAAAATTGAAGCTGGAAAAATACTTAATTACAGCATTTAATTTGCAGCAATATTATTTCTTACTGCAGTGCATTAAACTATATCCATGAGAATGCTAATGAAGCCATTTATTGACACAAGAATTCATTTAAAGCTACTCAGATTTTTTACTAATCCAAAAGTTGCAGAATTAAGATTTAAAAATATATAAAATAAAGAAAACCATATAATTATCATAATTATATACCTATGGCAGAGTTTCTGATTTAAAATTTTATCATGAAGCAACATTGATACCTTTTAAAGACCTAAGTGCTTTTTCTCTTTTGATTTACATATTTTCTGTCCCTCTGGAAATTTTATTAAACTAGTTACATGAGAGTTATTTAATGAAGAAATAAAAATATTCATTACCTTTATATGACCCCTATTTTCATTTTAGTTATGTCTTCTATGAATCCTGAGAAAGGAGATAACTACCAAGTAAGGTTCCAGGTGGCTAACTGGGCTTAAATTTAAAAAAAACCTAGCAGCCATTTCTAAATAGGAGCCTCTCAAACAAACCATGCTTTAGGAAGAAGCCTGCAATAAACTGCTTTCCTCTTACACTGAGCTCCCTGCCTATACTGTGTTTTTGCCATCTGAGCCAGTTCTTATAAAAGAGTTCCAGGAATTGTATTTCAACCAAGCAGTCTAAGATAATTCCCAACCAATTGGAGTCACACAGCTATATCCTTATCAGCATCTTCACTGATCAGAGAGCAGTCCCATTATTATCAATCAGGACAGTGCCTTTTGGACCACTCAAACTGTGAGGATTTGGTGTCCTCATTTGCATAAATAAGGACCAATCAGGGACCAGGGTTGGGGACTTCTGTGTATATATGTCAGTCCCCCTCCCCAACTCCCCCATCCCCACCAGTTAGTAAATGTTTCCTTTCCAAGGAAGTTTAAAAGCTGTGTTTTCCTGATGGAGCTTAAACACCAAAGATAGAACATCAAAGATGTCTTGTTGGACCACAATAGAGCAGAGCAGAGTGGCATGGAGTGGAGCAAAGTGGCATGGAGTGAAGCAGATTGGTTAAGGGCAGAGCTGAGCTGTCTAGTGGAAGAGGGTCTTGCCCCAGGGCCATTTCACAGCCACAGCCATGCTGCTTCATAATTGAGCTATAACACTGTCAAACTGTTTCACAAACATGCTGTATCACAGTTGAGTTTGTTTGTACTGAATAAAGTTTTCTTCTTCACAGCACCCCAAATTAGAGATTCCTCTTGGCATTGAACTGGCACATATTACCATCATTGGTTGACACTTTGGTGAGAAAAACCAAGCTAAAGAGAGTAACTGAAAAGAAATTCTTGTGATTTTGCAGAGGCATCTTGGAGGTGAATAGAGATTCCCTGATGTGGGGAAAAGTAGAAAACAAAGGAAACCTTTATATTAAGAATTCCAAAATTCTTATGTTAGTGAATTCCATAAACAATACATGTTAGTTCTAATGATAATTATTTTTGCAGCTCTCTAGAACTTAAAAAGTGGTCCTGTAGAAATGTTTGCAATTGATAAATACAAAATTCTAATAATAAACCAACTGTCACTGATCTACCTTGCAGATGGGAAACCAAGTTTTCTATCTTCATATAATTTACCCCCATGAATAAAGTGGGGAATTAGCAGCACCCAATGGGAAATTATGTCTTTCCACTCTTTTCTTTGCACAAAACTGTTCCTCAGAAGTGCACACTATAAACAATGAATATTCCTATCTATCTCTGTGTTTCTGGTCCATAATGGCAGAATAAGAATTTGGAGCTAAATTATTTAATTCTAAATTTTTTCTGCTCCAAATCCAATAGTGAACTACCTAAATATAATAACTGTTGCATTTTCCTTGGTTAAAAGAGAATATGAAATAAATTGATTAATTAATACATTGGTATATCACATTCCTGACTTTCTCTGAAACATTTTTAGTCAAATAATCAATGACTAGATTTTGATGCCAGACATATAATGATAACTATTTCTCATGTAATATCTGACCCAATCACAAGTTATATGCTTAAATATATTTTTGATTATTTTAGTTTCATAGATAAAAAAATGAGAGAATGCCAATCTAGGAGACAAATTTTTTAAGTGAAAGGCTTCTATCAGTTGAATCTAGTAAGTTTTCTTGTGGAAGACAAAATTATGTGAAGGCGGAAAAATATATGAGAAATAGCTATAAATCTCTATAAACACTCGATTTGTGCTAGCTCCCAAAAATCACATGTTTAGAATTCCTTCTCTTTAGATATGTGGCCTTAGGCAAAGTACTATTTCTGTTATGATATCCTCATCTGTAATTGAGAAATACCTCCTCAGTGATCTACCTCAAAAGAAAAAAAAATTATGCCAAAATATTCCCACTTCATTTCCTATTTTATTAATTTTAAATTTATCTATTAACCACTCATTTTTAAATGATGTTCTATTTACTTTGAAATTTTTTATGCAGCCTGTATCAGAATCAGTAACTTTAATATAAGTTGTTGAATAACAGGACATCCAAACTATACAAATTTAAAATTTGGAAATATGCTTAGAGATATAATATAAATAATGGACTCATTGTTTTATTATAAATATAACATATTTATAAGTTCCTTTGATAGAAAAAAACTACTGTTTCTACAAAAAATTATTTTCCTACTTCCTAAAAAATTACCCTTTTCAAGTGTTCTTATTCACATTGTTGATTATTTATCTAAACTGTTTTTTTCACTCTCTTCTTCCAAATTAAACCCTGCTTATTTTTAAAACTCCAGCCTTCAGTTCTCTCTCTTTCAAGTCTAAACACACGTATTGTCTTCACCACACCATTACCCCCCCCATTTTGCACATGAATTATTTGATATATGTTAGACATTCTGCCCCCCTTCTATGTTCACCGAGGAGCAATGATTTTTATTATATATTGGTGCTGAGCACACCAGTGTTAAAGTTAAACACTAATCAAAATGAATACTTATGGTTGTCATCATACAGCTTTGAAAAAGTTTTCCAATTAGTCTTATATTCCTTATATTTAAAATAACAAATTTTATTGTGCATATTGAAATAAGATCTAGCATATAATGAGCTCTCAAAATAATAATAGTTGTTTTGGTTATTATTCTTAATATTATTTATTTCATCTTCCATTATACCTAACATGGTGCTTGCCACATTATTGGTGATGCACAAATACCTGTTGCATAAATAATTCCTTTATAATTGTGGTGTTGAATCAACAGTAATGAACATATTTTGAGTTTTTTGTGTTAAAATATTTTTATTCACCATAATTATATTTAGTATTGGTGATTTGGTTCACTGCATTACCAAATCTCAAAAACATGCAATTTCACACTACTATTAAAGGAACTCTAATTGTTTTTATTGATATTGGCTCTTTGACTTAGGCGTCTCAAATAACAACCTTATAAAATCAGAAAAGAAGAAAGAACTAAAACACGCATCAAGGTTCAGAGATAATACAGCTAATGAATAATTCTTTTCTAAATTTCTCCAGAGTGTTCTATAACTTTGCATATTTAGAGATGTTCTAAACATACATTTTGTTCAAATGCCAAAAATTCAGAGATTATCATAACATTCTGCTTAACCTAGACTATTAGCACCCTGTATTGACCTAGTGAGAATAAGAATAAATTGGAAACATTACCAAATAAAATTTGTTACAATTGAGTTATCAAAAGTTTTAATAGTTAAATTTTTAAAGCTTCACAATTATTGTACAGGAACAATAATTTATCTTCACTGACAGTTCTTTGATTGTTGCCATAATCAGTATATTGTATATTAAAAACAGAAATAGATGTTCACATTCAACTGAAGTCAATGAAGAAGCAAAATATTTTGGAGTAACTCCTTTATTCCTTAACCCTCCATTGGTTTCTTTGTTCTTTGTATATTTTTTTTAAACCTGCATTAAAAATGATTTGTTATTGACAAAATTTTTATGTTTTTCCTTCTCATAAAATTTTGAGTTGGAAGAGTTAAGAGTCTGCTTTTATCTTCACAATAGGTGAAAATTGCAAAGTAAACTATTTGCTAGAAAAACTGGGGCTAAATGGAATTAACTATGAAAATTATGTAGAGTTCTTGTCTTTTTTTTTTTAATTTTAAATGCTACTACACAAAAAATGTGAAGATTGATGTTGGTATTATATTGAAGTTTAATATCTCTTATTCTGCTTTATATTATTTAAAGTTTGCATTACTCATAAATATTAGTTTTAAAAAAGGTATATTCTTTCAAAAGTTACCTAGCTGATATATTAAAAAAAATAAAACTTCTAATCCTTTTCTATAGTGACTAAGACCTACACCAAGGGGCTGGTCAGAGAAGGGATTTCAGATTACCTTATACATGGATATTTATAGTAGTTATATACATCATTGTTAAAATATGTCAACAATCCATATGTCTTTCACTGGGTGAACAGATAATCAAATAGCCATACCTTGTACATGTTTAGATCCTTTGGATAAAGCACAAATGCATCATGCTGAGTTCAAAAAGCCACCCTCAAAGCTTTACATAACACAATTCTATTTGCATAGCATTCTGTAAAAGACGAAAGTAGGTGACCGAACATACAGTGGGTGACAGGAGCTAGTGGAGAGGAGAAGTTGTGACTACAAAGGGGTAGCATGAGGTAAATTTAGGAATAATGGAATATACTCAATTCTGACTGTGGTGATGGCTATATGGATCTATATACTTGATAAACTTCATAGAACTGTGTCCAAAAATAGTCAATTGGACTACCTTTTAATTAAAAAGTAAAATTACTTTTTTAAATGGTGCTTTCTAGGTCTCTCCATCTTCTGTATCTAATTGCTTTTATTTATAGCAGATTATCAATCTCATTTTCTTAGTTCCATCCAGGAAATCAATAGGTATCTGTTCGCAGAAAACTCATCAACACCTATTACTGAATAGTGCTCCAGTATTTTTTTTAGAAACTTCTGAACAATTATACTCTTCTTTTACCAAATTACTGTCTACTCTAAAAATTATATTTTATATCTTTTTACTTAAGAAGAAGACACATTTTTGAGTTGTTAGATCTTATTACTCTCTAAAAAGATTACATAAATTTTGGAGGTCTTAGTCAACTTATGTTTATTTTTCTGAAATATTATTTAGTTTGAAAGGCAATGTAACTTAATAGTTAAACATGTGAACTTCAAAGCTAAATCTCCTGGACTTGAGTCCTAGTTTATTTATTTACCAACTTTAAATTATTAACAATTTTACCTTGAGTGATTTTTTATGGCCTCAATTGATTTTAGTGGCCTCAATTTTTTTTTTTGAAAGATGGAGATAATAATAATTGCACACTGTTGTGGGGATAAATTAAGTCAAAACAGATAAAACACATAGAATATTGATTGGCACATAGTCAGCACTGTAAGTATGTAAGTGTTATAAATATGTTCAGTGTTTTATGTTATCTGGTGATTCTGTTCACATTTCTCTAATGCATAATGAGGTTACAAAATTTATAATTGGCTATTTGGACTTTTGGAAAGTACCTACACATGTTTTTTGCTCATATTTCTGTTGGTCATTCTTTTTATTTATTATTACTTTGTAAGAGTGTTTTATATACCTTGAAATCAGTAATATATCAGATATTTGTATTTAAAAAAATCTTTTCACATTTATTTGTTAAACTTTTCATTCTCTTAATTTTTTCTTGTGATGAACAGGACACCTTTATTTCAAATATAATGCAATTTACCAATCTGTTATTTTATGTTTCATGCTTTTAATTTGATGTTTAAGAAATTTTCTCCTGCTATAAAATCATAAGGGTATTTTTGTTTGTTATTTCTCAGAAAGTTTATGATTTTACATTTCCAAAATGGAATTATCATACATCTAAAATAGATTTGCCAAAATTCACTTTTTTCTATATGTGTAGCCAATTGACAAGGTGCCACTAACTAAAAAGACCCAATGAACATCAAGCTCACGTTTTTTTTTTTTTTGTAAATCAAATAAACCCTATTCATGTAATTTTTTTCTTAAACTTTCTATAGTGTTACACTGATCTTTTTGTCTAACATTATATTTAGCAATCTATTATGATAGCTTTTGATATTTCTTGTTAATCCTCTGGATTTCTATTTTCTTCGAAATTTTTTTGACTACTCTTGGTACAATTTATTTACATAAAATTTTAGAATCTGCTTGTTCATATCCATACTTAAATACATGAGTGAGCACACAAATTCATGTGCACAAACACATATACAGAGATTTTTATAATTTTAATTGTGATTGTATTGAATTTACAGACCAGTTTGAGAATAACCTACATCTTCATGATATTAATTTCCAAACCATGAAAATAGCATGTTTCTTTTTCTAATTAAGGTCTTCATTAATTTCTATGAATAATATTTTATATTTTTTTATTTTGAGGATTGTATATTTTTTACTAAATATATTGTCAGGCATTTCATGCTTTTTGATAGTATTTGTTAATGACATTGCTCTCTTATTTTTTAAGTTTTATTGCTAGTATATAGAAATATAATTGATTTGTTTATTTGCTTTATATCCATTAACATTGCAAAATTCATTTTTTACTTTAGTTTGTTGGTTGATCTGTTTGATTTTTTTATGTAGGTAATCATATCCTCTGCAAATAATAATAGTTTTATTTATTGTTTTCCCTTTTCCCTCTCCTCATTGCACTGGTTAGTACCTTTAAGAAAATGTAAAATAAACATAGAGATAACTGACCTGCTTTTCTAAGTCAAATTACAGAGAGAAAAAAACAGTTCACGATAGACTTTTCAATTCTATATGTATATGGAATATGTATATATATGATGTTATACTTTATCAATTTATTCTCTGTATCTATCAAAATAAGCACATGATGCTTCTTCTTTATTCTGGCTTTAAGTATAGGCCATATGAACAAATATCATTATTTATATATGGAAAAGGACAGATGTTAAAAGATACATCAGTGTTTTAGCAAAATACGGATAGTAGCTTACATCATATATACATGTATACACAAATATACATATATATGTCATTTCTATAAAATAATTTGACATCTCAAAATTTCTTTGAATATATACTTTATTTTCATATAAGCTAATGTAAACATCTTGCTTCATCATCTTTTCCCTGGTTATTTTCAAGAAATGTTTTTATTCAGACAAAATAAGTGGAAAGCCACCTGATAAGCTATTTCCCATATTGTTCTCTGTGATTTTAAAAACATCCAAAAATTCCTCTTGTTATGATTATAGAGTATGAAGAAGTAATCCATCTGTACAAATGAGGTGTGATATTTTTATCTAAATAGAAATAATGCAACTGATCCATCAATGCATTATTTTAATGATCGATTATTAACTGTGCTAAATTGAAAATCTTTCTTTAGAAATCAGGCTATAAAGAAATCATCAAAGAGACTGACTTTATTATTTTAACCTCCAAGTAATTTCTTTTTAGTTTTTAAGACTTTAACTTTTCACAATTTAAAAATTATTAGAATAACCTAAACTCCATCACTTTAGTTTTGGAGAGTACAGAGATCCTTCCAGGCAAAATTTCAAAAAATTCAAATTTTTGTAGACCTCAGTCACTCTAATAGGTGCCATGAGATATAAATGGGAATAGGCAGGGTGAAACTTAATTACAGTCTTTAACAAATTTAAACTACTAAATATATTTAGTTCTGAGGAAAACATCTTGAAAAGAAAAGCTGCAATAGCTCACTTTAATTATTCAAAAGCATTTGAGTGGAAATAGTGTTTTGTTTTGTTTTTTTAAATATGATTCCAAGGAATAGTGGCAAAATTCTTCAGAAATCTCCATCAAGTCCCTAATGGCAAAATTCAATGGCCATTGAAGGTTTAATTTCAATTATCTATCCCCGTGAGACATTTGAGATAAAGATAGCTGAGATAAACAGTACTCACTATGTGCTAGCCACCACAAACACTATAAACATGAATGTATGCATGCATGTGTGTGTGTGTGTGTATTATGTATAGGTAATACATACATAAAATTTATTTTTTCAACATGCTTACAAAGTGTAAGTACTTAGGTAGACATGAAGGCACCTCTCAGAGACTTCCTTTAAGACCTCCCCAAAACACCCATTTTATGGATGTAAATTACTCCTGCATCTTAAGACACAAAGAGGTAAAAAGCCAAAAACTAATAGCTGGTTTGGTCCAGCCACAGGCGCTTGTGCAGTGAGTCTTACACTGAACTCCTGTGACCTCAATGATGTTACACCATCATTAAAATATTATGCTTATGCTCTGAAGTTCATGACTCTAATTATAACAGACTGAATTCTGGGTAATCTCATGCTCAGTTGGCAAAGCTTTTATAACAGCAAAATGTCAATCAAAATGACTTTGCATCTCAATTATCTAACACCATCCTCTTAACCTCCCATTATGGCCCTAATATAATATAGACCCCCCCCCCAATTCCATGAAGTTACAGCCCTTTTTGGCATAACCCGCTTCCCCATTGAAGTGTACTTTAATAAATCTTTCCTTTTACTTATGTGCAGCTAGGCTCTCTTTGATATAGCCCATTTCTCTCTTGAAATGTAATTTAATAAATTATACTTTAAAATTCACTGATCTGTAATTCTTTACTGCATTGGCCAAAAGAACCTAGGACCCTCAGTGCTACTGAGGCAATGATAGATTTTAGATTGCCCCAGTGATAACATAAGTATTAATATTGATGTAAAATATGTGTTGTTTAAGAACACATAACTAAATAGAAGAAAGACAATTTGAACCCAAGGAGAAAGTCTAATTCTGAAACTTTTACTTTTCATCACTCATAATTTATTATTATATTAAAAACCAAAGTGACAAAATAGCCTTTGAAGAAATTCAAAATAGATTGAAAAAAGCCCAAAATGGTAGTTAATACATTTATATATATTTTGTCAGACATAAAAGTCTAACAGACAGGAGAATTTGAAGCCAGACATCTGTGTTACAGATATCAAAAATCAAAGAGGCTTTCTAAAATGAACTTTCAGTTCTCCAAAATATAGCACATCTGTGTCAAAAAGACAAAAATCAAGAATTAATAACTTCTAGTACATCTCTGGAGTCATGCTAAATTTAACCTGGCTGTTTTTTTTCTTAGGGAACTAAGAACTAAGGAGACTAGTGTATTTAATAGGAGATGGATTTCTTAGAAATGTACTTGCTGTCAACTTCTCCAGCTGGAAAGTTTGAAGGAATAACCACAAATTGAACATGACAATAAAAGTGAACTTCTTACAGTTAATTAGAATTAACATATTTTATAAATAATGTTTAGGCTACCTATTCAAAATTATATGTAATTCTAAACTATAATGAAAAAAAAATGAATAGTGTGAAAAATTGATGTGGACTTAAATAATGACATCTCCTCCAAATAGAATTAAGCAAGTTTATCTTGAAATAAAATTTCAACTCAGCATGATATCTTTGATAATCACCTGAGGTCAACGTATTATTAAAAATGGTCACTCAGGCATGACTTTAATAATTCATCTAAGAAAAAATAAAAATCAAAGTTAAATATAGCTGTTTGCATGTCCTTCCATGTTAATACCATAGGAACAATAACAAGCTAAATAATATTTTAAATCCTATTCCAACCCACCACTCAATTTTTTGCTCATAAAATAGAAGAAATTCTCTACCACATTTTATGCAAGATCTATTTTTTAAGACATATAGTAAAATTTTATTTGCTCCTTGGGGTATCTTCAGGCCCACTCATGAAAACCTAATAGATAAATTCCTAGAGTGATGGATGGGTTATTTAACTGTAGTCATAGAAGAGCCAAGCTCAGAATTCTGCAACACAGTAGAGAGAGAATTGCTCACAATTACAAGAAAAAAAAAAAGAAAAGAAAATGTCAGCCTAGTCTTTATGCTATGATCTGTGTTTATGTTAACACGAATTAACTCAAGCATTTGGTGAATAGGGGTGAGATATTAATATACCCTGATTGTTGAATTAGTTAGTTCATGTGAGATTTTTTTTTTTCTTGGCAAGGGGAGACTAATGAGAGAAACTAAAATTACAACCTTTATCCGGAAAGAAAATATCCCTCGGCCTGGCTTCTGCACAGGCAAGGAGGCCTTTCATTTGTATTTAACAGTTCCCTTCCAGTGGGCCTCGCCCCAGCCTTTCAGGATTTTATTGTGCTCAGCTCCATTTCCACTAGAGTTCTCCCACAAGCCAGCATTTTCAGTCTACTGTGTTTGTGAATCTTTACATCCCTTGCATATCCTATTGTCTACTCCATACAAGTTATCTTCAAAGCCCTCAATTATTGTTTACTTAGGGCTCTGGATATATATCATGTTACAGAAGAATAACTATATTGCTAAAAGGCATCCTATGGCAAATGCAGAGCTAATCATTTGAGTTTAAATATTATAAAGATGTGATGTAGTAATATTTAATAGAATAAAAATTGTACTTCTTTAAAACAACTATACATAAAAACAATCACTCAAGAGACAGTTTACCATCAAATAATTTGCTTTCTTTAATGATTTAAGGTTTTCCTTTAACCTCAAATAATATACTAAAAATATATGGTACCCTGCACATACTGTTTTTAAATTTTAGTCTGCTGCTAGGACTATTATAGCACAAGTACACAAGGTCAAGTCTAAATCTTCATTAGACACTGGCTTTCTTAAACAACATTCATTTTTAGGAGGGGGTTAAAATCGTAGTCATTAGACATTTCTTTCAATAATTAGTTCCTCCTCTAGATCAAGACTCTTGATCTCACAGAAAAAGTTATGCCACCTTGATATAAGCCAGCTGTTCTCAGTGAGAGAAAATTATAGTAAAATGAGAAGGTAAAACCTGAAAAATGGCCACCAGAAAGCCTAGCACACTTCAAAAGTGGAATCTTTGGAATAATAGGAAGTTGCGAAAGAATAACCTTAGATAGGTTATTAAAAAAACTCAGGAATATGGGACTTTTTAAAAGCATAATTTATTCCTACTATTGAGATAGTAAACAAGGGTATCTTCTCAATTCCCCATTCCCCTCCCACTTTATGACTAACTGATATTTTTTCTTAAGAGAAGCATAAGTCACAGTGAAAGAAGGTATATTGAGAACTATTTATGTTTATGTGTAAAAAGAAAGGTCTTCCTCAATCTTAATATTTAAAATAAAATTCAAAATAACAGTGAATTCAAATGTTAATCTCTTTATATCATAAGGGTATTAGGTTCTATTAGTTACAAATAAGTTCTTGCAAATCAACAGTAAACTGTTTTGGGTGAGATAAAGATGACTTGGGGGATAAAGTAATAAACTTGTCAGAAATTATATTTTGAAAACACAAAATTTAATAGTAGCTTTAGATATATGAATTGTTGGGTCCGAAAATTCTCATGGGAATTTATTTATATTATCATTAATTTAAATCTTAATATTGAATCCAGGTTTCTTCCTTTTATATTATCCATCAAAATTATATCTAATTAACTGGATCAAACTTCAAGCACATCTCTAAAGGTTGTAGCTTGATGAGCCCCTTCCATCTTGGAATTATATGAGAAAACCCTCCAGTGTTCAAATGTATGTGAGAACGGAAAGGTGAGCTGATTAGGTGGTCATGGGATGGGGCAGGGGAAAATGGGGAGAGGCAATAAGGTAGGGTAGAGCATCTTTCTCTTTCTTTTCTCAAAACTAATAGACCCTAGAGACAGGAAATATATTGAACATCCTTTTATTATTTCATCCTATGACTTTTTGGTTCTCTGGATTTGAAGTGTTTGAAAAATTTTAGGAAGAAAAGAACAACAATGACCAGGTAACTTTTATCCTTTCTTTGAACTTAAATATACTTGGGAAAAAATAGAAATACTTAAAAAAAATAACATATTAACTTTCTCTTTGAAATTTTAATTATGAAATTCTACTTGTACTAGATTTCTTTTAAAAAGCTATATGTGTTAAAGGACCCCCCCCCACTTAATACATCTTATTTCTATTAGGATCTTCACATCTTTTTATCTCATTAGATTAGTATACCCCATGTATCCTTAGCTGTTTTATGCATAAAAGGTACTGAACTGTGGCTTCTGAATTAAAGGAATGCTTAAATATAACTCATTGCTTGGTAACATGGGGGAAACGATGACTATGAAGAGGACAAAAGATCTAAATTTCTGGCAAAATAAAAGAGAAGAAATGGGATTCTTTTTGGAAATTTTTTAGTGGTGAGGGAGAAACCCAATAATTTAAATTAATGATGCGAATGAACAGAGAATAGCCCATATCTACAGTAGCTTTTGAATCTCCCCAATGGACAAAATCCAGCTTGTGATGTGCCAGTGGCTTATTTGTCATGGTCTAGAGCCTAAGTCATCTCTCTCACAGTCTCCACACTTTCTCATACTACTAATAATGCCCTTAGGAGCTAACAAAACTGATTTTCCTTCACTTTAATGAATACTTCTGTGCCCTGGACATGTCCTTGCACAACATTGGCAGCTAACTGACATAGCCACCCAGAAATTTATAAGCTTATCATATCATTAAATGGAGAAACACAGAACATAGAATAACCAAAACAATTTTGAAAAGAAAATTAAAAGAATTAGTACTTTAATTCAAAGTTACAGTAATCAAGACAACATGGAATTGGCATAACAGATTTATAGATTAATGGAACTGAATTGACAATAAGAAATTGTTTCACACATACATGGCTAAATAATATGTGATAAAGGTGCAGGGTAGTTTAATAGAGAAAGGATATTCTTTTTAACAAATTGAACATGCATATGCCCCCAGTACAATAAAAATGAACCTTAAGCTTTATCTCAAATCATGTCCAAAATGTAATTCAAGGATGATATAACTAAATATACAATCTGAAACTTTAAATTTTGCTATAAAACAGTCAGAGAAATCTTTGTAATCTTGAGTTAGACAAAGATTTCTTACAATATGCAATGGTAAATTTTATGTCCGCATAGATGGAATAGAGTAAATATAATTAAATGTTTGATCAAACGCTAGTCTAGATATTCTATAAAGGTATTTTTTTAGATGTTATTAACATTTACACTAAGTCAACTTTCAGATTACCCTCCATAATGAGTGAACCTCTAAGAATCAATTGAAGATCTTAAGAGCAAAGACAGGCTTCCATTTTAATAAATCATGGTTAAACGAATAAAGCATAAAATAAGATATATCCTTCTAATTATATATATATATATATATTTTTTGGAGAGGCAACTCTTGGTTGACCTCAAAAATTGCAAGGACATTGTCAGTTTACAATCCCTTACTTTTTTATTTTTTACCCCTGTAGCACCTGGTCTTCCTAGGTGGTTTCCCATCCAAGTACTAACCAGGCCTGGCCTTCCTTATCTTCTGAGACCAGAAAAAATCAGGCTTGTTTAAGGTAGCATGGCCATAGACTATTCTCTTAAATTTTTAAGTGAACAATAAACTGTAAGCACAATATTGTACAGCAGATCTCTAGTTTTTTAATTTTGTTCAACTGAAACTTTACACGCATTGAATAGCAACTCCCCCCATATTCCTCTCCCCCAGCTCTTGACAACCACTATCCTACTTTCTGCTTCTATGAGTTTGACTAATGTAGGTATCTCATATAAGTGAAATTATGCATTATTTTTCCTTCCATGCCTGGCTTATTGCATTTAGCATAAAGTCCTCAAGGTTCAGCCATGTTAAAGCATATGACAGAATTTTCTTTTCAACGGCTGAATGATATTCTAGTGCACGTATATACAACATTTTCTTTATTTATTCATGAATCAGTGGATATTTAGAAGGTTTCTGCCACTTTGCTATTGTAAATAATGCTGCAATGTACATGGGAGTGCAGATATCTCTTGAATTTGCAGCCTGTTAGTTTGCCCCATGAATTTTTAGACTTACCAGCCCTCATACCCACAACCATGTGGTTCAATTCCTTAAAGCTCTGCCTCCCCACTTTCAATATATCTTATGTCCTTATTAGTTCTCTGGAAAACCCTGACTAGTATAAAAGACACTGAAAGGGAAATGAAGAAACAAATCACACATAGGAGAAAACTTTTACAAACACATATCTAGAAAAATAACTGTGTTGAATATTCATAAAGAATTTTTAAAATTCAAGAGTATGAAAAATAAATAATCCAATTGGTAAAATATTTGAATAGATATTTTACTAAAGAATATATATTGATGGTCAATATGGTTTGCAAATTAATCACATGAAAAAGTACTCAACATAATTAGTCATTAGGTAAATACAAATTAAAATTATAATTATGTACTTTTCTGTACCTATCCAAATAGCTAAAATTTAAATCTGACAATATCAAATGCTGAAAAGATTTGGAGCAACTGGAGCTCTTACAAAGTGCTTTTGGGAACATAAATTGCATGATCGCTTTGTTATAGTAGTGAACATATACCTACTACATGGCCCAGCAATCCCACTCTTACCAAACAAATTGAAACATTTATCTACGCAATGACCTATAAATGAATGTTTTAGCTTTCTTATTTATAATCAACCAAAGCTGGAAACATGTTGGATACCCTTCAACTGATAAATGAATAAATGATGGTATATCTACACAGAAAAATACTATTCAGCCATAAAAAGCAATGAACTACTGATAGATGCAAAAAAATTGGATCATTTTCAAAAGCATTATACTGAATAAAATAAAGACACAGAAGCCTACATATTGAATAATTTCACATACATGACATTCTGGAAAGGGAAAAGTCATTGATACAGAAATGAGGTCAGGGAGGAGATTTTGGTGTCATGAAACTATTCTAACTTTGAATGTGTGGTAGTCACTATACCTCTATATACATTTGTCAAAACTCATCAAGCTACACAATTAAAAGATATGAATCTTATCTTTAAAAATTAACTTTAATAAAATTGACTTTAAAATAAAATAAAATATTTAAAAGGATCTCATTCACCCAAATTTTTCTACATTTTAGTAAAGGCTAAAATTGAAATTAGGAGGAATTGAAAATGCTGTGTTCTCTTAGTAATGATAAACATTAGTGAGAGTTCTTCCTGGAAATGAAATATTTATAGCATTAAAATTCAACTGTTTATAAAACTTAAAATCAATTGAATCATATTTGGGAGCTTGCTACTCTACCTCATATTCATATTTGATGCCCAGGATGATTTAAGACAAAGAAAAATTTTAAGCTCAAATAACATTATAACTTGCAAATGTTAATTTCAAAGAGCTGGTGTTCAAAAAAAATTAAATTAAAAACACTTAGAGAGAACACAAGAGATAAAATGCAATATATGGACTCTTTATTTAATGTAGATAAAAACTGATATCAGAGTACAACTACAAAAGAGGTATATTCAATTTTTAACCCTTTGTTTATTTAAATCATTAGGTAGGAGCATGGAGAAGCAATAGAAAAATTAGTGTGCCAGGAAATCTATATTGAATAGAGAACTTTGATTTTATTTACAATGTACAAGTAAATGTTAAACCCAAGGTTGAAATTTTGTGTTGTTGTTTTTGTTTTTTATATGTTTAGATTTTTTATGTAAAAAAATAAAATTTTAAATAAATTTCTGTTCTGTGCTCAGAATTCTGAGAAGTGCAATTGATATTTCGTTGTTTATCTCATTTGTTCAGATCTTACTTTCTAAGATAGCTCTAAATAAATTTATTGCCTGCAGTAATTAACAATTCCAGTATTTTATTCATGTAAACTCTCTCCCAGTATGCTGCTATGTTTGGGTTTCAGCAAAGGATAAAAATAACTGCATAATTTACATCTAAGAGAACTGTATTTTGAGCTCTTTATATATGTATTTTATTTATGATCAAATATTAGTCCCAGTTTTAATTGTTCTAAAATCCTGTAAAAAAAATTTTAATGTTAGTTTTAGAGCTAAAATGGATATCAGATGTCATCTGGTTCCACAGTATGTTTAGATATTCATGTACATTCTTTTGATAAGGAAGTATTTATCTTTTTCTTCCATCTGTATTTCTGCATTTTCCAGGGTCTTTCAAAGAAAGTATGCCAATTTTGGAATTATTACACATTTTAATGCTAATCAAGATATGTACAGTGTGTTCTTTCTTTCATCTACCATTTGCCAATAAATCATCCTTCACCTTATTTTCCCTGCTTTTAGTAATGCAAATATTTATTTTGCCTTATATTTTTAACTTTAATCACAATATTGTATAGACTTGGGCTTTATTCCATAATCTTTAAAGTTTCCCCAAATACCTTTGCTTTTTTCTATAACATTATTTTTTTAAATTATTTTTAACAAATAAAACTTCTAAACTAAATTATAAAATATATTTTGTCATTTCAATTTTAATTTATTTAAATTAGTTTAATAAAATGTAAAATAAGAAAAAACAGTTCCAACCTCTTTTTTTCCCCTATCTAGTTGATGTCACAACCATAATCTAATTATGTTTAATGTTGTCCTTTGGTGTCTATATCTAAGGGTAACTGAAATCTGAGAATTTCTCCCAACCACCACTCCATATACACCTTCATCCACCCCATGCCTCACTATTTCAGTCCTAGTTCAAACCCTCTTAACTAATTCCTAATTGGGGAACAAAATGGTGTCCTGCTTGTTCTCCTTGAAGATTTGCACTGTTACTGAACATCTTCCATCTTTCTAATCTATTTTTTTTTTTACTCATCTACTTAAAAATTGCTTATGGTTTTTAATGCTTAAAAAATAAAATACAGGCAAGAACCTAAGGTGGTGGTTGGGAGAGGTCTTGGCTGGAGCAGAGCAGCCGCTGGGGCCCAGGGCTGACTGGACCGACTTCTGGTTCTTGCCAAGCCTTCTGGAGCAACAGCCATGTCCCAGAACGAAATGATTTTTGATCCTACTATAAGAAAGAAGAAAAAGAATAAGAAGCCTTTTATGTTAGATGAGGAAGGGGATGCCCAGACAAAAGAAACCCATCCTCAGAAACAAAAGAAGTGAAGCCAAAAGCAACTAAGGACACAAATGTAAAACCAATGAAGAAGACAATAGGAAAAACAGATGCTTCTGATGATCTAGATAACTTAAACTTTTTAAATCAAAACAAAAGAAGAAAAACAAACAAAAAGATATTTGATATTGATGAAGCAGAAGATATAAAGGATTCTAACATTGAAAGTGATGTTTCAGAACCAGCTGAACCAGAGGATGACCTTGACCTTATGCTTGGCAATAAAAAGAAAAAAAAAAAAGAATGACAGGTTCCCAGATGAAGATGAAATTCTAGAGCAAGATGAATCTTTGGAAATGATGATAGCAAAAAATATGATGGTATCTCGAACTTAGTAATCGACAGGTCCTGGTGGGCAGACTCAGAAAGAGACTACATCTATGAGGAGGTGCTGAATCCGGGATTTAACGTCATGAGGGAAAAAAATCCAGATATGGTTGCTGGAGAGAAAATGATATTTGTCATGAAACCGACACAGTTCTCCTGAGTAGAAACAACAACAAAAAACCGTTTTTGTCAATTTTACAGATATCTATAAAATATTTCATCATCAGTCCAAATATTTTTTTATTTTTATTAGCCGAGTTGGGTACAAGTGGTTCTATGATTGTTAATAACCAACTTGTAATCTAAGAAAGATTTCAACAGAACAAGAAAATGTTTTGAGAAAATAAATCAAGAAATACATCACCTGTCGCACATGTCAATCTCACCCTACATAATCGTAGGAAAAGACACCGGACTATATCTTACTGGGTGAAACGTCATTCTCGATGCTCAGTTGCTGGGATCAACACTGCCTTCCAGGTTGTCATAGGCAAGCGAGGACAGCTCTGTACCAAAGCTAGCTAATTTGCTAATCATTGCTGATTCTTCAGTGTGTTGTGGAGATTTGGCTGTGTAGGTTTACCATCAGAGTGGGGATACCATTGCTTTAAACACAAGTTAGAAAAGCTGCCAAGCTCACTGGTGTGTGGCTGGTTGGTCTGAAATCTTTGCAAGGTGCAAATACTCAAGCTGTCGACATACTCATTGCTCACTTTAACATCTGTCAGAGAAACATGATGGATTAAGGCAAAGCTTTAAAAAAATTATTTGTAGACTTCTGCAAAAAGCAAGATAAATTAAAGTTATTATATCAGTGATATTAAAAAAAATCATATCCAAACTGCTTTGCATGTTATACAAAGTCCTCATCCATCTGTCTCATGCTATCTTAAACTGTATCCTCCCTTTCCCATAACTACCTGTTGTCTTACTCTGCTCCATTTGCTACAGGAAAAAGCCAAGGACTGGGTAATTTCTCACAGTTCTGGAGGCTGGAATGTCCAAGATCAAAATGCCAGTTAATTTGGTTTCTGGAGGGAGGGGAAGGAAAAGAGGAGAGGGAGGGATTACAGAGAGGGAGACCTAAGGAAAGGGAAAGGGGAGTATGAGTTTACCTCTCTGGTGTCTCTTTCTTATAAGGAGATTAAGTCTATAGGATCTGGGCCCCACTCTTTTGACCTCATTTAACTTTAATTATTTTTTTTAGTTTATATCTTCAAATACAGTCAAATTGGGACAATATGAATCTGGGGAGGACAAAGTTCAGGCCATAGCACCTGGCAATGCATTCTAGGCTTTTAACCACAGCATCCTATATGCTGTATAAGGCTCAAACATTTTCCATCTCATTTTCTTCTACTTTTTCCACATCCACAGTTTTATCCTGACCTTTTTAAAACCTAAAATCATTCTCTAACTTTACCTGAGAAAAACATTTCTATCTTTAAAAATCCTGCTTAAATGATCTGGCAGTCAAGACAATACACTTGTGAATTTTATCCAGTTTTATCAATAAAATGGCTGTGCATAATGAGCAAGTTATCGAGCATTCTGTTTATTTCACTAACTTTCAAATGAGATTGTTGGCCTAAATATCTGAGCTCCTGATAGCCTGTAAGTTTACGATTCTGCACAAAGCTTTATCAAATGGTCTCCTTGGGCTTTGATCTCAGTTCAAAAAACAGTTCCCTCTATTTTACACTCCAGTCTATTTTTTCCTGTATCAAATTGTTGTCTATATTTGGTATATATTTTTGTGAATTCCTTGAAGGCCACAGCATAGTACTTTCTATGTATCCTTCCCTCAAAATATCAATACATGTTAAATTAATTTTAGTTCTTTGAGTAAATTTTAACTCATAAATTAAGGCTGAAAACTATTGAAAGTCATTTGACAAGTTACTATTAGATACTTATACATTATAACAATGCTAATCACAGATATTGGAATTTTTTTTGAAGTGTTAAGAATGAGGTGGGTGACAGAATGAAAAATAACTTTCCAATTTTTTAGTGATGGCATAGGAATACATTCATATCAATGACAATATTAAAGATAGCAGTAGAGGTGAAATGAAGACTGAGTGTCCTTTTCATTACTTTTCACAATAAAGATTTTTTCACTTTTGTTTGCTAAGAAACTAAGTTGATGTACTTAATGAAATAGTTATACTAGTTATAACACACATAATGATGTTTATAGTTAAAAATAGCTATTTTTGGATATCATTTACTGAAATATTGAATGCATAATACATAGTAAATTATAATATTAAACTTTATGTATTAGAAAATAAATTCAAAAAAGAAAAAAATCAGACATTTTCCAGCAGTCATGCTTGGAAAATTATCTCTCAAATTTCTAGATTGACCTCCAAAATAATAAACATAATAGATACCATAGAATAAAAAACAACATAATTTTTTAAAAATGAGTAACTGCAAATAAAAAGTGTGAAAAAGAGCATAATAACAGCTTAAAATATCAGTATTTCAAAAAATTACATAAGGAGTAATAAGAAAGAAGTAACAAATATAGCAATAATGGTGTGGAGTTTTTAGGGTTAAAGCAAGAGAAACCAATCAATAAAAAAGATTCCTGACTAGTGACATAAAATCTTATATAATCTCAACTGTGAAGACAATCAGCAAGATGATAAAACTGACCCTTTATTTTCAACTGTCTACTCTAATATGTTGGTTTGGTTTCTGGATGCAATTGAGCACTGTAAGATTGGTGAAAATCACTATGTGTCATTGTCTGCTTCGATATAGGTATTTCTGTATGTCCTACATTTCTAAACTAAGGCATGCCTTTACAAGGTAAGCTTATAAACTTAATGTTTATTCTTTAAGATGGCTATGGCTTTGGAAAAGGAGCACATGGTTTAGAACCCCAGCAATTCCACTTACTAGCCTAGGCTCCTTGGATAACTGGTGGAAAGGGAATAATTCTCAATTGTTTTTACAGGCATTAAATGATATGTGTAAAGGTATTTAAGAGAGCATATGCTACATATATGCAATGAACAATTAGTTAAATATGAACTTGAAATTGAGTACCATATTTTCCAAGGTTTTTAATATTTATTTATTTCTAAATAAAGACAATTATAAAAAGACATTTTAATTTGGATTAGGTTTATTTTATACAATAATTACATCTTTTTGTCCATTTTAAATATTTACAAATGATACAAGAAAAAATTTTTGTAAAATTCTATTACTGAAAAAATTTTTTTGTACTCAAAAGGACCTCAGAGAAAGAATCTAATATTTTAGGGATTAAGCAATGTCATCAAAATTATCTAAAACATCTAGTTATAAGGGTTTCAATGCCATTTATATTTTTTGATATTTTTCCAGTGATTGATTAGAGAAGGAAGGCAATTATAATCATTATTTGCATCAAAAGAGGTGAAGAAACATGGATTTTGATGTGTTATTTAACTCTAGAAGTTCACAGCAGCCAGCTAACTTGTCTTTCTAAACCATTGACAGATGATTACAAGAGGCTAGACAATTTTTTTCTGTTCCATATTACAAGCTTCATTCATCATGACTAGAAAATTGACATAGAGAACATCTATTTTATGTAACCTTTAAGGAATTCTAGAAAGAATGTACATGTCAGTGGAAGACAACTTCTTGGATTTTACTAAGATTGACTTTTTTTTTTTAATAAGTACTATATATGATGAATGAATTTATGTAAACATCAAAAAAGACTATAAATATTGGAGTAAAATCAGATATTGAGTTATAGAATGTATTTTCAGAATATTTTATTCTTTTAGTGTAATAGGCTTAATCAGTCTCATTCATCAACTGCAATTCACTTAAATTATTCATTAATGTCTATTGTTATTATTACATCTGATGATATCTGCTAGCTGTCTGGACCAGGACAATTATATGTTGTTTCATTTAATTCTCAAAACAATACTTAAGAATAGTCAATATTATGACAATTTTCCAAATGAGAAAACTAGGCTGGTAAAGCTAGTTAATGTAGTCAAGGTTAAACTATGACTAAGTCTTGTGGGTAGTATATAAACTGGGACTCTTTTTAAATTACAGTTAGAATACTTTACTAAAGTAACACTATTATATTTATTTATTTAAAAATATTCATTGAATGTCAAACATGTTAAACATTAAAGTTTCTAAATATGTGATATAACATTCAAGTGTACAATGTACTGATAAATATTTATTAAGAAACCATTGTTTAGAATAGTTTTAGATTTACAGAACATTTGCAAAGATAGCACAAAGTATTACCTATAACCCACATGCACTTTCTCCTATTATTAACATCTTATAATAGTAAGGTATTTGTTACAATTAGTGAATGAAGACTGATACATTATTATGATGAAATTCCATACTTTATTCAAATTTTCTTAGTTTTTATCCTATGCCCATTTTCTCCTCCAGGATTCTATCCAGGATACCATATTCATGTCTTCTTAAGCTCCTTTTATTGTGTTTCTCAGAAATTTCTTGTTTTTGATAGCCTTGACAATATTAAAAAGTATGGATCAAGTATTTTGTAGAATGTCCCTCAGGGACTTGTCTGATACTTTTCTCATTATTAGACTGGAGCCATGGGTTGACATAGTCCATTCAAGCTGCCATAATAAAATACCACAGACTGGGTAGCTTATTAAAAAAAACAGAAATTTATTTATCATGGTGCTAGAGCCTGGAAGTCCAATATCAGGATGCTAGCATGATTGCAGACTTCGTGATGTATCCTCATTTAGCAAAAAGAGCTACTGAAGCCTCTTTCATAAGGCATTAATCCCATGGAAACTTCATGACTTAAGCACCTCCCAAAAGCTCCACCTACAATACCATCACCTTTGGGTTTTACAGCTTTAACAAGTGAATTCGGGGGACATAAATATTCAGACTGCAGCATGGGTTTTGGTACAGAAAGATCTAGAGAAAAGGTATCCTTTTCATCACATCATATCAAAATGACTTACCACTTTTGATATTGTCCTTGATCATCTGGTTGAAAATAAACTTAAAAATAATTTAAATCAGTGTAATACATATTCAAAATAGAAACCTGAACTGAGGCATGGATAATAAAAGTGAAATATGAATTGTATT
Source organism: Cynopterus sphinx (assembly GCA_030015415.1). Lineage (NCBI taxonomy): Eukaryota > Metazoa > Chordata > Mammalia > Chiroptera > Pteropodidae > Cynopterus > Cynopterus sphinx. Next base: position 96,042,064 of record CM057381.1, read on the forward strand.
TCTCATCTCCATAATAATTGTTGACTTGTTCCATCTCTTACTAAGAAAAAAGATCCTATAGTCTACTCATGTGATTGTGAATTTGTCTTTTTCTTGCTTTTTTTCTGATTTTTAAAAATATTTTAAGCTTATATTAGGTTCATTTACATTTAGAATTGTTACAGCTTCTTGATGAATTTAATACTCTAATATCATTAATTGTACCTCTACTTCTATACATCTAATAACACTTTCCTTAAGGTCTACTGTTTTGTGATTTATATAGCTACTTCATCTTACTTTGGGTTAGTGTTTACATCATGCATATTTCTTTTAGTCTTCTACTTTCTACTATTCTATATCCTTAAGTTTGAAGGTGTGTTTTTTGAAACTAGCATACAGTGGTGTTTTTATTTGTTATTTAGTCGGTGAATTGTAATTTAATTGTAGCAGAAATATGTAATATAATTATTTATATATTTGGGTCTATGTCCACTACCTTAATAAAAAAGTACTTTATATTTCTTCTTTTCTTGAACCACTTTGTTTTTACTACTTTCTTGCTTTTTTACTACTTTTTTGGATGAGTTATAACTTTTTAATTATTTCATTTTCACTCATATCTACTTGTTACATAAATTATTTTAATAAATATTGTAATTATTACCCTAAAAGATAAAACATACATCTTTTCATATATCAAAAGTTAAATTTACTCTCTATAATTTTCTTCTTCCCAATATGTTCCAGTAACCTCTTGGATCACTTATTTGCTATTGTTGTATATGTTTTATTGCAGATATTTCAAACCCCAGAAGACCTTTTTATGGTATTATTGTAGTTGTTCATAGAGCCTATATTTACTTAGATTTAGTCTCACTAATACTCTGCTTTTACTCTTCAGTAAAATTATCTTTGAACCTTTTCTGAATTTCCATCTAGATTATTTTCCTGATGCTTGAAAATCACCTTTTATTATTTCTTTATAGCATGCATACATATAAGAAATTCTTTAACCTTTCCTTTTATTTCACATTTATTTATTGAAAAAGAATATTTTCTTTGTTGAATACTAGATTGACAGATGCTTTTTAAAATTAATTTATATTAATAATTCTCTTGTATCATAGCTTTTGTTAAAAAGTCACTGGCAATCTAATTATTCTTTTGATGTTCATGTATCTCTTTTGTCTGGGCACTTTCCATATTACTTTTTTTATGTTCCAATTTTATAAATCATTGTAACATGGCTGAAGGTGATTTTCTAAATCCTGTTTTGTATTCAGCAGTCTCCTTAAATTTGTGACCTTTGGCAGAAAAATATGTGGTCAAATATTTCTTCTATCTTATTTTCTCTTCATTAAGATTCAATAATATGCTTATCATAGCTTCTTACTATATTGCTATGACTTTCATTCTCTCCTCTCTATTTTACATTAATTTTCTTTCTATCTTTTAATCCCAATATTTTCTTTTGACTTATCACCAAGTTTATTATTTTCATTTTCAACTATGTCCCATCTGTTTCTTAAGTTTGGTTTCGGTATTCCCATCTGTATCTTTTAGATCTTTTTAGAGTTTTCAGTTTCTATAGAAATTCTTTCTTTACAACATTAGTGAGCATATTAAGCATGGTTATTTTAAAGTCTGCTTGTATATAATGCTGTTACTGGAACAATTATAATAATTTCACTATGTACACTGGTAACCTGTGACTCTGCCTTAGTTTCTATCATTTCTCCTGGGTTTTGTTCATCATATCTCATCTCTTCATGTGACAGACTATTTTTGATTGAGGCCTGGTATTCTATATAAAAACTGTGAAATAATTTAATGTTATATTTCTTAACAGATAATTCACATTTCTTTCTTTCACAGAGTTAAGAGCACTAACACTTCAGGATAACTTTGTCAATGGAAAATTGTATCACAGAGGGCTTAAAAGTTTATTTCCTGGAAATAGACCTGAAACATAATGTTTTGCGGGCTAATTCTATAGTACCTCTAAGCCAGCAATTTTGTTTTTTTCTATTGTTTGTTGTTAAGTGGAAGTAATAATGATATCCTCTTTTTAAGAATTAATTTAAAGGTCTACTGAAGTGTTTGAGGGATAGTTAGCATTCAAAAATATTATATTACTGTTTGTATTGCTATTGATTATAGTTATTATTATTATCATTACTGTTTGGTCAGTAAAGATTGAATTGGATTTTTGTGCTAAGACTGAATTGAATATTTTGAGTTCTGAAATTTTAAACATACCCAGTGAATAAGAGACATAAAAATGCATATTATCAAAAATAGCTATATATTTTTTCATTGATTATTTCTAATTAAACACAAGAAGCAAAGTAAGTTCCTATGCAGTTGTCCATGTATTTTACTTTCTTTCAGTCTGCCCCATCTTCTTTTCCTCTCTATTAATGTATATCTTTCTTCTTTTTCTCAAAGTTCCGCTGCACCTTCATATGATTATTTTTTTTTATATATTGGTGATACCTATAGTTAACACTGTGTTTTATAGTACTAAGATGGATATGTTCAACCTATGTAACATAATAAATATATACCTCTTTCATGGATAATTTTATATAGTTTTATATTATCAGTTAAATACTGGATTTCTGATTAATAGTAAATTTAAAAAGTGAATTGAAATGGTGACAATTTTAATGTTTCTATTGGCCACTAAGATGCATTTTTAAAGTTTTAACCACTTTTTAAGAAATGGAATTAAAATCTTAAACTAACTTCAAAGGAGCTGTAGAGAGAGTAGATTTGGAAGAGATAATGAAGAAATTTATTACATTGAGACTAATTTGTTTTTAATTATAGCTAAAGAAATTTAACCCATTGGTCTTTCATGTGAGGACAGATTTTAATGAAAATGAAAATGAGAGGTCTTGATAACTTTTGCAAACTTTAGAGGAGAAAATTTTATTATAGCTCAAGGAAATAATTTTAGTAAAAAGCAGATGTATATAAAAAAACAACAATAATTTTACAAAATCCAGAATATAAAAAAGTTTTTTTAACATGCTAAAGTAAGTTGTTTTAAAGATATCAAATAGTCAAAAGAAAGAGACAGTCTTAAATAAGAGCACACATTACTGAATTTCTCTTATATGTAAGACACTCTTTGTGTAAAAATCTATCAAGTTATAAACACTTTTGCTTACATTATTTCATTTAATTCATATAACTATTGTACAAAGTTTAACAGTATATTTTTGTCAGTGTCAGTAAATAAGAAAACTGAGACTCTGGTTGGCTCTTTTCAAATTCACCTAGTAATTCTTAATGGAATTGCAACTCAGGATTATGCATTTACAGCATACCACAGTACCTTTTTTTCTGAGTATTATCCCCATTTGTAATATAATTCTCCCCAATTTTTTTCTATTAAATAGCTATTTGCTCCTGATTTACAGATACTTGTCTTTGTTGTTTATTTATTGTTATGGATTTTCTTTTGTATTTTTGTTTTTGTGTTTTGCCTGAGTTGAATTTGACAAATGAGAAAGAGAAAAATGAGTCTCAAAGAGGGAGGTGACATGATAAAATGTGGACCTAGTATCTTCTGTAAGAAAAATTTTTAGTTAATATCTGTAAATGACATAGATGAACAAAATAAATCATTTGATAAAAATGCCATGATCCTGAATAAGTACTTATAAGTTAAATAATATAATGAATGAGATTTGCTTTAAAATAATTCAGGACAAAAGATGTGAAGAGGTAAATTGAATAAAATCAGAGAAATGTGGTAACTATAACTATTGAAGCTGGATAATGTGGACGTTGTTATTCATATGTTATTTTCTCTACTTTTGTGTATGTTTAAAATTTTTTATAATATAAAAGTTATTTTGAAATGCTACTATGAGTCAAATTTTCTTTACTGACATCAGAGGAAGTATTATTTGTTGTTGCTTCTTAAATATTTGAGTAAAAAAATAAAGCTAAGTTTTTGTACTTATGATGACCAATCATTACCATCAGGAATTCTTATCTTATTCACTGTTTAGAATGACCTTATTTTCAAAACCAATAAGTTTTTACATTAAAATAAAATATAGAAAGTTAGAGAAATGAAGAGGAAAAAAAATAAAGTGAAATCTAAGATTACCAACAATCTCTCATCCACCTATCTGTCAGAGGATTTGCTCCTGAATGTCACCTAATTTTCATGCCACTGAGCAAGATCAGAAGAGAAATGACATTGGAAGGCCAGACACTACGAGAACTGTCACTATTGTTTTACAGTGAAATCACCTTTTGTTCTTAGTTTTTTTCTCAATTTTCCAAACTTAATGCCACAGACTATCTGGCATATTAATGCATTTTAAATCCAATGTTTTCACTCTAAGTTTTTTTTTTAAATAGATTTGTCAAATTCCAGTGTTTTATTGAATTTAAAAGAAGTAAAAAATAAAAATAAATAAAAATCAGGGGAGAACTAAAATAAATATTACTGATTATATTAGAGAACATTATTTATATGTAACATGATATTCTACTGCAATGTCCTCTCAAGATGCTAAAATTACTCTCTTATAAACATTTTCTCTTAGTTTTTATAGAAAATTATGGTGTTTCAAGTGTAGTGATGTATGGGTACAATAATTACTTGTGCTGACATAGTAAAGAAATATAAATTGCTCAAAAGTGGCCAAAGAAATTGAAGGTAACCAGCTCATTCAAGGCTCTCCATCATCATACTTACTTTTCACTGTTCATGTAAATGGAATATGAAATAACCCAAATGGAAAGCTTTATCTAAATTTACTGTAGTCAATCTGAAATAATAATAAAATGCCTGATAAAATCCTGAAAAATAATAACCTGAATTAGAGGACAAAATAAAGTAATCATCAAAATGTCTTCCAAGTGTTCCTTGGGCTGATAGAGGGTTGTATGCACATCCTCTTCATAGATCTCAAGAAGGTTTACAATTCTCTTATGAAAAGATAGTGCCCCTGGCACAGCAGAGCTGGCCAGAAATGAAAAAGGGAGTTTTGTCTTTCATTGAATGAGAGTTTCAAGACATTTTTATACTTTCATGCTTTTAATTTCAAGTCTAAAATTTTGTCGTTGTTAATCTCTGAGAAATTGCATGATTTACTTAAATATTTATCACTTACACTCATAAAGCAGTCTTTTGAAAGTACAAAAGCAAGTAAAAGTATTAAATTAAGATACTAGTTTCTTTTATATGTTAGGATTTTAGAGGAGAAAATTTATATAGAGAGATGAACCAGAAATAACATGATAACACAATATATTGAGATATTAATTCAATAAACCAAATTTTAGACAGATTTGATGCATGAGAAATGTGTTGAACATAACATTGCTCTGTATGCTATACGTTGTTGACAGGAAAAAGGAAAATATAGTGTTTAAAAGGGCCAATTTAAAATGAATGGTGTGCTAAAATCAACTGGTTCACCAAGAGCAATTGTTAAATTATCAAAAAATTTTGAAAGCCAATTGTTAAACAAATCATTATCAAAAATTAAATTATATAAACAAAATTAAATTAATCCTGTCAGTAAGAAATTTAATAAATATTCAAAAGTAATAATTTTCAAAGTATTTAACTTTATTTTACTATTACCTATACTCTCGGGATTCTTTATGTCTATTGTTCTTTATGTGAAAATATCATAATGGTGTGCTACTGCACATCTCTCCCTGATTCCATGTCCATATCAACAAGACATCATGTTGGTTGGTTAAAATAGAATGTGATGGGGTTATTTAAATCATGATAATCAACAAATACTACAAATCAGTGCTGTTTTTCTTAAAGAGCTGATTATTAACATTTATCAACACATCATTACACTTCACATTTCTGAGAATAAGATAAATATTAGTATACACAGATTTTTATAAGTAAAAGGTGGAAAAAATATCTATGCTTTATTACATTATTATAACAAATTTTTATTTGTTTGACTCCTCAATTTAAGGAGGAATTATTTAATCATATATCTATATAGTAATCTAGCTTTTTTTTAAATTTATATATTATAGGCAGAAATGAATCTGCTATATATTTTAATTGTTTAGAAAAACACTTGCATAATTTCACATAGTAAACTATTTTTAGGTATGTTTACATCAACAAACTCAAAGGTGATTGGCAGATGAAAAATAATATCACAAAAATGAACAGTTATTTTGGTGACCCTCAATAAGGAGTCTACCTATCTGCAAAATATCAGGTGCTACTTGTCCATTTTCCTCTTAGTTAAAAGAAAAAGAGGTTGAATTTGAAACTTCATTATACAGAGATCAGATCCTAAGTGACTTATATTTTGTACACAGATACTACGGTATGAAGTTAACTTGAAAATAGATTACAAAACTGAATAAAAAGTCAGAAATATTTGATATAGAGAAAAATTCTACTAGAATTCATTGTGAGATGGCTTCATGGAATAAGAGGAACTTAACTGAACTTTTGTAGCAAGAGTAGAATAGCAGAAGGAAAAACTTAACTGTCCTTCCTGTCCTCACCAATGAAAACTACTACTACTACTGCAAAGTAAGTAACTAGTTTGCGGCTATTCACAACCTCAAAGCTGCTAGTGTGAGTTCAAAAGAAATGCCTTCTACATTGAGAACAGGCTGAGGTCTTAGGGAGCAGCCTTGGTTGAATGGAATCAATAACTATCTGGTCATGTCAAATATGCAAGAAACTTGAAAACTGTAGAAGTCAAATTGAGTAAAAAGATAGTCAGGATAATATATACATATATAGATATAGATATAAATAGATTTAGATATAGATAATATAGATAGATACAGATATAGATGATTAGATATAGATAGATGATATAGATATATAGATATAGATGATATAGATGGATATAGATATAGATGATAGAGATATAGATGATAGAGATAGAGATAGAGATGATAGAGATAGAGATAGAGATAGATATAGATATAGATAGATATAGATATAGATAAAGGTAAAGATATAGATTTAGATAGATAGATATAGATATAGATGATATAGATATAGATATAGATATAGATATGAGATAGAGATAGAGATAGAGATAGAGATGATAGAGATAGAGATAGAGATAGAGATAGATAGATATAGATATAGATGATATAGATATAGATATAGATATAGATATAGATATAGATATGAGATAGAGATAGAGATAGAGATGATAGAGATGATAGAGATAGATAGATATAGATATAGATAGATATAGATGATATAGATAGATATAGATATAGATGATGATGTAGATAGATATAGATAGATATAGATGATATAGATAGATATAGATATAGATATAGATGATATAGATATAGATAGATATAGATATAGATGATGATGTAGATAGATATAGATAGATATAGATGATATAGATAGATATAGATATAGATATAGATATAGATATAGATGATATAGATATAGATAGATATAGATATAGATATAGATGATATAGATAGATGATATAGATATAGATGTAGATGTAGATATATAGATAGATATAGATATAGATATAGATAAATAGATAGATAGACATAGACATAGACATAGCTATAGATAGATATAGATAGATAGTATAGATATAGATAGATATATAGAGAGGTTTTAATTCTAAATTTAAGGTAATATGGACTATTATCTCTCAGAAGTTACATAGCAAGATTGAACTCCAGTTGCCCTACACATAAATATAACATTCATGGCCTCTTCTACTTTCCCTACTTAGCTTCCTCACTTCACCATACTTCTTAAAATTATCTTACACCTTATCTCCACCTCCTCCAAAACATCTTGTACTCAATTGTTTGTCTTAGGGTCTTATTTTAGGGAAATCCAGACTAACATAGAATTCTTATACAGGTTCAAAACTGAGAGTGGAATGAGAAAAATAAGTAATTCATTTGTGACCAGTAGCATTTCAGATGAGGGTTTTCACACTATGTCAATACAATTCTTGGGTTGACATAAAAAAGAGAAAACTACTTCAAGCATGTAAGCATAGAGTCATGAAAACAACTCAGCTCAATGGATGTTTATACGATATTTAATATATGCACTACAGAAGGCACTCTGAAGGATATCTAAATGAATCAAACTGTCCATTCCACAAAGTACTACTAAAATTACCTTACATTAAAATTACCAAAAGAGAAAGTTAGATTCCTCAAATGCAATCAAATAATTTGGTTTATTACTAGATTTTTAGATGTCTAGCTGAATGTTTGCAATGCCACAGAATAAATCAACCTCTCCAGTGTCATTTATTTGGAAACTGATATTAGAAAATTTGAAAAAATTCCCCAGAACCAAGAGTAGAAGGGACTTGCCTCTGGTCATGGACAATAATTCACCTAACTATATTTAACATTATAATCACACCAGGCAAATATTAAATGTATTGTCACATGACAACAGGAACAACATTATTGATCTTCTCCCTGGCCATAATGTTGACCTGTTCTTCAGCTCAAAGCTTAAGGTTCTTTAGTGATTTTTCTTATAAATTTAAAACTCTTGTAAGCCCTCAAAACTCAATTATCTGCTGATGAATACTATAGACCTTCTCTCCCCAACCCTACAGTTTGGTACATTTCTTTTGGAATTTATTAGTATCCCGAACTTACTTCAGTCTAAAATTACAAATTTTGGGAAGTTCACCAAAGTACAAGACACTATGCCCCAGTGTAACTGTTTGGTAGAGGTGACTAGGATACATGGCAATGAAGGAGAGCAGTCTTAGTCAGAATACAGATAAACATCTCATTACGTATATCTTGTGCTCTCTCTCTGAAATTAACTGATATCCAACTTCCCAGAATCTGAACTCATATAATATAATCTCTGAGGAGAGTTATTTTTTATATTTTAATTATTTCCACTCATCATCCAAGTACTTTAAAGCATATCTATATAAAAGAAATATTAGGATTGCTAAATAGAACATTTACAATAAAACTAAACATTTTGATTTCCATAAAAAGACATTATATTTTTAATTAGATGTTAAAGTTAAGTGAGAATAATAAGACAATTTCTCCCTTTGTAGAAACAGCTTGGTGAAAGCCCCCAAACACTAAACAACTCCATCCCACAACACCTAGCTCACTGCATGTGGCAGCATTTGTCCAAACATAAAGAGTTTAATTGCTGAAAATGATGCCATGAATATTATGTTGTAATAAAATAAAAACTAATAAAATTTTATACCACATCTTTAGTCAAAGCAATAATACAATTCCCTGAGGTTCATTGGAGACAATTTCTTAAAATAAACATCAGAAATTATAGCAAATTTCATGTAGAAATATACCAGAAAAATGCATACATGTCCTTTTTTAAAGCTAATTCTATCTTGCTGTTCTAGTGCTATGTATAAGTTTTTGCCTATGTCTTTAATTTAATGGTAATTGAAAGAGCCTTTCCACTAAAACATTTACTGTGAAGCCAGCTTTGGTGTCTAAATTCCCAACCATACTGCTTCATTTCTTTAAGTTTTATGGATTTTATTTTCAGTTTTTTAATTGAAATACTTATAAAAAGAAGAGCATCTTCTTATCATTGAATACTTTAGCAGTTGATATCAATGGGATCGGTGAAAAAAAATATTACATACCAGTGAGAATACCAAGAATAAAGCATGAAAAAACAAACAAACAAAAAAACTCTTTTACCAAGAGCCTATTAGTTAAATGATTGCTACTCTCAGAAAGGAATTCTAATTGAATAGCTCAAATAATTCCTTTATCATTTTAATTCAGTTACTTGCAGAGAAAATTAGATTATAAGAATCATAGTAGACCTTAGAAGTCATATGAAGAAATTGAATCTCAGAGGGATTTGCAATGCTAGAGCTGGATCTTTGGTCCAATGTCAAAAGCTAAAGCTAGCCAGATGTATTCACTGAAGTGCTTAGAAGTAGGGAGGGGAGATGAATATATGGAACAATTAGAGTGCACAACTGTCTTTATTACAAGTTTTTAGAATAAATCTCTCCAAAAAGTTTTTTCTAATACATCTGAAATTGGGATGTGAGTAGATGCTATGCTTTCTTATAACACCTGTCACAGTAACATAATTAAATACTAGTTTATTTCATTGTCTATCGCTCTCATTTTTTTCACAAAAGAGAAAATATTTTTACTCATATACATTTTTAATACTATACATGAAGATCAAAGACTGACACATAGTAAACATTCATTATATATTTGAATGGATAAATAAAACAATGTTCTCAACAGAATTTCTCTTAACAGTAATGTTGGCCTAAATGAAGAGCAATGTAATATTGGTTAAAGAAAGTCTGAGAAAGACAAAAGATAGAATATTATCCATACATCAAATGATAATGTTAAAAAATATTTAATAACACAAAAATTATTTGGTAATGTGTCAAGATAAAAATTAGTTTACCAGGCAAGATGTTTTATTTTTTTGTAAATAAATACTTCTATAAAGATAAGTATCAAATATTAATAATTATTCTGGGCTCTGGTTTTATTTCTTTCTTGCCATTGTTCTGTTTCAAATATTTTGAATGTAACCAACAAATGGTGCAATAGAAATTTAATATTTCCCCCAAAACAAGTCCTATTAAATAATTAACTTATACATGTGGTATGTAATAATGGGAAAATAAGTCATCTATTACGACTTTCTATACTTGGTGTATTTGTATAATGTCAAAACAGTAGTGATTTTAATAATTTAGATTATAAAAAGTGGTTCTATAATCTGGATTATAGCTTTAAATTCAGAAATAATGGGCTAAAATCTAGTGGTTTGGGAGGAAATTCATTCCCCTGAGCAAAAGGTGGTTATGCCCTTTATCCTGGATTCACACAAATCTTTGCAGTCTGAGCACTCACTTCCTCCATGTAAAAAATCCCTGCTCCCCAGTTTGCTGTATGGTTAATTGAGATAGTGTCTTATCATGGGTCTTGCATAATGCACGAAAACTAGCTCTTGTTATTATCGAGCTATCATTATTTAAACTTAAAAGTCAAACCAAATTGAAAATTGAAAACTAATAGATGTTAAAAAAAGAATTTGTAACAGAAGAAGCACTTGGAGTTATAAAGAGAAAGTAAAGATAAAGCCCATATTAATACTTATGATTTCATATGTGTATTTATTAATGAACCAAGAATAGACCAAAATAACAATAATTGAATGTGACATATTAGGTAATTACTAATCTTCTAATTTTTACTAAATTTAATAGACTGGGGTTCATGCTTTTTAAAAAGTGGAAACAATGTAATAATGGAGAATAATTATTACAATCAAAGAAATCCAAAAACAAATTTCCTCACCACTATTTGTTAGCAATTTATTTTCTAGAAAATTAATTTATCTCTCTGAATATTCAGGAAAAAATAGAAATAACAAAGATTTTATGAGAATTAAATTTATTTAAAAAGTGGAAATTGGTATAAAGGGCACAGATAGTAATATTATTTTTAATTCCTTCTCTCTTTGGGAAGAAATACATTAGAAATAGAGAAAAGCAAAACCATAAAATTTATCTTGTTAAAAAGTCCCAAAGCAGGCAATTTGTATTGTAATAAATATGAAGACAAAAGAGGAAGAAAAGAGAATGGATAATATTGGGGGATTATTCTGCAGACTTTGAAGCCAAACAGCAAATGTATTTCTATAGAACATAAAACTTACCTAAATGCAAGATATAGTTATGATGGAAAATTTCAAGTCCCAAGTCATCTGCCAGGAAGTTAATACTACTTAATGGCAAGCATCTGATAAATAGCTAATGAATTCAGTACTTAACCTGATGAAAATAGCTTTCCACAATGCTGGAATAGTTGAAGTATGAATGTCAATTTGTCAAGGGAGCTGCTTAAATCAGCTTCATACAAACAGGGCATCTCCATTATCTAAACTGAAAATATTGAAAATGAATATCATTTCTCTTAATTTTCTCTTCATTGGTAGACTTCTTAGAAAAATGTGCATGTCAAATACACAGAACGCATACAGATAAAGAGGTAAAAATAAATTTAATTATGTTAAAATAAATTTAATAATTGTTTAAGAACAGTGGCTTGGGGAAATATATATTAGAATTATCCATTTAAGCTCTATCAGAAAACAAAAATGTTATATAAATGATCATTCATTTATCAATTCAAGAAAAATATATTAACTGAACAGCCACATGTAAAAGAATGAAACTATACCAGTATCTTACATCATAAACAAAAATTAAGTCAAAATGTATAGATCTAATGATAAAACTTGAAACATAAAACTCTTAGAAACAAACAAACAAACAAAACATAGACAGCTCCTTCACTTAGGTCTTGATGATAGTTTTTTTAAAAAATCTGACACCAAAAGCAGATTCACCTAAAGCAAAAATAAATAAGTGGGACTACATCATACTGAAATGTTTGCACAGAAAAGGAAGCAATTAACAAAATAAAAAGGCAACCTGCTAAATGGGAGGATACATTTACAAGTCATTTATCTGGTAAGAGATTAATATGCAAAACATATAAGGAATCATATCACCCAATAGCAAAAAAATATATTTAATTAAAAATGGGCAGAGAATCAGAACAGACATTTTTTTTCCCAAAGAAGACACACAGATGATCAATAGGTACACAAAAAAGTTCTCAACATCACTAATCATTAGAGAAATGCAAATCAAATCATAATGAGGTATTATCTCATACCTTATAGAATGGCTATAACCAAAAACAAAAACAAAAACAAGAAATAAGTATTGATGAGGATGTGGAAAAAAGAAAACACTTGGGTATCATTGGTGGGAATGTAAATTGGTTTTGTCACTATGAAAAACAGTATGAAGAATTCTTGAAAATTTTAAAATAGAACTACCTTTTAATCCACCAATTTCACTTTTGGAAATTTAACACCCCCCAAAAAAAGAGCTCAAATATATATGCATTTCCATACTTATCACATTTACAATAACCAAGACATGTAAGCAATTAAATATCCACCAATGGAAGTATAGATAAAGAAAAGGTGGCATATGTATTTATAATGGAATATTATTCAGCCATAAAAAAAAGAATATAATCTTGCCATTTCAAAAACCATGGGTGACCCTCAAGGACTAGTTATGCTAACTGAAATAAGTTAGGCAAGAAAAGTAAAATACTATACCATCTCACTTATATGTGAAACCTTAAAAAACAAAACTAAACCCAGCTCATAGAGGCAGAGGACCTTTTGGTTTCCAGAAGTAGAGGTGGGGTAGAGAGAAATGTGTGAAGGTAGTCGCAAAGTACAAATGTCCATTTATAAATTAAATAAGTTATGGGGATATAATGTATCGCATGGTGACTACAGCTTATAAAGTTGTATTTATTGCATATTTGAAAGTTGCTAAGAGTGTAAATCTTAAAAGTTCTCATTACAAGAAAAATAATTGTAATTATGTAAAGTGATGTATATCAACTAGATTTACTACGGTGATTATTTCACAGTGTGTACACTATCAAATCATTACATTGTGCATCTGAAACTAATATATATGTCAATAATACCTCAATTAAAATACGTTTGATTATTTAACGTGAATAATTAAGTGGTTTCTTTCCTTAAAAAGCCTTAAAACAGATATTTTGAAGTTTACTATGAAAATTACAATTAATATAACTAGCTTTGTTAAATGCTAAGATTTTAGAAAGTAGAAAGTATCTTTAAATAATACACTAAATTCATCAAGAAAAAGTTTTTGTAAACCAACACATTTTCTTCATGCTTGGTATTTGATTTTGTACAGTAGGAAATATGTTAAGTCAGAAATGTGTCCTAAAAACTTTTTCTGGTAGACAGAAATAGAAATTTATTCAAATATAGTAGGCCAGCACTATGAAATCTGTATTGAAAATGGCATCTCAAGGATACCAGGTCTCCAGGACATGAGAGTCAAGACAAGAATGGATTTGTGACTAAAAGGCTCACCTCAGATGCCAACTACCAATCACTTACCAAGGGCAACTGAACTATCAACAGTGAACACATTGGGGTTTCTTTAGAAATTGCTCTTGACTTTATATTAGAAAAGAAAGAACAAGAAAGCACACCTTATTCCTGTTGTCTAAATATCACATGAGAAAGTAATTCAAGCTTGCCTGTGTGTGTGTGTGTGTGTGTGTGTGTGTGTGTGTGTGTGTGTATGTGTGTTCATGTAGCATGCAAGGGGTTGAGGAAGCCAGAACACAATGATTCTCAAAGTTCTCAAAATTTTGTAATCTCTGGATCCTTTTACACTCTGCAAATCTCCCCCTGACAAAAACTTCTATTTATGTAGATTATACTTATACCATATTTGAAATTTAAGAAATTTATCTATTTAAAAATAACAGTAATAAGCCCATTACTAATTAACATTAACATGTTTTATCAAAAATAACTATATTATTCAAAACAAAAAGAAAAATGGGAAACATGCAAGGCGATACTGAGGAAGAAGAACAAAACTAGAGACATCACACCTCCTAATTTAAAGCTATAGTCATCAGATCAATATGGTAATGTCATAAAAACAGACATGTAAACCAATGGAACAGAATCAAGAGCCAAGAAATAAACTTATGCAGTCAACTAATATTTGACAAGGGGGGGGCAAAAACACTCAATGTAGAAAAGATAATCTCTCCAATAAATAGTGCTGGGGAAACACTACAAATACAAAGACTGAAACTGTACCCTTATCTTACACCGTACAAAAAAATCAACTTGAAATGGAAAAAGATTTAAATGTAAGACCAAAATTCATAAAATTCCTAGAAGAAAACAGGAAAAAAGCTCCTTAAACTTGATGGTGGCAATGATTTGTTTGGATATGACACCTAAAGTATAAGCAACAGAAGCAAACATCAACAAATGGGACTACATCAACTAAAAAGCTTCTGTACAGAAAAAGAAATAGTCAACAAAATGAAAAGACAATCTATGGAATGGGAGAAAATATTTGCAAACCATATATGTGAGAGTTAATATCCAAAATATATAAAAAACTCATACAATAGCAAAAATATTAATAATTCAATGGAAAAATAGACAAAGAATCTGACTGAATAGACATTTTTCAAAGAAAATATTCAAATACCCAACAGGTGCTCAACATCATTAAACATCAGGGAAATGTAAATCATTTCTTCTTCAGCGAGGTGCACACCAGTTTGACTCTGGGCAAAGGAAGGCTGAAATTCCTCCTGTATCCACCTTAGCAGTAGCCCCACTGGCTCAGCTCTCAGCATCTGCACAGGCTCAGTGTCCCCATGTCTACATTTCCACTCTATTGATTTTATGTAGATAAATATTCCAAAAGGCAGTCAGTCCTCAGCCACTCTGAGCTTTCTGCCTGGTTTATACAAATTATTTCCAAAAATGTAATTATTTATATTTTTTGGT
The DNA here is from genome assembly GCA_030015415.1 of Cynopterus sphinx. NCBI lineage: Eukaryota > Metazoa > Chordata > Mammalia > Chiroptera > Pteropodidae > Cynopterus > Cynopterus sphinx. The sequence continues at coordinate 96,057,485 of CM057381.1, forward strand.
AGTGCTCTGTCCACGGAGTTGCATAGCTTTTGAAAGATATACCCCTCCTCTTTTTCTAAGATGCTCTATTATTTTTAGTGACTTACAAAATGCATGGGTTTTCAGGTTCACATGTATTATGTTATAGTTCTCCTATACCTGTTTTAAGGAAAATAAATGGTGAATATAGGTTAATCGGCATTAAATATTTTCTGGACAATTCATAGTTAAGCTTTAAAAGTCATTTAGTTATCATAAGTCAGAATTCCTTTGTTTAAATTCTTATTACAATATTGTATGCATTCTAATCTATTTATTTTTGAAGCATTCTGTATTATTGGTTAGAATCTGATACAGTTATTCTTTGTGCTATTACTATCCCCTCTTTAAAATATTTAAAATATCATGTTAAACAGTGAGCAAAATACAACAGTCATTTTATATTAACACAGAATAAATATTTTTACACATTATTAATTGAATTAAAGTCTAGTTAAAGTTACAACCCAGATCAGATAGTCATTATTTTTATTAAAAAAAATATTTCTAAACATAACTCTTTCTTATGAAAATACCTATTCCATTAGTGCAACAGCATTCACAGAAACTATACTGTTAGACTTTTTGTTCCCTCAAGGTTATATCTTTTTTCTTGCCAAGAGGAATGAAAAAAAAAGCTGCATACTGTAAATATTTGACCTCTTTTCCTTCAGAAGAGAAGAAAAAGGGGAAAAATGGAGAGGTTGGTAATGCTTTATAAAAGAATAAAAAAAAAACACAAAATCTAGGCTTAACAAAAGCATATATGGTGCCTTTGTGAGAGAAAAATGTTTTAATGCAGCCACCAACATTGAAGTTATGAAGGGGCAACTTATAGAGATTGATTGAACATGTTACATCTGCTGTTAAATTACCTATGAAAGGGAATTAGCATCCACATGTTAAAGTGACCTTGTATACCACTACATGCAGGTCTTGAACAAGACAGTAAAGTAAATCAATCACATTCTCCAGAAAAAAAAAAAAGAAAGAAAGAAAAGAAGGAGGAGGAGAAGGAGGAGGAGGAGGAGGAGGAGGAAGAAGAAGAAGAAGAAGAAGAAGAAGAAGAAGAAGAAGAAGAAGAAGAAGAAGAAGAAGAAGAAGAAGAAGAAGAAGAAGAAGAAGAAAAGATATATTTCATGTCTGAGAAATTAATGTGGAGGAATTGCAGAAGCTGAGGCAGTTTGTCCTGCCTTCTTGCAAAATCTTTAAAGGCCTTCTCTCACAGGCAGACCATACATCCCAGGCAGAGTTAACTGAGACACATACTGCTAGCTATGTACAACTTTATGTATTTCAGCAATGCTCAGATGCAGATTTTGAACATTTTAACATAACTGGGATTGTAGTGTTTCTTTTGATGGCCTCTCATGATTGTTGTTGGAAAATTATTACATAATTGTCATTACTGTGCGTGTGCAAACTTGGCCATATTTTTACTTCAATTTTGTTTTTTAATGAATTAAATTTAATTGCCTTTTACAATGACTTCTTGGTTGATATCTAAAAGCTTTATTTTTACACCATCTGTAACGATTAAGAAAGTGCCAACATCAAAACTTTTAAAGTGCCAGCATTTGAGAAGAAAATCTCAGAGCTCAAAATTGAGCACTTCGTGAAATGTAGTATTACAATTTTTGAATACACAGAAGACAAAAATGTGCAGAAAAATTATATCTGTTAAGAAATCATTTTACCATAATTGAGCTGGCACCACTGTTTTTCTTTCTTAGGGTATACAATAACGGTGCAATAAAAGCATAAGGTTTGATAAAATACAGTATTTTTGAGGAAAGAATTAACAACCTTCAGTAACAATAGATATTTAATGATCCCTTTACTTGCCAAGCTTTAACCTAGCATCATTTGAATTAACTGTTTCATTTGTAAATTAAAAAAAAAGATAATTTGATATTTTTATCACACTTATCACACTAAGAAATAAAACATTATTCTTCTTGGTTCTTGGTTCCTAAAAACTGCTCATGTTATTAATAACCAGGGGTTGGAGGGTGAGAAAAAGCTATGGCTAATTTCTAAATCTTTAATAATAAAGAAATCCTCCTCCACACTTTACTAGACAGCTTACAAAATAAAGTGGTTGTCGGATGGTATATCTGAGAATGACATATCTGAGAAGAAATAATATCTCTTTAAGATGGAATATTTTTCAGAAAGAGAAACACCTATTATTATCTTTTGCATTCAGTCAGCATTTATGAGCTTATTATCTATCAGCCAAGCACAGCTCTAAATATACCATTGCTCATACAAATACACAAAATAATTTATAATGCACCATAATACTCTTTTCATAGGTGTATATATACGTATATATCCATCCCCTTATTCATAGCAGTTAAGTTCCATCTTCTGGAAGAGGAGCAAAATACATATTCTCACGACACAATGAGGAGATAGCAAAAATCAAGTGTCAAATATCTTCGTACTCTATTTGAAATGTCTAAAGTGTTTCATAGTAAATGTAATAAGAAACTCAGAATTTTGATCATCAGGGCCCATGCAACTGGCATAAAAATTGTGGTATTCTATGCCTTTTCCCTGTAATTTTCTGCAAATAACAAAAATGAGAAGAATCTTTTGGCATCATATTATTCCTGCGAAAATATTTTAGAGTTTAAATGTAAAAGTCATCTCTAGTTGGCAACTTAAAATGGGTCTATGTGGATCTTTCTGGGAAGCACCTCAGCAATGGATTTATTTATGGTTTCTTAAGTTGACGAGGTAGGAAAGCACCACTAGATAATATCATATGATGGTAACAAACTTTAATGAGCATATAATTGGCTCTGCACAGGATCAAAATCTAAAAAATCAAATGCCCCTGTAGACATAAAGGATTTTCAAATTTACAAATTTCAGATTATGTTGTATAGCTGAAACTAACATAATAGTATATATGATTATATTTAAATTTTAAAAAGAACTTCAAGATTTAGATATTGAAACATCTTTCTCTCTGTTGTGACAACTCCACTGACACAGGATGAACTCCACCCAAAATTTGTTTCAGATATGGAGACTGATGACACCACACACTCACCAGGAGGGTATGAGAAACTATTTCTAGAGAAAGTCTGTTATGGCTCTCAAGCAAGTCTGAAAATAACAAGAGAGAAAGGCTTAGGGAGTTGCAGGGATTGCGGGTGGGGCTGCATAATTTGGACTTCTCACCTGCACCAAAGGAGAGAGCACCTACTTACTAGTTCATTCAGAAGAGATAAAAGGAATACTGAGGCTGAAAAGATGTCAGCAAGCATCAAAACATAAACTAAAACTACTTACTATACTTTTCTTGCCCTTTATGTCTTAAATTCTCAGTCTGAACTGAGGCCAAATCTTTTAGTTTGACTAGCAGTAGTTTGCTTGTAGACCACTGTTTATTTCTTCCTTCCTTGGCTCAATGGTCTTGTAGATGTCCTTTCAGTTAGTCAAAGCTCAGTCAGGAAACAGCTGTTAGGACACAACTGTTAGGCTCGATAAAGAGAATTTAATATCAGTTACCAGTTACAAAGATGTTGGAATCACTGAGAATCCAACCTGCAGTTGGTGAGGGAACCTGAAGATGAGGAATAATGAAGAACAAAGGTAACCCTGAGGGACTGAAAACTACAGAGGTGGTATTGTCCATCATGGAGCTAGAACCAAGCAGGAACACAGACACTGCCAGAAACACCAACATAAACAAAGAATCAAGATGAAATTGCTGTGAAGCCATTGAAATTTAAGCTTCATGGACCATGGAAGAGACCTTAGCAATGTGTTTACATGGTAATGAGTTGTGAAATTATTAACAGTAATAAAATTAATAGGAGATATTAACTGCAGTAGGTTAAAATTATGGTCTATTTCTATTTTAATTTTTCCATCATCACGTTTCCCTCTTGTCATGGGAATGACTCCATAATTTGGATCTAACTAACAGAAAATAGAATTTGAGTTACCATTAGTGGTCTCAGTGAGATAAAATATATGACTTGAAGCCACTTTCATGAATTATTAAGTTTCTATACTAATAATGAAGCATCAGAAAAAGAGGTGGAATTGAAACCAAAATAATAAAATGCCTAGAAATAGATTTAATGAAACATGTGAAGGACTTATATAATGAAATCTACAAGACCCTATTTAAAGAAATCAAAGAGGATACAAAGAAATGGAACAATATTACATGTTCTTGGATTGGAAGAATCAACATTATTAAAATGACCTTATTAACTAAAGCATTATACAGACTTAATGCAATCCCCATCAAAATCCCATTGGCATTTTTCAAAGAAATAGAACAAAAAAATCACCAGATTTGTATGGAAGCACAAAAGACCCCAAATTGCCAAAGCCATTGTGAGAAATAAGAACAAGGCTGGAGGCATTACTCTGCCTGATATCAAATTATACTACATACAAAGTGACAGTAATCAAAACTGCATAGGGTTGGCAGCAAAAAGACACACAGATCAATGGAACAGAATTGAAAATCCAGAAGTAAACCCATATTTATACTGACAAATAATTTTCCACAAAAAAAAGCCAAAAACTTACAATTGAGAAAGGAAAGCATCTTCAATAAACGGTGTGGGAAAATTGGAAGGCACATGCAAAAAATTGAAAATAGACTGTTGTCTCTTACCACATACCAAAATTAATTCAAAACAGATTAAGGACTTGAATATAAGAGCTGAAACAATAAAATTCATAGAAGAAAACATAGGAATGAAACTCAAGGACCTTGGACTTAAAGAGTATTATGAATTTTACCTCAAAGACAATGGAAGTTAAAGCTAAAATAAATAAATGGGACTCCATCAAACTAAAAAGCTTCTGCTCTGCAAAGGAAACTGCCAACAAGGTAAAGAGACAGCCATCCAATTGGGAAAATATAGTTGCAAACAATGCCTCTGGTAAGAGCCTAATATCCAAGATATACAAAGAACTCATGACTCAATAAACAAAAATTTAAAAAAAGATCTAATAAAAAAATGGAAGAGGACCTGAACAGACACTTCTCCATAGAGGACATACAAATGGCCTATAAACATATATGAAAAGGTGTTCAACATCACTAGCCATTAGGGAAATGCAAATCAAAACCACAATGAGATTCCATCTCACACCTGTTAGAATAGCTATAATCAACAGGACAATTAATAACAGATGTTGAAGAGGATGTGGAGAAAAATGAATCTTCCTACACTGCTGGTGGGACTGCAAATTTGTACAGCCACTATGAAAAACAGTATGGAGTTTCCTCAAAAAACTAAGAATTGATCTATCATATGATCCAGCAATCCCTCTACTGGGTGTTTACGCCAAAGCTTTGAAAACCCGTATCTAAAAAGATATCTGCAGATTGATTTTCATAGCAGTATTATTCATGGAGGCCAGGACAGGGAATCAACTGGAGTGTCTTACAATAAATGATTGGATAAAGAAGCTGAGGCACACATGTACAATGGAATATTAGTCATAAAAAGAGATGAAATACTGCCATTTACAACATGGATAAATCTCAAAATAATCATGCTAAGCGAAATAAGCCAGATTGAAAAAGTTGAAAATCACATGATATCACTTATATGTGAAATATAAACCTAAAAGCAATAAGTGTACAGGACAAACAGGGACTCATGAACATGGACAGTGAAAGAGTCATTACCAGAGAGTAGGGCGTAAGGGAGGAGGGGAGAGGTAGATGGGGTAAATGGTGTCAAATATAGGGGAGCAGAGAAAGGGTAAAGTGGGTAAATAGGATCAAATATATGGTAGCTGTAGGAAACTGGACTTTGGATGGTAATCAAACAGTAGAATATGTAGACTATTATAATGTACACCTGAAAATTTTATAATTGTATTAACCAATGCTACCCCAATGAACTTAATTAAAAAGAAAAAAGTAAACAGAAAAAGCTGTTTAGTTTTATCACTTCCAGTACTATTTAGAGATGATTACGGAATTTATAACCTAGTTCACTTTCAATTTATATATTTAAACTCATGCCAGAAAAAGAAGTGGAAAAGATGTTTCACTACCAAGGAATCCACACGTCTGTGTTGAAATTACCACTTTAAATACTGATGGTTATGAGCAACTTAGTGGTAAGGGTTTATTGTAAAATAACATTGGTTTTTCAAAATGAAAGAAGCATCTAAAACTGAGAGTATTCTTTCATGAACAAAAATAATTGATACCATGAGTAAAATTCTAGTTTCCTGTGAATTACATTTAAAATGATGATTATATTTCTATTTTTAAACATCCTCAATTCAAAAGGTTTTAAATGTTGGTTACAAGGAACAAAAAATACCAATATTTTAGATAATGTTTTAATCTAAATGTGTGATTCCAAATATGAACAACATCACTATCATACATAAATGATTCACTCATTATGTATTTAGAAACACATATGTTAATATTACCTCTGGGGTGATGAAAAATCCCACATAGCCCTGGCAACATGGGGGCAGGTAGTCATTGGTTCTTCCTCACAGAATTATGGGTCCGTGAGGTTTAGAAAAGGTAAGATTTATTGAAAGTACATTTTAAAAGGAGATGGGCCACATAAAGGAAAGCTGCATCCTTGTAGAATTTGGGAAGTGAAAAAATAAAAGACAGAATACGCTCTAAGGGAAGGACAGGTTTTCAGTGAAGAGAACTGTAACAATGCAGAAGTGAAGAAGTCTGTTTACCTTAGGGCCGTGTGATGGGAGGTCCTAGAAGATCCACATGTAAGGTTACCTTTACTGATAGTTGGCTGCCTTATAACACTTTGTGTACTGTGCATATGCTTATGCAAAATTCAGTTTTTTATAATTAGATTTATAAATTTCTGGGTATAGGCATGATATTATAATGATGGTATAATGAGGCTGAGGTTATGGGCAGGTTAGGGTAGTACTTTCTACACAAGTGTCAGTGGCTGGTTAAGCCAGCAGCTTTTATGGCCCTTGTGTTTTAGGATTTCGGTTAATTTATAATCCAAAAAACGGAAGGTGTTTCTGGGAGGTCCTTAAGAAAGGTCTTCAAAAGAGGTTTCTATGGTTACTGAGCTCAGCCTTTGCTCCTGTCGTTCATGTCTGCCTAACTACCTAATGTTAACATCTACAGTGTGCTAGACATTGCTGAGGCATATATATAATCTCCGTAGAGTGATTATGCTACCATTAGTATTTTTTTTTATTTTACAATCAGCAAAAGGAAAATCAGTAACATTAAATGATTCTCTTCAATTCACAGAACTGCTAAGTAATGGACTTGGAACTCGAAAAATAAAATATTCTATTTTTTCCAATATGCTGATTGTTAGGTAGAGTAAACATTAAAAAATTGTATGTTTTTAAATTAAATATATTAATTCTATAAATATAAGTTGTTCCTCTTAGGAAATGTCATTAAAACCATACTTTAAAAAAAATTCTCTAAAGAGGATCAAACTTGGCTACAATATTTACAAAGTCCTCAGTCATTTCTCTCAGGGACTATATTCATGCATTTCTGCGGCCTCAATCCTGAATTTATTTGTCAATAATTGAAATGTTGCCTAAAATTTTGTTTTCAATTCACTTTCTTCAAGTCTAATTCTTTAACCACATGCATCAAAATTACTCAGGGACCTGGGAAATCAGGTTGCAAAGAAAGAAATAAAATTATCTATACTTGCAGATAAAGTGATCTTGTAATAGAAAATCTTAAGTAATCTACTGAAAAAAAAAAACAGAAAACATTTAGAACTAATAAATGAACTCTACAAGGTTGTAGAATACCAGACTGTGACCGCCTGCTGAAATGTGGTAAGGGTGAGTTAATTAAAACCTAAAACTAGACAAAGACCTAGCTCCTGGAACCCTTAGCCACATTCTGTTACTCATGAAACTTGTAACAATGAGCTCAAACACTAACTGCCTGAATGACCCTGCTTACCTGCATGGAACAAGAAACAATCAATTGTATATAAGTTGGAAATTATTGCTTGGCTACTGTCATGGGAACATAGGCTATTAACAATAAGCATTCTGCTTCTGTACCCCCGCTTGCACAGCTGGCCAGTGGGTTGACAGGTGGTGAGTAGAAGAAAAGTAGATCTTTGTGTTCAGACAGAATGAAGAATAGGATTTAGGACTTAAAACCTTGTACCTCTCCATTTTGGGGCTACTCCTGCCAAGAACAGCTGCCGGCTGTTCTTTGAGAGAGTCTATTTGATTTGGTCTATTCTATACTGGCCACAACAAGACTAATACACAAAAATCAATTTTGTCTGTACACCAACATTTAACATTTCAGAAGTGATACTAAGATAAAATTTTTTTAAAAAATTATCAAAAAGAAATTTGTATATGATAAATTTAAAATAGAAGTATAAGAGTTGGACACTGAAATCTATAAAATGTTATGGATAGAAATTAAAGAATATCTAAATAAATGGAAAGACATTGTATGAGTATCAATCACAAGACCTTATATTAAAATTGTAATATTTCCCATATTGACTTAATCAAAATTAGAAATGTACTTCAACAGCCAACATTAGAAAAGTGAAAAGACAACCCATAAAAAGAGTGAAATAATATTTGTGCATCACATATCTGATGAGAGACGTGCATTCCTCATGTGTAAAGAAGACTTACAAATCAATGATAAAAAGAACAAGTAACTTAAATTAAATTCTGGGCAAAGGATTTGAAAAGACATTTTTTTTTTCAAAGAAAATATACAAATGTCCAAAGCACATGAGAAGATTCTCAACATTTCTAGTCATCAGGGAAATTCAAATTAAAACTACAATGTGATACCATTTTTATATTAGAATGGTTAAAATGCAAAAACAAAGAAAGAAAAAGAATAATTACAAACACTAGTTAAGATGTGAATCCTCACACGTGCTACTGAGAATGTAAATGGTACAGCCACTTCGGAAAAACAGTCAGCAGTTCTTCAGTAAGTTAAACATGAAGTTACCATATTGACCCAATGATACCACTTTTAGATTTATACTTCAGAAAAATAAAAACATACACCAAAACAAAAATGTACATAAGTTTTCATAGCAACATTATTATAATAATAAAAAAGTGGAAACAATTCAATGTCCATCACTTAATGATTGGATAAATTAATTGAGTCATATCTATATATTGGAATATTTTTTGGTTAAAAAAAAGAGAAATACTGATACATGCTGCAACACAGATGAACCTTGAAAACATCATGCTAAAGTAAGGAATCCAGTCACACAAGACTACATATTGTATAATTTTATTTTTTTGAAATGTCTGAACAGGCATATCTATGGAGAAAGAAATGTTTGTGGTTGTCAAACTCTGAGGATACAGAAGAATGGGGAGTCATTGCTAAAGAGTATTTCTTTCTAGAGTGATAAAAATGTTCTAAAATTAATTGTGGTGATGGTTGTACAATTCTATAAATACTAAATGTAATTGAATTATACATTTTAAATGGGTTAATTGCGTTATATGAGCTATATTTCAATAAAGTTATTTTTAAATGTCATAATGGGAGAGGGAAACAAAGAAAAGATAAATATTGGAACTTGTTTAAAATGTAGATTTCAAATTTGGCCCCACTCCATACAGCTGAAACAAAATTTCTTGGATTTGCTGTCCAAATGTCTGCAATGTTTTTCACAGTTTCGCCAAGTATTTCTTAGTTGTCCAGAAACATAAGAACCCTGTTTTAAACTTCAGAGGTTACTAAAATGGAAGCACCGGAGCAATGATTGTTCTTACAATTAGCTATCATTCTGCCCTCAGGATCAATTATCAGGTTGAGTTTTGATCTACAATGTGTGAACTTTTTACATAAAAAGAAGGCAGCCTCTCCTTTTGGGTAGGAAACACTGAGAAAGTTGTAAAATACAAGGTCACCCACTTGGCAAGTTTCCCCCAGGCTTGCCAAGTAGGAGACAGGACCACATAACGGCAGCCCCACATCCAGAACCTTGGACTTGCACTGCTCTGTTGCTAGTCTAGCTTTTACCAAAGATAAAAGCATGGAACAAGTAGAATATTGAGATATAAAATATCCTGATTGTGAATGTTTAGAAAATGTGAAAAAAAAAGCTCAGCTTTTTTTTAATTGATTACTTTTTAATGAGCAATTACATTATAACACACTGTACTTGGCAGAAAATTCATTGATTTTCTATTAATTATTTTTATATCTTTGCAAAGCACATGTATGATCAACTCTAAGTATCCATGGAAGCTTCAGTAAACATCTCCTTTGACAAATCAAAATGGACCTGCAAAAGACAAAGTTTTGTTCTATTAACATATACTGAAAAAAATATTAATTGTCCTAGTGTTTTAAATTAATTCATTTTACAAATTGTTACATGTTTCTTTTTAATTTTCTGTCTTAATCATTTCAATCAACTTATCAATAGAGGTGTTGGGAAATAACATTTTTTATGTTTGAAATTTAAGTTTTTCCAGAGAATAGCAAGAATAAAGAACACAGCACATCATACTATCACTGTCAACATTAAATGTTAATATGGCATTGAATAAATAATGTGCCATTAGTAAATGAGTTACCTTTATTTTCTTGCCTTCAAAATTTGTTTGATCAGATTACCATCTATAGAAAAAGATTCAGGAATCAAGACCTTCATTAAAGAATATGAGATATCATTAAGATCTGTGAAAGCTTTAAAAATACTTACTTAATGATTAATTTAATATTTTGCATATTAATAAAAGTCATTTCTTCTAGGGTCATATGAAAATAATGAGTTTTTAGCACTACTTTTAGTTCACAGCAGGAACACCATGAGAATTTTAAAGATTCTTACAAAGCTATCTATATCAAACCAAGTCCATTTATTATTGACTATTTTAAGTCTAACTTTACCTCTTAATTTTTATGATTTAACAAATTTAATTTGGGGTTCTCATGTTCATTTAGGTTTATAAAAGATTATTTCATAAGAAAAATATGTGCTATTATTTATCAATTTGCTATAATATTAACTTGGAATGGAAAACTCCAAAATAGTTTAAAGTCACCTTAAAATTTGTACCTTGGGACCACTTTTAAAACTTTAGTACAGTAATCTTTTATTTTTAATAACTTTTTGAAAGAAGAAATACTAACCAGATTTATATCTTTAAAGTATTCATCTAAATTTATTTAAGAACCAGAGCTACAAAAACTTAACTAGTTACTCATGTAACTAGTAACTTAACTATTTAGAACTTTTAGACATAGACAAAACCAACAACCATCCTGCTTTGCAAAACTGTGATCAAAGACAGGTTAAATTTGAAATCTAATATGAGATATTAAGTTTTTTATGTATGTCCTCTAATTCCAAGAGATTTTCAAAAAGCTTTCCATTCAATAAAATATACTCACATACATAACAATATAAATAGAGGTAGAAGGTTGGAGAGGTAGAGAATAATATCAAGAAAAACTGAAGAAAGATGGACATCAGAAACATAGTGGAGTGAGAGATGTCCCCAGATTTATCCCCTTGAAAAAAACAATAAGCTGAACATCTAAAACTCAACAAAAACACTCCAACTGCATACTACCACATCTGAGTATGAGATCTGCGCATAAGAACCACCACAGGTCAAAACCCCACATGTTGGATGGTGAATGGGAAGAAACAAAGAAGCTGCCTCTCCCAATCAGAGCTCTAGGTAGGAGGAGGTGAGTTTCCTGAAAAGCCCTGCCTTAAAGAGGTGTGAACTCCACATGGTTGGCAGCAGTGCCCAGGCATCAGGGTGGAAAGCAGAGAATTTGGAACAGCAGAGAAGCTACAGTTGATTTTTACCAGCTGCAGTTACAAAACCAAGGCAGAGTCACAAAGCCCATCCCCTAACCTAGAGATCCCCTCCCTCCATATCATCTGAGACCAAACACCACAGAGCCCCAAGGAAGTAGGAACAAATGCTACCAAAACTGTCGCTAACACTGACAGGGCCTAAGACTGAGGGCAGCAAGGTTGATTGAATATCTATTTTTAAAAAGGTATCATTAAGACTTTATATAAAGCAGAATCCAAGAGGCTTAGATGTCACCTACTTAAAATCAAAAGAAAAATACTTTTTTTTGCAACAGGTCACAGAGAGACCTTTATATAATAAATCATCTTTCTGTAGAAAAAGGTAGAATACATTTTCATTAATGCCCAGTTAGAGAAATAGTCCATTAAACACCATGAACAAAGAGACAAGGCATCACAGAAATAAAGAGAAAAATCACCAAAAAATAAGCTCACACACATAGAAATTTGCAACTTAAATGACAGAATTTAGGATGGTACTTCTAAAAACAGTGAGATCCAAAACAAGTTATATTAACAATTTCAGAGATTAAAAATAAAAATAGACAAGCAGAATGAGTTCTTACCAGGGAGACTGAAACCCTCAAAAAGAACCAAAAAGATCTTCTGAAGATAAAGAAAACACTACAAGAGATGAAAAATGAAATACAAAGCTTGGGAAATAGAGTTGAAGGAAAGGACCAGTGATATCGAAGACAGAAATCTAAAAATAAATCAGAAGGAAGAAGAGAGAAGCTAAAGAATAAAAAATAATGAAAGAGAAATACAAGAACTCACTGATACCATCAGAAGAGGAAACAAGAATAATGGGAATTCTTGAAGGGGAGGAAAAGCATTTCAGACAAATAGTTGATGAGAATTTCCCAAATCTAAGGAGTGAGTTAGAGCTCTCGATGTTCTTCAACTGGTCTGTGTGTCTGTTTTTCTGCCAATGCCATGGTGTTTTCATTATTGTTGCTTTGTAGTATAATTTGAAGTTGGACAGAGTGATGCCTCCAGGCTCTTTCTTTTTTCTCAGAATGACTTTGGCAATTCAGTCTTTTGTGCTTCCATGCAAATCTGATGATTTTTTTGTTCCATTTCTTTAAAAAATGCTGATGGGATTTTGATGGGAATTGCATTAAATCCGTATAATGCTTTAGGTAATAAGGTCATTTTAACTATGTTGATTCTTCCAACCCAAGAACATATCTCCATTTATTTGCATCTTCTTCAATTTCTTTTAAAAGGGCCCTACAGTTTGTATTATATAGGTACTTCACATATTTTGTTAGATTTATTCCTACTTATATTCTTTTTGTTGCAATTGCAAAAGGAATTTTTTCTAAATCCTTTTCTGACACTTCATTATTAGAGTATAGGAATGCTATAGATTTTTTAAAATGTTAATTTTGTAACTTGAGACTTTACTTTATTTGTTTATTGTTTCTAGTAGTGTTCTTGTGGAGTTTTTAGGGTTTTCTATATAAAGAATCATGTCATCTGCAAATAGTGACAGTTTGACTTCTTCATTTCCTATTTGGATGTTTATGACATCTTTTCTTTGCCTGATTGCATTCTCTAGGACCTCCAATGTTATACTGAATGACAGAGGTGATAGTGGACAGACTTGCCTTGTTCTTCATCACAGAGGGAATGCTTTTAGATTTTCACCATTAAGTATAATGTTGGCTAACAGTTTCCGTATGTGGCCTTTGTTATGTTAAGGTACTTTTCTTCTATACCAATTTTGCTAAGTGTTTTGATCATAAATAAATGCTGTATCATGTCAAAGGCTTTTTCTGCATCTATTGATATGATCCTATGATTCTTATTTTTTAATTAGTTTATGTGGTGTATCACATTAATCGATTTGCATATATGTTGAACCATCCCTGTGCCCCTGGGATAAAGCCCACTTGATTGTGGTGTATAATCTTTTAATACGTTTCTCTATTCATTTCACTAGTATCTTATTTAGGATTTGTGAATCTGTGTTCCTGAGAGATATTGGTCTGTAGTTTTCTTTTTTTCTGTGTTATCTTTACCAGCTTTTGGTATCAGGGTAATATTGGCCTCATAAAATGCATTGGAAAGTATTTCCTCCTCTTCCATTTTTTGGAAGAGTTTGAGGAGAAATAGGTATTAGATCTTCTTTGGTAGAATTCACTGGTAAAGCCATCTGGCCATGAACTTTTACTTTTTCATAGGTTTTTGGCACTTATTTCAATTTTCATACTGCTGATCAGTCTATTTAGAGTTGCATTTCTTCTTGATTCAGGCTAGGAAGGTTGTCTTTTTGTAAGTACTGGTCCATTTCTTCTAGGTGTTACATACTCTTTATAGTATTCTTGTATGATCTTTTGTATTTCTGTGGTGTCTATCATAATTTTCCTGATTTTGTTTATTTCTGCCCTTTCTCTTTGGTCTTTAGTAAGTCTAGCCAGGGGTTTGTCAATTTTCTTAATCTTTTCAAATAATTCACTCTTTGTTGCATTTAAATTTTCTATTTTTTTGTTTTCAATTTCATTTAATTGTACTCTAATTTTGATTATTTCTGCTAACTTTAGACTTCATTAGTTCTTCTTTTTCTAGTTTTTTTGGAGGGGTTTGTTGTTTTTTTTGTTTGTTTTGTTTTGTTTTGTTTTGTTTGTTTGTTTTAAGATGAAGCATTAGGTTGTTTATTTGAGTTCATTCTTGTTTTCTGAGTTAGGCCTGTAATGATATGAACTTTCCTTTTATGACCACTTTTGCCATATCCCAAAAGTTTTGATATATTATGCTATCATTATCATTAGTTTCTATGTATCTTTTAATATTTTTATTTCTTCTCTGACCCAGTTATTCTTCAGTAGCATGTTGTTTTATATTCATGTATTTGTGGGTTTTCCTGCTTTCTTTTTATAGTTGATCTCTAGTTTCAAAGCATTATGATCAGAGAATATGATTGGTATGATTTCAATGCTCTTACATTTGTTGAGGCTGTCTCTGTGTCTCAGTTTGCGGTCATTCCTTGAGAATGTTCTGTGTACACTAGAGAAGAATATATAAGCAGATATTTTGGGATAAAAGGCCTCTAAATATCAATTATGTCCAATTGGTATAATTTGTCATTTAAGGGTGTTGTTTCATTATTGATTTTCTGTTCGGATGGTCTATGCATATCTGATAGATGAGTATTATTTAGGTTCCTTACTATGATCATGTTCTGGTCTGTTTCTCCCTTTAGTTCTGTTAGTAATTGCTTTATATATTTTGGGTCTCCCTGATTGGGACATAGATATTAATAATTGTTATGTCTTCTTGGTGTATGATTCTCTTTATCATTATGAAATGTCCCTCAGAATCTTTCTTTACCTTTTTGATTTGAAGTTATTTCATCTGATACTAATATTGTTACTCCCGCTTTTCTCTGAATGCTATGTACTAAAATGTTATTTTCTATCTTTTCATTTTGAGTATATATTTCCCTTTGGAGCTGAGATATGTCTCCTGGAGGCAGCACATGGTTAGGTTTTGCTTTTTTATCCAATCTACAACTCTGTGCCTTTTTATTGGTGAGTTCAGTTCATTTACATTTAGGGTTATTACTGAAATATGAAGTCTTCTTTTAGCCATTTAACTTTTGCTCTCTGGTTACTAGGTATTTCCACTGCTTCCTTGTCCTTGTGCATCTGTTGTTGTTATTATTATTATTTATTATTATTATTATTTATTATTATGATTTAGGCTGGGTTTTCTGGGTTTTTCCCTCTGGTCCTTCTTGTTTTATGTTATATACTTCATTTCTGAATCTTTTGACTATGGCTACCATTATTACTAAGTAAAAGATAGATTTTATATATATATATATATATATATATATATATATATATATATATATATACATGTTTTCTTCTGTGTGTGCCTTATCTCCATTCCACTTTTGAATCTGGATCTTTGAATCTTCCCCTTTTATTTATTATTATTGTGCCATTTTCACCCTATGTGTGCTGAACCTTTATTACTATCTTGCTATAGCAAATCTCTTCTTATTATTTAAGCTTTTAATGCCCTGTTCTTAGTAAGGGTTGCACTACTCTGCTTCTATCTGTCTGCTAGATGCCTTACTCTTAGTTAGGTACTACTTTTTTGTCATTTTGTTTTAAATGAACTGACCCCTTTTAGTAATTCCTGTAAGGTAGACCTGTAATGGATAATTCTCTCAATTTTTATATGTCTGGAAATGTCTTTATTTTTCCTTCACATCTAAAGCAGAGCTTTGCTGGATCCATTAGTATTGGCTGGTATTTTTTTTTTCATTTAATAGTTTGAATATTTGATTTCACTTCTCTCTGGTTTGTAATGTTTGTGGTGAGTAATCCGATGATATTCTAATTAATTTTCCCTTATAAGTTACCTTATTCTTTTCCCTGACAGCCCTGAGAATTTTTTCTTTGTCATTGGTTGAATAATTTTAATACAGTATGTCTTGGAGAAGTCCTTTTAGTATTTAGACAATTGGGTGTTTTGTTGACTTCTTGAATTCCAAGGTCCAGCTCATTCCTTAGATTTGAAAAATTCTCTTCATCTATTTATCTAAAAGTGCTTTCTAATTCCAGCTCCTTATCTTCTCCTTCTTGAATGCCTATTATTCTTATGTTTTTCTCCTGATGATATCAACTAGTTCTTGCATTTCTCTTTCATTCTGTCTTCAATATCACTGATCCTTTTTTCTATTTGGTCTACTTTATTTCTCAAGTTTGCTATTTTATTTGTGTGTGTGTGTGTGTGTGTGTGTGTGTGTGTGTGTGTGTGTGTGTTTGTTCTTCATCACCAGATGTTCTATTTGGTTCTTTTTAAGGGTTTCAGTTTCCTTACTAACAAACTCATTTTAAGATCTAGCTGTTTTTTCAATTCCTGGAATTGATTATGTAAATTATTTTGGATCTCAATAAAATTTTTTTTTGTCATTTACATCTCATATTTCTATGTCTTTAAGCTTATTTTCTGGAGATTCCCCCCCCCCTTTTTTATTCTGAGCTGTCTTGTCAGTTTAATTGTTCATGGTGTTTAATGGAGTGTATCTCTGCCTAGGCATTAGTGAAAGTGTATTCTGCTTTTCTTTTTCCAGAAGAAGATTTATTATATGAAAGTCTTTCTATAGCCTGTTGCTAAGAAAGTTTTTTTGTTTGTTTGTTTCAAGTAGGTGGTGTCTATGCCTCTTAGATCCCTGCTTTATATAAATTCTTAATAATGCCTTTTTTCTCTTGTAAATATTCAATCATACTCTTTACACTCTGCCTCAGTGTCAATAGTGTTTGCTCACATTCTCATGGGTCTCCGTGGTGTTGGGTGTTGGAAGATATGTGAAAGGGTTCATCAGGTTTGGAGGATGGGGGCTGCAGCTCAACCTAGATTTTTGCAGCCATGGCTTGTAATAATCAACTATTGCTTCTCTGCCATCCCCACTTCTTGGCTTTCTGTCCTGATCCCTGGGCACTGCCGCTGTGTGGAACTCACAGCTCTCTCCAGAAGGGCTATTCAGGGAACCTACAGCACATTCTTCCTTCCTCCTCCTGCAGGGAGCTCTAGCTGTGAGAGGCAACTTCTTTGTTTCTCCCAGTCAACTGCATAACTCCCATGGTTCTGACCTGTGGAATATCTTATTCACAGATCCCTTGCTCAGATGTGCTTGTGTGCAGGTTGAATGTTTGTGTTGAATTTTAGATTTTCAGCTTGTTGTTTTTTCAAGGAGACATCTGTGGACAGCTCCCACTTTGCCATACTTCTGACATCACTCTTCTACTTATTTTTAATCATGAAAAATTTCAAATATATATTAAAGAAGAAAAGCTATTATAATTTATTTTTATATATACTTCAATAGTTTGTACTATTCTCAAGATTCTGCTACTTGCTTCATGTAACTTTTTATCTTCCACATTGTTGAATTATTTTAAGGTAAACAGTAGATATCATTTTGTTTTCACATAGTTTCATATACAATTATAAAAAAATGTGCCTTTATCTTATGTCACTTTAACCCTAATAGAATTATCAAAAATATGTTCAAATTTCCCATATTTCCTTAAAAATATGGATTTTTTAAGTTTTTTAATTTAAATTGGGATCTAAATAAGATCCTCATATAATATTTGGATCTATATTTCTGAAGTTTCTTTTAGTTATAATAGGGCACATTTTTTCTTTTTTTCTCCTTTTTTTCTCTTTCACTCTTGATGTGTTAAAGAAACTGTGTCAGTTATCTTGAAGAATGTTCCACATTTTGGTTTTGTCTGTGTGCTTCCTTGTGGCATGTTCTACTTACCTATTGTTGAATAACTAACAGTCTCCAAATTTAAAACAATAACAAATTTTTTATTATCTCAGTGCTATAAATAGACCCTACTCAACTCTAAGGTTCTTATTTGGAGTCTCTCATGTAGTATCAGTTAGATGATCGTCATTCTTCAAAAAATTAGGAGCCTTGACTCTAGTAGATGTCCAGTTTGGCTCACTTATATGTTCAGAAGTCATTGCTGGCTCTCAGTTTAGAGTTCAGTAGGTCTGTTAACAGAAATGTTCATCTGTGGCACCTCAAAATGATTTGAGCTTTTTACAGCATGGGGTTGGATACCAAGAAGGAACATACCAAAACAAATATTCCAAGAGCAGAAATTTCAAGACTTACCATTTAACCTTAGGTATCACACAGTATCATTGCCACAGCATTCTATTGGTCACAAAAACAATTCTCAAACCCAGCCTAGATTCAAAGGGAGAGGACTATGCAAGAGTGCAAATACAAGATATATGTATTAAACAGCAATCTTTAGGTTTAGCTATTACATTGTACTTTTTAATTTGTTCCATTAGTAGGAATATCTCCTGTAAATGAAAGTTAACTCTAAAGGCTTAATTGATTTCAACTTCTTTAGCCAATAATATGACCTAGTGGTACTCTATACTTCATATTATGCCATAATAAAAGCATATAGTGCCAAGCATAGTTTCAGGTATCTTAAATTTATATAAAAACCAACATTGTATAAAGTAAGATAATGAATAAAATATTAAAGATAAATGAGGGCAGATTCATAAGATATTACTAAAATACAGTGCATAAAAATATGCATTTAAATAGTCTTCAATCCCACTTTTCACAGTTTCCATGCTCTTCTACAGGAGGACACATCAGAATCTCCAAGAATGAAATATAACCCTTAAAGTGACTTTTTAAATATTGTCTAGTCACATAGCTGAGCTCTTTAATAAGTTCATTTGGGTTGTTAGAAAAGAGAATCACATGTGTTGCATACCAGATGGTCATTCAGTGTGAATCTTTAGGAAACTACTTCATGTTTTGGGGCAAGACGGAGATCTGCCCAGTACTACCCTGTGAGAAATTACGGAATGCACACTGGGTGAAGGACATTATTTTTCTCAGAAGGAAAGCTCTGAAATCACTCAAATGGTTGAATAAGGTTTTGTCTGAAGCTAAAAAGATTTACTAGGTAGGTCTGTCATATAAAAACTGGATGCCCAATTAAATTTGAATATGGATAAACAATGAATTTTTTAAAAATCACTATATTCCATGCACTGAGACACACTTAAAAAGATGTGTTCACCTCAAATTCAAATTTAATTTGCTATCTTATTTTTTATGTGCTAAATCTGGTGATTTTAACCCCAGAGAACATGAAAGAGTATTCAATAAATTTAAGAGAAGCACTATTATTGTATGATTTATATAACACTGTCTAAAAGTTACAAATTTTCTTTTTGATGTACTTTGTGCCTAGAAAATATTGTAAACTTTACTATTCAATCTGGGACATTATAACTCAATTCAGAGCACATAGTCATTCTAAAAGTAGTGTGCAATTTGTTATGTTTTCTAATTATACTGTTGTCTAGTGCCAGGCAAAGAACAAAAGCATGAGTAAGAAAAATAAACCTTTTAAAGAATAGCTAGAAGAGTTACTCTAATTACGAACTGATTATGATCCAAAGTATCTTAGTAAACCAACCTCTCCACAACTAGCATTCAAAAAATACAAGTTAAAAATCTCACTAGAAGAAAAATAACACAAATGTTACTAAGAGATAAATCTTTTTATTATATAGGTCTTTCAAAACTTTAAAACAATACACAATTTAATATAGCATAATCTCAAGAGCACAGCTCAGGATTCAGTTTGCACAGATTTATGTATTGCTTCTTCCATTACTAGTTGTTTGTCTTGGGGTAAGTTCCTTAACTTCTATAAGTCTCAATTCCCCATCTGAAAAATGGAGAAAATAATATCTACAGCCTTCATTGTATTGAAAATTGAGTTACTCCATGTAAGGCACTTAACCCATATGCTGAGATATAGTGAGTACTCAATTTTGAGTAGAAAAATTGAGAGAAAAATGATTAGAAAATAAAGTTAATGATGGTGATACTGAAAATAAATATGCATAAAAATGTAGCAAAGAAATGCTATTAGTTTTTATTCTTAGGCAACTTGTTTTTCTTTCTTACACTTCTGTTACCTGTGATATTTTCTAAAATACTATAACTTTTATAATCAATCAAACCTAATATTTTAACTGCCTCTCCAATAAATAATTACAGTACATTTTCTGTATAGTTTGAAAACAAAAGCTATCTTTTGCTCAAAGCAATTTCTTCTTCTTCTGTAGTAACTAAAATTGCAATTCCTTTAGAATAAATGTATACATGTGTTACCTGAGACAAAGAGAAGGTATCGATATAATTACAGTAGTGCTCATTAATATTGAGCATGCCATGGATCAGATCATTTAGCTGATGCTTAGGGAAGAAGTAAGAAGAGAAGTAGAAGACAAGATAACAAGTTTTCATGGAGAAAAGCAGGAGTTGAGGCACTAACAAGGAAAGCTCTGAAATCTTGGGGACTATTTGTAGAGGGAAGTCTTTGTGTGCTTTGAAGACACAAGGCATTTGAGGAGGTTTTGATCATAAAGTTGGAGGTGAAATGTCAAGATTGTGATTTGAATCACAACTTTGCCTACCACAGTCCTCAGAGTAATGCTGTTGGTGGAAATAACCTATTGTATTTGGCTGGCTTCAAACCATTCACATATTTTAAGATTTGATTCTTTTTTTCTCCTACTTCATTTGGAAAAACAGTGTATATTTTGGAGGTAGCTTTTGTATCTCATGTCTCATTTTTATGTAGAAGTTTCTAAATATTTATATTCTTATAATTTACACCTTAAATAATATTCAGTAACTTTTCTATCACCTCTGAAACAATCATCCCTGAATCTTTTTCTCCAAGTAAGCCTTCTCTCATGAACTTCAGGTGAGTAGACATTTACTTAGCTATCTACAGGCATTGCAAACTCAACATATTCTAAAGGGCATTCATTAGCATCTTTTCCAACTACCCACACCCTCATGTGTACTTGTAGAGACTGGAAAATCTCATTTCTTTCACATTCTCATTTGTTTCTCTCCACACAATCTACAAATTGGACATTTCTAGTTCTCCTTTACCCTTTAAATCCATGGTAATCTGTATTTTCCTTTTTCATTTTTTCCCCTTTTTTTCCTGAATGCACAGTTATTTATAACATAAGAAAAATATAATCTCCTTCCTTGGAGACGACCTTCATTCTTTCACATGTAACTGCAATATATTTTCAAGATTCCATTTACACTCTACTAAATTAGGCCATTTTAAACTTTGTAGGTCAACGTCATACAGATTCTCTTAAAAGGTGTATGAATTCTTTTATATTTTATAATATTTAGCAGAGCAAAGAGAAATTTTGTCTCCAAATTTTCCAAACACATAGAATGCTTCTGTTAATAATTAAATGTATAGCCCTAATTTGGAAAATTTTCTTCATTACTTCTAGATGAAGAAACAAATAGAATATAATGAGAACAATGCATAAGCTGAGGATTCAAACATGTTGCAGAGTTCAGAGAACATTTTTGTAGAACAGATTTTGACGCTTTGTGAATGAAGACCATTTGCATTAAGTAGGTTACTAGCTTTCCTTTTTTTTAAATAAAACCAAAAACATGACTGAAATTATTGTAATGACTTCAAATAATATTAAAAATAAAATTAAATAGTTATAAAAATTTATACTTTTTTCATCCTCATATTGTCTACTTCAGTATTCCTCTACCAGACCCTTTGAATTATCAGTCTTTTATGATAATTTTTTCATGATAGTTAATCAGGCAACACTTTGCCATCTGTATTACCTTCTTCTCTTTATATTTTTTCCTCAGAATAACTTTTTGAATTGTCCAAGGCAAATGAGAAAAGTTGTGATGAAATGATACAGTGAATAATAATTACCCATTGTGTTCTTTCCCAATTTTTACTTATACCCTGTGATCTTCCCCAATTGAGCTGTAAGATATAATTATTTCTGTATTCTCTAGAAGTTTTCAAGAATTAGTGGAAAGAGAAAGCCAGTTACCATAAGGATTTGTCTCATGATAAGAAAGGTGGGATTCTCAGTGAAGGTATCAGCTAGCGTTGAGCAGAGAGCAGCTGGGAATTTGAACATCCCTGAAGATATCAGCAACAATGATTCACTGTTCCCAAGATCCTAACTGAATGGTCAGTCTATTGCTGAGCGAATGACAGTGTGGCATTGATAGTGGTGCCAAAACTCAGAATTTTTCCCTAAATCACTCCTCATCCATCACACCATGTGACCAATGTTATAAAATTACATAAACATCGTGGAATTTAGAAGCCACCTCAGGATAAAACATAGTGAAGAGATTATAAACTGAGGTGAAATACTCCAAACTTTGCTCTCCTTCTGGAATCTTTTTTCTCACAACAACTCAAATGTAAATAAGGCACTGGTCTTATCTTTTATTTCAGAACTTTTTTCCAGCTTATTGAGAAATAATTGGCATACATCACTGTGTAAATTTAAGGCATACAATGTGATAGATTGACTTACATATATGGTAAAATGATCATCACAACTGGATCAGCTAATATCTATCTCTTATAAATACAATTTACAAAAAGGAAAAAAAAATTTCTCCTTGTAGTAAGAACTTTTAGGATTTACTCTCAATACCTTTCTATGTATTGAACAATAGTGTTAACAAAGTAATCACCTTGCACATTACACATTACTATCGTGCCCTTTTGGTAAGGTTGTAAATCAGTGCAACCAATATGGAAAACAGTACAGAGGATCAACAAAATAATAATAGTAAAACTACCATATGATCCAGCAATTCCACTTCCGGAAATATACCTAAAGAAAACAAAAACACTAATTTGAGATGATATCAGTATCCCCATGTTTGTAGCAGCATTATGTACGATAACCAAGACATAGAAGCAACTTAAGTGTCATTGATGGATGAGTGAATAAAAAAGTCATGATATATGTATACAAGGGAATATTATTTTGCCATAAAAAAATAGGAAATCTTATCATTTATGGCAAAATAGGTGGAACTTAAAGGTATAATTCCAAATAAAATAAGTCAGTCAGAGAAAGACAAATACTGCATGATCTCATTTACATGTTGAATCTAAAACAAAACAAAACAAAACAAAAACTAAACAGTGGCTAAAAAATCAGACATGTATTTACCAAAGACAGAGGTCAGAGAAGGGAAAATTAAAGGTATAAAATTTCAGTTATACGAGAAATAAGCTCTAGGGGTATATCTCAAAACTTTGAATCCATTTTCTCCTTACTATTTGACATGTTTATTTGCATTTGCAAATTTAATAAGTCATTATCTCTTTTGAAAGAAAAGCAATGTTTTAACTTATCCTTGCTAATATTACTAGTTTCAGCCATCTTTTACATACTTCAAAATGTATGTAACTTCAAAATGACCACACACATTTAAATGGGTATCCTCTAGTTAGTAGCAGGGTGATTTACTGGAAAAAACTCTGAACTGGGAATGTGGTTACTGCATAACTGCTCCATCTTTGCCACTACTCTGTGATCTTTTTTTGGGAAATATAATTAAAACCAAAATCTCCTCCTAACCCAGAAAACTTTTTCACAAAGGCAGAAGAGAAAAAAACAAATTTTATTAATGAATAAATGTCAAACCAGATTGTGATATGTTTCACAGGAAATCCTCTAAAGACAATTCCAAGACAAAATACTTTTACCCCTTTCTGTGGCCAAGCAGATGTGACCCATTACACTCAAGCTCTCAAGATAAAACTAACTTCTGGTCAAGATAGTGGAGTAATTAAATACTGTGCTTGCCTCTTCCCATGACCACATCAAAATTACAACTAAACTACAGAACAATCATCACTGAGAATCACCTGAAGTCTAGTTGAGCCAAAGTCCTATAACTAAGGTCATAAAGAAGAAATCATGTAGAGACTGGTAGGAGGGGCAAAGATACCGAACTGGCTGGTTTTACACCCATGCATGGCATTTAAAAATCAGGAGGGTTATCTCAACTGCAGAGGTTCCCCTGGAGGAGCAAGTAATCCTAGGCCCACACCAGGTCCCTAGCCCAGAGTTCCGAGTGCCAAGAAGGGAAGTCCCCACAACTTCTGACTGTAAAAACCAGCAAAGATTATGGCTGAGTGAGATGAAGGGCTGCTAAAGTCCCAGGAATTTTTATTAAAGTTCCTGTGCTCTATCAATCTCACTGTGCTAAGGAAGCAGCTTGAAAGGCATCAGGAACCTACGAAAAGGAACTGAATTGTCTGGCTTCAGGGTAAGGGTTAGAAGTGCAGCTACCCACAAATAGAAGTGCTGTTAAAAGCCAGTATTCCTTTGTTGAGCCCTCCCCCACCTTTCATGCAGACTTAGACAGATTTCATGTCTGAGTATTCATCAAACTGGTTAACACTGTTTGTATTACTTGGGTGATTCTCTGAGATACCACCCCTTCCAACTTGCAGGCCCATCCAAGACACCTCTAGTGTCTGTTACATACAAGCAGACTGTCTTGGATCATGCTGCAGAATTTCTTAAAATCTCTTGAAGGTTCACAAACCCAAAACAAACAGCATCTGGCCTCAATGTACCCTGTATCTCTTGCTAGGAAGCCCCAAGCCAGCATTGGCTGTAGCCAGCCTCAGTTCACAGGTTAGCCTCTCCCAGACACCTCCAAACTCAGCACAAGTGGCAATCATCTGCAGATCACTTTGTTACTCATACTAAGTGACCCCAGGCAGGACACAGGCAGTAGCTTATCTTGGTGTGCAACAGAGTACTTCCCAAGAGTCTTTAGAACCAAAACACAGAATGGCCAGCTTCAGACCACATTAGAGCACCACCTTCACAAATGACACATGCAAAGGGCAAACATGACAGGCACCAAAGCCCCACTAAAGTTAATCCTGCTTCATAAGTTCAGCCCCTACACAACAGTTTCTCCACTATAGTCACACCCAGTACTCGCAACTAATCACCTTAAAGATCAACCCTTCCCATTGGCATTCCACCAGCAATTAAGGCTCAATTATAATAAGGGAGAATACACAACCTGCAAAAGGGACACACCTGGAACACCCACTCAGGTAACCAGGAACACTGTGCCATTGAGCCCCATGGGACAACTGCTAACCTAAGTCTAGTCTACTAATGCCTGGAGACATGGCAGCTCTACTTAATACATAGAAAGAAACACAGGGAGACAGCCAAAATGGGTAGACAAAGGAACATATCCCAAATAAAATATCAGAACAAACCTCCAGAAAAAGAACTAAATATAGATATAAGCATTCTACCAGATACAGAGTTCCAAACATTGGTTATAAGGATGCTCAGTGGTCTCAGAAAGAACTTTAACAAAAAAATAGAAAACAAAAATGGAGATAGAAAACCTAACAAAGAACCAGTCAGAGATGAAGAGTACAATAACTGAAAAAAAGAAATACATTACAGGGGAACAGCAATATATGGGATGAAGCAGAGGAGCGAATCAGGAATTTGGAAGGTATTGAAAAACATCAAATCAGAACAGCAGCAAGAAAAAAAGAATCCCCCCCCCCTAAAATGAAGAATTTAAGGGACCTCTGGAACAACATCAAGTGCATAAACATTTGTATTATAAAAGTACCAGAAGAATAAGAGAGAGAACAAAGAACTGATAATCTATTTGGAAAAATGACAGAAAACTTTTGTAACCTGGCAAAGGAAATAGACATACAGACTCAGGAAGCACAGAGAGTCTCAAACAAGATGAATTCAAAGAAACACACTCCAAGACACATCATAATTGAGAAGACACATCATGTCAAAGATTAAATACTAAAAGAGAATAAAGTAGCAAGAGAAAAGCAGTTATTTACCAACGAGGGAGCTCTGAGCTGATTTCTCAACAGAAACTTTTTAAGCTAGAAGTAATTATTACAAAATATTTAGAGTGTTGAAAAGCAAAGACCTATAACCAAGATTATTCTACCCATCAAGCCATCATTTAGAATCAAAGGACCCATAAAGAGCTTCCCAAACAAACAAACAAACAAACAAAAAAAAACAGCTAAAGTTGTTCATCACCACCAAACCAGTATTACAAGATAGGTTAAAGGGACTTCTTAAGAGAAGATGGAAAAAAAGAGTAATAAAATGACAATAACTACATATCTCTCAGCAATTACTTTAAATGTAAATGGATTAAATGCTCAAATCAAAAGACATAGATTGGCTAAATGGATAAGAAAACGAGACCTTTACATGTGCTGCCTCTAAAAGATTCACTTTAGATTGTAAGACAACAGTGAAAGTGAAGGGATGAAAAAAGATATCATAAAAATGAAAACAACAACAATAATAAATCTAGGGTAGCAATACTTATATTGAATAAAATACCTTAAAATAAAGGCTATAATAAGAGACAAAGAAGGATCCAGTAATCTCACTTCTGGATATTTACCTGAAGAAATCTAAATCACTAATTTGAAAAGGTATATGCATTAAACGTTCATTGAAGTATTATTTACAATAGCCAAGATGAGGAAATATCTGAAATATTCTTCAATAGACGAATGAATAAAGTGCTACCTATATACAATGGAACATTATTCAACCATAAAAAAGAATGAGCTCTTGCCATCTGAAACAAAATAGTAGGACATAGAGGGTATTATGCTAGTGAAATAAGTGAAACAGAGAAAGAGAAATGCCGTATGATTTCACTTATCTGTGGAATCTAAAAAACAAAATAAAAAACAAAATAGAATCAAATTCATAGATACAGAGAACATTTTAATTATTGCCAGATGGGTGGGATAGGTGATGGAAGGGAAAGAATTAAAAGGTACAAATTGGTAGCTACAAAACAGTCATGAGGATGTTAAGTATAGCATAGGGAATATAATCAATAATATTGTAATAACTATGTATGGTGTCAGATGAATACTAAATTTATAGAGGTGATCACTTTATGTTAGGTAAATGTCTAATCATTATGTTATATACCTGAAACTAATATAATATTATTTGTTAAATGTACATAAAAATTTTTTAAATATATTTAAAAAAAAAACCTCAACTTGTCCTAAAGAAAGTGGACCTGACAGCACCATTTGTTTATGCTAAATTCACATGGTAATTGGTTTGACCACCTGTGTTAGCTAATTGATTTTATCCAGAGAAATAATAAATTCTCATATAGGTATGATAGAAAGTAGTTTTGTAACTTGGTGTGAGGCGTGTCAGGCTCCTATAAACCCACAAAAACTGGAAAATTGCTTCACATTTTTCTTCATTAGATTTCAAAGAGATGACTCAAGTATTAAGGAAGAATCTAGGGTCATGTGGCTGACAAGCATCTTATTTAGCTTTTTAAAATATTCACATACATTTCAAAAAGACAGAGAAAGAACTTACAAGTTTTCTAAAGCAAACTCTAAAAAAAAAAAGGAAAGGGTAAGCCTCTTATTTTCAACAGAAAGAATTCTTCTTACTTTTAATTTGGGTTTGCCCTTACACTTGGATATGACATTAATTGCTTTAGGCCTTTGTCTCCTCATTTATAAAAGACAAGTTTATATTTTATGATCTCTAACATACAACTTATCTCTAGAATTCACATTGTTTTTTTTCTTTTCATTTTAAATTGTGATTGACTATTTTTTTCAACTTGTTGCCATCTACATATTTGATTAAGTAGGCTTCTATGTATTTATCAAAAAATAACCTATTGAGAAAAGAGTAAAACCTTCCCAGATATTCTTATCTGATGCTTAGATCTAAGCAATGGTCTCTTATTGAACATAAACCAACTAATAGAACAGCAACACCAGACAAGGTCACTCAGAATATGATAAAGTGAAACAAAGCAAATTCACTGTACAATCCACAAAATACTAAACTTTCTCTTCTTCTGGCTAATATGAGTAATTTGCTGTTGTTTTTGCTGTTTACTCAATTATGGCTTTGTTCTAGCACTAGTCTGCTCTCTATAGATAAAAAAGATTTAAATACTCTTCTTCCTGCAAAATCCAATCCAGAGCAAAGCCCTACTTCCTCAAGAACCCCCACACATACACCCAATTACTCAGCCCCAAATCCAAACCCATTGATATAGGGAAGAGGCATGAGACAAGTGACAAGTTTTATTTAGAATTTTCAATGTGCTATTTCTAGACTATGGGAAGCCTTCAGAAAAAAAGAAAACTTCTGTTTGGATTATTGACAACTATTCACCCATTTCATAAAACAAAACAAAACAAAACAAAACAAAAACACAGAATCTTTAAATTACACCCTACACAAAATAAACCCAACCATTCATTCCCTAAAGCCAGGCCATGGGGAACCTATAGAACAAAGGCTGAGATTGCTAGTGTGCTCTTATTCTGCATATCTATAGCTTTCACTCCGTATACCCATACCATCAAAGAAAAATAGAGAAACAAAGTCTTTAAACTGTAATTCATAGAAACTGAGAAACACATAGAAATTAATTCCTGAACACTCAAGGTCTGTCTTTCTCATTTCTCTGTCTCTGAGAGAAGACTATACTCTATGAAGCATTGTTCCTTCTCTAATAAACTTTCCTTTGGTCTCTAACTCTGATGTGCATTTGAATTCTATCCTACATTCATTCAAGACCTCTCCCTCTTGTTGTAGGACTTGAGGTCCTACTCAGCAGGGTAATCACCTTGTTCTGCATCATTCTGATAGAATTCCCCATAACGAGCTTTCTCTTGAAACTGCAACAAATAATAAACCCAGCTTTTTGAGGTATAGGTATGTTGTGGATAGTCTTTGGCAGAAAGAAACTGACATTGATTTAAAACAAAATGTAGAATAGGACAAAACTAAGGGCTGAGCCTGTGAAACAACAATGGAGGCTTCACCGTTATTGTCATTGAGCCTTAAATCATAACTTTGGCCATGGTAATTTAACCTAATACATATCTATCTGACAATACAATTATTCCTTTCACTTTTTTCTATTTTCTTCTCAAGGATATCAGCAGAAACTTTCTCAAATTAATTCTTAGATCATTTATATAATATCTATGGCTTTGCCTTGATATATATATATTTTTTCACTTTTAAATTGTTTAATCTGTGTGTTTACAAATTGTATATACTTTGTAAATGGGGAGAAAGTAGATCAAGGTGTTTGGCTTACCAGTTTTTATTAAACTCATGTCAATACTTCTTTCTGACATTTTATTCAATACGATGTCTTTCTCTTGTTTGCCTAGTTGATTTTTACTTAAAGTATTTTGTTTCGAATTTCCTCATCCATTTAGATTTTAATTCCCTTATTAATATATTCATGCTGTTCTTTCAATTCAAAGTTATTTTTCAAGTAAAATTACTTGTTGAAAAGGTCTCTTTTTGTCATGTTAAGGCTGCAGCATTTATTATAATCAGTGGAGCTTAAAATTCCTAATATATTTAATATGATTTTTACAAAGAATCCTTCATAATTAACCTTAGTAATCTTTCTTTTGCCAAAGTTAACTCATTAGATGCTTAAAAATTAATTAGGTCTAAACCTAACTAGGAAAAGGTCAAAGGGTATACACAGGTACAATGGAAGTAGCAACTCTGAAAAACAATGACCATCCTTAGAGATGAGGAAACAAAGGTAAAATGTTGGCATTATTACAACCTAAAAGCTTTGGGGGAGAGAAATTGAGACTCAGACTTTTGGAGAGGGGGTCCTGGCAGACCAATGCTGGCATCTCTGAAAGAGTACATTGAGATGGGTTCTGCAAGGGAGAGAAAATCTGCGAACTGAATTCAGATTCTGTTCCTGGAAGGAGCTGGCTCTGCTCAGCTGAAAAGCATTGTTGGCATGATGCTCACAGGAACAGGAAATAGATACAAGCCCACAAAAAGAAGAACATTTCTTCTCCTTTCTCTAGCCTTGTGTATCCTTCCTGTGTCATTGCCAGAGCCTAACAGGTAGCAGCTGCTGTCAAATCAGAGATGTGGTCTGCAGAGTTTCAGCCCCAGTACCAAACAAGGAGTATAGAGACTGGGTTTGAAATTGAGAAACAATAGCTTCATAACTCAAACTCTGAAATGCTCATGCCAGAATTTTTTGTTTGTCTTCAATTAAATACTTCACTTTTTCTTCTTTGTACATGTCCCATCACTCAGAATGAATTTTTTAACTGCTTTCACTAATGTCCAGGATACATTTAGCTATCCCCAATCAAGATCATATCTAAGGTTACATGGTCACTCTCTCCTCATGCACTTTTGTCTTCTTTTACCAAGTTTTTCTGGTATATCATAGTTAAACACAGACAGATTCTTTCCTTCATTGTTTTTTGTTCTTTCTGAAATATCTCACTGTAAATGTCCACAGGATGACCTATATACTCATAAATCTGTTTATCTCCTCCTGATTCTATCTCCATAATACATATTTTGCAAACTTAACAGTTTATATCTTTTGAATATGCACAGAATGTGCTAATGAAAACTGGCTAGCTTCTTCCCCTAGCAATAAATTAAAAATCCCTTGATCCTGTATCTTCACAAAAAATAAATTTCTGTCTTTATATTCAAATATTATTTGCTGTAGTTTTCTGACATTAAAGCCACCTCCTCTTTCAAACTTTGATTAAATATTCAGCCTATTTTATGATATGTTGTCCTCCCCCAACTCATATACTTTTATTTTTTTCTAATTCAACTTCTGTGTTCATTCTATTGTTTGTATCTTTTCTGCATAAGTTCCAACTACATGACTCCTGTTATTTTCATTGTGCTGGGTCTTCTATTAAAATGTCCATATGATCTCTACCACATTTCCTTTCTTCCTCTGTGGACTTTAGACAATATCACTTCTTCATAACTTAACATTCTGTCTCCTTCAGCAAGAACTGTCTTCTCCCTTCCTGGCTGCCCTTCCTGTGTTACTACAGTACTTTGTTTTCATTCTCACTATTCTGTCTCATCACCACTTAATCCTTCCTCCTCATTTTTTCATTCTCATTGTTGGTTTTCATTTGCACTGGCTAAAATTCTTTTCTTTTTCAAAAAGATTTAGAAGTTTGTGGCAGCTGGAAAATCTCATCATCTCTTTTCCATAGCTATTACAAAAATGAATTCCCCAGTATGAATCTAAGCTAGTTTGCTATATACTGGAATAGCTAGAATAATGCAAAATTAGAAATAAAAGTAAACAAACTCTGCATTATGCAAGAAAACAAAATCAGCCCAAAGTTCTCATATAACATAGATATGCTTTCTGCTAACACAATCCAAAATAAGTCAAATATCTCTGATGATCTAAATTTAATGTCAAACTTCCTAATTCCCAGGATTTGGATTACTATCTATACTGTACTATTATAAAGCCCATTGGTTTTACACTATTTGAATTAAGAAGTATAGTACTTTGCATTTTCCAAAAACTTTCAAATATTTCATCAGTACAATATTCTGTAAACTAAGCAGAAAAAAAATATTATTTCTATGTTACAGAAAGAAAAAACTGGAAAAAATATTAAACGATGTTCAAGACCAAAAAGAAGTGGTAAAACTAGTACTTAAATTTACCTCTTCTGTATACACTCCCTATAGACTACAAAAGGGAGTTTCAGCATCTCCTTTACATATGTCTTGTTAGCAAGATCCCCAACAATGTGAGAAACAAATTGACATTTAAAATAAAATCTTCCATTAGACATTGTTATAAAACCCTGTAACAAATTTTTCTCGAAAGTTATTTGGCAATGAATATCAAATATCATAAATATTTTCTCTCTTTAATATAACTAGTCTACTTTCATAAATTCATTTTAAGAGAATAATCTGAAATAAAAAATGATTTATGTACAAATATATTGACTAAAGAGTTATTTATAACTGGAATCAAACTACATGCTAATAATAGTAGAGGTTAAATAAATACAGTAAATCCACAAGATGGAATTATGAGCAGCTATTAAAATATAGCCCATCATGATTTATATTACCATGAAAAAGTATTATTTTATAAATGTTAATTGAACAGGACAGGATTCAAATTATGATCACAACTACCATATAGCCTTGTCCAATACATCTTTTCATTTTACATTTAAAGTGATCATTTTTTTAATAGAAGCAACAGAAGTGTCCTACAATAGATGACTGGATAAAGAAGATGTGGTACATATACACAACAGAACATTACTCAGTCATAAGAAGAAATGAAATACTGCCATTTGTGACAACATGGATAAACCTCAAGAGAATCATGCTAAGTGAAATAAGCCAGAT